>CAMTDV010000116.1:12355220-12957720 GCA_947069175.1 Scalesia atractyloides | reverse complement strand
ATGGGTGTTGAATGAGGTGGAAAGTTAACGGGGCGTCAAAAGGGGGCGTGAGTTGCTTAACAGGCGAGAGAGGAGGTTCAGTGGTGGGCCTTGTTGACTTCAACCAATCAACATGCTTTGTTTTTTTAATATATTAGATTATATATAGTGTTTTAATGGGTGGTGGGTAGCGAAAAATTGTGAAACCACATACTAAAGATGAAAAAAAAGTGAGTAAAAAATTTGTGCTTGCGTGTCAATGAGACAAACACTTTATTTAAAAAATAGACCATTACACTTAGTCTTAATTGCTAGCTACACACGGCCGTACATTTCACACAATATTGGCGAACTTTAACATAGACATGGTTATATAACTTGTCTATACAAATAAATTGATATTGATTTTATAATATGAACTTACTTGCATATACTAATTTACGCAAACGAATTTATGTAAAGTCGCTTATACAATTTCATTCTCACAAACTCACTAGTATAACCTATTCCCACATGAACTCACAACACCAATTTCACGTAATTGTCATCCGAATAAGTCACACACAAACTCACTACACGCTCACATTTAACACACCATGCATATAATGATCCTTACACAGATCATTTATCAATCAATAACACCCTTTAAAGTTTAACATAACACTAATGGTCTCATACATAACCAAACCCACACCCAAACCAGGCTTAACTCATGTAAAACACACTATAACAACTGTTAACCTCCACCTTGACAAGCATAATAAGCACGAAAAACAGGGGCGGACCCACATAGCATGGGTCGGGATCCCTATACCCAATCTTATTTAATAATTTATTGATTCGGTATATTAAATTTTTCAAGGACCCTTTAAGAACATTTAGTTGGACCCGTAGTGTCAACAACTAGTGTGGTGGTAAATTCCTTGTTTACTTACAAAGTGGTAATTAGTTTAAGTATGAAACAAGTTGTTTTTTGGTTTTGTTTTTTTTAATCCAAATGAAAACTAGGCTTTTTAAACAAAATTAAATATACAAAAAGCAAACACATCATTAAAATGTTAAAATGAATGATCAAAATGTTTTGTAAATGTACTAGTATCTTAAATTAAACCACCATTGTTAAATATAAGATGTATACCGTGTGATACACTATCAATTAGCAAGCATAATTTTAATGTCATGTAAACTCTTCTAACTCTTTTAACTTACTCAATTTCTTCCTTTGTGCCTAGACATGTGTTGTTCTGTTATTTATTTATTTTCTTTTTATATGTTCCAAGCTCAATAAATCACCTGACCCGGTCGACGACCGACCTGAAAATTTAATCGTTTGGTTGTGAAAAATCTTAACATCGAAAAAATGGACACCATTAGAAAAAAAATTATGGATCCGCCACTGACCACAAAAGCATATATTCAAGGCTTATAATCAAACTTAAATACCATTATTATAACCCACTTCCAAAACAGCCTCGTATACTCGCATAAATCACGTTCTGCTTTAACTAAACAAAAGTTAAATAGTTTGAAACCATTCACACTTGGTACGTGAATGGGTGAATAGACCCAAAAACTTTGAAAACATTAAATTTTGGCTTATAGAACTCACCGAGATCAAATAAATCAATCTATAGTTTTCCACACGTTCATTTAGACCCGCATAGCTCAAAACCACCGCTCCCAGTGTGCCACGGCCGCCATTAATCACCAACACCTTACTATTATCGATCACGTGAACCACCACCACCATATGGTTGTCGGCCATCATTCTCTCTCAACAAAACCGGTTTGTGCGCGAAACCCTAGTCGATTCCCACCACTTTTTCTTTCGTTAGAAACACACACCACAATCGCAGCACCACTGCCACCACCTTTGGCTACCAAAGTACCAACAGTCGGTCCATGCCTTGCTCGCCCAATCACCACAAAAAACCTATTGTTGCAAATGGGGCAGCAAAATCCCCAACCTCCATAACGAATCTACTCGATTCCACTTTGACCTCTGGGAAATTGACAATCGCTCAGCTAGGTCAGGAATTCTCCATTCCATTCCACTCTCCTTTTCTTTCTCTTTGGCTGATGTAAACGAGAGTGATCAGTTACACCATGTAGGGGGAGTTAATTATTCAAGCCTTGATTAATTAAGTTTTAATTAACTAGTAACACAAGTTATGAACCAACTAACTCACAGGACAAAAACACATATGCACACATTTCAATATTAATTAAATTAATAAAAATTACCGACCTCTAAAATCGGGTGTTACACATGATATACTTCGAAAAATCAAAGCTACAACAAACCCCAAACCATGTTTTTACTTCCAAATGTAAAATGTCAAATACGAAAACAGGACCCGGGGCTTCGACATTTGAGTGAATACCTGAAGGCAATTGAAACATTGGAGACCGTAAAAACTATGATCTAACTTCATATTGACCTGCTTCGGTTTGAGCTCGAAAGCCTTTGTGAGTGGGTGCAGGCAGATTCTTCAAATCCAGCTTATTTAATTTCAAGCCAGATAGAGCCACCCCCATGATTTTGAAGCCTACTTGAAAGGTAGGCTTTACCTGAAGCTGTTCTATGCCTTCTTCAAGCACCAATGTTCCTGACATTTGTGGGGCTTTGTCTTTCGGGATCCGTCCAATAGACCAACTACACGTCTGCCATATCAGAATAATTTTGGGTTTAGAAAGAATCTGGAGTTGAAAATGGATCTTGAACATTTAATGTGTAGGCTGTAATACTTGTAGATATCTAGGGGTACAAAGGTCTGCATTGCCACAACACACGCATGCACGCGGGCACACACCACATTAGAGTGTATGTGGATTGATGCAAATTAAATACAAGAGAAGTAGGGGTGTTGAAAAAGCTCGCAGCTCGCTTGAAAAAAAAGCTTGATTAGGCTCGGCTCGATTTGTAAACGAGCCAAGCTCAAGCAAGGCCTGGATCGGCTTGGGAGCTCGCGAGCTGGCTCGAATTATTTTATATAGGTTAATTTTAATTTTAAATGTATTAAAATAAAAAATATGTGGGAGGGTGTTGAAGCGTTAACATTTTAGGTTTAATTAATCAATAACATATAAAAATACGAGAAAATAAACAAAAATGATACATATAATGCTTTTAATATGCGTTTCGGTCTTTAAAAATTAGAAAATAAAAATAATACATAGAGATATATGTTTCAAT
Organism: Scalesia atractyloides; assembly: GCA_947069175.1. NCBI lineage: Eukaryota > Viridiplantae > Streptophyta > Magnoliopsida > Asterales > Asteraceae > Scalesia > Scalesia atractyloides. The sequence continues at coordinate 12,954,545 of CAMTDV010000116.1, read as the reverse complement.
TTTTTTTGTTCTTTTTTTACATTATCAAATAATATAAAAAAAATAAAAAGAAACTTAAAAATATATTAACAAGCCGGCTCGGTTTGGCTCGAGCTGGCTCAAACATTTTAGGAGCCGAGCTGGCTCGTTTAAGTTTGAGCTCAAGCTCAACTTGGCTCGGCTCCGCTCAGCTCGACTCGATTACAGCCCTGGAGTAGGGTACCTTATCAGCAAGGATATTTACTGTTCCATGGTTTGCAGTGAGATTGGCTGATGATACACTATGAGGGAGTTGGAACTGCACCACTAAGGAGTCAACCACTTTTCCAGGATCATTCCGAATCCCAACCATCACACTAAGACGACACGTACCCGACTCCGAACTAATCTGAGGCTTTACATATACAGGAGTATTCTTTAACTTCTTCACCCTGTAGTGTACTCAAATCAAATTATATCATCACTAATGTCATTTCTGATGATGAAAAAGATGTGAACAGTTTTCAAAATTTTAATTTCACAAGCAATGCATGTTAACCACGTACCGGTAACTCATGAGCTTAAACAGTCCGTCTGGAGGTACAAACGAGAGTATTTGTTCTGATTCCCAGGGTCGAAACCGCACACAAGGATGAAACTGCACGTCATTCAAAATCGAAGGGTTTGCGAAAGAAAGAGTCAAATCTGGAATGCCTGAAAGGTGAGAATTCACCTCCACCGTTCCAAATATCTCACACTTCACCAACACTCCATCACTAAACAACAATATATACAATGGTTAGTTGGATTTAGTTGACCTGCAAACACGCGTTTAATATATTTTTTAAACTTGATTTAAATGCCATTTTCGTCCATGCGATTTGTCCAATTATGCCAGTCCAGGCCAAATTTCAAATTTGTACCATTTCTGTCCCTGCCATTCTTGAGACATGTTAGTTCCATCCAAAAAACTTAACGTTTGTTAAAACTTGCCATTTTAATGAAGGGTAAAACCATCAATGTATTCATTTTTATTTTTCCTTTTTTTAAACCCTGTTTAACCAAAAAAAAGGAAAATGGTGTAAAAGAGGAAAATGACGTTTTTATCCTTCATTAAACAACAAGTTTTAACAAACTTTAGTTTTTAGACGGAACTGACATGTTTCAAGAATGTCAGGGACGGAGATGGTACAAATTTGAAATTTAGCCTAGACTGGCATAATTAGCACGTTATATATAGTTATCCATCATATAACAGGATGATGAGTAAGAAAAGAGGCGAGGGTAATTATGGTGCATGCCTGTTTATAATAGCATCCATCTCCTCGACAAGATTGACATACACATCATTGTTTGCATGCTTCAATTGCGTTGTCCTCCATGGAACGCATGATGACGTGGCACCAGGAAGGGTGTCGCTCACATTAGAAGTGTTACCGGTGACAACACTCAACATTTTGCTAACGATGTTTGGAGGAGCAATCATATCCCTCAGAATGTTTGGTTCGGTGGTTAGAGGGAACCCATTGTCTATCATTTCGTCCAATAGCTGCAAGAAAAGAAAAGTACCGTTTACCTTTAGTTATGGGAATTATGATGACAATTTTATTTCAAAAATTGAAAAAAAAATTCAAACGAAAAATAAAAGCTAGGTTGGGTAGCAAGTCAAAACAGGTAACATTTACGTAGGAGTTGAAACGTGTCGGGCAGGTTAGGTTGACCAGAAACACTTTCTTGTTCAAAGTTATTAATTTATTATCTCTTTTTATAAGTACTAGTTTCTGATGTGAGTACAAAATCATGTTATCTCAATAATAATCTATTTTTTTGTACAAAACATTTAGAAGAATTTATGCATTAGAATTCATGTTGGCAACTTTAACTCGTTTCCTTGCAAGGTATTTTTGTTGATTTTAATCGTTTCAACCATTAGAGATTTAGCATAACTCGAATCAACACATTCACAAGAAAAAAGAAAACAAAAGCTACAATATGTTTTAAAATCACAATTCACATCTTTAATCCCACATACCTCATATACAATAACAAAATTGTCCTTTATAACATCTTCATTCAACCCTCCAAGATAATCTGAGAGGACATCAGCTACTCTGCAAAGAAACTAGAAGTTGACCAGTCAATTAATAACATAGCTTCAAATATAAACAAAACACCAAGTAAAGAAACATAGAAAAATGACGAGACCTACTTCGACCTAAATTAATAAAATTGAGATTTAGAATAAATAGTGACTTTGACATCAAGTTCACAATGTTCGAGTATGTCCAGGGTGGAAGACTTGAGGTAAGGCGCACATAGTAAAGAAAACACAGCATATAACATGATCATCAAATACGTGTTTTCCCTTATTAATCTTAACACTACTTGGCATAAAGTTGGTCATTGTAGAAACATATATAAGATGCAACACTTGTTAAACAATATAATTGCCAAATTGATCCAAAGAAACATGTACCAAGCTTTTCGCCTAAAGAAAAGAGTTGCTTGACACAAAACATGCAAGCTTCAACCTTATGACGGATTTTCTGCTGTCAATTCTATACACAACAGATTTAAGTGGTAAAATGACATGGGGTCATCAAATATGAAATACTTATGAAGATATGGACCAAAAAATTGACTTAACAATATTGTAATGCATTATTTTAGAGATGTGGTTTTAATAAGCAAAAAAAATGTATAAAGTGGGGCATGTGACATGTGAGGTAATCAAATCTACCATCAAGTCAATTGTACTAAGTAGAATTACATAAGTCATTATCAGCTATAGAGAACAGAGATAAGAATACCCAAGTATATAAAAAATCAAGAAAAGTGCCCGGATAGTCCCTGTGGTTTGCTCCGATTTCACCTTTAGTCCCTACAATTTCAAAATTACAGCTATAGTCCTCAACTTTGGCAAATTCGTTCTCGGATAGTCCCTGGCGTGGATTGAGGTTAGTTTTCTCAGTTAAGTGGATGTGAAATTACAAAAATGCCCTTAATATACAACAAAATAAATTAATGTGTGGGACCCACTTCTAAACAAAACAACAACTCCACCCCACCATTCTCTCTCTTTCTTCTCACTCACCTGCAACCCAATAACTACCCAAAACTCATCTCACTTCATCTCTTATTTCTCATTAATGGTGGTATTAATCCCCCAGATTCGTGTGGAACTGAAGAACATAGAGCAAATTCATCTGGTTTTGGATCGGTTTTTCGGTAGAAAGGTATATCTTTGCATCTATGTTTGCATAATTCTTTTAAAATTTTGGTTGTTTGTAGAAAGTGTAGCATTTTAGGGTTGAGATTTGTTAAACTAGTGATCTGATGTTAACATAGTTATCGATAGCAAAGAGCGACAAATAGCGACAAGGTACCTATATACTACGTAGATAGCAATGAAATAGCGCTCGCTATTTCGTGTATAGCGATAAGGTAGTAGAAAATTTTAAAAATAGAAAAAATAGATATTTATAATTTATATATGTATATAATGTTAATTTTATACTTCTTATGCATAAATTCAGAAGTTTAAGAACCAAATGTAAACTAGTGAAGATAGAGGGGGTTAAATGTTTAAATACAAAAACTAATTTTACACTTTTTATGTAAAAATTATAAGTTTTAGGGGCTAAATATAAACTGGTGAAAGATAGAGGGGTTAAATATTGAAATACCTAAAGTTATTTAACCCTAGAAGTGTAAAAGACGCCGCTACTGCATCTTCTTCCTGGTTGCATCTTCTTCTCACAGGTTTCCGGCCAAAAAGCAGCGCCAGCGACGTAATTAATCGCCGGAGGGCGCTATCTGGTCGATATCTGGTCGCTAAGAACCTTGTAGCGGTATATAGGCGCCACGCCACGCTATTCGCAATAGTGTCCGCTATGGATGCTATTAATAACTATGGATGTTAATAATAATAATTGTATTGGATAGGGGATTTGATAAAGAATATATCTGTAAGACTTGATTTTCCATCATGTAATGAAACCACACAAATTTGTGCGAAACCGAGGAATTTTGATCTTGATTTGAACTCACGGGATGTTTCGGTTTCGTTTAATCATGAAATCGGACAACATCCCAAATCAGACAAAGTGTATCGGTTGAGAGGGATGTGGTCGCGTTCATTCTGTGGCATTTTTGGTGGTGATTGTGGTGCCGATTGGGCGGATCTGAGTGGAGATGCAGTGTGGTGGTGGTTTTAGAACATGGTCATGATGGTGAAGTGCAGGTTTGGAGGTGGGTGGCGTGGTTTTGGTGTGGTGTGACAAGGATGAGCGGTGGGTGTTCCCCATAGCGTTGAAGGTTGGTCATTGTTCAGATAGAAAGATAGAAATAGGGGAAAAGGGCGGTGGTGGGGCGTTCACCGGAACAATGTGGTGGCGGCAGTTTGGTGGAAGAAGAAAGGGGTGGGGGTGGGGTTGGGGTTGGGGTTGTTAGTTTGTTTTTTTTTAAAGTGGGTCCCACAAATAACTATATCTATTTAATAGTTTAAGTTATTTTGTTTTGAGTAAGGGTATTTTTGTCATTTGACACCCACTTAACTGAGAAAACTAACTGATGTTAGGCCTAGGGACTATCCGAGAACGAATTTGCCAAAGTTGGGGACTATAGCTGTAATATTGAAAATGTTGGACTAAAGGTGAAATCGAAGCAAACCACAAGGACTATCCGGGCACTTTTCTCTAAAAATCATTTTAGTGAAAAGATTTTCAGAATGGTTTTATATACACAGATAATTATATTTATATATTTTGATATAAATCAGCTATTCTCATGCACTGACAAGGAGAGAAGAATTAATAATATGTTAAAACTTAAATGCTAATTTATAAGAGCTTCTTCTTGAAGAAAAACTACATGAACATGCATGGATGAGCTAAGTGGCTTTTGTTGGTTTCTACAAAAATCATTAAGGAGTTAAAGAAAGAGTTAAGCATAAGTCAGGAAAATATAAGATAACTGATAGATTTCGTAGGGCCCATAGTTGTTAATGGCAAATAACGATAAGGTACCTATATGCTACATAGCAAATAGCGATAGATAGCGGCGCTATTTCATAATAACGCTACAGTAGAAAAAAAATAAATTTGATATGTATATTATATCAAATTACCCAGGTATATATGCTATTTTACATGTATTATAAAACCTAAAATCTAGCTATTTAAAAACTATATTTTAATTGCTATTTATATTAAAAAACAAAATAAATAAATAAATAAACTGTCGTTATTATCGGTACAACCCTAATAGCGAGCCTAGACCTATACGCTACGTAGTACGCTATAGCGATCACTACGCTCACTATTGACAATTATGGTAGGGCCTCGATGAAGGTAAACTTAAGGGTATAACTTGAGTTGAAAACTTTTTCATCCATCCCATACTTGACGAAAATCCCATGTTGCTGATTACAATAATACTTCAGATGTGCCCATGTACCATGGAAACACGATCCGCAAGTTCTTTTGAGAAACGGAACCATTTCATGCTAAATTCCACATCAGCGTCCTAAATTCATGCGTACGTGGCTTTATCTTAATCCTAATCTCCGTTGAACTTCAAATCATGTCATCGTTTTTATCTTACATAAATCCAAGCATCTAGAACTTCAATTAGTACTTTAGTAAACCCGTGTCATGTAAAGGATGACAGACGGTTCTTTGTTTTGTTAAAAAACAGCATTTACATGCATGTTGTGTAGTCATCAAAATGTTGACATCAACAAAGAGACCAAGCTCATTAAACAAACAAACAAACGTAACCAGTAATATCCAACTCGAAGAGTAGTGTCTCGAGGTGAAACGAGGGCAAGCCCCCAGCTCACATATGAACAAATGTGAACATTCTACATCCAAAATTAATAAACTATAGCCGACCAACATTTTCGTGAATTAACAATGCATCAATAAGCCTTGATCCAAATTATTGTTGGGTTCGTAGGCCTTTGGGCCAGATTTTCAGAGATAGCGAGAAGGGGAAAAGGGCAACAGGTTTGGGCAGCCGACCCGAGCTCCATTTGTCGGCCAATTTATTTTATTAAATCCTAACTATAATCTATATACATCAATATCATGTATTTGTAATTGATTATCACCTCAATAAAAGAATACCCAGTTGCCACTGTGGGCGTAATTTAGACTGAACCATGTTAAACCCTCGTGTCGTTTTATTGCTTTCGTGTTTGTTTTCAGTTTCGTGTGTGCTTGATCATAAAGATCATTTATCTCAATTAACTCACAACCAAAACAACTGAAAACCGAGAAAACAAAAACGTAAACTACACTAACCTCAATCCCCATCAATGGTGGCATTTCAACTTGAGTACATGCCAAAAACGTGATCCCCTCACGTACAATTTGGAAAAGATAATGCGTTGGGGAAGCAATCACTGGCAAAACCTAATTTCAAAAACTGAAATATGATTAAACCCTAACGACAAACAAACAGAATCCGAAAGAAATACCTTGAAGGAATCAGGTTGAGAGACAGATTGCTCCCAAAACCAAGCACAGATTGATCGATCAACACGGTGTCCAGTCAACTGCTTCTCTAACATCACCTCTCTACAATTGCGATTCAAAATTTCAATTCTCAATCAACAAACAGAGAGAAAAATAAAAAGAAATGTGACAGACCCGGAATCGGAGAGAAGAAATATGCACTGCAACATGTTTGTCGTTTGGATGAATGAACGGAAGTTTGATTATGATGTGATTGTAAGTTTCTAGGGCTCGAAAAGATTGATCTACCCCAATTGACTGTAGGCGGAGGTGGATGTTGTAGCCGTAAGTGATGGCAAAAAAGCCCAAGCCCGACAGGTATACCCGAAACATACAGATTGGGTATACCCGAAGCCTGATGGGTATAGGCTTAAAAAGGAAAAAAATTCAGGTACAGATACGGGTATGGGATTTAGGACACCCGCCCGATATCCGGCCCGTTACCCGGCCCATTTACCCGAATATTACCCGAAATAATCATATTATAAATTTTCATATATATAAATTTACTACATGCACTTATTACTTAATTTACTATAGGACTAGGGTCTAGTTTTATCATCTCTTCAAAATTGTATTTCCAAGAAAGAAAAGACATAGATGATTAGCATCCAGATTTTCCCATCAAATTTGCCAAATGCATCATCCAGATATCCACTTTATTGAATATGAATCATCTTACTATATTCTATTCATAAATGGAAGCTAGCACCCTTTATTAGACGTTTATACGACTAGGTGGTCCTAATAAAATTAATTAATTAAGTAATCGTTTTGATTTAGTTTGGTATATGCAGTATGAATATGATATGGAAGTATTTAATCATGTTTTCATTTGTTATAGTTATTAAAATTGAAAATTATATAAACATCATAGTAAAAGTTGCACATTTATCCCGATGGGGTATTTTTAAGAATTTAACGGGTATACCCGATACCCGCGGGTATGTCCGATACCCAATGGATAATTACCCGACAAATACCCGACGGGTAACGGGCCGGGTACGGACCAAAGAATTACAATCGGGTATGGGCTTGGGATTACCAATACCCAGCCCAAAACCGGCCCATTGCCATTCCTAGTAGCTATGCTATGGGTATAATGGCTATAAAATAATACCTGTAAAACTTTTTGGGACTTCGATTCTTACCACCGGATCTATGAACTATGAAGTGAAATATGAACAACAAAAAAGCATAAATACGTTTAAGTTTTAATTAAGATAATAATGATTTTTTTCATATAGATTATTTTAAAAGTGTAATACATCTGAATAGAAGAACCTTTAACAAGTAGCACCACTCATTTTTCTTTAAAGTATTAATTTGTCATTTTATTTTTTTCTCTAGATTATAATATGCCACTCTACTTTCTATTTTTTTTTTCCAAATGAACCTCTGTGGCCACACATCGTTAGTCAACCGTTAGGTTGACTGTTAGTTTGAAGTGTTAGTTTGAAGGTTATATGTGTCATATCACCTTTGAAGCTTACCAACCACACTTCATCATCTCCCTTATCTTCAATACTTCACGTTCTAACACCCCACTATACCCATTCTTCAACTTCTTCCATCCACGCACACAGTGTAACTAGTGTCGTCTAACATGGAATTAAACGTTGAAGTTGAAAATGAATCGATCACTTGTATGATTCCCCCCCCCCCTTTCTATGATGCTTAATTTTCACTTTGTGGACACATGATTTCACTTCATTATCCTATGTTTCACTTGATTTGAAAACGTAGCTGGGTTGATGATCTCTGAGACCTAGAACGACCACACGGTGGTGCAGGTACGGTGGTTCTCAGGTGGTTGAACAATTTCACGTTCAACCTTGTCGTCGTCTTCCCGCCATCACCACCGCAATCATCTGTCCGCCATCACCATCACCACCACCATCATAGAACAATGGCATAACCACCCACCTTCACCAAGACTAGTATCATGCTAGAATGGTTCTTTTGATTATGCCTAATGATGCATAAGAATTTATACATCTTTTAAATGTTAAATATGCCCCGTTTATGCGAGAACTCGTTGTATTTTCATTGATTTTGGTACTCATTTGAGTTGTTTGTGAATATACAGGTCCGTGCTTCAGCCCGGTGTTGAAACGGAGGCTTTTGCTGCAAAAACGTAACATTCCAGCAAACTGCCAGATATGGCACGACCGTGCCAACACCAGGCAAGACCGTGCCAAGCCAACCAGCATCAGCACTATCAACCGATAACGCAAACCAGGAAAATCCATGACTGGCATGACCGTGCCACCCCTAAGCACGACCGTGCCTGGTCCAAGTCAGTCTTTGATCAGCTCGTTTCCAAGATCGCAGAAGTTATCGTCGGCAATTCATCGATAACCACGGTCATGCCATGGTCGTGCCACATCGGGAAACTTTGAGCAGGATTTTTCTAGAAATGGTAGCAACAAGATCGATAGACGAAAAACGACTCTGACACTTACCAAGCATGATCGTGCCAAAAGGTGGCATGGTCGTGCCAAACACCTAGTAGTTTAAATAGGAGTTTCAAGCTCATTTGAAGGGAATTGGAGCATTTTGGTAAAGTTTTCTCACAAGAATCTGGACTTGGAAGCTTGTTGGAGCCAAGAAGGAGCCTTGAAGAAGACTTAATCATTAGAAGATTCACTCATTTACCATTTAATCTTGTCTTTAAACTTGGTTAGCTTACTATTTACATTATGAACAATTTGAGTTTTCTTGTACTTGATTTGGTAGTTATGAGCCTTATGGGCTAAACATTTGTGTTCTTAAACTTTGTTGAAGCTAATGAATATGTGATAACATGGAAGTAGATGTGGTGATTGTTTTTGTTAATCTTCAGGGTGATGTTTAATCTTGTTCTTTGAGTTCATGTTCATGTTTAAAGTCTTTGTTCTTGAATGTTTGGTTATAAGTATTTACATGTTGTGTTGGAAAGCCTACGTAGAGATTATGATTGTTGAATCTTGTTAACTTGTTTGTATGATTCATAGCATGAAACTAGGAATAGTAATTGCTAACATGAATTGAATGGTGATTTGAACATGTGTATGGATTCTTGCATTTAGATTTGGAAAGATTAAAAGAATGTTTATATGAATTCTATAGTTTGTGTTAGTGTTAGTGTGATGATTTAGGCCAAGATTGTTGTCTAGCATGACCATGCTTGTGGTTCATATCAAGAACATGATTAAGGCGTTGCTTAACTAAAACCAAGTTAGGGTGATTAGTATGTTGTTCATAGTAGTTTTCCCCAACTTATAGAGCTAGGAATTTTGACAAACAAATAACTCATCATTAAATATTAACATCAATTTAGCGAGTGGTCTTAAAAGAATAAATTTTAGTTGATTAGAATGTTATTTCATTTTAGTTTTCATAAGATTTATAAAGCTAGGAAGCCTTGATTGGGGGACTTAGTTGAATTTAGAGCTTGCATCACCACTATTCTTTCCCATTTGTTGTCACATGCTTATTAGTGGATACTTAGTTTAGGCAACCTCTTTTAGATATTGTGCTTCCTTATATTAGTTCGTAGTAGTTTGTTATTTTTGCATGATAAACTAGAAACAAAAAATCAACCCATCAATTGAAAAGACTTTAAAGTAGCAAACCTTTAGTATCGAGACACCGCGGCCACTAATTGATATCCGGTTCTTACAGATAAACTATATTACCACCCAACGGTACACTTTCCCTTTTGTATGTGTAGTTTAGTTCTTGGGTGAAAATCATTTTAAACTAAATTTGTGTGAAGGAAAATTAAATTATAAAAATATATATAATTCACACACATCACCTAAGTATTAGGGGCTATTAACTTATGTGTAAATATAGAATGCTTATGTTGCTACTATGTGGTTTTGATGACATTTTGATAAGTATAATTATGCAAGTAACTAGGTTTCATAACATATAATTATGGTTTAAATATATGATCACAGTTTGATAAATATATGTACTTTCACATTAAGTTTTTTTATTATATATTGAACAAATGTGTATTTGTGTATTAAGTTCAGGTTATTGTTATTGATTGTGCTAAGTCACATATTGAACAAATGTGTATTTGTGTATTAAGTCCAGGTCATTGTTACTTATTGTGTAGAGTCTAGGTCACTCAGTCCATGATGAGATGATGATTTGTGTTTTAAGTCCAGTGTGATTGTGTATTTGTCTATTTGTTCAGATTATGCAGGGTGCAGGGTGTGTTTGTGTATTTGAGCATGGTTTAGGTAGTTGTGTAGTGCAGTAGGTAGTTTGCTTTAGGCCATTAAGTCCATATTAGTGCATGCTTGGTACACAGGAACTTGGTCAATAGCAAATTGGTTCACAGGAATTTGATCAATAGTAAATTGGTCATTATGTAGTTGGTTCACAGAAAATTGGTCAATAGCAAATTGGTTCATAGAAAATTGGTCATTAGGATAATGGTTCACATGCTTGGTTCATTTATTAATAGTTAATAGGATTGGTGCATTGTATTTAGTTATTTAGATCACAATTTAATCATGATGATGTTGTACATTAGTTTGATGATTGTCTATTAGACCACAATTTGATGGTTGTCCATTAGATAGTTGGTTTAGGCAAAGTTTGATGATGTACAGTTTGATCATTGTACGTTAGATAGTTGGTTTAGGCACAACTTTGTTCATGGTTTGATGATGATATGATGATTATTATCATGGTTTGATGAAGGTTTAGTCACAGGTTATTAGGTAGTGCAGGTAGGTGGCTAGATTCATAACCAACTGTTTTAGATGGCTAAATGCACAATTGGTTTGTTCACAGTTTGTGCATGTAGGTGCTGGTGTAGGTTTGTTCACAGTTTGTTGAATGTTCATTTTGGCATACCTATTAGGTCATTAAGATGCACAATTGGCATTCCTATTAATCATGATGATGGTGTTGTACATTAGTTTGATGATTGTCCATTAGACCACAATTTGATGGTTGTCCATTAGATAGTTGGTTTAGGCAAAGTTTGATGATGTACAGTTTGATCATTGTATGTTAGATAGTTGGTTTAGGCACAACTTTGTTCACGGTTTGATGATGACGATTATTATTATTATTATTATTATTATTATTATTATTATTATTGTTATTATTATTATCATGGTTTGATGATGGTTTAGGCACAGGTTATTAGGTAGTTCAGGTAGGTGGCTAGATGCACAACCAACTGTTTTAGGTGGCTAAATGCACAATTGGTTTGTTAACAGTTTGTGTAGGTAGGTGCTAGTGTAGGTTTGTTCATAGTTTGTTGAGTGTTCATTTTGGCATACCTACTTTAGGTCATTAAGATGCACAATTGGTCATTTGGTCACTTGATTCATGCCCAATTGGCAAACCTGCACATTTGGGATCAACTGATTTTGGGTTTGACTTAATAAGGTCAGACCATTTTGACATTAGATTTGACTATTTAAAGCCAACCCATTTTAGATCACTTGATCTGGGTTCGTAAGCTTTCACTAATTAAAGTCAAAGCTTAATTTTGGCTAGAAATTTGCTTTGAATTGTAATGTTGGATTTGTTTGACTTATTATAGTCAAACCATTTTGATATTAGGTCAGTTTCCCCGACTCAATAAAGTCAAATAGGTAGTGTTGAATTTACATTTTGGAGGGAGTTTCATATAATTATAGTGATTAAACCACTGAGTAGCACAATGCAAGTGTAAAAGGTAGCCACTATCTTTTCACATGGGTTTTAACCAGACACTAACGGTTATGTGGCATGGTGTGATGGGATGCCCACCTCTGTCACACCCCAACCCGCAGCAGAAACAAAAGTCGGGGCATAATTGGGTTATCACCAAAGGTCATGACATTTACTAATAGGTTTCATATTTATTAAATTGAAATTAAAACTTCAAATATTCAAACACAAGGAAAACATACAAGCTCAAGAAAATATTGTTCTAAACAAAATATATTTTATTAATCTTCTAAGGCCATTCCTATGTGTTCCTCTCCTCAGCCTGTCCACCTGTATCATGCGTAAAACAAAAGTTTGGGTCAACAAAAGTTGGCGAGTGAATCTAAGTAAAACAAGTAAACAATTGTTATATTAGTTATTTAAATAAAAATTATGCATGAACCATGAGTGAGCATATGTATATATAAACAATCATAAACCACATAATATCCACAATAAACGTATGAACATGATAGATAATGAACTTGAGGTCAAGGCTCAATCAAACGGAGCCGATCTAATGAGGCACCTGATGCTCAACTCGTATCCCACGAGGAACTGATGGGCCTTAAATGAATGATTTTGCACTGAAATGATAAAAGGTAACCACACATAACCACACAACCAAATATACACATTAGATCACATAATGGTGTTAGCACAAGTGTTAAAATAAAAAAAAATATATTCGACAGATGATACACCCCAAAACATGATTTAAAAAGGGGAATTTGTAAGAATTCACTCACAGTGGGTGCGTTTCCTTGATTGATGAAAAGTGCGCATGAATTGAGGATTTGACCGACGTAAAACACTAACCTAAATAATAAAAATAATTCGATAAATATATAAAAATTGATATTTTATTTAATACTTTCTTTAAATTTTAGGTTGTTCTTGTGGTATTTATTGATGTTTTTAAACCTAAACAATCTTGTTCTTAATTATTTTTAATTGATTTATATCAAAAAAATAAATACCAAGAATTAAATAAATAAAATAAAAATTTAAAAACCTTGTCAGACCTGACAAGGGAGGTTTGACTGGTCGGATTGTGATATAGGCAGCGTGTTTGTGAGACTCGAACTTGTGACCTCTCGCTTACGTGCACGCAGCTCTTCCAACTGAGCTACGTGTCTAACCCGTAAGGAAACCAGTTTTAATTATCCTTATATGCTTCTTAGGTGATATCTGAATTTATTTTTATTTAAAAAGAATTTAAATCAGCGAACCGGAGTCACTTGCTGGTATCGAACACGCGATCTTGGGTTTAGGTTGCACCCAGCCTAACCAATTGGGCTGGGTGTTTAACCCGTTAAATATAGATTTCTTATAATACTTAACAACTATTTCTATTTGGTGTATTTTGATTAAAAAGAAGCCGGTTTGTATCTCCACCAAAACTGGAGTAAACAAGGTTTGAAACCAGGTCATACCCTTTAAAATTGCACACAGTCCATCACTGGACTGTGTGTCTAACCCGGTTATAAACCCGATTTATATTTAAATATATATATACAACATAAATTTCATCTTCTTCCCATTACCTCTGCCCGACTGTTAAACCCTTAACTGATTTGTTCAAAGTTGAATTTATAACAGAATCATTATACGCAAGATAGGAAAGATGTTTGTACCGAATCGAAAGGGGTGTTAAGTTCTCCTGTTGATTTCCGGTGTTGAACGGGATCTCCGGCGACTGCAACAGGAAGGGTTTTCGCAGAGAGAGTTCCTTTTATTTAAGCGATGAAGAGGATGTGAGCGGGTACAATTGAGTGGAAGGATCGGTATATATAGCAGATAACTCATGGGGGGTTTCGTCGGTTACCATCTCAAATCATGAGATAATGATTTCAACTCTACAACCAATTCAGAGTTGATTGGACTTTAATTGCGAAACTGTAACTTGTGTAACAGTTATGTCTGTTTCTGAATCAAGATTTAAGGTTGATTGATCAAGGGCGGTTACTAATGCTCAGATAAAGAAGTTGCAGGTCATAGCTTGCTCGTATTATAATTTACTTAGCTTGATTCCAACACATCTAGTGTGTGTAGTGCAGTGGTGCTGTGAGTGTGTGAACATGTGGGGAACCCGGGTTCGATTCCGGTTGTCCCCCCTTTTCTTTATATTTTTTTATTATTTCATTTTATAATGATTTATCTACTTTCCCTAATTGAATACCATTTTAGGTATGTATTCTATTTATAAATATTGGTTACAGAATAATATAATTAATACTAGTAAATGCATAACGATACATTAACTAATTTCTTGAATCCCAAACGGAGCGGATTCTTGAAATCCGATTAACACAAATGTTACAGTATCCGCTACTTTTAGAAATTTCATCCCGAAATTTAAGTAGTAGCTGCAACTGGGAAAAGGTGTGGATATTTCTCGCGCATTGAGTCTTCACATTCCCAAATAAACTCAGGTCCTCGTTTTGACTCCCAACGCACCCTGACTATTGGAATACGACTTCGTCTCAAACGCTTTTCACCGAAATCCATGATTTCTACAGGTCTTTCAACAAAATGCATTGATTCATCGATTTGAATATCTTCTAATGGTATGTGGAGGTTTTCGTCGGCAAGACACTTTTTCAAGTTGGATACGTGAAATGTGGGATGAATTCTGTTGAGCTCTTCTGGTAGGTCAAGCATGTATGCTACAGGACCAACCCTTTCGAGTATCTTGAATGGTCCCACATAGCGTGGTGCTAGCTGCCTTTTTGACCAAAACGAACCACTCCCTTCCACGGTGATACTTTCAAAAGTACTTGGTCACCAACACAAAACTCCAATGGCTTTCGTCGTTTATCAGCGTAACTCTTTTGACGACTTCGAGTGGTTAGAAGATTATTGCGAATCTGAAGAATTTTATCAGTCGTTTCTTGAATCACTCAGGTCCAGTGATTTGCGCTTCACCAATTCCGTGCCAACATACAGGAGATCGACACTTTCGACCATACAATGCTTCAAAAGGAGCCATACCGGTGCTTGAATGATAACTATTGTTGTACGAAAATTCAACTAACAGTAAATGAGTATCCCAATTACCCTTAAAGTCTATGACTCATGCTCATAACATGTCTTCGAGGGTTTATATGGTGCGCTCAGATTGACCATCAGTTTGAGGGTGAAAGGCAGTGCTGAGATCTAGACGTGTACCCAAAGCGGATTGCACGGCTTGCCACGTTCGTGAAGTAAAATGGCTGTCTCGATCTGAAATGATACTCAAGGGTACACCATGACGGCTTACAATTTCATTGATATAGATACGAGCTAACTTCTCGTTCTTGAAGTCTTCGCGGATCGGAATGAAATGAGCTGATTTGGTAAGTCGATCAATGATAACCCAAATGGTGTCATACCCACTGGCGGTGCGAGGTAACCCAGTAATGAAATTCATAGTTATATTTTCCCATTTCCATACAGGTATTTCGGGTTGAACAAGAAGTCCTGAAGGTCTTTGATGTTCAGCTTTCACTTTGGAACATGTAAGGCACTTGGAAACAAAAATAGCGATATCTTTCTTCATGCCAGCCACCAGTAGGAGTATCATAGATCTTGGTACATCTTATCGGCTCCTGGATGTATAGAGTATCGAGTTTTGTGAGCCTCATTCATGAGAAAAGCACGAAGATCGTCGCGATCAGGTATCCAAATACGATTCAAGTAATAGAGAATACCATCCGACTTGGATTCTAGTTTGGTTTCAGCTCTAGAAGACAACTCATCTCGTACATCATTTTCCGTAACGGAAATATGTTGAGCTGCTCTAATTCGGTTCTAAAGATCGGTCACAATTTGGGAACACAAAAGATGGATGGAGTTTGCATACTCTTTTCAACTGAGGGCGTCAGCCACCACATTAGCCTTGCCAGGATGATATCGGATTTCACAATCATAATCATTTAAGAGTTCGACCCAACGTCGTTGCCTCATGTTCAACTCTTTTTGATTGAAGATATGTTGAAGGCTCTTGTGGTCAGTGTAAATTTCACACTTGGTACCATAGAGATAGTGTCTTCATATCTTAAGAGCGAACACGACTGCTCCAAGTTCTAGGTTGTGAGTGGTATAATTCTTTTCATGCACTTTGAGTTGCCTTGAGGCATAGGCTATCCCCTTTCCTCTTTGCATTAGAACGCAACCTAAGCCTTGCCCTGACGCGTCACAATAAACCACAAAATCCTCGCAGCCATCAGGAAGTGTAAGGATAGTTGCATCACAAAGTTTTTGCTTCAAAGTTTGGAAAGCCTCTTCTTGCTTGAGTCCCCAAATAAGGGGTTTGCCCTTGTGAGTCAAGGCTGTGAGTGGAACGACGATACGAGAAAGTTCGCGATGAAACGACGATAATAACCAGCTAGACCAAGAAATGACCTAACTTCCGTAGGAGTACGTGGCGCCTGCCACTCTTGCACTGCTTTGATCTTTGCAGGATTAACATGAATCCCTTTGTCATTAACAACATGACCAAGAAATTGTACTTCTTTTAACCAGAACTTGTATTTCAAGAACTTAGCATAAAGCTTTTCAGTTCTCAAGAGTGTTAGAATAAGTCGAAGATGACGCTCATGATCAGATTTGGTCATGGAGTAGATAAGAATATCATCAATGAAAACTATGACAAAACGATCGAGGTAAGGTTTGCATACCTTATTCATCAAATCCATGAAAACAGTAGGGGCATTGGTCAACCCAAAATGCATAACCATGAATTCATAATGACCATCACGAGTTCGAAAAGCAGTCTTGGGAATATCTTCTTCACGTACTCTAAGTTGATGATAACCAGAACGAAGATCGATCTTTGAAAAGCAGGTGGCACCTTGAAGTTGATCAAGAAGATCATCAATACGAGGTAATGGATAGCGATTTTTGATGGTCAGCTTGTTGAGCTCTCTATAATCAATACACATGCAAAAAGTTCCATCTTTCTTCTTTACGAAAAGAACAGGCGCACCCCAAGGCGACGAGCTAGGATGTATAAATCCCTTGTTAGTCAACTCTTGCAACTGACTAGCTAACTCTTTCATCTCAGACGGGGCTAACCGATAAGGAGATTTTGCGACTGGTGTGGCACCAGGTACAAGATCGATTCGAAATTCGACTTCTCGCACAGGAGGAAGTCCTGAAACGTCATCGGGGAGAACTTGAGGAAATTCTTTAACAATTGGACTATCTTCGAGCTTCCTTTCCTTGCCTTCCTTCTTGACGATATGAGCTAGAAACGCGATATAGTCTTTGCGAAGTTATCTTCGAGCTTGGAGACATGACATCAATTTGAGCCCTTTAGAAGGAGTTTCTCCAAAGATACGTAAAGTTTGACCGTCAGCCAGAGAAATTTGAATAAACTTCTTGTGGCAAACAACTTTGGCGTGATGTTGACTAAGCCAGTCCATACCGATGATAATGTTGAAACTATCCAACTTCATAGGAATAAGATCAATAGAGAAATCGCGATCATTAAGAGTAAGAGTACAATCATGAATAATCGAGTCTAGCGAAATAGGTTCACCATCAGCAACTTCCACCGTGAATTGTTCAGCGAGACTAACGCGAGGTAGATCAAGAATGGATTTGAATTCTAAAGACACAAAACTCTTATCCACCCCAGTATCAAATAGTATGGATGCATAACTACCGTTAATAGGAAACGTACCGTTGACCACATTATTATTAGCCCTAGCTTGGTTGGCGTTGATGTTGAAAGCTCTTCCTCTAGCAGGTGGATTAGCTTGGTTGGCTTGATTCACTGGGTTGGCTTGAGCTTGGGCATTTATGATGTTCACCAGACGTGGGCAGGTGTTTTGAAAATGGGTTAGATCACCACAGGTGAAACATGCTCTGACAGGTTGCATCATTGGGTAATTGGGTTGGTAATAGGGTTGAGCCATAGGTTGAGTAGGTGGTAAGAGTAAAGGTTGTTGGTGTTGGGCTTGGCCTACCACTTGATTGTTAGCTTGGGCTTGCGGCTGATTG
Source organism: Scalesia atractyloides (assembly GCA_947069175.1). NCBI lineage: Eukaryota > Viridiplantae > Streptophyta > Magnoliopsida > Asterales > Asteraceae > Scalesia > Scalesia atractyloides. The sequence goes on along the minus strand of CAMTDV010000116.1, from coordinate 12,936,372 downwards.
AGGTTTGGCTTTTGGAGGATGCGTCAGGTTTGAATTGTGTGACCTGCACGGCCACAACTTGTGCAGTATTGGCAGGGGTTTTCAGGAGGGTGGTGATATTGGCATCAGTTATGTGATATCCCGGGTTTTTCGGATAAATTATACGTGACACTTGTCGAATAATATGCGTGCTAAGTGTTAAACGTGAATGAATACGTGATGAGTGTTTATGTGATTGTTTAGTTATTATTGTAAATATGCACATAACCGAACCCTTTGGGAAACTAGGAAACTTGGAACCCAAGTCTTCGGCCAAAAGAGAACGAAATCAAGTTCAAACCAAACTAACTTTCTTAAGTCTCTCGGTCACAAACACTAACCAAAACCGAATAGCATGCGACTTTAATCCCTCGGCCGCAAGACCCAAACCCAAACCGTAACCCTATCCCTTGACCGCGAAACCGAACCAACCATCCTAGTTCCTCGGCCACAATACTTATCCCAAATTGAAATCTTTATCTCTTGCGCCTATATCTACAAACTTGTGCATGTTTCCTTCTAAAACACAAACTCTAAACCACCCTCCTCTTGCTCCATAAATCGCGACGGCTTCTCTTTCTTTTCTTTCGGTCGCAGCAAACATCAACCGAAGCCATCATCATCTCGGTCGCTAGCAGCCGGTTATCTCCAGTCCAGTCTAGATCGCAAGATCAGTTTTGTTTTGCTTTCTCTCGGTCGCAGCAAGCAGCAGCCGAGTCGCCTTTGTCCACATCTCGGCTCGTTTGTCTAGTTACTCAAGGTTAGGATCATGTTTGATTTGAGATCACGTTCGAATATATATATATATTTATGTGCTTGAATGTTTAAGTTGTTTCGGATTATATGCATATGTAGGTTGTCCGCAAGTATATAGAGACTTGAAAGTTCTGAGTTATGTGTGTTGATTTTGTTGTTGTTTCGGATTGATTTATTGATTGAAACGATCGTGTGTTTTCGGAGTATACATGTGTTAATCGGCTGATGTATCATAGTTACAAGTAGGGTTGTTTTCGGAAGATAAAAGCTGGCCAAGCATGATTGAACGAGGTGTTAGATTAGCCGATTTGTCGATGATGTTTACACTGAATGATCTCATTGTTCGGATTGGTTACACTAGGTTGAATGTATAGGCTGTGTTTTGTTATAATAACTAGAAGCTATTAAGTAGGGTTGCATGGATAGATTATTAGTATTAATCTAGGATTAAAAATCGAATCTTGATCGCCTTGGCTAGTCACATGAACGAGTTATACGAACTTAGTATAAGGAGATGCAGAAAACAGCAGGCTGAGTGAAAGTTTCAGCCGACTTTATCAGGCTGTAACTTGGTCGTTAGTTGTCGAAAAACGGATTTTCTGAGGTCTAAAACCTAGAGATTTGAATAAGGAATCCAATGGCGCTGGATTCATAATTTTCTGAAATCGTTTGATATTTTTAAAGGGTTAAACAAGTTCGGTAGGTAAAGCTGTTAAAATTCTGGAATTTTGTTGGTTGTTTATCAAGCTAGATTTTAAAATCAGTAGAGAGTTGAGTCATGATTTTTGTACAGCAACTAGGTATAGAAATTTCCGGGCAACTCCAACTGGAATTTTGTTAATCGGACGATCAGTGATTTTTAAATAAATTCTTCCGTGGACTGCAGTCAGAAAGCGGTAAATCTGACTGCAGCTTAGTGAATTAATATTTATGGTTAATTGGTGAAGATTTAGGACTTGAGAAAATTATATAAATTTCTATGGTATAAATGTCACCTACTGTAAAAATATGGGAATTTTTAGAATGCTGGAACTATTTTATAAAAATCCTAGAAAACAGCTGAATAATTGAGTATTAAGCAGAAAGTTGTTAACTTGTGATTTTATGCATTAAAGTGTTGCATGGATTTGGAATGTGTTCATGATAAGTTGTTTGATTACTATGATCATATGAGAATACTTGCATGCATGTTTGAAGTGTTAGTTATGTTGTTTGTGTGTATCACTTTGTGAGTAAATTACGTGTGGAATTTGTATTGGTGTGATTACACACTGACATGGAATTAATTGGTTTGTTAGGACGCAACTAGCGGTCCCATCTCTTATAATATCTTTGCCACACTAACCGAGCTAATAAAGGTGAGTTCACGGCCCCTAACTTTATACGGTTTTTAAACAACAGGGGGAGAAACATGTATACATTCTTAAACTCAAACTCTTTACGTTATACGAATGTAACGTCACATAACTATGCGGTAACTAAGTTAATGTTAATGTAATGTTATGGTCACTATGCAGCTTTATCACTTAATTCCTCGACAATCTCCTCGGATCGTTAATATTTGGGTTAAGTAGCGGGGGAATTATAAGTAGTACTACTGGGTCTGACGAGCCCCATCCGAGCTAGTCGCGCTAGCTGACCGGGTTTGGTCAACGGGTGTATGATTGGCCTAACATCGCCATGGTCATGTGATAGGCCTGGCAAAACGGAGGCACAAATGTCAGCTTCGATCGCGAACACTTAGTGACATGACTTTAGGCTAGCTACCTATATACATTAATATTGAACTTAATTACGGAACAACTTGATATTCCGGGTTTGGAATATTGGAACATCAACGTATTATCCCGGGTTGGGGATAATGGAAACACAACTTAATATTCCGGTTTGGGAATATTGGAAGCAACAACTTATTATTCCGGGTTGGAATAATGCAACTGATATGTTATCCCGGGTTGGGGATAACGGAGTAACAAACTAAAACCGAACAACAAATTTATGAAAACCTGTGAACTCACTCATCTTTAATGTTGACACTTGTTTCTTTACATGTTTCTCAGGACGCTAGGAGCTCTAGGTGCACGCACACGCATTGAACAAGACATCATTATAGAGTCTCATTTATTAATACTGTTTTGGGATTTTACTTTTGTTTTGGCGTTTGTGTTGGCGCCGCATCACTACCTATTTATGCTTCCGCTCAAACTTTAAAAACCGATACTCATGCTAAATATTGGTAATCTAAAATTTACAACAAATGATTTTGGAAAACGTATCATCAAATCATATAGAGTCGTTCGACGTACTAGTGTCTTAGATTCTGGTTTGTTCACACGTCTCGCGGTAGAACTCCGCAAGTGGAAATTGAGGGTGTGACAGATTGGTATCAGAGCCACTAGCTATAGAGAACCAGGTTTGCATTAGAAGTAGACCTAAACTATAGCTGATATCACGACACTAGACTTAGTTTGGCACTGAATTATTATATCTTGTTATGCAATATGCTACAAACGTGTTTGGTAGGTTATACCTTCATAATAAGAAAATGAAAACAACTCGTAACTAACTACACGACCTAACAGGCAATGTCATCATCCTCATCGTCATCATCGTCCGACAGACTTACGCCACCAAGAGCATCAGGAAAGGCACCAATGGTGGAACCCATACCACCTTATGGCGTGGAGACACGCTCAGCAGCGAGGAAAAGGCTCGCTCTGGGGGAGGAGTCATCGTTACGCCCAACTATTGCTGTACCGGTTGAACCGGTTAATCCTGTAGAAATAGGACTTGACATGCTCAGAATCCTGGTACATACACAACAAAAACAGTTAGAAAGAATGCAGGAAACCATCTTAGCACAAGGATGGATGATCCGACACCTTACCGGAAAGACTGACACGCTCGAGGAAGAGCATCGTACGAGCAAGATAGCTCGTAACACCATAGCTAGAGATCTGCGTGCGGAGCAGATAAGAGCTGACTGGCTTGAGGACAGAGTCCTGGAAAACAGTTGGAACATTCAGGAACTGCAAAATCAAGCACTTGAACCAGCACCTGCCCCTCCAGTGCCGGTAGAGGATGATCCAGAAGAGGATCCAGAGGAGGATCCTGAGGAGGATCCGGAGGAGGAGGACCCAGCTGAGGAAGCTGGAAATGCCGCACAAGATAACGGCAACGACAGTGACTTGGGGGATGGAGATGTAGACGACTGACACATCTCGTTTATGTTATTTGTTTTCCTTTAGTTTATTATTTTCCCACTTGTATTTAAATTTGAGACTTTATAGTAAATTCGTATGTCTGATTTACACTTTTGTAAGACGTTGAGATTTCAGTTAATCAAGTATTTCTTTGACTATTTAACATATTGAGTTGACATAACTTAATAATTATTAAAGTACGAAGTAGGATAACTCTATTGGGTATATAGACTTATCGGAGTGTGTTTATGTTGTGTTTCGAAGATCTAAATGGCGACTGGAAGACGTGGAAACCTAAACTTGACGCCCGAAGAGCTAGCTGCCATGATCCAGGAGCATGTGAACGCAGCATTAGCGGGTGTGCAGAACCAGCCAGCAGGTAACCATTATTAAGTTTTCGCGTGAAAGTCTAATAGTGAGGTTAGTACAATTCCTTGCTGACTTCCTGTTCTCTGTCAGCAGGAGGGGGCTTTAACCCCTATAAAATGTTCCTTGACACAAAGCCTAGCAAGTTCTCGGGGGCGGAAGGACCCATTGGATTGGTCCGCTGGATCGAAAAGTCAGAATCTGTTTTTGAAATGTACAACTGCTTAGAGGCCAACAAAGTCAAATACGCCGCCTCAACACTGGAAGAGGGGCACTGACATGGTGGAATGCCCAAGTCCAAACACGTGGACTGTTAGCTGCAAATGCAATGGCTTGGACCGAGTTCAAGGCCCTGATTAAAGAGGAGTACTGTCCACGAGACAGAGTGCAACAGCTAGAGCAAGCTCTATGGAACCACAAGATGGTGGGATCGGAAATTGAGGCTTACACTGCAAAACACCATGACTTGGTATTTCTGTGTCCTGATTTGGCAAACACGGTGGAGAAAAGACTCGAGTTCTATCTCGGGGGTCTGGTTCCGGAAATTCAAGGTATGGTGATGTCTAGTAACCCTGTAACAGAACATCAAGCTATCCGATTGGCTCACAAACTCACCGATAAAGCGGTGGAACAGAAGAAACTGCCAGCACGGGGTACCACTGAAGTTGCCTCAGATAACAAAAGAAAGTTTGAAGACTCCACCATTCGACAGTCTTCGTCATCACATCCACAGCAAGGGAACCAGAAACGGTTCAATTACTACCACAACCACCGGGGTCATCAAAATCGTTCCAACAACAACAACAGCAACTACAACAACAATTTCAACAACAACAACCAGAATGCAAGCGGCTATGTAGGTCGAAAGCCGCAGTGCAACCGCTGCAATCTTCACCATGACGGCCCTTGTGCCGGAAATCGCTGCCAAAGATGTGGCAAGATGGGACATGCGGCGAAGGATTGTCGTGGGGAAATCGTGTCCCGACAAAATCAGAATCGGTCTCAGGGTCAGCAGCAGGGTATAAACCGGGGATGCTATCAGTGTGGTAGCACCGCTCATTTCAGAAAAGACTGCCCACAGTTGCGCAACAACAACAATAATGGTGGAAACAACCACAACAACCACAACAATAATAACAACAACAATAATGGGAACGGTGGCACAGGAGGTGCCAAGGGTCGCGCATTTACATTGGGTCGCGGGGAGGCCAGAAACGACACCAACGTGGTCACCGGTAAGTTTCCCCTTAATGAACATTTTGCTTCTGTGCTTTTTGATACGGGTGCGGATAGGAGCTTTATATCTGAGTCTTTTAGGAAGAACCTAAATCTCACGCTCAAACCATTAGAGACCCCTTATGTGATAGAATTAGCCAATGGTAAATCTGTAAATGTGACCCAAATCGTATCCGGCTGCCAACTCAAACTCGCGGGCCACACTTTTACCATCGATCTGATGACAACAACCCTGGGTAGTTTTGACGTGGTAGTCGGAATGGACTGGCTATCCGACGTACGGGCTGAAGTTCTCTGCTTCGAAAAGTCTATCTGTATTCCACTCTCGAACGACGAAATCTTGACGGTACAAGGCGACAAGGCAAGCGCCGTCACCAACATTATCTCATTTATGCAAGCTCAGAAGTATCTCCGGAAAAAGAATTCCTTCACTTTACTCGCACTAATTACCGAACCGCCTAAGGACGAGAAACGTATAGAAGACATCCCTGTCGTCCGTGATTTTTCCGATGTGTTCCCAGAAGAACTACCTGGTCTTCCACCACATCGACAATTGGAGTTTGAAATCGAATTGGCAAGCAATGCAACTCCCATCGCCAAGGCTCCATACCGCCTAGCTCCAGCCGAGCTGCAGGAGCTGTCTACCCAACTTCAAGAGTTGCTAGAAAAAGGATTTATTCGACCAAGCGTTTCGCCATGGGGAGCTCCAGTCCTGTTTGTCAAGAAGAAGGACGGGACTTTCCGCATGTGCATCGACTATAGGGAACTCAACAAGGTTACAGTCAAGAACCGATACCCGTTACCTCGCATCGATGATCTATTCGACCAACTTCAAGGGTCAAGTTACTACTCTAAGATTGATTTACGGTCCGGTTATCATCAGCTACGCGTCAGGGAGGAGGATATCGCTAAGACAGCATTTCGCACTCGGTATGGCCATTACGAGTTCTTGGTCATGCCATTCGGTCTCACTAACGCACCTGCGGTATTCATGGACCTCATGAATCGCGTGTGTAAACCATACCTTGACAAATTTGTCATCGTGTTCATCGATGACATACTCATCTACTCCAAGGATAAAGAAAAGCATGCTGAGCATCTACGATCGCTGCTAGAATTACTTCAACAGGAAAAGCTATACGCCAAGCTTTCGAAGTGTGATTTCTGGATCCGAGAAGTTCAGTTTCTCGGGCACGTCGTGAATGAAAAGGGTATCCACGTAGACCCTGCCAAGATTGAGGCCATCAAAAACTGGGAAGCACCTAAGACTCCGACGGAAATCCGCCAATTCTTAGGATTGGCTGGTTACTACAGACGCTTCATCGAGGGGTTCTCAAAGATTGCACAACCGCTTACTACCCTCACCCAGAAAGGTATCAAGTATAATTGGGGTGACAAGCAAGAAGCAGCATTTCAACTGCTGAAGCAGAAACTTTGCAGTGCGCCCATTCTGTCCTTGCCGGAAGGGACAGATGACTTTGTAGTGTATTGTGATGCTTCCATTCAGGGATTGGGATGCGTACTCATGCAACGCGATAAGGTCATCGCGTATGCGTCGCGACAGCTGAAGGTTCACGAGAAGAACTACACGACGCATGACCTAGAATTGGGAGCAGTAGTGTTTGCACTTAAGATTTGGAGACACTACCTTTACGGAACGAAGTGCACAATCTTCACTGACCACAAAAGCCTCCAGCACATCTTTGATCAGAAGGAGTTGAACATGCGACAGCGTCGCTGGGTCGAACTCCTGAACGATTATGAGTGTGCCATTCGGTATCACCCGGGTAAAGCTAACGTGGTAGCTGATGCCCTCAAGCAGAAGGAACACTTGAAACCTCGTCGTGTACGAGCACTACAACTCACTATTCATTCGGGGCTACCCGATCAAATACGCAATGCCCAGTTAGAAGCAGTTAAGGAGGAAAACATCAAAGCCGAATCAGTGGGAAAAATGGAACGCGATTGGGAAGTAAAACCCAATGGGGCCCGGTATTTCATGAATCGCATATGGGTACCTCTCTACGGGAACCTCAGAGAGCTAGTCATGGATGAAGCACACAAATCTCGATACTCTGTCCATCCGGGTTCGGATAAGATGTATCAAGACCTTAAAGCCGCGTATTGGTGGCCCAACATGAAAGCCGATATAGCCACCTACGTGAGCAAATGTTTGACTTGTGCAAAGGTCAAGGTGGAGTATCAAAAGCCATCGGGACTACTCCAACAACCTGAGATCCCAGTGTGGAAATGGGATCAGATCTCAATGGATTTCATCACTAAACTCCCGCGAACCTTGGGTGGTTGCAACACCATCTGGGTGATTGTGGATCGTTTAACTAAGTCCGCACACTTCCTAGCTATCAAAGAAACGGATAAGATGGAGAAGTTGACTCGCATCTATATTAAGGAAGTAGTTTCTCAGCACGGGGTGCCAACTCACAGGCCCTGAGTTAATACTTGAGGCTACTGAAAAGATTGTACAAATCAGAAACCGCATGGCGGTGGCACGAGATCGACAGAAAAGCTACGCTGATCAACGACGCAAACCGCTCGAATTCCACGTAGGCGATCGCGTCCTACTAAAGGTGTCACCCTGGAAGGGTGTAATCCGTTTTGGAAAACGGGGCAAACTTAACCCACGGTACGTAGGCCCGTTTGAAATCTTGAAACGAATTGGACCCGTAGCATACCAATTAGACCTCCCTGCCGAACTCAGTGGAGTTCACAACGTATTTCACGTGTCAAATCTGAAGAAGTGTCTATCAGATGAAACTTTAATGATTCCATTGGATGAGATCCAAGTGGATGAACAATTACACTTCGTGGAAAAGCCTATCGAGATCATGGATCGTGAGATCAAGACTCGGAGGCACAGCAAGATTCCAATCGTTAAAGTTCGTTGGGACTCTAAGCGTGGACCGGAGTTCACGTGGGAAAGAGAGGACCAAATGAAAAGCAAATACCCACATCTCATCGCAACTGAGCAGCAAACTAACGATGACCATACCTAAATTTTCGGGACGAAAATTCTTTCAACAAGGGGATGATGTGACAATCTGGAAATTTTCTCATACTTTCGTGTACTATTGTTGACTAAATTCTCGTGCATGGCACTTGGAAATCTTTGTGTATGACATTTGGGAACTTCTTGTAACGTTGCGTACCATTATAAACGAACTAACTCTTTGTGCGTGGCACTCTAAACATGTACGTTACATGCTAAACCGCGTTTACTCAATTTTCGGGACGAAAATTCTTTCAACATGGGGATAATGTGATATCCCGGGTTTTTCGGATAAATTATACGTGACACTTGTCGAATAATATGCGTGCTAAGTGTTAAACGTGAATGAATACGTGATGAGTGTTTATGTGATTGTTTAGTTATTATTGTAAATATGCACATAACCGAACCCTTTGGGAAACTAGGAAACTTGGAACCCAAGTCTTCGGCCAAAAGAGAACGAAATCAAGTTCAAACCAAACTAACTTTCTTAAGTCTCTCGGTCACAAACACTAACCAAAACCGAATAGCATGCGACTTTAATCCCTCGGCCGCAAGACCCAAACCCAAACCGTAACCCTATCCCTTGACCGCGAAACCGAACCAACCATCCTAGTTCCTCGGCCACAATACTTATCCCAAATTGAAATCTTTATCTCTTGCGCCTATATCTACAAACTTGTGCATGTTTCCTTCTAAAACACAAACTCTAAACCACCCTCCTCTTGCTCCATAAATCGCGACGGCTTCTCTTTCTTTTCTTTCGGTCGCAGCAAACATCAACCGAAGCCATCATCATCTCGGTCGCTAGCAGCCGGTTATCTCCAGTCCAGTCTAGATCGCAAGATCAGTTTTGTTTTGCTTTCTCTCGGTCGCAGCAAGCAGCAGCCGAGTCGCCTTTGTCCACATCTCGGCTCGTTTGTCTAGTTACTCAAGGTTAGGATCATGTTTGATTTGAGATCACGTTCGAATATATATATATATTTATGTGCTTGAATGTTTAAGTTGTTTCGGATTATATGCATATGTAGGTTGTCCGCAAGTATATAGAGACTTGAAAGTTCTGAGTTATGTGTGTTGATTTTGTTGTTGTTTCGGATTGATTTATTGATTGAAACGATCGTGTGTTTTCGGAGTATACATGTGTTAATCGGCTGATGTATCATAGTTACAAGTAGGGTTGTTTTCGGAAGATAAAAGCTGGCCAAGCATGATTGAACGAGGTGTTAGATTAGCCGATTTGTCGATGATGTTTACACTGAATGATCTCATTGTTCGGATTGGTTACACTAGGTTGAATGTATAGGCTGTGTTTTGTTATAATAACTAGAAGCTATTAAGTAGGGTTGCATGGATAGATTATTAGTATTAATCTAGGATTAAAAATCGAATCTTGATCGCCTTGGCTAGTCACATGAACGAGTTATACGAACTTAGTATAAGGAGATGCAGAAAACAGCAGGCTGAGTGAAAGTTTCAGCCGACTTTATCAGGCTGTAACTTGGTCGTTAGTTGTCGAAAAACGGATTTTCTGAGGTCTAAAACCTAGAGATTTGAATAAGGAATCCAATGGCGCTGGATTCATAATTTTCTGAAATCGTTTGATATTTTTAAAGGGTTAAACAAGTTCGGTAGGTAAAGCTGTTAAAATTCTGGAATTTTGTTGGTTGTTTATCAAGCTAGATTTTAAAATCAGTAGAGAGTTGAGTCATGATTTTTGTACAGAAACTAGGTATAGAAATTTCCGGGCAACTCCAACTGGAATTTTGTTAATCGGACGATCAATGATTTTTAAATAAATTCTTCCGTGGACTGCAGTCAGAAAGCGGTAAATCTGACTGCAGCTTAGTGAATTAATATTTATGGTTAATTGGTGAAGATTTAGAACTTGAGAAAATTATATAAATTTCTATGGTATAAATGTCACCTACTGTAAAAATATGGGAATTTTTAGAATGCTGGAACTATTTTATAAAAATCCTAGAAAACAGCTGAATAATTGAGTATTAAGCAGAAAGTTGTTAACTTGTGATTTTATGCATTAAAGTGTTGCATGGATTTGGAATGTGTTCATGATAAGTTGTTTGATTACTATGATCATATGAGAATACTTGCATGCATGTTTGAAGTGTTAGTTATGTTGTTTGTGTGTATCACTTTGTGAGTAAATTACGTGTGGAATTTGTATTGGTGTGATTACACACTGACATGGAATTAATTGGTTTGTTAGGACGCAACTAGCGGTCCCATCTCTTATAATATCTTTGCCACACTAACCGAGCTAATAAAGGTGAGTTCACGGCCCCTAACTTTATACGGTTTTTAAACAACAGGGGAGAAACATGTATACATTCTTAAACTCAAACTCTTTACGTTATACGAATGTAACGTCACATAACTATGCGGTAACTAAGTTAATGTTAATGTAATGTTATGGTCACTATGCAGCTTTATCACTTAATTCCTCGACAATCTCCTCGGATCGTTAATATTTGGGTTAAGTAGCGGGGGAATTATAAGTAGTACTACTGGGTCTGACGAGCCCCATCCGAGCTAGTCGCGCTAGCTGACCGGGTTTGGTCAACGGGTGTATGATTGGCCTAACATCGCCATGGTCATGTGATAGGCCTGGCAAAACGGAGGCACAAATGTCAGCTTCGATCGCGAACACTTAGTGACATGACTTTAGGCTAGCTACCTATATACATTAATATTGAACTTAATTACGGAACAACTTGATATTCCGGGTTTGGAATATTGGAACATCAACGTATTATCCCGGGTTGGGGATAATGGAAACACAACTTAATATTCCGGTTTGGGAATATTGGAAGCAACAACTTATTATTCCGGGTTGGAATAATGCAACTGATATGTTATCCCGGGTTGGGGATAACGGAGTAACAAACTAAAACCGAACAACAAATTTATGAAAACCTGTGAACTCACTCATCTTTAATGTTGACACTTGTTTCTTTACATGTTTCTCAGGACGCTAGGAGCTCTAGGTGCACGCACACGCATTGAACAAGACATCATTATAGAGTCTCATTTATTAATACTGTTTTGGGATTTTACTTTTGTTTTGGCGTTTGTGTTGGCGCCGCATCACTACCTATTTATGCTTCCGCTCAAACTTTAAAAACCGATACTCATGCTAAATATTGGTAATCTAAAATTTACAACAAATGATTTTGGAAAACGTATCATCAAATCATATAGAGTCGTTCGACGTACTAGTGTCTTAGATTCTGGTTTGTTCACACGTCTCGCGGTAGAACTCCGCAAGTGGAAATTGAGGGTGTGACAAGTTACATTTGGGATGAGGACCGGTGTATGGCTTCTTGAATGGGGCAGCAGGAGGAGCGATTTGAGTGATAGGAGCAGTAGCGATAGGAGGATTGGTTTGAGTAACAATGAAATTCTTCCCATTGCGCTTCCTTTTACCAGCAAACTTGGAAGACGAACCCGCTTGAGTTGGGGTTGGGGTTTCAACATGTGTCTTATCCTTTTTCTTCTCATCTTTGAAATCGCCATTTCGGATGCGATTTTCCGTGAGCTCAGTAGTCAGCTCCATGGCAGCTTCCAGTGTTGCAGGTGTGGTACTTAGCACAGAATCTTGAATTTTTGAGGGAAGACCTCGAATGTAATGCTCGATTAGACGATAGAGCGGAGTGAACAGATTGGGGACCATCTGATTTAACTCGAGAAACCTCTTGTTGTAGGTGGTGTGGTCTCCCTCTTTTTGCTTTAATGAGTAAAACTCATCTTCCAATTTCTTTATTTCGCTTCTTGGACAGAAGCGTCTCGTCATGATTTCCCTCAACTCATCCCAAGTCAAGTCCATAGCAGCTTCAGCACCTCGCTTACCCTTTTCTGTGTTCCACCAAGTAAGTGCTACTCCAAACAAATGACCAGTAGCATAGCGCACCTTGCGATCATCAGGACAATCGCAATTGAGAAAAGTGCTTTCCATCTCCTCAAACGAACAGAGGAGAGCAGTGACACCTTCAGTCCCTTCGTACTTTGGGGGATCGCAAGATTTGAAATGCTTGTAGGTACATTTAGTAGTGTTGGGAGGAGGGTTGACGACATTTTGGCCTTCTTGATTGGTGGGCTTGATGGGATTGGCGGCAAGAGCTTGTTGAACTTGCACAATGATATCAGGAAGTACGGCAGCCATCTGTTGAGCGATTTGAGTAGCCATACGTTCGCTAGATCTTCCTGACCTTCTACCGCCTCGAGAGTGTCTAGCAGAGACATCTACAGGAAATATGTAGCGAGATTATGAATTGAACGTTTTTAGGTGTCATGTGTCGTAAAAGGTGAAAACATCATTCAAAATAAATGAAAACAAGGAATTAATTACATCCATAGGATGTCTTGGGCTTGCTCAGGATTGGGCCTCCAAATGTCTCCCATACTTTGGTCTAGGTAGTCACGTGGGCCCCCATGACTACTGGGCTTGGTAGGGTTCACATTGGTGTTGACCTGTTTATGCTTGCATCACCCGAATGAAAATTATGAAACATAATGGTCAGAGGGTGTCCAGGGGTAGACACAATGACAACTCAAAGTGGGGTTAGTTCCCACGAAGTTTGGTGTGGCATGCTTTGGTCTAATAGGTCCTTCACACTCTCATCGTGAGTCCCCAGGTAGGCAAACTGGTCCGTTACTTTGGATTTATACGAATGCCAAGCCTAGACAGGACGTTCCGACTACCGGTACTCGTACCCTTCCAGTTACTACATGCCCGTCGTAGAACTCACTTTGATGCGATTGAAAAACATGAAAACATTTGCAAAATCTTTGAGAAGAAATCATGAAAATTGTGAAATCATGATGTGTGTGTTTGCATAGACATGATATGTTAACAATATATAAACTATAATGAATATCACGTATGAACATGTAGTTGTGGTAGTGCTTGCATGTATTTGTGTGTGAAAATAAACATGAAACATATAAACCTCATGAGTTTTGCATGTAACACATAAACAATTAAAATCTAATCAAATATAGTATAGGCTCTAAGGGTCTAATAACCTATCCTATAGTCACAAGCTCTGATACCAATCTGTCACACCCCAACCCGCAACGGAAACAAAAGTCGGGGCATAATTGGGTTATCACCAAAGCTCATGACATTTACTAATAGGTTTCATATTTATTAAATTGAAATTAAAACTTCAAATATTCAAACACAAGGAAAACATACAAGCTCAAGAAAACATTGTTCCAAACAAAATATATTTTATTAATCTTCTAATGCCATTCCTATGTGTTCCTCTCCTCAGCCTGTCCACCTGTATCATGCGTAAAACAAAAGTTTGGGTCAACAAAAGTTGGCGTGTGAATCTAAGTAAAACAACTAAACAATTGTTATATTAGTTATTTAAATAAAAATTATGCATGAACCATGAGTGAGCATATGTATATATATAAACAATCACAAACCACACAATATCCCCAATAAATGTATGAACATGATAGATAATGAACTTGAGGTCAAGGCTCAATCAAACGGAGCCGATCTAATGAGGCACCTGATGCTCAACTCGTATCCCACGAGGAACTGATGGGCCTTAAATGAATGATTTTGCACTGAAATGATAAAAGGTAACCACACATAACCACACAGCCAAATATACACATTAGATCACATAATGGTGTTAGAACAAGTGTTAAAATAATATTCGACACATGATACACCCCAAAACATGATTTTAAAAGGGGAATTTGTAAGAATTCACTCACAGTGGGTGCATTTCCTTGATTGATGAAGAGTGCGCACGAATTGAGTATTTAACCGACGAAAAAGACTAACCTAAATAATAAAAATAATTTGATAAATATATAAAAATTAATATTTTTATTTAATACTTTCTTTAAATTTTTGGTTGTTCTTGTGGTATTTATTGAGGTTTTTAAACCTAAACAATCTTGTTCTTGATTATTTTTAATTGATTTATATTAAAAAAATAAATACCAAGAATTAAATAAATAAAATAGAAATTTAAAAACCTTGTCAGACCTGACAAGGGAGGTCTGACCGGTCGGATTGTGATATAGGCAGCGTGTTTGTGAGACTCGAACTTGTGACCTCTCGCTTACGTGCACGCAGCTCTTCCAACTGAGCTACGTGTCTAACCCGTAAGGAAACCAGTTTTAATTATCCTTATATGATTCTTAGGTGATATCTGAATTTATTTTTATTTAAAAAGAATTTAAATCAACGAACCAGAGTCACTTGCTGGTATCGAACACGCGATCTTGGGTTTAGGTTGCACCCAGCCCAACCAACTGGGCTGGGTGTTTAACCCATTAAATATAGATTTCTTATAATACTTAACAACTATTTCTATTTGGTGTATTTTGATTAAAAAGAAGCCGGTTTGTATCTCCACCAAAACTAGAGTAAACAAGGTTCGAACCCGGGTCATACCCTTTAAAATTGCACACAGTCCACCACTGGACTGTGTGTCTAACCCGGTTATATACCCGATTTATATTAAATATATATACAACATAAACTCCATCTTCTTCCCAATACCTCTGCCCAATTGTTAAACCCTTAACTGATTTTTTTCAAAGTTGAATTTATAATACGCAAGATGGGAAAGATGTTTGTACCGAATCGAAAGGGGGTGTTAAGTTCTCCGGTTGATTTCTGGTGTTGAACGGGATCTCTGACGACTGCAACAGGAAGGGTTCTTGCAGAGAGAGTTCCTTTGATTTAAGTGATGAAGAGGATGTGAGCGGGTACAATTGAGTGGAAGGATTGGTATATATAGCAGATAACTAATGGGTGGTTTCGTCGGTTACCATCTCAAATCATGAGGTAATGATTTCAACTCTACAACCAATTCAGAGTTGATTGGACTCTAATTGCGAAATTGTAACTTGTGTAAAAATTATGTCCGTTTCTGAATCAAGATTTAAGCTTGATTGATCAAGGGCGGTTACTAATGCTCAGATAAAGAAGTTGCAGGTCATAGCTTGCTCGCATAATAATTTACTTAGTTTGATTCCAACACATCTAGTGTGTAGTGCAGTGGTGTTGTGAGTGTGTGAACATGTGGGGAACCCGGGTTCGATTCCGGTTGTCCTCTCTTTTCTTTGTATTTTATTTCTTTTATTATTTCATTTTATAATGATTTATCTACTTTCCCTAATTGAATACCATTTTAGGTAAATATTTTATTTATAAATAATGGTTATAGAATAATATAATTAATACTAGTAAATGCATAATGATACATTAACTAATTTCTTGAATCCCAAACGGAGCGTATTCTTGAAATCCGATTAACACAAATGTTACAACCTCAAGGTTTCATTTTACAAAAACTAGAAGGTAGGGTGTCATATTGCAATCAGGACCAAACCACAGAGTGACAAATTGCACTTTAATCTTGTTTTTTTAATATAGCTAAATTATTTTTTAAACCACTTCTATACATATATTGTAATATATATAATGAACTATTATTTTATGTTTATACTTACAATTAAAATTAGGGCCACCTCTTCACGTCTACCAACAACCCTTTAAACATTGTCATCGTCACCACCTTGACAAGCATTATCACACTATCGTATCCACCACTGACGCTTTCACCATCGTTGCCACCTCCATTGTTAGTACCATCGTCGTCACCACTACCGTCATACGCTGTCACTAGTCACCATGAAAACAGCTATAGTGGATGAGCTCATTTTATACTTTTTTGTTCTTTCTAAAACGACTCACTACAAGACAAACTCATTTTTGTATGAATATATTTAAACTAAAGCCAGGGTTGTTTAAAAATTTCACAGCTTCGCTTGAAGCTTGCTCGAAATGGGCTTGTTTGTAAACAAGTCGAGTCGAGTCACCTGAGATTTTAAACACTCGTTCGCTAGGCTCATTTAGCTATCCTGTTTAAACAAAACCAAATGTAAACATGTGTGCGTGCACACACACATATATATGTCTGTTGATGCACTTTATGTTCGTCATTGTGCGAATAGACTAGAAAGAGTGTGTATTGAATATTGTATAGATTAGATACGAACACACGACCCAAGTGCGAACAAGAACTGGCTCGTACAGTGACAAAGTCACCCGTGCGAGTGACAATGTGACTCGTACGAGTGATAAACAGCTCACTCATACAAGGACACTTCGTACGAAGCCAACATGCTCTCTTCGCACGAGCTGCTCATGTCTATGTATATGTTTTGTGTGTTCATAAAGTTTTGGAAGTTCCCTTAGGGGAAACGCTGGCGGATTCTCTCCAGGAATTCCGCCAGCTAGACAAGATGAATGAATGAATGCTTCCGTTGATTCTGCTTCTACTCCCTTGTTATAACGTTCTAGCGAATCGGTACTATCATACGCCCAAACTTCCGTCTAGAACTGTTGTCACCAGGACCTACAACTGGTATTAGAGCTACGGTACCGATTCATTCAATCTAACAGTTGATGAATCACCTACGCTCATGAATTTTGGACGTATGAGGGGTTTTAGACGTAAAACATCAAATAATCAGACAATCCACAGACACAATGTAAAATTGAAACCATAGGATTGTTAGAAACTGATTTTTGACCAGATCTGTGCAAAAATCATCTTGAAATTCAAAGAAATAAAGATTCTGGATCGAAAAAAGGTAATTAGGCTAGTTTGTACGAGTGAGCATCTGTGGCTTGTACGAGTGACAATTTGTCACTCGTACGATTCACCACTCGTACGAAGTCCACCTTATACGTGTGGCACGCCTAAAAAGGCATTTTTTTGATCGTATCGATGAGACGAGTGTCCAGAAAAAATTTGGTGATTACGAATTTTTTCGAGATTTGAACGTCTAATTCGGGCTGTTCGGGGACACTGTCTAGAGCTAGAGTATAGATTTGATGATACGGTCACAAAATGTTGAAGATATTGGGATAGTTACTAATACCTGCACAAAAGGTTGATCATCTGGTGTAGTGACTTTTAATGGGCCTCAACATTAAATCCGCATTTGATCAGCATCAACTCTATTAGCCACCAACCACGACATTTGTCCAGACATTCTTGGAGTCAAAGTCGATGAAACATTATATCGCTCCATGATCGGATCTTTGATGTATATTACAGCTTCGAGACCTGATATTGTAATTCCTTGTGAAGTCCATGTATGATGCATATGCCAAGAAAATGCGAATGGCTTCAAATCTAGCCACCAATGCATAAACTTCATCGTAATCCAACCCCTCAATCTGGCGAAAAGCCTGAACAACCAATCGAGCTTTGTGCCTCACAATCACACCAGTATCATCCTGTTTGTTGTGAAATACCCAACGAGTTCCAAGAGCACGTTTTCCCTAAGGAAGCTTCACCAATTGCCATACCCCAAGTTTCTCAAACTGATTGAGTTCTTCATGCATAGCGTCAACCCAGCCTGTTTCCTACAAGGCGACATCAATGCTTTTAGGTTCAATTTATGAGAAAACAAGAGTAAAGACATGTATTGATATCTCCTGATTGAGTGCGAGTCTGAATTCCAGCAGTAATAGGACTAATAACATTTTCAATCGGATGATCGCGCTGTAGACGTTGTGGTATAGGCGTAGCAGGAACATGGAGATCTGATTACAAGTTTGTAAAGCTCTACGATGCGACTCCATATGGCTCTCCGGCATTAGTTACACCAGTGGGAATGTTGACTGATGGATCAACAGAATAGTCTGGTGGTGTAGGCTCCGAAAACAGAGATGATCCTAAGACATCAGGAGTTGTAGCTCCTTCATTTGCCAATGGAGTTTCTGTGTTTCGAGCCTCAACTTCAGGGGAACCCGTCTGAGGAATCTGTTCAGAAAAATTTCCTGATTCTACAATGTTGGTGGAGGTGTAGACACAACTTCATTGAATCCAGGTGGATCCACACTCAGCTGCTTGAAAGATTCTTGCAGCTGTTCAGCATCTTCATCATCCTCAGTCAAGATAGGCATCGGTGGGGCTTCAGAACTTGTGCCTATACCTGCATTCATATCAGAAAAGACATCAATAGATTTAAACAAAGAGGAATAATCATAGAGCCAGTTGGGACCAATTTGTGCGTCCTTGGGATTCTCCTCCAGCCAACCCACATTGTAGGTTTCAACTACCATTTTCTTGATCTTGTTGTAGACACGATAAGAAGTGTTCTTAGAGTAGCCGACGAAGATGCATGGATCTCTGCGTGATTCAAATTTTCCCTTAGCATCCACGAGTAGGAGAACACACGGGTATCCGAATTTGCGGAAATGCTTGACCGAAGGTTTGTGACCTTCAACCACTTCATACGGCGTTTGCATGTGCCTTTTGTTGATCAGGGCAATGATTCTGAATGTAGCAAGCGGTATTGACTGCTTCTTCCCAGAAAATAAGAGGTAGTTCCTATTCGACCAACATAGTACGTGCTGCTTCAATGAGTGTGCGGTTTCTGCGTTCCGCAACCCCATTCTGTTGCGGAGTTCCGGCTGCACTGAGCTGTCGATCAATTCCCTTGGAGGAGCAAAAAGAATTCAAAGTGGCGTTCTTGAACTTTGTTCCATTATCATATCGAATAGCCTTCACTGTGGTGTCTGCCTGGTTTTCCATTAGGGTGATAAACTGTTTGACTAACTCAGTTGTTTCACTCTTTTGTGCCAGGAAGAATACCCAAGTGAAACGGGAGTAATCATCAATGATAACCAGACAGTATGCCTTCCCGCCAATGCTCAGAATATCGGTCGGACCAAAAAGATCCATATGAAGCAATTCCAAGACTTTTGACGTGGAGGGTGCGGGTTTCGACTTGTGTGGCTTTTGATGTTGTTTCCCATGAGCACATGATTCACACTTTTCAACCTGCATAAAATCCCGAACAGGCAGATCTCTGGCTAAACCACCTTTTGCAAGTCTGTTGAGATTCTTCATGTTGATGTGTCCTAGTCGGCTGTGCCACAACATTGCATCGTGCTCAGCAATCGATGAGAACAAACAGGTAAGCTTGTCGGTGGGGGCCTTGTTCATGTCGATGATGTATGCGTTTCCTTTGCGTTCATCTTTGAGAAGAATCCATTCATCAGGAATAATGAGGTCTGGTTTCAACACATAGCATCCTTTCTTTGTAAAGTGCACATCTAAATGATTATCACAGAGCTGAGACACACTCAAGAGACTATGCTTCAACTCTGGGACATAGTTCACGTTCTTGAAGATGAGAGCTCCATTGCACACCGTTCCTATCATCGTTATCTTTCTCGTTTCACCACTTGCGAAGGAGACAAACCCGCCATTTCGAAAAACTGAATGTCATTCAACTACGAGATGTCTCCTGTCATGTGCCTGGAACAGCCATTGTCGACATACCAAAGTCTGACGAGTCCTCCAAAGCTATTCCTGCACATTTCAACAGGTTTAGTTAGAAGCTGCAACCCAGGCCATTGACGATCTGGATGTTCCATTTGCATCAACATAAGTGACCTCATGAAAAATTAAATTAGTTGAAGATGAGGTCGGTGATACTTTTGATTTGTCCGATTTTGGGATAGAAGACTGGGTCTTGGTCAACTTCTTAGGCCTCCAGGCTGGCGAGTCAGACTTCTGCACAACTTTCTTTGTGCTAGAAGGATTCAGAGAACCTGAAGGTCTTTGAGATTTTTGATTTTGTCTCTTGGCCGTGTTCCAGTCCTGATCAGAGGGCTTAGCCGGAGCAAATCGAGCCTGATGTAGGCGATTAGGCATAGCTCTCTGATTTTTCGAAGATAGGGCGTTGAAAGGCATAAATGCATTTTGACAGTTTCGTGCAATATGCACGGGAAATCCGCAGTTGAAACAGGTCTGCCTCTTCTGGATGATAACAGTCCGTTCAGCCTGGGAAATTCTAGGCAGCTTGTCTGTCAGTTTTTTGCTTGTTGGTACTGACGGCTGGCGCAAGGTCTTAGTCTTGGCTATAACCTGCTCACAACCATCATCACACTTATAAGTTTTATGATTTGAATTAGATAGTTTGGAGTTGGTAGAGTTAGGCAAAATTTTAACTGATTCCTGTTCGGCTGGTGGCTTAACAGATTCATTTTGGGGCTGCTGAGTCAATTTCTCAAATGAGGAACTGAATCAGCAGCAGCCTTTTCAGTAGGCTGAGGTGCCTGTTTGGTTTTCTTCTTTTTGGATCTACGTGTTCTCCATTTCTTTTTATTAGATATCAAATCATTTTGTTTGGCGGATTCTTTAGAAGAAACGGGTAATTTCAGCAGGGACATCCTTTTCTGAACTATCAGAAGATGAGCTTTGATCGTGAGTAGCAAAAGAAATCTCTATATTTTGAAAAGTTTGAGATTCCGATTCAGATTCTGTTTCAAAACTTTTATCTGAATTATAGAGGGAGGTTGCTCATTTTCTGTCATTTCAGAAGCAGTCAATCGATCTTCGTTCGAAGAATCTGATTCGCCCGATTCTTCTGGTACTTTGCAAGTGTCACTCATCACAGAGTCGGTTGTTTGGTTGATTTCCTCATTGTCGACCCTAGGAATAGCATCAACAGGAAATGCTTCAGAAGAACTTTCAGTCTCTTTAGTGGGAACTGAGGAAACCGAATCATCTATCGATGTTGTACCTGTAGCAAAAGTTACGTCTTTATCACAAGAGTTATCACATGCATTATCAGAATTCATAACATCAGCATCAGATGAAAAACCAAAATTAAAAACGTCTAAGTTATCAACACAACCAACATTGTCCGAGAATTTAGATTGTTCAGCAAGAAAAAGATTCAAAATGTCAAACGCAGGTTTATAAAAATCATAATCAGCAACTGAATTTTCCGAATTTGAATTCAGAAATTCTTCTTCATCACCACTTGTAATATCCTCAACTAATATTTTTTCTACACATGAAGTAGAAGCGTTAGTAGCGTTCACTATGCTAGTTTCAGGAGGATTTTCTTGCTTTGATTCCTTAAGTGGTGTCTCTGCCTCTTCTTTAGGCGTTATTTTCTCAAAACCATCTGAACTACAAGAGGGGGTGTCACCAGATTCTTGCGAAACTGGTGTGGTAGGGACAAAACCAGCGTCCTTCTTGAGTTCAGTTGGCTTAGAAAATTTTGGGTAGTAGGGTTCCACGGTTTTGAAAAGTAATCCGAGGGTTTACCAAACATCATATTTTTTTTTCATTTTCTAGTTCTGCCTCAGAATCAGGCATTCGTGTGTAGTTATGATTATATGGTGGAGGAGCCCTATTATACCCAATGCCTTTTGTTTGTTTTTCTGATATTCAAGCTGCTGATCGCACAAGTGCTTGTCCAGCTTGCTGGAAGTTTCAACATTTTTAATACTTAATTCGTTTTCTTGAAACTTTCCTATCAAGGAATTTAGCTTGGCTAAAGCTGCTTGAAGTTCTACGTCTTTTTCAGCTAATTTTAGCTTATAGTCGTATACCCAACATTGCTGTTGGTTCAAGTCAAGCTTTAGCTGAGCTATATCTTGTTTCTGTGCTTCGACCTTTTCCATAAGAAGCTTGTTCTTATGTTTAAGGGCGATGTTTTGCGATGCAGCTTGATTATATTCAGCTACAAGAGTCGAATTATGGGCGCGCATTTGTGATAATTTAAAACGACAGCTATCTGAATAGAGAATGCGATTTACCGTTTCAGAGAGATCAGGTGTCTCAGCTGTCTACGCCGTCATGCAATGATTGATGTTCTTGGAGAGATTCAGAGTCTCCATCTGAGCTGCAGCATCTGCCCAGTTGAACCCTTCGTGCTGCTGTGCTACCAAGGCTGTTGATTTCCCGCTAGAGCTGCTCGAGGGACTTGAAGAAGACTTTGAAGGAGAGACGGACACGAGCTGTCTGTCAGTGTTCTGAATATCTGCCATTCTGGATGAGACATATCCAGATGGCATCTTCTTGCATTCCCGTGCGAAGTGCCCTGGCTCATGACATCTAACACCTGAGCTTATCTTTCGTTAGCCTAGTCTTCAGATTCATCAATTGTTGCCTCCCGTACTTCTTTTGAAATTTGTTGACACGGAAAGCAGCCATCACAAGATTCCAGGACACGTCAATCTCGTCTAAATCCTCCTCCATGATCTGATCTACTTCAGTTGGGAGAACAGATGGAGGGGTCAAGTCACCTGCTAAGAAAGCGTTTGAACTGTTAATCATTGAAGCAGCTATGGCCAATTTCTCCTCATTCTCTTTTGTGAGAAAAGCAAAATTGGACACAGATGGAGGAGACGCTGGTGCGGGAACAACAGATTGAGGAATGCCGCCTTGTTGAGCTGTTTTAGGAATGGCAGGACTATAAACCATGTTAGGATACTAAGCATGATATTTGTCTTAACCTTTGCCGCAAAGATCATCGTAGGAGTCTGAGATTGAAGGCCATAAACATATTGGGTCTTCTGTGCAGAGGTGAGAGGACTGTACACCAAGTTAGAGCTACCCGGTGTGTGCGAGCTTCCTTGCAGAGGGCTGTAAACAAGATTTTGAGACATTAATGCCGCATTCTGCCCTGTAATACCAGCTGCCATCAGACTGCTTTGATGATTTATGTCCCTCTGTTTATTATCTATCTCACATGACTTGATAGTTGCAATCATTTCCGTAAGGGTGACATCGTTCAGATTTTTCGCCTTCTTGATCATGCCTACATCAGCATCCCAACTCTTGGGCAAAGTGTTAACAGCTGTCTATTTATAGCACTGTTCGTAAGAGAGATTTCAGCTAAAATCATCTGGGAGACAAGCTTCACGTATCTTCGAATTTGATTCTCAATGGTTTCTGCATATATGTGGTTAAATGAGCTGAACTGTTGATTCAGCTGATTAACCTGGCTTGCCTTCATATCAGCGTTTCCCTCATACAAATTCTGTAGTTCGCCCCACACCTCCTTAGCCGTCTTGCAATTTCTGACAGCTATGGAGATGTCCGGTCCGAGTGCCATTGTTAGAACAACCGAGGCTTTCTCATCTACTTCGATTATCTTCTCGTCTTCCGGAGTCCACAAATGACTAGGTTTGGGGATCTTTGTGTCCGGATCATCATCAGTGCTATAAACTATGGTTCGAGGACCATTCATGATACATCTCCAAACCCCCAGCTCTTTAGCCTTGTAGTATTGCTCAAACCTGAACTTCCATTCATAATATTCGTCACCATATAGCAGACGAGGCACCTTTGTAGAAGTGCCAATGACTTGGTCTAGCTCTTGGTGAAGAGCCAGCGTCTGCGACAAAAAAACTGCCAGGGAGGCATTTGTCAGATCCTGAGCTGTCATGTAACTATTCATCTTTTTTTTTTAATTTTACCAAATAAAATTAAAGTTAAGTTTAATGTGGGATTATGAATAGCCCTTAATGAGTCAGAGATAGAGGTCCGAAATGAGAAGCCGAAACAGTAATCCGGCATGCTATCAGAGACATAAAAACAGTAACTCGGATGAATCTGAAATGCTTTCTTGATTCGAGATGAAAAGTCTATAAAGTCTATCCGGAATAGAGATCCGAAATGCTATCTTGATCCGAGATGAAAATTCAATCCGAAATGAGATGAAGTCCGAAATAGAGATTGATCCGAATTATAAGAGATCCAGGATGAATGCCAATCTGAGATGAGAGGTGATCCGAAATAGGAAAACCGATCCGGAATGGAAGCTTGATCCGGAATGAGAGCCTGATCCGAAATAAGAGCCTGATCTGAAATACTAGATCCTTATCCGAATTCAATAGTAATCCGAAATTCCTGCAAACAGATAAACACAAGATAATTTAAAAAGTGATCCTTATCCGGAATGCGAGTAATCTAGATAAGGTTGTTGAGAAGGCCGATGAACAGTTGTCCAGGATCCATCCGAGATGGATGATCTCCTTCGTGTTCTTCGGGATCTTCGACGATTCCGGATCCGAATTGCTTGAATCTCCTTTGGTTTTCTCGGAACAATAGCAGTCCGAGATGAGAAAGCAGCATCAATCTTCAATAGTTCTTCAATAGTGATATTCAGAGATGACTAACAGCAACAGTTCTTCGAGATCTAAACAGTTTTCTTCAGTCCGTGACACCGAGAGCCTGTATCGAATAGCAGGCTCTGATACCAATTGTAAGTCCCTGATTCGGATTTGTACACAGTATCACAGCAACTAATCGATTGCGGAAAGAAAGATTAGATGAACATATTAAGAACAATCTTCGAACTTGCATACATCAAATGGTGTCTGATACAAGATGTCGCCCTAGCTTTAGTGTGAATAACAAATTAACAAGCAACCTAAACCCTAACCCCAACACATGTATTTATACTAATGTCACAACCCACTAATTACAACCCTAGGCCCATAAGGCTCTAGGAAGCCCACTCCTACACCCTTAGCCCAAAATGCAACTCTAATGTGTAAACCTTTTAGCTAAGGGCCCAACAGATATCATGTATCCAACATGCCTGTGCGCCTGTTATCAGTCTAATCCAAGAGATTCACACATGTTATCCGTCAAAAGATGCGCTATCTGAAAGGATGTCCAAGCACCGGCTTCTGGTATCCTTGACATGACGACTTCAATCTCACGGGTTATTCAGATTCTGATTTCGGTTGTTGCAAGCTAAATGCCAAATCTACAATGGTTGGTTGCTAGTTCTTCGGAACCCGTTTGGTAACGTGACAATGCAAGAAACAGACTGCGGTCGCTCTCTCTACATGTGAAGCTGAATAAATTTCAGCATCCAGCTGTTGTTCCCAGATACTCTGGATACAACAGCAGATGAGAGACTTTGGACTGCAATTTCTTGACATGCCCATATATGTAACAAGGCGGCTATTGATATCACTAAAAACTCAGTTCAATACTCACGCACGCACTAAACACATAGAAATTCAACACCACTTTATCCGTGATTGTTACGAGAAAGAGTTGGTTAGAATTAAAAAATCCACACTGATGACCAAAAAGCAGATTTTTACACCAAAGCTTTTGATAGATCAAGATTTAAAAATCTTTTGAAATTAAATGGTTTAAAAAATCTGACATCAGGGGTTGGAAATGAGGTTGAATTTGAGGATGACAAGGACTTGACGTGATTCTCATCGGTATGGCATATGTTTTTCTGTAAATATTTTTCTTTCTTCCTTAAAAACTAAAAGCCAAAAATATGTTTTTGATTTTAGGGGAAGAAAAGTTGTGAAAAATACAAAAACATTAAAAAGGACAAAAAGAGTTTCTGTGAAAAAGAGGTAATCATATTACATGGTGGACTATCACAGTATGCTAAAGATATGGAATGTTTAGATGGGTAATTAAACAGGTCTTACTGATGATGTGCCAATAGGCTTCACACGTTTAGTAAATTGCTCTTCAAGATATAAATCTAAAAGAAAAACTAAGTAATTTGTGGGTCAACATCTCTCGGATATATGGACTTAGTCTTTATATTTAGTTGATATCTGGGGTATTATCCGAGTTCTTCTGATTTTGCATCGGCAATGACCTAGAACTTGTATAATACTTTTCGCATTATTCACCTCCAAAAGCTCCACAAAAAAATGAATATATGTCATAAAAAATTACGACATTTGTAGTTCAAAAGATTCCTAAATGAAATACCACCTAAAGTCGAGCCTTCATCTCTTTCTCTATATGGAAATACTAACCTGAGCTCTCAAGGTCTCGCAATTCACCCCATTTACATATATCAGTTAGATATATTCGCCTTGAAGAGCGGTTTAAAGAAGTTTCACAAAGTGGCAACAATGTCAGATCTATGGTTTAGATGGTTTGGGGAAGACGATGGTCGATACATATGCAGGCAGAGACATTGGTACAAATAACGCCAACGAGGCATTTGAGGATTTAGAGAAATGCGCCGCTAAGAATCGGACACAACAGCCACCGAGGGAGAAGAGTTCTCGACAGGGAGTTCATCACGTGGACGACTTCACTGCCATGACAACACGCATGGATGCCTTATCTTCGAAATTTGATCAGGTGATGGAGATTCACTCAAGTGGTTCTTTGAGTGAGGGAGCATATCATGTAGGCGATTTTCTGATGGGAGAGGTGTCACATGAGCATGTAGATTTTATGGGAAACTAATACCGTCCTCAGAATAATCCCTACAACAATACTTATAATCCGGGGTGGAAGTATCACCCAAATTACAGTTGGAAACCTGACGCTTCTAGTCAGCATCCATCTGGATTTGCTCCACGTCCCATAACTCCTGGAGCGTATGGTGTACCTTGGCCTCAACATATATCTTCAACTAATGAACCTAGTGTGCAAGATATGTTCAGTCAGCTCTTAGCGGGCCAAAACTCTCAGAAGTTCAAAAATGAGAAGCGTTTTAGAGAGTATGACGGTCGTTTCACGAGGTATGAGAGTGAGTTGAGAAGTCACAATGCTTCTATGCAGACCATTGAGAACCAAGTTGGCTGGATTGCCAAGATGTTGTCCAAGAGACAATATGGGGGCCTTCCAAGCAATACGGAGCCTAATCCTAAGGCTACTGTGAAGGCCATCACGTTGAGAAGCGGCAAGACCGCTGAGCCCATCACTTCGGCTGCTCCAGCAAAGCCGATTGATGATGAGATTGTTGAGGAGATCGAGACTGAGTCTCCGGGTGAGGTACAACTGAGGCGAGTCCCAACAAGTAGAGCACAACCCAAGGAGCCAGTGAGAGAGCATGTCCCTCCCATTCCATATATGGGGAAGTTGAAGAAACAGAAAATGGAAGAACATTATGGTAAATTCCTTGAGCTTTTTAAGCAACTTCATATAAATTTACCATTTGTCGAGGCACTTGCTCAAATGCCTAAGTATGCCAAGTTTCTGAAAGATATTTTATCTAAAAAAAAGAAACTTGAGGAGCTTTCGCATGTGACCTTGAATGAGGAGTGTTTGGCTGTTCTTCAGAACAAACTACAGAATAAAATGAATGATCCCATGAATTTCACTATCCCGTGCTTGATTGGTAGTATGTCGGTCAGCAATGCATTGGCTGATCTTGGAGCTAGCATAAACCTCATGACATATGCGATTTTTTCTAAGCTAGAAGTGGGAGAGCCCAAACCCACGCGTATGAGCATTCAGCTAGCCAATCGTTCAGTGAAGTATCCTCGGGGCATAGTTGAGAATATGCTAGTGAAAATTGACAAGTTTGTCTTACCTGTCGATTTTGTGATTTTGGACATGGATGAGGACAAAACTGTTCCTCTTATCTTAGGTCGACCATTCCTAGCCACTGCGAGAGCCTTATTGATGTCTGTACTAGCAGACTTACTCTTAGGGTTGATGTTGAGGAGGCAACTTTTGATATTGGGAGATCCATGCAGCATCCACAGAGTCAGGATGATACACTCTATTTCATTGACATTATTGATACATATGTGAGTGATCATCTCCGTGACACATTTGAGGAGGATGTTGTGGACACAGAACTACTTGGAGGGGAGACCTTTGGTACACATGTTGTGGACCAACTAGTTGAGGAGATGGGTTGTCTGATAGGTCATGCGTCTCCCCGTGTCCCGAGGTTTTTGAGACTGTGGATCGTGTTGCTGAGCCTAAAGCATGCCCTTCTATTGAGGATCCACCTTCGGTTGAGCTTAAGGAGCCTCCAGATCATTAGGAGTATGCTTTCTTGGATGGTGAGACTCATTTGCCCGTTATCATTTCTGTTGGATTGTCGTGAGAGGGGAAGGATCGATTGCTTGAAGTCTTGAAGCAGCACACAAAGGCGATCACGTGGAAGATCATGGATATAAAAGCGATTAATCCATCCTTTTGTACCCATAAGATCTTGATGGAGGACTTTAAACCTGTGGTACAACATTAGAGGCGCTTGAACCCGAATATGCAGGAGGTTGTGAAGAAAGAGGTCATCAAACTACTTGATGGAGGTTTCATATATTCGATCTCTTATTCGCCTTGGGTTAGCCCTGTACAGGTAGTCCCGAAGAAAAGAGGAATGACAATGGTGACTAATGAGAAACACGAGTTGATTCCCACTCGTACTGTCACCGTATGGAGAGTTTGCATTAATTATCGCAAACTCAATGATGCCACGAGGAAGGATCATTTCCCACTCCCTTTCATCGATTAGATGGTGGAGAGGTTGTCGGGTAGGATGTTCTACTGTTTCCTTGATGGTTTTTCAGGCTACTTTCAGATTCCCATCCCTCTTGAGGATCAGGAGAAGACGACATTCACATGTCCCTATGGCACATTTGCCTACCAGCGGATGCCCTTTGGACTTGTAATGCTCTAGCCACATTTCAGAGGTGTATGGTGGCCATTTTTCATGACATGATCGAGGATTCTATGGAGGTTTTCATGGATGATTTTTCTATGTTTAGGAGTTCCTTCGATCAGTGTCTCGGGAATCTGAAAAGGATGTTAGCTAGGTGTGAAGAAGCCAACCTTGTGTTGAACTGGGAGAAATGCCACTTCATGGTGAAGGAGGGCATTGTGCTTGGGTACAAGATTTCACAGGTAGGGCTCGAGGTTGACTAAGCCAAAGTTAAGACTATTTCTAAGCTCCCACCTCCCACATCCGTGAAATCTATTAGGAGCTTTCTTGGTCATGCAGGTTATTACCAATGATTCATAAAGGATTTTTCCAAAATCGCCCATCCTATGACTCAGCTCCTCAAGAAGGATGCCCAGTTTATTTTCTCCAATGAATGCCTTCGAGCATTCGAGTTGTTGAAGGAGAAGTTGGTGAATGCCCCGATCATGGTAGCTCTCGACTAGGAACTACCATTTGAGTTGATGTGTGATGCAAGTGATTTCGCAGTCGGGGCCATCTTGGGTCAAAGGAGTCATAAGCACTTTCACCCGATTTACTATGAGAGCAAGACCTTGAACGACGCTCAGGAGCATTATACCACGATAGAGAAAGAGCTCCTAGCTATGGTCTTTGCTTTCAATAAGTTTAGGTCTTATCTCGTCCTTTCCAAGACCATTGTGTACACAGATCATGCAGCCCTTCGGTATCTTTTTAGCAAGCAAGATGCTAAACCGAGATTGATACGTTGGATCCTTTTGCTGCAGTTGTTTGATATTGAAATTCGTGATAAGAAAGGGGCTGAAAATTTGGCAACCGATCATTTATCTTGACTTGAGCATTCCGAGGGAAATGAAATTCGTGGGCCTAACATCAATGACAATTTCCCCCACGAGTTTCTTATGAGGATCGAGACTAATGATGATTCCCCATGGTTTGCTGACTTTGCAAATTACTTAGCTAGTGGCATCTTGATCAAGGGGATGACCCATCAGCAAAAGCGAAAGTTCTTTGCGGATGTCAAGTATTACTTTTGGGATGACCCTTACTTGTTTAGGGTAGGAGCGGATTAGATGATCTGACGATGCGTGTATGGTGACGAGGTGAGAGATATTTTGAGCCACTGTCACGAGGGACCCACATGAGGCCACCATGGAGTGAACAACACGGAGAAGAAAGTGTTCGTCTCTAGATTCTTTTGGCCTACTATCTTCCGTGACGCCAATGAGTGGGTGAGGTCCTGATATGCTTTCCAAAGAGCAAGCAACATTTCAGCACGCAATGAGATGCCACAAAACGACATCCAAGTTTGTGAGTTCTTTGATGTATGGGGACTAGATTTCATGGGTCCTTTCCCGACCTCTTTTGGTAACCGCTACATCCTAGTTGCCGTTGATTATGTGTCAAAGTGAAGCAGAGGATTTACCCACTAATGATGCTAGGGTAGTGGTGAGGTTTTTGAAAAAGTTGTTTGCTCGCTTTGGTGCCCCAAAGGCATTGATTAGTGACCGTGGGACGCATTTTTGTAATACACAGCTTGAGAAAGCATTGTCCCGATGTGGTGTGCAACACCGATTCTTTACACCATATCATCCACATATGAGTGGATAGGTTGAGGTCACTAATCGGGGTATCAAGCGGATTTTGGAGATAGCGGTTAATTCTAGCCGTAAGGATTGGTCCGAGAAATTGGATGATGCACTGTGGGCTTTCCGGATAGCCTACAAGACTCCTATAGGCACCACACCGTTTAAATTGGTCTATGGAAAGTCTTTTCATCTTCCTGTGGAGCTCGAACACAAATCATATTGGGCTTTCAAGACAGTTAATCTTGATATGGGGCTGCAGGTGAGAACAGGTTTGTGTAGATCCACGAGATCGAGGAGCTTAGAGTAATGTGTATGAAAGCTCTAAGCTGTACAAGGAACACACTAAGAAGATACCCACTTGAAGGACAAGAAGGAATTTCGAGTGGGTGATCGTGTGTTGTTATACCACTCACGTCTTAAGTTGTTTCCTGGTAAGCTGAAGTCTTGGTTGTCGGGTTCTTACACTATACCAGCAGTGTTTCCTTACCGGACCGTGGAGATAGGCCATGAGGATGGTCGATTGTTTAAAGTCAATGGGCATAGGCTAAAGGATTATTTTGGAGGGCTCGGTGACTAGAGTGAGGATGTTGTTACTCTCCACCTCAGGAACAAATGAATTCGGGGTGGTGAGTCTAGCTGAAGACTCGTAAATAAACTTAGCATGTTTTTGTTTGTATTATTTTTCGGTTGTTTATTTCTTTTTCAGGTTTCGGTTCATTCTGGTTCACGAGGGATGTTAGAGCTTGTTGTCGGCTTTCAGGTATGTTAGTTCGGTTCATTTCTTGGTAGGAGATGCTTCGTGAGTGCCCCGGGTTCAAGGAGGCTTTACCTTATTCTTATCTTTATCCTTATTTCTATTTTTTACTTTTCTTATTCTTCACCTTTTATTTTCTAATTTAAATTTTAAAATTTTATTTGTAGTTGTTGTAGTAAAATTTTAAAATTGTAGTAATTAAGTTAGAGTAATAAAAAGAAAATTGAGCACTATCACACAAAATTCTGGCACCACCAAACCTGATAGTGTCAGCCTTGCAGAACCAATAATAGAAACACCATCAATAAACTCAACCACTTCTTTATTTTATCTTCATCTTCCGTGCTTGAACTCATTCAAGGCACTCACAAATTCTCTGCATCTTCTTACTTCCTCTAACAAATTCTTGCATTCTTTCCTCCTAACAAGCATTATAGGTACGAATTCTTCTTCTACTTTGTTAGTTTTTGTGTTTTATGGTTATGTTCTTCATAGTTAGTTTCTTTTAAGTTTTTTAGGGCTTGGTCTAAATCACCCGATTCAAGCCCGTTTTTCATGTTTTTTTGTGTTGTTATGAATCACACTTGACCGATTTGCAAAACCCCTAAGTGAATTTGTGAAAATGGGGTTTTGGGTGCGATTTGGAGGCTGTCGGGATGCTGGGTGCCGTCACGTACGGTCGTTTCAAGGCTTAGCATGATCGTGCCATTCATAAAAAGTACCGGATCTTCATAAACCTGCCCAGAATTTCATCGCGCATGAGGGTGCCAGGATCAGGCACGATCGTGCTCTTCATAAAATTTTCCAGATCTTCAAATCTGCACATTAGTCAGGCACGAGGGTGCCAAAGGGTGGTACGATCGTGCGAATTGGGGAATAAAAACCTAGAACTTCATAATTTCTAGAAACTTCATAAAACCTGCTGAAAAACCAGGCACACACGACCATGCCATATGCTGGCACAATCGTGCCAACTCGTCAAGAATCCAATTTTTGTCTGTTTTGGTTGATGATTTCTTGCTCATTCTTGCAGATGGATCATCCGTACTTAAAGTTCAGCAACAATGCTAAGGAAGGGCATTGTATCGCAAAGGTGGAACGATTATGGGAAAGACGACATTTGATTGAGCCCATGCGGAAGTTGCAAACGGTTGATCATGACTTGCTCGGCCAGACGAAGCAGTTTGAGGAACTGATGACACTGCCGTGGACCCGCCTTTTTGACATAGCACGTGGAGCTAGTTATCGAATTTTTCGCATCTTTCCGGTTTACTTTTCCTTGCCGGACGTATATGAAAAAAGAGTTGGTGTGAACTATCGCCTAGGATTTCAATCTCAACAAAGAAATGAAAGCATAACTCTTTGCTTGTTGTCCTCTTACTTACTCAATTGTGGAGGCGGAAATGGCACCATCAATCAATCAGTCGGTTTGGTCAAGTGTTGGGATTATATGTAGATGATGAAATCGATTCGAAGCTCTTTCATGGTAGTTTGCAAGAATGGGAGCCAGACGCGGACAAAGCTGCCTTTTGGGCAGAGATCACGGTTTCGGGTAGGGAATGGGACCCGAGGAGAGCTAAGGCGATATGGATTCTTGATCCACTACACCGCGTCAGCGAGAGTGCCATTTCCATGTCATTGGAGGTCGGGGTGATAGCACCGGCAACATCACCACCCGTGACCTGTTTCATCTCTACTGCGTCATATCCGGGTCAAACTACAATGTGGCGGTCAGTGTCGTTGAGTCGATTAGAGGGGTATAGGTTCGACGCCTGCGTCGAAAATTTGCGGAGGCGCATTCGCCACCAAACTCGCCAAATATTACCGAGTGTGGTTAGACCATCTAACCAAGGCTTATGATTATGGTATGCTCGACGTAGCGCAGCTGACCTCCATGCACATGATCCGTAAGGTAAACGGAGTCCCGAAGCTTGTTGATAGATTAGGTAGGATTTGGGATCCGCTTCCCGAAGCGGAGAATGATGATGATGATGATAGTGGTGATGGCGATGGTAGTGGTGATGACGTCCATATGTAGGATATCCCGGATCACGGGCGTGATGAGGCCGCTGGGGGAACGGGCCCTCACATGCAGCTTAGTGACTTGGGCCATGGTTTTGGGAGCCCAAACTGGGAGAATGTATATGGCAGGTATGGTGGTGGTGGTTTCGAGCATGGTGCCTATGGTCCATATGAGCCGTCGGCGGTTGATATCTAGAGGCGGATGAATGGACTCACCTTGGAGCAACAGGGAGTGAGACGCAGATTCGTGCGGAACAACACAGGCAGGGGAACTTCATGGAGGATATGTACAAGCAAAGCCGGCGAAGCTTTGACTGGCTTTTTGTTTTGCAGCAGCAAATCGCGAACTCGCTCAATGCACCATATACGCAGCCGCCTCCGCATTTCACACGGAGATCCAGGTTCGATTGCCGGGACAACACCGGTCCTTCCGAATATGGTGGCAGGTCTTAGTCCCGTTATCTATTTTGTATTTTTATCATTTTGTGTTTGAGGGGTGTGCCATTTTCCATTGTCCGTACACCCCTCTGTCGTAAAACTTTAATTGCTTTTGTTTTATTTTAGTGAGCTAAGTAAATAAATAAAGGCAATGGTAAATTGGGTGGGGTAAAGTCTTGTGTGTTTGATCATGTTTGCTAGTGTGCAGTGTTGGCTCGATGAGATGTTTTGATGGATAACTCGGTAAATCTTTGCGGATGCTCCTTATTATTTTGTTTAGCTCCATTCTTGCGTTTTTGTTTCAGGGGAGTTTTCGTCTTCCCGTTTCTCCGCTTTCATTATATTTACATTTTGCTTATATAATTGTACATCGAGGGAGATGTACAATTCAAGTGTGGGGAGGTGGCTTAGCACTTGAGCTTTGTTGTCCGTTTTGAACAAAAAATTAATAATAATAGTAATAATAATAATAATAATAATAATATTAATAATAATAATAATAATAATACAAAGCTCTCTTGAACATTTTCTTTTGTGGCATGATAATCAAATCAACATAAGTTTTTATATAAGCACTAAAGTTTTTAATAAATGTATAAGGGTAAACGCAAAACGGGGGTTCGCTCGAGTGAAGATTACCATCAAGTAACGTGTTTTTTGTATAAATTTCCATGAGAAATTGAGCGACTGACCTACTTGTTTGCGTTGCATATTTACCCAATACGCCCGTTTTCGTGAGTTATTTTTTTAGCCTTGTAGATTTAGAATTTTTTTGCGGGAAAAGATTGAGTGATCTGGATGACTTTTGTGATTTAGAACTTGTGTTAGGTATACATTTCGAGGCCACAAAGCAAACGTATAGCACGAAAATGATTAAGGCATTAGGAAAACCTTTATTTTTAGCCATTTATACTTATTCCTACACCCGAATCACACCCCTAGTCAAACCAATTTGAGCCTTTCCCTTTCATTTCTTTTAAACCACTAAATATTAACCACTTGGCCAGATTAGCCTTTTATATTTTAACCTAATTTTTGTGGTTGGAAGCCCCGTTCGGTTAGTAATTAACTTGTAGCCTTTTTGTATAGTATCTTAGTTTATTAGTTACAACCTCATGGTTAAGAGTTCTAAGTAGACGTACATAGTTCTCTCTAAAGCATGGTTGAAAAAGAAACGAAACGAATCATTATAGTTTGAAAAAGCCTTATCAACTGGCTTTGTTAGAGCAATTTTGGGAGTTGAAAAGCTAAACTTGGCGGTTAGCTCTCGGTTAGATATTATTAAGTTGTATAGTTGTATTTTCTCATGTTTCAAGTTAGTCGAATCGTCGGGTTACAACTGTTTTAGCCACTTTCAAAATCCACTTCCACACCCTTAACCCTAGCCAAGTTACAACCCAAACAAGATCTCATGATTGATGTTGTAACATTTGTATAAATCGGGCCTCCAAAACCCGCTCCGTTTTGTAATCAAATACCAAGTTATGAAATTACATTAAGTATTTATGAGTATTTTGAGTTTAAACGTTGCATAATTAATATATAAACTAAACTATAAAAATTATATTTGATAAAAAGTTAAAATAAAATAAATAAAAAACATTTGTAGCTGACCGGACTCGAACCCGGGTCAACTGCCTCCAACAACTTATCAACCGATCCTTTAACCACTCCGCCACCAATTGTTTTCTGTTAACCTTAGGAAAACAATTGAGTTTTATACGCAAACATGAATTAACGGTTAATGATATCTGAATAACGGAAATCGGTAAACTGAATCGCCAAATCAGTTTTAGTTCGTTTGGCTATCTTATAACCGATGAATATCGGTTTCTAATTAAGTTCAAATTGAATGAACTTCAAGTTTCGGGTTTTGAAACCGAAAGGCATTCAAACTCCAAATAATTCAGGTTCCAATCATTATTGCGATTCAGAACCGTCTCAAATACATTCCAATTCCTTTTCGTCGCGTTTTCAAGCCTTTTGAGCACAAAAAAACTGTTCGCCGGAATTCTCTGCAAATCTCGCCGGAAAACCGTGTTCAACACAAACCGGTAAGATTTTCCTCTTTTGCGGTTTCAATCTATTGTTAGGACTCTACTAACATTAATCCGTCACTCAAAATCAGTCACAGAAGACTTTGCTGGATTTCTGGGTTTGCCGGAGAAATTCTGGATTTTGCCGGAAACTCGCTAGTTAACGGTAAACACATTCAATCGTGCTAATAATCCATGTACTCTAGTTCAATTTCAAATCTAATTCTTTAATTCTGTTGTTAGACCCTCTCAGCCGAAGGTTCAAAAACAGAGTTGCCTGTTCTCGCCGGACTTTCTGAAGAAGACGACCTGTCCGGTATTTCTTTTCCCCAAACTGTTCGGTTTTGTTCATTCAAGCTAGTAGTCATGTTAATTAAACAGTTAAATCAAGAACCAGTCGTTTGAAGTGAAGTCGGTAATTGTAGTGAAGAAGATGAACTGAAAATCGGGATAAGATTAAATAAAATTCGGATAATAAACGGGTTAGACACACAGTCCAGCGGTGGACTGTGTGCAAAGTTAACAAACACGTCCCGAGTTCGATCCTTACTGCGCACACGCTTCACGTAATAACACTCTTTTTATTCATGAATTAACCGGGTTAGAACGGGTAGTTGTTAAGTATAATATAAATCAAGAATATAACCGGGTTAGACACACAGTCCAGCGGTGGACTGTGTGCAAAACAAACTTCACGTCACGCGATCGAGTCCCGTCACAAACACCGGTTCAATGAGATTAAAACGTTTTGCAAAATAAAGGAATTTTCGGTAAATTCGAATAAGTGTATAAATATAATTAAAACTGGATTTCTAACGGGTTAGTCACGTAGCTCAGTTGGTAGAGCTACGTGCGCGTGAACGGAAGGTCACCGGTTCGAATCCCGCTTGGCGCAAGTATTTACCGCTGACCGAACCGGTCAACGGTCAACGGTCAAACAGTAAAAAAATAATATTTTTTTTAAATATTTATTTGTTTATTTTAATTCAAAAATCAATTAAAAATACTTAAAAATAACATTTTTAAAGATAGAAAATAGCCATAAACTCACAAAAATATATCTAAAAATCCCATTAAAATCTTTAATAAAATCCATTCATTTAAATATATTTTTTTCCATTATTATTTAGGTTAGTGATTCCTCGTTGACTTGCTTCGTCTAAATCGTGCGCATCTCACCATCTCAAATTCAACGCACCCAATGTGAGTGAACCCTTCAAATTCCCCGTTTTAATCACGTTTTTGGGGTGTATCATGTGTCTTGTTCATTTACATATTATAACCAAGTTATTGTGCATATATCATATCATGACATTATTAGTTTGTTGCTGTTAAGTAGTTATTATTGTTTGCAAATTATTATTTCAGTACATGCAATTGCCGAGGCCGTAGCTCCCCATCCATCGAGGTTGAGTTTGATCCCCATTTTATTATGCGGTTGATCAGGGCGTGCCCGCACGATCGGCTCCGTTTGATTGAGCCTTGATCGGTCATTTCATTTTACATTTCAATACACGCAATACGCTCGGCTCCGTTTGATTGAGCCTTGAGTGCACAGTTCAATTTACATTTCCAGTTCATGCAATACGTTCGGCTCCGTTTGATTGAGCCTTGAGCGCACAGTCCAATTTACATTTCCAGTTCATGCAATACGATCGGCTCCGTTTGATTGAGCCTTGATCGCACAGTTCAATTATGTTAATTGTTATATGCTGTTGGTATGTTCATGTATGTTATCGATTGTTAATTGATGCTTGCCAATGTTTGATTCCATACATGTGCTCTTTTATGATTATGCACAATATTTTATTGATAAACTAACCAGACAATTATTATCAAATGTTTATCTATAAGGTTCACTCGCCAACTTATGTTGACCCAAAAACCCCCTATTTTACACATGATACAGGTGAACCAGCAGCAGCTAGGAACACTTAGGACCTGGATTAGAAGAAATAAAACGTTTTAGTATTTGGATTATTATGTTTGGTTATTTTCCTTTGTAATGAATGAACATGTTTGGATGTTTGAGAAATGTAACTTTGACTTCATTTAATTATGAAACATAATAGTAAATGTCATGTGCTTTGGTGATAACCCAATTATGCCCCGACTCTTATTTCCGCTGCGGGTCGGGGTGTGACAGATGTTATATTTTTGTCGAGTGATTAAATTTGATCCTTCCACATGCTTATGAGATCGCATAGTCATCGTCTTGGCATCGAGTGTTCTAAACGTACTCCATGATTTGTACATGTACCTATAATTAGCCGAGTGTGTGTGAACATTGTGAGGATGTAAGGTGAACTTGTAGGGATTTCTAAGATGGACCATTGCTTATAAACATATTTTGCATGCTATTGGTTTTTCCTTCATGTCGAGTAGTCCTTAATTGTTATAGCCCGACTTATTTATTTGTGCTTATAAAATGCAAGTTGAGATGATTACCATTGAGAGGGTCTTTGTTCATTTTCGTTTGCTTGAGGACAAGCAAATTTCAAGTGTGGGGATGTTTGATGTATAAGAATTTATACATCTTTAAACATCAAATATGCCCCGTTTATGCGAGAACTCGTTGTATTTTCATTGATTTTGGTACTCATTTGAGTTTTTTTGTGAAAATACAGGTCCGGGCTTCGGCCCGGTGTTGAAATGGAGGCTTTTGGAGCAAAATGGAGCAAAAACGGAACATTCCAGCAAACTGCCAAATATGGCACAACCGTGCCAATACCAGGCACGACCGTGCCAAGCCAACCAGCATGGGCACTATCAACCAAAAATGCAAATCAGGAAAATCCATGATTGGCACGACCGTGCCACCCCTAGGCACGACGGCAATTTATCGATAAGCACGGTCATGCCATGCTTTGGCATGGTCGTGCTACCTCGGGAAACTTTGAGCGGGATTTTTCCAGAAATGGTAGCAAACAACAGGTCCGGGCTTCGGCCCGGTGTTGAAACGGAGGCTTTTGGAGCAAAATGGAGCAAAAACGGAACATTCCAGCAAACTGCCAAATATGGCACAACCGTGCCAATACCAGGCACGACCGTGCCAAGCCAACCAGCATCGGCACTATCAAGAAAAAATGCAAATCAGGAAAATCCATGATTGGCACGACCGTGCCACCCCTAGGCACGACGGCAATTTATCGATAAGCACGGTCATGCCATGCTTTGGCATGGTCGTGCCACCTTGGGAAACTTTGAGCGGGATTTTTCCAGAAATGGTAGCAAACAAGATTGACAGACGAAAAACGACTCTAACACTTACCAAGCACGACCGTGCCAAAAGGTGGCATGGTCATGCCAAACATCCAGCAGCTTAAATACAAGTTTCAGGCTCATTTGGAGGGAAGTTGGAGCATTTTGGTGAAGTTTTCTCTCAAGAATCTTGACTTGGAAGCTTGTTGGAGCCAAGAAGGAGCCTTGAAGAAGACTTAATCATTAGAAGATTCACTCATTTACTATTTAATCTTGACTTTAAACTTGGTTAGCTCACTATTTACATTATGAAACAATTTGAGTTTTCTTGTACTTGATTTGGTAGTTATGAGCCTTATGGGCTAAACATTTGTGTTGCTTAAACTTTGTTGAAGCTAATGAATATGTGATAACATGGAAGTAGATGTGGTGATTGTTTTTGTTAATCTTCATAGTGATGTTTAATCTTGTTCTTTGATTTCATGTTCATGTTTAAAGCCTTTGTTCTTGAATGTTTGGTCATAAGTATTTACATGTTGTGTTAGAAAGCCTACGTAGAGATTATGATTGTTGAATCTTGTTAACTTGTTTGTATGATTCATAGCATGAAACTATGAATGGTAATTGCTAACATGAATTGAATGGTGATTTGAACATGTGTATGGATTCTTGCATTTAGATTTGGAAAGATCAAAAGAATGTTTATATGAATTCTATACTTTGTGTTTGTGTTAGTGTGATGATTTAGGCCAAGATTGTTGTCTAGCATGACCATGCTTGTGGTTCATATCAAGAACATGATGAAGGCGTTGCTTACCTAAAACCAAGTTAGGGTGATTAGTATGTTGTTCATAGTAGTTTTCCCAAACTTGTAGAGTTAGGAGTTTTGACAAACAAATAACTCATCATTAAAGATTAACATCAACTTAGCAAGTGGTCTTAAAAGAATAAATTTTAGGTGATTAGAAAGTTATTTCATTTTAGTTTTCATAAGATTTATAAAGCTAGGAAGTCTTGATTGGGGACTTAGTTGAATTTAGAGCTTGCATCACCACTAGTCTTTCCCATATGTTGTCACATGCTTATTAGTGGATACTTAGTTTAGGAAACCTCTTTTAGGTATTGTTCTTCCTTAGATTAGTTAGTAGTAGTTTGTTATTTTTGCGTGATAAATTAGAAACAAAAAATCAACCCATCAATTGAACATGCTTTAAAGTAGCAAAAGTTTAGTATCGAGACACCGTGTCCACGGATTGATATCTGGTTCTTACAGATAAACTATATTACCACCTAACGGGTACACTTGCCCTTTTGTGTGTGCAGTTTAGTTCTTGGGTGAAAATCATTTTAAACTAAATTTGTGTGAAGGAAAATTAAATTATAAAAAAATATATAATTCACACACATCACCTAAGTATTAGGGGCTATTAACTTATGTGTAAATATAGAATGCTTATATTGCTACTATGTGTTTTGATGACATTTCGATATGTATAATTATGCAAGTAACTAGGTTTCATAACATCTATAATTATGGTTTAAATATATGATCATATTTTGATATATATATATATGTACTTTCACATTAAGTTTTTTTATTATATATTGAACAAATGTGTATTTGTGTATTGAGTTCAGGTTATTGTTATTGATTGTGCAAAGTCACATATTGAACAAATGTGTATTTGTGTATTAAGTCCAGGTCATTGTTACTAATTGTGTAGAGTCTAGGTCACTGTATTCAGTCCACGATGAGATGATGATTTTTGTTTTAAGTCCAGTGTGATTGTGTATTTGTCTATTTGTTCAGATTGTGCAGAGTGCAGGGTGTGTTTGTGTATTTGAGCATGGTTTAGGTAGTTGTGTAGTGCAGTAGGCAGTTTGCTTTAGGTCATTAACTCCATATTAGTGCTTCTTAGTACACAGGAACTTGGTCAATAGCAAATTGGGTCACAGGAAATTGATCAATAGTAAATTGGTCATTATGTAGTTGGTTCACAGAAAATTGGTCAATAGCAAATTGGTTCATAGAAAATTGGTCATTAGGATATTGGTTCACAGGCTTGGTTCATTTATTAATAGTTAATAGGATTGTTGCATTGTATTGAGTTATTTAGATTACAATTTAATCATGATGATGTACATTAGTTTGATGATTGTCCATTAGACCACAATTTGATGGTTGTCCATTAGATAGTTGGTTTAGGCAAAGTTTGATGATGTATAGTTTGATCATTGTATGTTAGATAGTGGGTTTAGGCACAACTTTGTTCACGGTTTAATTATTATTACTATTATTATTATTATTATTATTATTATTATTATTATTATTATTTTTATTATTATTATTATTATTATTATTATTATTATTATTATTATTATTATTATTGTTATGGTTTGATGATGGTTTAGGCACAGGTTATTAGGTAGTTCAGGTAGGTGGCTAGATGCGCAACCAACTGTTTTAGGTGGCTAAATGCACAATTGGTTTGTTAACAATTTGTGTAGGTAGGTTCTAGTGTAGGTTTGTTCATAGTTTGTTGAATGTTCATTTTGGCATACCTACTTTAGGTCATTAAGATGCACAATTGGTCATTTGGTCACTTGATTCATGCCCAATTGGCAAACTTGCACATTTGGGATCAATTGATTTTGGGTTTGACTTAATAAGGTCAGACCATTTTGACATTAGATTTGACTATTTAAAGCCAACCCATTTTAGATCATTTGATCTGGGTTCATAAGCTTTCACTGATTAAAGTCAAAGCTTAATTTTGGCTAGAAATTTGCTTTGAATTGTAATGTTGGATTTGTTTGACTTATTAAAACCATTTTGATATTAGGTCAGTTTCGCTGACTCAATAAAGTCAAATGGGTAGTGTTGAATTTACATTTTGGGGGGGAGTTTAATATAATTATAGTGATTAAACTACTGGGTGGCATAATGCAAGTGTAAAAGGGTACCACTATCTTTTCATATGGGTTTTAACCAGACACTAACGATTTTGTGGCATGGTGTGATGGGATGCCCACCTCAAGGTTTCATTTTACAAAAACTAGAAGGTAGGGTGTCATATTGCAATCAGGGCCAAATCACAGAGTGGCAAATTTCACTTTAATCTTGTATTTTAATATAGCTATATTATTTTTCAAACCACTTTTATAGATATATTGTAATATATATATATATTATATATATATATGATGAACGACTACATATTTTATGTTTATACTTACAATTAAAATTAGGGCCACCTCTTCACATCTACAAACAACTCTTTAAACATTGTCACCGTCACCACCTTGACAAGCATTGTCACACTATCGTGTCCACCACTGACGCCTTCACCATCGTTGCCACCTCAATTGTTAACACCATCGTCGTCCCTATTGCTGTCATACGTTGTCACTAGTCACCAAGAAAACAACTATAGTGGATGAGCTCATTTTATACTTTTTTTTTTCTAAACGACTCACTATAAGACAAACTCATTTGTGTATGAATATCTTTCAACCAAAGCTAGGGTTGTTTAAAAAGTTCACAGTTTCGCTTGAAGCTTGCTTGAAATTGGCTTGTTTGTAAACAAGTCGAGTTGAACCGCGTCAGATTGTAAATGAGCAGCACGGTAAGCTCACTCGTTAGGCTCATTTAGCTAGCCTGTTTAAACAAAACCAAATTTAAACATGTGTGTGCGCGCACACACACACATATATGTCTGTTATAACTGAAGGGGTATGATCCCAAATGGCGCATAACCATATGTGCACGCGATTATAAGCACGACTATTTCTAAACACTTGACTGATTCTAGAGCTACCCTGTATGGGAGTATTTGCGCGTGTCTAACATAACAACTCACATGAAAGACAGGTAGTACATTGAACAGCACCATGCAGCCAATCAACTCGTGCCAAACCCTGCTAGAACACCCCCCCCCCCCATTAAGGAATCATGAAGAGGGCTACCAGTAGCAGAGGATGAATATGGGGCACCAATCAGCCATCACCGGGCATAAAGTACAGAATCTCCACTGATGACTGATGACAAGCCTGACATAAAGTACATGTGAATAGTGACATACGGCCAACCACTGACACACCCTAGTCGTAGCGGAAGCACAAGTGTGTGACTATTAGGTAATCATTGCATCCAATCTTGTAAACAATATAAATTAACAACGATGCCATGCCATTAATGAGTTTCATTCCATATATACAACCATCAAAAGTGATATCACATTATTATCTGTTTCAAAATAAGACATTGTTTTCATCATAAATTCATATTGAGGTTTTGACCCCTATATACTCAGACAAAGTTGGGATATAAAAGGCAAA
Organism: Scalesia atractyloides; assembly: GCA_947069175.1. Taxonomy (NCBI): domain Eukaryota; kingdom Viridiplantae; phylum Streptophyta; class Magnoliopsida; order Asterales; family Asteraceae; genus Scalesia; species Scalesia atractyloides. The sequence goes on along the minus strand of CAMTDV010000116.1, from coordinate 12,893,143 downwards.
CCCTCAAAGAGATGGCACATCGTTGTCTTGACATATTCTCATAACCCGAATCATATCACCAGCTCATGCCTTGCGTCCTGAAATACATGTAATTTTAAAAAGTCAACATAAAGTTGGCGAGTTCATGCAGTTTAGTGTTTTCGTATCAAAATGTCATCCTTCAAATCCTGTATTGAAATCCAAGTATGTTATTGTCAACATAAAGTTGGCGAGTTCATGCAGTTTAGTGTTTTCGTATCAAAATGTCATCCTTCAAATCCTGTATTGAAATCCAAGTATGTTATTAAAATCAATGAGTTATTTAAGGATCTATCAGTGTGTCGCGAGCACCCTGACATACTTGTGCCATAAGTAAGTAACCAAACCGAGACTACTTTGACATCATTGGGATCACAAAAGCACTCCTAACCGGTTATCATACCAGGAGTGGAGCAGGTCTCAAACTCAATAGATCTACTTCTTTTGCACCTTGGTCACTAAGTGATTAATGGTTACTATTGTTATCATCCTACTTACGCATAGTGATCTGTTATCTGCTAACTCATAGCTAACATACTGTTTCGACATGACATGTATTTCCCCTCGATAGTTTAAAACAAAACTTGAAATAACTGAAAAGATAGACATGAACTCACAGTTTTGCGTTCCGTTAAGTCGTACTATTTATCGATTGGTGTCCACAACGTAGGTAACCTACATGCGTATTGGTTTCATTAGACACCTAGGTCTCAATGGACCTTGTACTCGTTCATCTTGAATTCTTGTTATGTGTTTCTTTGTTATGATTGAACAACTTAAAATATTATCATAGTGTTGGTAGTTCGTTTATGCGATTAATATTGCTATATATATTTCTTAAATATATATATATATATATATATATATATATATATATATTATTGTTTTCAAACCATGTGTGAACTGGGCCTTGCCCTTCACATGTCTTTGGGCCTAACCCATGTTTTCTTGTCATTAGGCCTAGCCCATGTCATTTATGCCTTTGGGCCTAGCCCATGTTTTTTGTCAATTGGGCCTAGCCCATGTAATTTATGTATTTTGACCTAGCCCATGTTTTTATGTCGTTGGGCCTAGTCCATGTATTTTATGTCTTTGGGCCTAGCCCATGTTTTTATGTCATTGGGCCTAGCCCATGTAATTTATGTCTTTGGACCTAGCCCATGTGTTTTATATCTTTGGGCTTTTATTAGTTTTTGGGCCTCATCCATAGACATTACGGACTTTGGGCCTTGTATATGATTTTCACAATTTGGGCCTAGCCCAAATGTATATAAACATAAGCCCATTTCTATTATAAGTATTTACTTATAATTTTTCTAACTTTTAATATACTTAACTTTCCGGATTTTTGGTTTCGATTACACACACACACACACACACACACACACACATATATATATATATATATATATATATGTTGAACGTCTAAATATATTTATAGACCTGTCGTCGGCGTCGTTTATTACGTGTTTGTTTTCGTCGAGAATCGCTCGTTGTCGTAACGACATTTCGTGCCGGTGATTCCCCCGTTGGTCGTTGACGCGACGGTGAAATCTTGAAGGTTCGCCTATCGTCCGCCTTGCTTTAATTGTCCGATTTATTGTTTCGACGCATTGTGAGAAACTATTTATTTTGCTACCAATACTTTGTGTATTGTTCAAGTGTTTGTATGTTGTATAAGATTGGGTATTTTATTGTGAATACCTTAAGTTTCTAATACATACACATACAATATATATATGTACACATACAATTTTATTGGCAACAATCGTATAAATATATATACTTGTATTATTTTCCAAGTAGAAATATATATTTGTAAAAATATCTATTTTTACTTACAAATATATATTTTCAACTTTGTTTAAACACTTGGTTATTTAGGGATAACCCTTGTCCTTAGAGTCCACTTAATGACGATTTAGGTTACTAATCATGTTTTGTCCCACTAATCACCCCACTAATCATGCTTTAATCGCGATTAGATTTTTGGAAAATTTCGCCATAGTTTCCCCTAAACTATGGCGTTTTCCACGTTTCAAAAAACGTATTTAAAACCTGTTTAAACTCATAATCATCATCAACAAACCATCTAATATTTATTTTACATAATCTACATATCATCATCCATGACTTTTTTTGTTTAAAATCCTAGTAAATCAAGAGGTTTTTCAATGTTTATTAGCCTTTTCAAAACAATACTTTAGCATGTTGTTAAATCAAGTTCATGCATTTAACCTCTTGATTACTACACATTTTTAAGGTCATTACAACTTAAATATAAATGTTTACTTCTCATAAAATCATCCATATATATAAATTATTTTTAACTTGTAGTATTTTTCATGGATGATGTAGTTGATGATCTTGTTTAGATGTAAACCTTATCATGTTTAAATCTTCATTTTTACACTAAATCACACAAGATCATCCAACTTTTATATCATACTTTTATCATAAATAACTTCAACATGCTAACTAACAATCATATAAACATATAATCAACACAAAATAAACAATATTTATTGTTATTATTATGTTTTGAGTTAGGGTTTAAGATTTATCTTTTCTTGATTTTCAAGATGATCAACTTGTACACTAATAATCTAAACATAAAACATAAGCTAAATTATGGAGGAGTTTAGCTTACAAAGGGTGCACAAGTATCTTGAAGATTTAGAGGAAAATGAAGCTCCTTAAGAATCCCTAATGATCTCCATCCATGCTAGCTTCTTTAGGGGTCTTGTTTAAGCTTCAAATGATAGAAAAAGTGGAGTATTATGGTGGCTAAATGGGGGTATATGGTGGAGGTGTTTGAACCGTGAGGTAGGGGAAGAAAAGGAAAGAAAATATTGCAAATTGTTGGATGAAGAAATGATATTTATTAAGTGAAATCATGATATATATTTCCAATCTTTCAAGTCTTCCATCAAGATCTTAAACGCCATACTTATGATCTCCATTTTTCAACAAAATCAAGTGGGGTGGGACCCACTTGAGGGGGGGGGGTTAAGTGTAAATATTTATTATAACATGTGTTTTTTTATTAGATATTTATGTAATTAGTTTAATTATGGTGATTAGGGGTTGATCTTGTATCATAAGCATAAGACTTGAGTTTAGTGTGTATTTACATGGCATTTAATCCATATGATTCTCCAAAATATGTTTCAGATGACGGATATGTCGCTAGATCGCTCATCGTCGTAATATTCGCTAATAAACGGAACTATTTATTTAGTACTAGAAGCCTTTTATTTTCGACCACCACAATTGTTATGGTGTCTACTTAGTGCACTTCCGACCTAAAAATATGTACAACTAGTTCGCTAGACGAATATACAATGAGCTAGGATGGCCGAAATGTCTTTCGCTCGATCGTTCGATCGATATCGACACTATTATATTCCGCCGTCGAACTTTTCCGAAAGTTGTGTTTCCATGACCTCATGTTAGTTGAATGGATTCCGAGTTCCAAATGCGGCTTAACTAGTTGCTAGGCGCCCGGATGAGGCTATCGGCCACTAAAATATTCGTCGTTTCGACAATCGCCCGCTTTCCGGTCGAATTGTGTATTGTTTGACGAATGACCGGAAACGATGCCTTTTGTGCATTTTTGCTATTCTCACATTATTTTAGGATGTTTAACATTGTTTTATTCTTATCTTGACATCCGGAATCCTCCGAATTAGTCTTGCGGACAAATCGCCATTTGTCGTCTTTTTGGTCGAAACGGACAATTTTGCAATTTAGACGTTATACCGGAAAGTTTTGTATTATTGTACTATTTGTTCTCAAATATGTATTTTCATTTGTATATGAACTCAGGTATGGCATTAACATGCCGTTATTCCTTGTTCTGATTCGTGTTTGCGGATTTACCGACACGGTTAGTGTCACTGCATTTAGTGCGCCCAACACTTTCTACCAACACTTTTAGGGCATTGTTTTGGTCTGTTTCTCGTCGTAGCGGAAACCAGTACATGTTATGACCAGATTTACTTGTCCTAATGACGTACGACTCAGTTACGCAATTAAATTATGATAACTATGCATGAGATTATAATATGAAATCAGTGATTAAATTGTACGGAATTACCGGTTATTTGCCATTTGTCACATACTCCCCCTGTTAAAAAGAATTTCGTCCCGAAATTCAGCTTGAGGCATCCACTGAAGGAGTCTTCTCGAACAGGTGGGGGTATTTTGACTTGATTTGATCTTCATGCTCCCACGTATACTCGGCACCGTGACGTGAATTCCAGCGAACCTTCACCAGTTTGATTTGGCTTCTTCTCGTCTTTTGGACCTTCCAGTCCATGACTTCCACTGGTTCTTTGGTGAATTGTAATTTGTCATCAACATGAATCTCATCCACTGGAATGATAACTGTGTCATTTGTTGGACTTTTCTTCAGGTTGGACACTTGAAACGTGTCATTTACATTATTGAGTTCCTCTGGCAGTTTTAATTTGTAAGCCACTGTACCAATCTTTTCCAGAATTTCAAAAGGTCCGATATATCTCGGGTTGAGCTTTCCGCGCTTCCCGAATCTAGCTACGCCTTTCCAAGGTGAGACCTTTAACAATACTATGCCTCCAACCTCGAAGGATAATGGTTTGCGTCTTCGATCCGCATAGCTCTTTTGTCTATCTCGGGCCGTTTTGATACGCTCATGGATCTTGAATATCTTGTATGTAGTCTCTTGTACTAATTCGGGACCAATGAGTTGTCTGTCACCGACTTCCGCCCAACATAATGGCGATCGACACTTTCGTCCATACAGTGCTTCGAATGGTGCGGCCTTGATACTAGTGTGATAACTGTTATTGTAGGAAAACTCTACCAGCGGTAAATGAGTATCCTAGTTTCCGCCTAAATCCATCACACAGGCCCGAAGCATGTTTTCTAACGTTTGGATGGTTCGCTCGCTTTGACCATAGGTCTGCGGATGAAAAGTTGTGCTTAAATCTAAGCGAGAACCAAATCAATTTTGAAATGATTGCCAGATCCGTGACACAAAGCGACCATCCCTATCAGAGATTATTGAGATTGGCACACCATGACGTGCCACTATTTCCTTCAGGTACAGTTCAGCTAGTTTCTCCGTGCTGTCTTTTTCACGGATGGGTAGGAAGTGAGCTGATTTGGTTAATTGATCAATGATAACCCAGATCATGTCCGTGGCAATTTCGTAATAAAACCCATTGATATCTATTCCCACTTCCAAACCGGGATCTCAGGTTGTTGTAATAACCTAGATGGTTTTTGGTATTCGACCTTGACCTTTGCACAAGTTAGGCATTTCCCAACATAGGTTGCAATATCTCCCTTGAGATTAGGCCACCAATAGTATTCCCTCAGATCTTGGTACATTTTGTCCGATCCTTGGTGTATCGAGTACTTGGACTTGTGTACTTCATCCAGCACCAAGTCTCGCAACTCACCATAATAGGGAATCCAGATCCTTCCCATGAAATATTGAGTTCCATCCTTGTTCGGTTCCAACTGTTTTTCCATTCCCCGTAGCGATTCCGCTGGAATGTTTTCTGGTTTCAGTGCTTCTTGCTGTGCTTCACGCACTCGTGTTGTGAAGTTCGTATGGATCGTCATTTCTAAAGCTCGCACCCGTAATGGTTTGATTCGCTCCTTTCTGCTCAAAGCATTTGCTACAACATTTGCTTTACCCTGGTGATACTTGATCTCACAGTCATAATCATTCAACAGTTCTACCCAACGTCGTTGGCGCATATTCAGTTCCTTTTGGTTGAATATATTTTGTAGACTTTTATGATCAGTGAAAATGGTACACTTAGTGCCATATAAATAATGACGCCAGATCTTTAAGGCAAATACCACGACACCTAGCTCCAGGTCATGCGTGGTATAATTCCTTTCATGAACTTTTAACTGTCGTGATGCGTACACCATGACTTTTTCACGTTGCATTAACACGCAACCCAAGCCTTGATGCGATGCATCACAGTACACCACAAAGTCATCGGTACCGTCCGGGAGTACTAGTATCGGTGCTTTGCATAGTTTTTCTTTCAATACTTGGAACGCCGTTTCTTGCTTTTCTCCCCAATCGAACTTTCTATCCTTCTGGGTAAGCGAGGTTAGCGGTTGTACCTTGGAGAAATTCTCAATAAATCTCCTGTAATATCCCGCTAATCCTAGGAATTGTCGTATTTCCGTGGGAGTTCTTGGAGTGATCCAGTTCTTTATAGCCTCGATCTTTGAAGGGTCAACATGTATTTCGTTCTCGTTCACCACGTGACCGAGAAATTATACTTCACAAATACAAAATTCGCATTTTGAGAACTTGGCATATAATTGCTCCTTCTTCAGCAACTCCAAAATAGTTCTCAGGTGTTGTTCGTGTTCTTCCTTGGTTCGTGAGTATATCAGAATATCATCTATGAAGACGATCACGAACTTGTCAAGGTATGGCTTACATACCCGGTTCATCAAATCCATGAATACTGCAGGGGCGTTCGTTAGGCCAAAAGGCATAACAAGGAACTCGTAATGACCATAACGAGTCCTAAAAGCTGTCTTAGGAATACTTTCCTCTTGGATTTTCAGCTGATGATATCCGGATCTTAAATCAATTTTTGAGTAAAAACTCGACCCTTGCAATTGATCAAACATATCATCGATCCATGGTAATGGGTACCGATTTTTGATAGTTAGCTTGTTTAGTTCCCGGTAGTCGATGCACATGCGAAAGGTTCCGTCCTTCTCCTCGACAAAAGGCACCGGAGTTCCCCATGGCGAGGAACTCGTTCTAATGAGCCCTTTGGCTAACAACTTTCAATGTTGTGTAGATACTCTTTGCATTTATGACGTAGCTAATTGGTATGGAGGCTTCGCTACTGGTGCTGCTCCTGGCACCAAATCAATGCGAAAGTTGGCGTGCCGTTGTGGAGGTAATCCAGATAAGTCTGATTTACAGAATTCGAGGGAATCCTTCACAACGATTATTTCCTCCAATTTTGGCTCCTCAGTTTCCTTGTCGGCTACATGAGTTAGAAAGGCTATGCAACCTTTCTGTAGGCACTTCTAGCCTTCATGTAATTAATGATTTGTAAGGGCGTCTTGTGCTTTTCTCCGTGTACTACCAGTGTTTCTTCGTCTGGCAGGGGGATGCAAATAGTTTTCTCAGGATAACCTACTTCTGCTTAGTTAGACATCAACAAGTCTATGCCAAAAGCTACGTCGTAACAACCCAGATAAATGGGTAAAAGATTGATATTAAATTCTCGTTCTCCCAGTTCCAAAGTGCATCCTTTTATACTTCTCCTGACATTGACAAATTTACCATTGGCAAATTCTATAGGATGAGGGAACGTCTATCTTACTTGTATCTAGGTCAAGTATATTTTGAATTCTATGGAGATGAACTACAATTGGCACAGGTATCCAACAAGATGGAGGCGAGATATTGGTTGATAGGAAACGTGTCAGTGACCTTTTAATGTTTCCCCATGACTCAGGGATCAAAACAGTGTACCTCGGATCGTTGGTATTGCTTTCGGACCATCTCGGATTACTATTCCGAATTACGTCTCGGATACCTATTCGAATAACCATCTCAGACTATTGTTTGGAATTGGGTACTGTTCCGAGTTGAACTCAAAAAGGTGGGAAGTTATCCATAAACAATATTACAAACCGATTGCATGGTTAGAATCGTGTGATTTTTTTTAAATATTGACATTATATATCTTTGGACTCGTATCGACGAGACGAGTCTAATGCTAATTCTCCATTAGTTAACTTGATAACATGTCTAACTTACAAGACTCTAATTCGTGTATAAGCTTAACATCTAACGACACTAGCTAAGTTCGGTGTTGGTATCAAAAGAATTGACACGTAATGAATGTAGAGTAGAACGTACGCATGACGACATCAGGATCTTGTGGGGTATCCATAGTTTCTGCTCACCCACACTTTAGTTCACTTGCCTGATTCATTCTTGAGACGTTCATGCTTGAAGTGGCCTTCAGGCCACACTTAACATCCTTGTTCTTGGTTGAGTCTTACTAACTTATTGATTTATATTATGTGTCTTCATTCACCACACTCCTACTCTTGGCACTTTTGCAAGTTCCCTCTTGAGGAAGTTTTTACTTATCACTTTTAGGATTTCAACAAGTTATTAGCACATTTCTTGGTGCTAGCATCAATTATGGCAGTCGCTGCCTTCGTTTCTTTCATCACGGAAGTTACCTTTCACTTCCCGTCGCTAGTAGTTTTAGCATGCATTTCCTTGATAGTTTCCTATTCTCACCGCATCCTTGGTGAGACTAACTACGAGAGTTACTGTTTGAGTGTTGAAGGGTGGGATGATGTGGTCATGTTTTGGTTCTTAGAGGCTAAACCCCAAATGTAGCGCTCAATGAGTTTGATTTCAAGTGTTCCCAGTTTAGAACAATCCTTAAGAGATTGTAAAAGCGTCGAGTGTAACCAACAACGTTGGTTGCAATCATGATCGAGTTCTAGGATCCCGTTTCTACCCTTGGAATTCCAATCAGCGAGCAATACTCTTCTCGCATAAGAATCAGAGTCCTCCCCATGATGACCTCTTCGTAGTATCACTCCTTAAAGTTCTACTGGAGGATTTCACCAAGTTAATGTTGCATTCAGCAGGAGACTCTTTGTTTACCTAATCGTTTACTCAAGAGTGCATTTACTAGCATTGCTAACCGATGTTGTCTCTATTGAGCAGACATAACCTACCGCACCTCTCGCTTCAATGAGGTCTCGCGGCTTACCGTCCGGGAAGGCCTTAGAATTTAAAACCTTGTATGATCGCATCTTTAGGTGTAGCGCTGCCACTCGTTCTCAATCTATTGAGATCCGAACCATTTGAACTACCGGTACCACCAGTTTTGTCACTAGTGTCGACTAAGTTACCCTCGTGTCGTGCGATTTTCGCAACCATATGTCCTTCCATAAGAACTCTAGTTCGGCTTACCTAGTAAGTCATGGATTAACTAATCCCTTTTGGGTGTAGACCTTCCTTTTGGCACCACGTTTCTTCTTAATACCCAAGATTAAGAGAGGCTAGACATATATTTGGATAAATATAGTCTACCATGCGCCTAAGAATAAAGGATGCAATCGGTCATGGGAACCTCAAGATTGCGTTGTTCATACATCTTTGAAACAATGATTACGTGAATAACAACAGTTCAAAATTCGTAGTACCTCTTGCGTGTATCGGCCATATGTCTAATTGGAAAGGAAATAACTCGTAAAGGAGAAGAAACCAAACGGTCATCTTCAACCTTATAGCATGTATCCCATACTTAGCGGACTTCGATCGCCCAAAGTAGGAAAAAAAATCCTTCGCTAGACCAACCCGTGTGACGAATGTGTTGATATCCCTTGAGCTCTAGAGCTCCAGCTAGATTGTTATAAGTTCCATAGATATAGAATAGAATGCAGTGGGAGTGTTGAAGTATGACTCGTGCCATACCATCCCTTGGAATAAGACAAATGTCAAACGACAGAGTTTAGTGTGATCTATTTCCAATAAATAAGATGAGGTACCATAGACACCATGGAACCAACCCATGTACAAGAACTCTAGGCCATTGAGGAAATATCCTCCTTGGGTGGCCAACCAGTTTTGTTTGTTTAGATGACTAGTCTCAATCGAATCGTGATATAGATCGAATGTTAGATGCGAACAAATACGTGTGTTGCTTCTGTTTCATAGGGTGTTATAGCAACCACCCCAGTTAACGTCCCACTAGATAGAAACTCGAACAACTTAACAAGTTCGAATGAGTAGTGATCTTTAACTTGACCCGCATAGCCCACCAGGATTCTCATCCACTGCAAGTCTACCACCTCCCCCTTCGTCACTACCGAAGCCAGGCATCTCCGCATCCGCGGGAAAAGCAACCACCTTATCTGGAATCGATCTAAGGTCTCACATAGGAACCACGTTCGCCATAAGCTCCGCAATAGACGCGAGATCGATATTCTCATTGTGCGAGTCAAGGATAATAATAATAATATCCATAGTCGAAGGTATTTCGTTCTTGGCAAATATTCCGTACAACACATATATAAATAAATTTTATATACATAATCACATAAAATCCTATCTGGCCATGATTTCTATCTTTTGTAATGTGTCCACGACACATAGTCTTATTATGTAATGTGTCTATTTCTCATAGACTAATCATGTATTGATCCTGCTCATTACTTACAGTTGAGCTCGTGTGATAGATCCTCGTGTAATCGTGACACAATGAAAACCTTTTTGTTATCTTGTTATAATTCCCAAAACATTTCTGTTATGTTTTAAACTTTTTTTTCATGTGTGAGCCCCTGGTGATTGTAGACCAAACTTTAAATAAAAGTTTTCCCCGGTTCACTACAATCGGAGCTCTGATACCAACCTGTCACACCCTTGTCATAGCGGAAGCGCAAGTGTGTGACTATTAGGTAATCATTGCATCCAATCTTGTAAACAATATAAATTATCAACGATGCCATGCCATTAATGAGTTTCATTCCATATATACAACCATCAAAAGTGATATCACATTATTATTTGTTTCAAAATAAGACATTGTTTTCATCATAAATTCATATTTAGGTTTTGACCCCTATATACCCATACAAAGTTGGGATATAAAAGGCAAACCCTCCAAGAGATGGCACATCATTGTCTTGACATATTCTCATATCCCGAATCATATCACCAGCTCATGCCTTGCGAGTTCATGCAGTTTAGTGTTTTCGTATCAAAATGTCATCCTTGAAATCCTGTATTGAAATCCAAGTATGTTATTAGCATCAATGAGTTATTTAAGGATCTATCAGTGTGTCGCGAGCACCCTGACATACTTGTGCCATAAGTAAGTAACCAAACCGAGACTACTTTGACATCATTGGGATCACAAAGCACTCCTAACCGGTTATCATACCAGGAGTGGAGCGGGTCTCAAACTCAATAGATCTACTTCTTTTGCACCTTGGTCACTAAGTGATTAATGGTTACTATTGTTATCATCCTACTTACACACAGTGATCTGTTATATGCTAACCCATAGCTAACATACTGTTTTGACATGACATGTATTTCCCCTCGATAGTTTAAAACAAAACTTGAAATAACTGAAAGGAGGGACATGGACTCACAATTTTGCGTTCCGTTAAGTCGTACTATTTATCGATCGGTGTCCGCAACGTAGGTAACCTACATGCGTATTGGTTTCATTAGACACCTAGGTCTTAATGGACCTTGTACTCGTTGTTCATCTTGAATTCTTGTTATGTGTTTCTTTGTTATGATTGAACAACTTAAAATGTTATCATAGTGTTGGTAGTTTGTTTGTGCGATTAATATTGCTATATATATTTCTTAAATATATATATATATATATATATATATATATATATATATATATATATATATTATTGTTTTCAAACCATGTGTGAACTGGGCCTTGCCCTTCACATGTCTTTGGGGCTAGCCCATGTTTTCTTGTCATTAGGCCTAGCCCATGTCATCTATGCCTTTGGGCCTAGCCCATGTTTTCTTGTCATTGGGCCTAGCCATGTAATTTATGTCTTTGGGCCTAGCCCATGTTTTTATGTCATTGGGCCTAGCCCATGTAATTTATGTCTTTGGACCTAGCCCATGTGTTTTATATCTTTGTGCTTTTATTAGTTTTTGGGCCTCATCCATAAACATTACGGACTTTGGGCCTAGTATATGATTATCACAATTTGGGCCTAGCCCAAATGTATATAAACATAAGCCCATTTCTATTATAAGTATTTACTTATAATTTTTTTAACTTTTAATATACTTAACTTCCGGATTTTTGGTTTCGATTATATATATATATATATATATATATATGTTGAACGTCTAAATATATTTTTAGACCTGTCGTCGGCGTCGTTTATTACGTGTTTGTTTTCGTCGAGAATCGCCCGTTGTCGTAACGACCTTTCGTGCCGGTGATTCACCCGTTGGTCGTTGACGCGACGGTGAAATCTTGATGGTTCGCCTATCGTCCGTCTTGCTTTAATTGTCCGATTTATTGTTTCGACGCATTGTGAGAATATATTTATTTTGCTATCAATACTTTGTGTATTGTTCAAGTGTTTGTATGTTGTACAAGATTGGGTATTTTATTGTGAATACCCTAAGTTTCTAATACATACACATACAATACATATATGTACACATACAATTTTATTGGCAACAATCGTATAAATATATACTTGTATTATTTTCCAAGTAGAAATATATATTTGTAAAAATATCTATTTTTACTTATAAATATATATTTACAACTTTGTTTAAACACTTGGTTCTTTAGGGATAACCCTTGTCCTTAGAGTCCACTTAATGACAATTTAGGTTACTAATCACCCCACTAATCATGCTTTAATCATGATTTTGATTATTAGAAAATTTCACTATAGTTTCCCCTAAACTATGGCGTTTTTCATGTTTCAAAAACGTATTTAAAACCTGTTTAAACTCATAATCATCATCAACAAACCATCTAATATTTATTTTATATAATCTACATATCATCATCCATGACTTATGTTGTTAAAAATCCTAGTAAATCAAGAGGGTTTTTAATGTTTACTAGCCTTTTCAAAACAATACTTTAGCATGTTGTTAAATCAAGTTCATGTATTTAACCCCTTGATTACTACACATTTTTAAGGTGATTACAACTTAAATATAAATGTTTACTTCTCATAAAATCATCCACATATATATAAATTATTTTTAAGTTGTAGTATTTTTCATGGATGATGTAGTTGATGATCTTGTTTAGATGTAAACCTTATCATGTTTAACTCTTCATTTTTACACTAAATCACACAAGATCATCCAACTTTTATATCATACTTTTATCATAAATAACTTCAACATGCTAACTAACAATCATATAAACATATAATCAATACAAAATAAACAATATTTATTGTTATTATTATGTTGTGAGTTAGGGTTTATGATTTATCTTTTCTTGATTTTCAAGATGATCAACTTGTACAATAATAATCTAAACATAAAACATAAGCTAAATTATGGAGGAGTTTAGCTTACAAAGGGTGCACAAGTATCTTGAAGATTTAGAGGAAAATGAAGCTCCTTAAGAATCCCTAGTGATCTCCATCCATGCTAGCTTCTTTAGGGGTCTTGTTTAAGCTTCAAATGATGTAAAAAGTGATGTATTATGATGGCTAAATGGTGGTATATGGTGGAGGTGTTTGAGCCATGAGGTAAGGGAAGAAAAGGAAAGAAAATGTTGCAAATTGTTGGGATGAAGAAATGATATTTATTAAGTGAAATCATGATATATATTTCCAATCTTTCAAGTCTTCCATCATGATCTTAAACACCATACTTATGATCTCCATTTTTCAACAAAATCAAGTGGGGTGGGACCCGCTTGAGGGGGTGAGGTTAAGTGTAAATATTTATTATAACATGTGTTTTTTTTATTAGATATTTAGGTAATTAGTTTAAGTGTGGTGATTAGGGGTTGATCTTGTATCATAAGCATAAGACTTGAGTTTAGTGTGTATTTACATGGCATTTAATCCATATGATTCTCCAAAATAAGTTTCAGATGACGGATATGTCGCTAGATCGCTCATCGTCGTAATATTCGCTAATAAAAGGAACTATTTATTTAGTACCAGAAGCCTTTTATTTTCGACCACCACAATTGTTATGGTGTCTACTTAGTGCACTTCCGACCTAAAAATATGTATAACTAGTTCGCTAGACGAATATACGATGAGCTAGGATGGCCGAAATGTCTTTCGCTCGATCGTTCGATCGATATCGGCAGTATTATATTCCGCCGTCGAACTTTTCCGAAAGTTGTGTTTCCGTGACCTCATGTTAGTTGAATGGATTCCGAGTTCCAAATGAGGCTTAACTAGTTCGCTAGGCGCCCGGATGAGGCTATCGGCCACTAAAATATTCGTCATTTCAACAATCGGCCGCTTTCCGGTCGAATTGTGCATTGTTTGACGAATGACCGGAAACGATGCCTTTTGTGCGTTTTTGCTATTCTCACATTATTTTAGGATGTTTAACATTGTTTTATTCTTATCTTGACATACGGAATCCTCCGAATTAGTCTTGCGGACAAATCGCCATTTGTCGCCTTTTTGGTCAAAACGGACAACTTTGCAATTTAGGCGTTATACCGGAAAGTTTTGTATTATTGTAATAGTTGTTCTCAAATACGTATTTTCATTTGTATATGAACTCAGGTATGGCATTAACATGCCGTTATTCCTTGTTCTGATTCGTGTTTGCGGATTTACCGACACGGTTAGTGTCACCACATTTAGTGCGCCCAACACTTTCTACCAACACTTTTAGGGCATTGTTTTGGTCTGTTTCTCGTCGTAGCGGAAACCAGTACATGTTATGACCAGATTTACTTGTCCTAATGACGTACGACTCAGTTACGCAATTAAATTATGATAACTATGCATGAGGTCGATGATTCATAGTACCCTACATATGATCAAACTTACGATACCGCAAACACCACGAGCATGTACCCACCACCAGAGTTCATGGTAGCCATGCCACCCACAAACCATGCCCTTGCGTAGTTTATAACCCGTCTGCTGGACACAATTATAGCCTAGTGTATAGACCGACAACAACCATAAAACAATCAAAATATATACCAAACATCGCGTTACCCCCATTAGAGAAGGCGAAACTCCCACAAAACGTTGGAAAATTCACATGCTTGTCAGACTTAGATGACCGTATCCGGTTGTTCACCAGCGCAGGAGTGGTCGGCTGCTGGACACAACCCATGTGGTGTCATCTTTTTGTATAAACCCTTGTCGGCACGACCCGTGCATCGTTTGACAATCTACCTGTTGACAAGATAGAATCCTTCACATACTTATAGGGGAAATTTCTACAACATTTCAGCCAACAAAGATGCCATGCCAGAGACACCACTGACGTCATGAACATATGGAGCAGAGATAATGAAGATATTGAAGACTTCAACACATGCTTCAACAAAGAATGCCTCGAGATAGGCGGTGTTAGTGAGGATTTAATGCGCGCACATGTCACAAAGGCCATACACTGCACCGACCTCAGCAGAACGATATCCGGTAGGGAAGGCATTCCCAAAGATTGGGATAAAATTTTGTCTGCTACAATGGTATTCGCATAGATTGAACGGAACCTCACTGGCAGAAGAAGTCATAAATACAACAACAATCTCAAGAGCAAGGTCGAGACGGAAAGAAAGGCAGGAACTCCGTTTGGAAGCACATTCAACCTGGAAACCATGAGAAAGAAAGGCCTAGTTCAACATTTGATACCCACACAAATACAAAAACTATGTTAAACAAGAGAATAGAGAGAGGAACTAGACTCCTCTCATTAAAACTCCATTGGAAATTCTAAGCATACAGAATCACCAGTTTAAGCCTACGCAACCCATGCATAACAAAAAAGGCCAAGACCCTAACCTGTACTGCATGTATCATAAAGATATGGGTCCCATCACCAACAACTGTATCATTTTGTGAGCAGAGATCGAGAAAGCTTTAAAGAGCAGGAAACTAACACACTTGCTATAGAATGTTAAAAAAGAAACACGCCAGATCAAGCGCAACGACGAAGGGCTGAGCAACAAGAAAATCCGTCAGCTAGACACGCACATGGTTCAGGGTGAACTAAGGAAGAACAAGAAAAACAGAAACAAACAACAACATGAGAAAAGTGAGAGCTGGCTCGAGTACCAAGTGGCTTTATCGGTGGTGCGTGGCAGACCACGCGATAAACGTCCGTTGTCATCACCGAATAGGCATTACCGAACCAACTACATCTTCGACAATGGTGGAAGGACAACTGACATAATATACAGACAATGTTTCAATAAGTTTGACCAAGAAGACAAGGCGTGCCTCAAGCTGTAGACTACCTGCTCACAAGTTTCTACAACGAACCAGTCCTGCCCTTGAACCAAATTTCATTTCCCGTTACGCTCACAAACGGGAAGCATTCGAGAATAGAAGATGTTAATTTCATGGTGTTACCCACAAATTCCCATCACGACATTTATTTAGGAAGGGAATCTCGGGTAGACTTCAACATGCTGACGTCCACTCCCATTCTTCAATCGGGTTCCCAACCGAAAGAAGGGTGGTGATCATCTAAGCCAAAAAGGAGGTCATAGTGGCAAAAGAACCACGCCCAACAAAGGTAACAAAGTTCCTGCCTTGAACAGAGCCAGAGATGTGTATTCTCAACTGCAAGTACCCAGAGCAGACAATCACTCTCGATGACACCACACCAGAAAATATTCGCGCACACCTGAAGCAACTATTGTTCAAAATATTGACATTTTTGCATGGACCTATGCAGCTATAGTGGGAGTTCCACTACACATCACGGATCACCATTTGAAAACCTTCCCTTTTGATCAAACCAGTGCTACAAGCCAAAAGAAGTCTTGGTGCAGAAAAGACCCGAGCGATAAATGTGCAAGTTAACGACCTCCTCAAAGCAAACATCATCCGAGAAGTTAGATACCAAACATGGGTTGTCAACCCAGTTATGGAACCCAAGTCAAATGGCAGCTGGTGCATGTGCGTCAACTACAAGGATCTAAATCAAGCGTGCCACTGAGATTGCTACTTTCTCCCCGAGACTGACAAGAAGGTATATTCTCTTGCGCCTTTCAGAGGGAAATGTTTTCTCGATTGCTACAAGGGTTATCATCAAGTCCAAATGGCCCATGAAGATGAAGACAAGACTGCTTTCCACACGGAAATAGGGTCTTCTATAACACCAAGATGCCTTTTGGGTTGCAAAATGCAGACGTAACCTACCAAAGGTTAGTGGACAAAACGTATAGGGATGACATCGACAAGTACGTGGAATACTACATGGATGACTTGGTCATCATGAGCATGAAGGAAGATTTGATGCTCAAAGATATCGAAAAGACATTCCAGAGGTTGTGCAGTATCAACATGAAGCTCAACTCGAGCAAATGTTCTTTTGTAATAGAGGAAGGAAAATTCTTGGGATTCATTGATACCAAAGACGGAGTTAGGATACATCCAGAAAAAGTTCAAGCCATCTAGCACAAGCCTTCTCCATCTTCGATCAAAGAAATGCAGAACCTAGCTGGTCGCCTCGCCGTGCTAAACAGGTTTCTTGCTAACCATGCCGCCAAGTCGTTTCCATTCATAAGCACGTTGCGTAATTGACTGAAAAAGAACAAATTCAAATGGACATCTGAAGCAGAGTACACATTCCAAGAAATGAAAAGGTGTCTAATCAAACTCCCTACCCTTACCTCGTCATGCAAGAAGGAGCTACTAACCCTGTACCTATCTGCCTCAGAGAGAGCGGTAGGTGCAGTGCTTCTCGTCGATAGGGAAGGAGTTTAAACACCAATCTACTACGTCAGTTGCATGCTCACAAGTCCTGAAACAAGGTACTCAATCATGGAATAACTTGTATTGGTACTTGTACTTGCATCTAGACGCTTGCGTCGAGACTTCACAGGTCACCTCATCAATGTCCTTTCAAATTACAAGATCGGCCAAATCTTAGCTAAGCCGGAGATATTGGTTCACTTTACAAAGTGGGCCATAGGGTTAGGAGGCCTGAACCTACTCTACAAGCCTAGACCCATGATCAAAGGCCAAGTACTTGTAGACTTTGTTACCGAAGTGCCTGAAGACAAAGCGAAAGAATGTAAAGATGAACAGGAACTCAAGCCTGCTGCGCCATCACTGATATTTGGTCCTTGTACATTGATGAGGGCTCAAACAAAGATGGCGCCGGCCTCCGACTAGTCCACCAGAGAAGCAGAAAATCATGTTTGCAATCCGCCTATGTAACATCCGCCAAAAACGGGTCTCTGAAATCCGACCGTATTGCAAAACTAGACCTTTTTTTAAATTAAATGAAAATAAGAATTATAAATTTTATTACTTTAAATATTTTATTAATTAATAATCATCATGTATCGCGTTCGGTTAAAAATGGATTAAAAACTTGGAATTTATAAAGATTTTCAGTTAGATTGGTTAGTTTTGTATAAGGGAAATATTATCTAAGATAACTATGTTAGTTAATAGAAGTCATGAGTTAAGGGTTTGTTTTGTAAATAATGGAAACTATTAAATAAAACAAGCTAACTAACTAGGTTAGTTAGTTAGTTTTTGTAAAAGAAATATACTAATTAAATTAGTATTGGAAGTTAGTTCAGTTAGTTTTTATATATATAATAGTTAACTAGGTTATATATCTAGTTAAAACAACTTATTAATTAGTAATCGTCATGTATCGCGTTCGGTTAAAAATGGATTAAAAACTTGGAAGTTATAAAGATTTTCAGATAGATTGGTTAGTTTTGTATAAGGGAAATATTATCTAAGATAACTATGTTAGTTAATAGAAGTCATGAGTTAAGGGTTTGTTTGTAAATAATGGAAACTATTAAATAAAACAAGCTAACTAACTAGGTTAGTTAGTTTTTTAAAAGAAAATATACTAATTAAATTAGTATTAAAAGTTAGTTAAGTTAGTTTTTATATATATAATAGTTAATTAGGTTATATATCTCGTTAAAACAATTTAGAACATATTATAAACATAAGGGGCTTAGCTGTAATTTTTGGAAGTTAATTGTTAAGAAAAATACATAAAAATGGTTGGGAACATTTGTTGAATTCGGGAGCTTTCGAGTTCCACTCCCAACCGTTTTTATGTATTTTTCTTAACAATTAACTTTCAAAAATTACAGCTAAGCCCCTTATATAATATGTTCTAAATTGTTTTAACTAAATATATAACTTAGTTAGTTAGTTTTTTAATAAGAAAATATACTAATTAAATTAGTGTTGGAAGTTAAACGGTTGGGAACGTTTGTTGAATTTGGGAGCTTTCGAGTCCCACTCCCAACCGTTTTTATGTATTTTTCTTAACAATTAACTTTCAAAAAATTACAACTAAGCCCCTTATATTTATAATATGTTCTAAATTGTTTTAACTAAATATATAACTTAGTTAGTTAGTTTTTGTAAAAGAAAATATACTAATTAAATTAGTATTTGAAGTTAGTTTAGTTAGTTTGTATATATATAATAGTTAACTATTTTTTAATAAGAAAATATACTAATTAGGTTGGAAGTTAAACGGTTGGGAACGTTTGCTGAATTTGGGAGCTTTCGAGTCCCACTCCCAACCGTTTTTATGTATTTTTCTTAACAATTAACTTTCAAAAAATTACAGCTAAGCCCCTTATATTTATAATATGTTCTAAATTGTTTTAACTAAATATATAACTTAGTTAGTTAGTTTTTGTAAAAGAATATATACTAATTAAATTAGTATTGGAAGTTAGTTCAGTTAGTTTGTATATATATAATAGTTAAGTGGGTTATATATGTAGTTAAAACAATTTAGAACATATTATAAACATAAGGGGCTTAGCTGTAATTTTTGAAAGTTAATTGTTAAGAAAAATACATAAAAACGATTGGGAGTGGGACTCAAAAACTCCCAAATTCAACAAACGGCACTAACACCAGTTGGGCTACAAGACCACTGCTGATATCTACTGTTTTGTCTTTCTTTTGTATACAGACTAAGCCAACCTTTTTAATTAAAAAAAGGAAAGACAGGCGCGGATTTCAAACCCAGGACCCCATCGCACAACATAAAGAGCAGAAACCACTCAATCTCTAGATTATTGGTTAAGGTATGAGACGTTGATTTATATTTATCATGTGCCAGGCTGAACCATCTTCCTCATTGTTTTAAAAACCTAAAAATCGCCAAACCCAAACCCGATTCTCTTTGAACCTGACCCGATGAAACTCAACGTTTTATCAAATGTTTCAGCTTCCTTTTGCTTTGGACAACTTCACATTGATGGCATGTGATGTTTGGTATCGTTAACTGACCTAGTGTGTGTAATTGACCAAAATTAAGAAGATAATCAATCTACCATTAAAGCTCCTTGTGAGCATAATTGGGTTTTGCCATTTGGTAAAAGTTGATCCCAAATCTTATACCACTTTTAATCCTCTGTAAAGACCATACATAACCCCACCAAGAAATCTTCATTTCATCACCTCTACATCGCGCATTGATCGAAGAACATTCTAAGGTTCCAAACTTCAAGTGACAATATCTCCTACAATCCTTTTTCAGGTGATTTCAAAGCCTAATATTATTTATTTTTTATGCTCTTTAAAACCCTACTATCCAATTCTGTGATAGAAGGGCAATTAGACTCGAATTCAGTTTTAGTTGAAATTAGGGTTCTTCATTTATAGAATTTAGGGCTTTTAGGTTTAGACATGTGTTTTGATGAAATTGAAAGTAGAATATTGTTATACATCATATTATTATATTGTGTATAAAGTTTCGGAATTTTTAGATATCAATTGTAATTTAAGTGTATTATTTCTGTTTTAATAACTAAATAAATCAAATAAAAATACAAGAATAACTTAAATAAATTCAATGAATATTTTTAATGGTTATTTCAGATTATATAAACACTAGGGAATTAAATAAAACTTTTCTATATTTTTTTGGGAATTTATAAATTTAAATTGGATTTATTATGGTTTATATGATGTGCACAAAATGTAACATATAAATTACATTAAACAATGCATAAAATCAACCTTTTTTTGGTACTAATATTGGAAAAAAAAAACATATTTCTTTGTTTACTTTTAAATTACAGGATCAAAAGAGCTTAAACGAATAAAAGGAACAAATTAACAGTAGAAACCAACACAAATACAAAGAATAAGAATTGACACGACCTGCCGAACTCTCATCCACATCCAAAACAACAAAAAAACAAGAGCAGAAGCTTAGGCACGGGGTCATGCCCAGTCAAGATTCTCTGTAGAAAAAGACAACAACAACAGACAAACCAACACGGGGCCATGCTAACCCAACACGGGTCGTGGTCAATTATAAGATTCGTAGATGCTACGATAGTACAACAAGTACACTGACCACGGGGTCGTGCCATGACACCACGGGGTGTGTTAGTATAAGACCTGACATCTGCAGTTAATGAATGGAGAGATAAAAATGACCACGGGGTCATGCTAGGTGGGCACGGGGCCGTGTCTGCCCTCTATTTCCAGCTATAAATAGAGGTGCTTAGTTCAAGAGAAAGACATCCCTTGAAAAACCACTTCTCTTACACTTGCCATCAGTCCACCACCACTACAACACCAACACCCACCACCATCATCCATATATCATCTTTTAGAGTGTGTAGTAGTCCCGGGATCCAATATTGATTGTAAGAGTTATTGTCAAACAAATGCCATGCTTGGCTAAATCTCTTACATC
Source organism: Scalesia atractyloides (assembly GCA_947069175.1). Taxonomy (NCBI): domain Eukaryota; kingdom Viridiplantae; phylum Streptophyta; class Magnoliopsida; order Asterales; family Asteraceae; genus Scalesia; species Scalesia atractyloides. The sequence continues at coordinate 12,871,713 of CAMTDV010000116.1, read as the reverse complement.
ACTTGGTGAAGACAAATCTTTTATGTATTACTTTTGATTTCCAATCTTTGACAACTTTTTAATTAGGTTTGTATTAATGACTTTAATAACTAGTTTTTTATATTGAAAGTGAACTTTGGTTAATCTCTTAAAAAGCCCAAAGTGCGGATATCATCAAAGGATACATAAAATAGGAGTTGGAACCAAGTGATTCTTTTTAGTCTATTTGTTTTTATTTAATTCTTTACGTTCTTACATAGCTCTTGTGTCCTTGGACGACCTCAGTATCTTACCATCACTATACTACGTCTACGATTGGTGCACTTGACTTAACGTCTGTAGAGTGGTAGTATTGTATAATGTTTTATAAATTTAAAGCTTGATCCACGAGTAAAAGTGCTTAAAATATAACAAAAATTATAACCACGCTCACCCACGTCAAGTTTTTGGCGCCGTTGCCGAGGACACAAGGATTTTAAAAAAGCTTAACATTAGCGGCCTAATCAAATTCTTCACATTTTTTCAAAACTGTGCGCCCCTTACAAAACTTTTTAATTTTACAGTAGGTCTGCCACAGGGCCGTGCCACTTGGCCACGCCCCCGTGCTGGAGATATTTAAAAAAAAAATTCAAACGCCCAGATACAGGCTTTCCCACAGGGACGTGCCAGTGCAGCACGGGGTCGTGGTCATTCCCTTGTTAATTTTTATTTTTTCCGTTTTCTAATTCCGAGGTTCGTTAATCTTCTGGGTATCTTTCAATGATTACGAGGAACCATATCGTACCATTTGCGGTGAATCTCATTTGGTGCAACATTGTTACCTTTTTCAACCATCACCCTCATACACCGCATATGAAGAACCTAGGTTTGAGCTCCCAAAGCCAAGCTTTGATTGGGACACCAATCTGTTTGAAGTATACGACGCGCCACCAACAATTGTTCCCGAAGCCGAAAGCCATATACAAAGTCTCAAAAATTTAGAACTCTTACTCAGAAGAGCTCGTGAAAAAGAGGAGACCATTTGTACTAAAGAAGTAATAATCGAAGAGGTAAAAATAGAAGAACCACAAAACGAAAAACTCACGCATGAACCAAACCACAAAGAAGGTAATCCTAAAAATGATAATATCGAAATAAAACAAAACTTTCAAGAATTTCACATTTTACAACCATCTTTTAAAAATCATTGTTTGGTATCTTCTCATGCCAATTTTTTAAAAGAGTTAAACAATACTACTAAAACCGAAGACATATTTAGCATTAATTTAACAAATGATCAAACTTCACTAATACAAGATGAACACCATGAATTAAACATAAAACCAGTACCGTATTTTTTTTCAAAACATCTTCGTTAGTAACGAGTTAATTCATAAAGATTTTTGTGTTAACATAATGCCAAACTACATTTTCGAAAAATTGGGTGCTAGTGATCTTTTTCCTCTTAAAATTCCTATTTTTCTCTCTAACGAAAAATGATAAAAGCCAAGGGGTTGATTGAGGATGTCTTAATTCAAACAAATCAAACGGTAGTACCAACCGACTATATCATCTTAGATGATGCTCCGCTCGTGTTGGGACAACCATTCATAAAAACCCATCATAACTTAGTCAAACGGAAGCAAAACAACATACCACTTCAATTAGGGATCGACAAAGTACATCAATCTTGACCAATCAGTGAAATATCCAATTGGAAATGACGACACCCTAATTGAAGATGAAGCAGAGCCACCCAATACGGAAGAAACAGAAGCAACTCGTCGAAGAGGAGGACGCCATAAAAAATCCTTTTCGGCCATCAACCTTAATAAAGAAGAAAACAAGCGGTCTCTTGAAGACCCACCATTGTTTGAACTCAAGGAACTACCAAAAGGTCTAGAATATGCATTCTTAGAAGATCATGGTAAGCTACCCGTCATCATTTCTTCAAAACTAACCCTTTTTGAAAACAAAAATTAATAAAACTTTTAAAAAAACATAAAAAAGCAAACGAATGGAAACTTGTGGACATCAAAGGCATCAGTCCATCCATGTGCACACAAAAATTTTTAATGGAAGATTACTATAGAACGGTAATACAACCACAAAGAAAAGTAAATCCAAACGTGCAAGAAGTGGTCTTGTTTAACACAAGACTTTGGTTGTTTCCCAGAAAACTCAAGTCGAGATGGTGAGGACCTTTTTCCATTACCCAAATCTTTCCAAATGATGCCATAGAAATTAAGCCTCCAAAGGTGAACCTTTCAAAGTCAACGGACAAAGGCTTAAGCTCTACAGAGGTTTCCTTGTGCACACACAAAATTTTAATGGAAGATTACTATAAAACGGTAATACAACCACAAAGAAAAGTAAATCCAAACGTGCAAGAAGTGGTTAAAAATGAAGTCATCAAGCTACTAGACGCCAGACTCATCTACCGTATCTCCGATAGCCCTTGGGTAAGTCCCGTCCAAGTAGTACCAAAAAAGGAGGCATGACGGTCATACCTAACGAAAAAATGAACTCATACCAACAAAAACCGTCACCGGATGGAGGGTTTGTATTGACTATCGCAAATTAAACGAGTCAACAAGGAAAGACCACTTTACTTTGCGATTTATCGACCAAATGCTAGAAAGACTATCCGGTCATAAATTTTATTATTTTTTAGATGGTTTCTCCGGATATTTTCAAATTCCCATATCTCCGGAGGAACAAGAAAAAACAACTTTAACATGTCCCTAAGGAACCTTTGCTTATCGACGCATGCCTTTTGGTCTATGCAATGCTGCCGCAACCATTCAACGTTGCATGTTGGCCATCTTCCACGACATGATAGAGGAAGTTTTCATGGACGATATTTCTATCTTTGGAGAAACATTTGACCAATGCCTCGATAATCTTGTATGAATGCTATCCTGATGTGAGGAAACTAACCTCACCCTTAATTAGGAAAAATGTCATTTCAAGGTAACTAAAGGAATAGTACCCGGTCATAAAATCTCAAGCGAATGAATGGAACTTGATTGGGCAAAAATAGACACTATTTCCCAATTACCTCCCCCATCCTCCGTTCGAGCCATACGAAGTTTCCTAGGACATGTCGGATTTTATAGGCGATCTATAAAAGACTTTTCAAAAATCTCTAGACCTCTAACAAAATTACTTGAAAAAGATGCCACATTCATCTTCGACAAGGATTGCAATATAGCTTTTCTTACACTAAAAGAAACGGTAGTCAATGCACCAATCATGATAACACCCGAATGAATATTACCTTTTGAAATAATGTACGATGCAAGCAACTTTGTAGTTGGAGCCGTCTTGGGACAACGAAAAGAAAAATATTTTCACCCAATATACTATGCAAAAAAAACTCTTAACGATGCCCAAGAAAATTATACAACAACCGAAAAGGGTTACTAGTCGTAGTATTTGCGTTTGATAAATTTCGATCCTATCTCGTGGTTTCTAAAACAATACTTTATATGGACATGCCGCCATTCGATACCTTTTTAAAAAAAAAAGATGCCGAACCACGTTTGATCCGGGGGATTCTTCTCCTCCAAGAATTCGATATTGAAATAAAAGATAAACGAGAAGCTGAAAACACCGTCGCTGATCACTTATCTCGCTTAGAAAATCCTGCTTTTGAGATAAATCGAGAAGAGCACATCAATGAAAAATTGCCCATCAAATCCGTAGAAGTGGTCGAATATCGAGAAGAACCATGGTACACCGACTATGCTAACTATCTTGCTACTGGCACTTTAGTCAAAGGATTGTCAAATCATCAAAGAAAAAAAATTCTTTGCCGATGTCAAACACTATTTTTGGGAAGATCCCTATCTTTTTAAAATATGTGCCGACCAACTTATCCGAATTTGCATCCATGGTCAAGAAGCAAGAAAGATTCTTCACCATTGTCACGAAGGACCATATGGAGGACATCATGGAGCAACAAGCACCGCACGTAAGGTATTCGATTCAGGATTTTATTGGCCAACCATCCACAAGGATGCACGTGACGCATGCCAACGAACATGTAATATCTCATCGAAAAATGAAATGCCTCAAAAAGCACCCTTATTTGTGAAATCTTTGATATTTGGGGTTTAGATTTTATGGGAACTTTCCCTTCGTCAAGAGGGAACAAATATATTCTTGTGGCAGTCGATTACATGTCCAAATGGGCCGTAGCCAATCTTCCAACAAATGATGGAGGAGTTGTGGTAAATTCCTTAAAAGATTATTCTTTCGTTTTCGCACTCCAAAAGCACTTACCAATGATAGAGGCACCCATTTTTGTAATTACAAATTAAACAAAATATGGGGTTTATCACTATATTTCAACCGCCTACCACCCTCAAACCAACGGTCAAGCCGAAGTGATCAATCGGGATTTAAAAAGAATATTAGAGAAAACCGTGGGCCAAAATAGAAAGGATTGCGCAGATAAATTAGATGATGCTTTATGGGCCTTCTGAACATCTAATAAAACACTTATAGGCACCACCCCATATAAGTTCGTCTGTGGAAAAAATTGCTACCTCCTAGTAGAAATAGAACACAAAGCATACTGGGCATTAAAAAACGTAAACCTAGACCAAGGAACTTCCAGTAAAAATCAATTCTATCAGTTAAATGAATTAGAGGAAATGAGAATCAAGCATACTCCAACTCCGAAATCTATAAGGAACGTATAAAAGTTTTACAAGATAAAATAAGCAAACCTAAAGAATTTCAGGAGGGGGATCCAAGTGCTCTTGTTTAACTCAAGACTTCGGTTGTTTCCAAGAAAACTCAAGTCTAGATGGTGAGGACCTTTTTCCATTAACCAAATCTTTCCAAATGACGCCATAGAAATTAAGCCTCCAAAGGTGAACCTTTCAAAGTCAACGGACAAATGCCTAAGCTCTACAGAGGTTTCCTTGTGCACACACAAAATTTTAATGAAAGATTACTATAAAACAGTAATACAACCACAAAGAAAAGTAAATCCAATCGTGCAAGAAGTGGTTAAAAATGAAGTCATCCAGCTCCTAGACGCCCGACTCATCTACCGTATCTCCAATAGCCCTTGGGTAAGTCTCGTCCAAGTAGTACAAAAAAAGGAGGCATGACGGTCGTAACTAATGAAAAAAATGAATTCATACCAACAAAAACCGTCACCGGATGGTGCGTTTGTATTGACTATCGCTAATTAAACGAGGCAACAGGGAAAGACCACTTTACTTTGCGATTTATCGACCAAATGCTAGAAAGACTATCCGGTCATAAATTTTATTGTTTTTTAGATGGTTTCTCCGGATATTTTCAAATTCCCATATCACTGAAGGAACAAGAAAAAACAAGTTTTACATGTCCCTATGGAACCTTTGCTTATCGACGCAAGCCTTTTGGTCTATGCAAAGCGCTCTGCAACCTTTCGACGTTGCATGGTGGCCATCTTCCACGGCATGATAGAAAAAACCAAGGAAGTTTTCATTGACGATTTTTCTATCTTTGGAGAAACATTTCACCAATGCCTCGATAATCTTGTATGAATGCTATCCTGATGTGAGGAAACTAACCTCGCCCTTAATTGGGAAAAATGCCATTTCATGGTAACTGAAGGAATAGTACTCGGTCATAAAATCTCAAGCGAAGGAATGGAACTTCATTGGGCAAAAATAGACACTATTCCCGATTACCTCTCCCATCCTCCGTTCGAGCCATACGAAGTTCCTAGGACATGTTGGATTTTATAGGCGATCTATAAAAGACTTTTCAAAAATATCTAGACCTCTAACAAAATTACTTGAAAAAGATGCCCCATTCATCTTCGACAAGGATTGCAATATAGCTTTTCTTACACTAAAAGAAACGGTAGTCAACGCACCAATCATGATGACACCCGAATGAAAATTACCTTTTGAAATCATGTGCGATGCAAGCGACTTTGTAGTTGGAGCCGTCTTGGGACAACGAAAAGAAAAACATTTTCACCCACTATACTATGCAAATAAAACTCTTAGCGATGCCCAAGAAAATTATACAACTTCCGAAAAAGAGTTACTAGCCGTAGTATTTGCTTTTGATAAATTTCATTCCTATCTCGTGCTTTCTAAAACAATAGTCTATACGGACCATGACACCATTCGATACCTTTTTAAAAAACAAGATGCCGAACCACGTTTGATCCGGTGGATTCTTCTCTTCCAAGAATTCGATATTGAAATAAAAGATAAACGAGAAGCTGAAACATCGTCGCTGATCACTTATCTCGCTTAGAAAATCCCGCTTTAGAGATAAATCGAGAAGAGTTCATCAATGACAAATTGCCCATCGAATCCGTAGGAATGGTCAAATATCAAGAAGAACCATGGTATGCCAACTATGCTAACTATCTCGCTAGTGGCACTTTAGTCAAAGCATTGTCAAATCATCAAAGAAAAAAATTCTATCTTTTTAAAATATGTGCTGACCAACTTATCCGAAGGTGTGTCCGTGGTCAAGAAGCAAGAAAGATTCTTCACCATTGTCACGAAGGACCATATGGAGGACATCATGGAGCAACAAGCACCGCACATAAGATATTCGATTCAGGATTTTATTGGCCAACCATCCATAAGGATGCGCGTGACGAATGCCAACGAACATGTAATATCTCATCGAAAAATGAAATGCCTCAAAATGGCACCCTCATTTGTGAAATCTTTGATGTTTGGGGTTTAGATTTTATGGGAACTTTCCCACCGCCAAGAGGGAACAAATATATTCTTGTGGTAATCGATTACATGTCCAAATGTACTGAAGCTGAAGCTCTTCCAACAAATGATGGAAGAGTTGTGGTAAATTCCTTAAAAGATTATTCTCTCATTTCGGCACTCCAAAAGCACTTATCAATGATAGAGGCACCCATTTTTGTAATTACAAATTAAACAAAATTCTAACAAAATATGGGGTTTATCACCGCATTTCAACCGCCTACTACCCTCAAACCAACGGTCAAGCCGAAGTGATCAATCGGGGTTTAAAAATAATATTAGAGAAAACCGTGGGCCAAAATAGAAAGGATTGCACGGATAAATTAGATGATGCTTTATGTGCCTTCTGAACAGCTAATAAAACACCAGTAGGCACCACCCCATATAAGCTCGTCTATGGAAAAAATTGCCACCTCCTAGTAGAAATTGAACACAAAGCATACTGGGCATTAAAAACGTAAACCTAGACCAAGGAACTTCCAATAAAAATTGATTCTATCAGTTAAATGAATTAGAGGAAATGAGAATCAAGCATACTCCAACTCCGAAATCTATAAGGGACACATAAAAAATTTACACGACAAAATAAGCAAACCTAAAGAATTTCAGGAGGGGGATCAAGTGCTCTTGTTTACCTCAAGACTTTGATTGTTTCCCAGAAAACTCAAGTCTAGATGGTCGGGACCTTTTTCCATTACCCAAATCTTTCCACATGATGCCATAGAAATTAAGGCTCCAAAGGCGAACCTTTCAAAGTCATCAGACAAAGGCTTAAGCTCTACAGAGGTTTCCGTGAGGATGAGGAAGTTGAAATAACACTCCAAGAAGCAGATAAATGATCAGGGAACAACCAAACGTTAATTGTAAATATGTATATTCTTATTTCGTTTTAAATATCTGGTAGGTACATTTGGGTAGCAACAAAAGAATGGAAGCGAAACAGGTAAGTACCTAAAAGGGAACCCTCAGAGAAACGGTCACACGAAAGATTTTTGTGTTAATATAATGCCAAACTACATATTCAAAAAATTGGGTGCTAGTGATCTTTTTCCTCTTAAAATTCGTTTTTTTCTTTCTAATCGAAAATCATAAAAGCCAAGGGGATGATTGAGGATGTCTTAATTCAAACAAATCAAACGATAGTACCAATTGACTTTATCATCTTAGATGATGCTCTACTCGTGTTGGGACAACCATTATTAATAAAAACCCCATCTTAACTTAGTCAAACGAAAGCAAAACAACCTACCACTTTAGTTAGGGATCGACAAATGTACGTCAATCTTGACCGATCAATGAAATATCCAAATGGCAATGACGACCCCCTAATTCAAGATGAAACAGAGTCACCCAATGTTGTCTTGTTTTCAGCCCGATGACGAACAGTACTCCGAATGTTGTCTTCAGTCAATTAACTCAAGCTTAGCTACATGCTCAGAAGATAAATTACGTGTACGACATGTCCCTTCCAAAATCCTCAGCACGCGAACATGGTTTACATCCTGTGAACCCCTCGGCTACTCAGAGTGTCTCATCCACTCCCTCTGCTGAAAATCTTGCTTTCCTAACCAAGCAGAATGAAGAGATACGATCGTCGTCCCATGTCAAACATTCGTACTGGATCTGTGAAAGACAAGCTGAGGTGCTACAAGTGCTATTAACCAGGACATTTTGCCAGAGATTGCAAGAAGACACCAGTAGGTTATGAAGCAACTCAAGTTGCAGCTGCTAGAAACTCATAGAGGTCCATGGTTCCTGTTACTCCATCTCAAACATCAACTTCAACTTCATCTAGCCAAGGAGGCTCAAGAGCAGGAAAGGCGCTGATGGTGCAAGACCAACATGGATTCAGCTAGGTTGATGTTGTAGCTCAAGTAGAATCCCTGAAGATCTCGGAGGTTGCTGACACACATCACCAATGTTTGATGGCGCAGACTGAGGAACCCAAAACTCTCTCAGAAATGATAAACACTCTCTTGTGCTCCGAAAACTATAGAAATAAAATTGCACAGATGAGAGCACATAATTTCAATCTGATCAGTGACTACAAAAGTGCCATGTCTAAGTGCATCGGTCTTCGAGAGAACATTAGAATTCTATATGAAAAGATTGATGCACTAAAAAAGGACATAGCTCAGCTCCACTTGGACGTAAATCAACAGAAATGTTGGGTCCATGAATATAAAAATCGAATAAATTCAAAAACTATGAAATGCGACTTGGTGAGAGCTGAGCTGTAACTTCTTACTGGAAAGTATTAAAAAAACGAGTTGAACATAATAAAATTGATACTTCCAGTGACATTGTTCGTAATCTTTGTAATGTACAATTGGCGTACAAGGAAAACAAGGGCAAAGGGTTAGGTTATACACAAGTTCCTTCACCATATAATCATAATTATTCAAGAATGCCCATTACTGAGCAAGAATTGGAAAATTATGATAAAATGATGTATGGAAAACCAAGTGACTACGTTTTTTGGGAACCTTTTAAACCAAAGAACGCTAGACCCACTGATTTTCAAAAGCCCGTGAGTTTTGCCAAAAATATTAATCAAGAATGCTTAAATGAATCAGTTGAAAATTTAAACATGAAAAGGAGTCGATAAAAACTCCACCCGAGGAACCACAGGAAACAACATCTACCTCAGAGTCTGTAAACAATATTAATTGTTTTAGTGTATGTGCAGAGTCAGTGATAGTCGAGGAGCGTTCGGAAGTGGATGATGAACCACATCCAACTTATGCTGATGATTCGGATGTTTCTTTATGTGATAAACATGATAATTACGTTTGGAACTTTGTTCAGTCCATGGCCTTGAGACTTAGGGTTTTTCTAAAGTTGTTAAAATTGAAACTTTGAATGATGTGGTTTTTGATTCTGATTGTGATTTAACTGTTTTACCATAGGACTCTGAGGCATCTGTTTTGAGTGATTCAGAAAACTATTCTAGTTTCCCTGAATCTAAAAGTTGTGAATATGAAAATATTATTGTGTTCGATTGTGTGAATGAAAGTGTTGAAGATCATGAGTTGTCTGATAAATCTGAGGATCAGACTGAAGATTACTCATCGGATAATGAGCAAAGTGGTTATGATGGTCAAATTATTGACGAAAATTGCTCATCATCTGATAATCTAGAATCGACTGTTCTTGAAAGCTTGGTGTCTAATGAAACGACTTCCAAAGAAACTGAAATAGTCATCACAAAAGGCTTAGTTTCTGAAGAAAAGGTTTCAAATGAGACTAAGCCTACAGGATCCACTCCTATAATGAAAATGAGATCTCGGAAAACCAGAAAATAGTACAAAATGAAAACTCAAGAGGAAATCTCCTTAGATGCTATTAACCAAAACCAAAAGAAAAACCCATCTCAAAATCTAACTGAACCTAAGTTGAAGGGCAAAGTTATAAATACTCACCCTTATGCTGATGATTGTGAGCAAGTTTTATCAAAGAGTTAATACACAAGAAATCAGCACCTAGTGGAAAAAAGAGACCAAACCAGCTCCCCAGAATAACACAAGCAGAACTAAGAGTCTTTTTCTCGAAAAGACAAACTTGTTTAATTTGTGGAATTCCGGGGCACATAGTTAGAAATTATGTTAATCGTCCCCTCGTGTCTTACCAATCTAAGAACACCTAGCATCAGACGGCTTCGCACCATCGACGTCATTGACATCAATTAAATCATGCCAAGCCCTCTAATGAAGACTAGAATCTAGCAAAGAAAAGGAATCAAAAGCTTTCAAACACAAATGTTTTCCAAAATCAGCCCAAGAAATTAAACACAACATCAACTAAAGTTGTTTCAAACAACAATGATTCAAAAATCCGAAGACCTAAAATTCTGGCTAGATCCCAGTCTCAGTGTTCTCCATCGTCAAGCTCTACAACCTCTTCTTCCAAAATCTCAAATTCTACTAAAAGTCATCTGACCTTTCGTGAGGTTTTGCGAATAAAGTATGATTATCAACCCAAATCGAATATGGTCTGGGTTCTAGTTTCTCACTAATCCCGTTATACGTGTAGGAATGAATATGGAGGCTTATCGTTAGACTCTGGTTTATCGAAAGTGGTTGTTCCAAGCACATGACTGGGGACATCTTCCAGTTGAACGACATCAAAATCTTCGACGACGGATTTGTCACCTTTGCAGGAGGAGAAACTAGAAGAATTACTATGAAAGGCACAGTCAGAAATGGGGTCCTGAGCTTCTCTAATGTCAATTATGTTCCTGAACTCAAACATAGTCTTCTTAGCGTGTCCCAAATGTGCGACATCAGATTAGAAGTTCTCTTCACAAAAGGTGGTTGCGTGGTTTGAAGTCCGGGATTGTCATACCCGAGGATTGGTACTTGATTAAAGCTGAAAGCCAGGGAAATGCCTACGTGATCGATATAAACAAAGCCCTCACTGATCAAGTTACCTGTTTGTTTTCTGAAATTGCTGAACATGACGCAATGTTGTGGCATCGATGACTTGGCCGTCTGAACATGAAGAATCTTAATCGACTGGCAAAAGGAGGTTTAGTCAGAATTTTACCAATCAAAGACTTTATGCAGCTCGAGTAATGTGAATCATGTGCTCCTGGGAAGTAGCATCGTAAGCCTCACAAGTCCAAGCTTAGCCACACGACATCTAAAGTACTAGAACTGCTTCACATGGATCTTTTTAGTTCTGTAAATGTGCTGAGTATTAGAGGAAAAGCTTACTACTTGGTCATCACTGATGATTTTTCTTGCTTCACTTGGATATTTTTCTTGGAACAAAAGAGTGAAACTGCAGGACTGATTAAGAAATTTGTGACTCTCATGGAGAACCAAGCAAACGCGCAGGTGAAAATCATTCGTTGCGATAATGGGACGGAGTTCAATAATGTAGAGCTGAATAATTTATGTGCTTTAAAAGGTATTAATCGTCAATAAGAAAATGGAGTTGCTGAAAGACGCAATGATACTCCCATTGAATCTGCTCGTACGATGCTGATAGATTTTGGCCTACCACAGATATTTTGGGTAGAAGTAGTGAACACCGCCTGCTATGTTCAAAATCATGCACTAATCAACAAACGTCACATGAAGACGCCATATGAGATAGTTGAAGGACAAAAACCCTCTATACAACTCTCCGCACTTTTGGTTGTCCTTGTCTTCTCCTAACCATGGATGCCAAAGGTAAATTCGAAGCAAGAGGTGATCCATGCTATTTCATCAGCTATGCTAAAAACACCACATATCGAGCATACAACAAAATCAAGAAGTAAATCGTGGAGACGTACTACGTAGATTGGCTGGAAGAAAATCCCAAAGACACACGAATTGGACCTGATTGGTTATATGATTATTCCTCCTTGTTTAATTCGTTAATATTCTATTTGATGTGATTGTTACTGAAGATGTCACAAGTACAGTGATACCTATTCCCATCATAGCTGAAGATGATGTTGTACCTATTCAAGATGCTTTCAAAAAGCTTACTGTAGATCCACCGAGATTTCATGAAGCCACTACTGCACTGCATCCTTCTTGACCAGTTCAAGAGTTGGTTCCTGAACCAACAACAACAGCTACTCCTGATGATGTAGTTCACAACATTGAATCCTCAACTCAGCAAACTGTTGTTGGTCCTTCAAGTGTAAATGACCAAGGAACTTCAATGTTTCCATTGCAACACTTTCAAATCATCCACAGCAGTAGTATAGGGCGTCGGGCAATGATCCTGAATCAGCGACGGCCAAATATGGCGTCGGCGACGCCACCTGCTGCAGTAGTTTTACTACGGTGTTGTTTTACTTGTCCGTTCGACCCGTTTCAAGTTCCGTATATCAAAACATGACTCGGGACTTGCAGAAACACTTCCACAAAACATTATTTCCTGTTTTTTATTCCTATAGTACCTTCGTTACAAGTGTTTATGTTATCGATTCTAAATTTATAAATCTAATAGTTTTAACCCCTTTGCACATTTGAGCAAACGAACTTGATATACTCATTAATTTTATAAAATTTTAAATTATATCAATATACCCAATTCTTCGGGATAACTACCTTATGATTTACGTATCCGTTACTCGGTTTACGCTTATTTTCTGGTTTTACCCTTTGACCGGGTTTAAACCAAAATAACCATCACGCATCTATTCCGGTATGCATTAAAATTTCATTTTGACCCGTTTGGTTTCGTAGCGAAATCGATCGCTTTTATCAACCAAACCTTTATTTATCTTATCATTTTTTTTAACATCCAAACTTCTCATTAGTTCATTTTCTCATCAACCGGTTCATTCGTGCGAAATCCATTGCATATGAATAAACCATATTTCACAAGTGTTATATCGATAATCAACATATGTGTATGCAAGTCAAACAAGAATCTATGAAGCATAAAGCCACGTACCTTAAAGCTTTCCTTTCAAGCGCAAGTCCGTCCCTGCTTGGCCACTTGACGCTTCACCCAATTTGCCTATAGAGTTCAATATGATATTTCGTTTAGAACACATAATACAACATAGGAGACGCGTCATTGTAAAAATCTCATTTACGTGATTCTTTTATACTTCCCAACCGTTCATAATCATTTAAACATCACATCAAACACTTTGTAGGCAAGATTTACATACTACCTTTATCAAGCCTATGATTTGTCTAATAGCCATGTATTCTTATCCTTTCAAACCTCTATGTCTAGTATGTATAATTAACATCTAGAATTTAACATTATAACATCAATACTCCAATTTTACTATCTCAATTACTCATTATAGTCCATATTAACATGCCATTTCAACATACTTACATCACTACATTCATAATTCATACAATCACTTGGGGCTTTGTCATACAAGAGCAAAACCCACTTCTTTATATAGAGCATAATAATCTCTACTCATAATTTTATAATTTCATCATTTGTTTTCAGTTAGGATTATGATCCTACACTTAAATTACACCTCCCAATATCAATTAAGTATTTCAAGAACTTCAATCATCCAAAATAAAGTATCACCAAAATGAAAATTACAACTTACCGGGTGTTAGGCAAGTATAGATGATCGATATTCTTGATTCATGTACCAATAGAGGCCTTAATCCACCCTCCAATTTGATCACCTCAGTGATTTCGGGGTTGGGTGATTTTCTTCTCTCCGGTCGCATACACACACTCACACACAAGAGTGTGTTGTATATATATATATTTTTTTTGTTTTAATAAAACAAGTTTCACCCCTTGGCTAATTTAGTCCCTCTTGTTTAGTTTATTATCAAGACAATCATAATTCATGATTTTTATTTTTATTATTTAGCAGCCTATCATCAAGCAGGTTAAATGTCCCTAGATACATACACACACACACACACATATATATATATATATATATATATATATAGATATAATATTTTTGGGATGTTACAGTTTTCACCTTTAAGTCCACTTAGTGTTGTTGTGGATGCAAAATGTGAAAGTAGTAATGAGTTAAGGTGGCTTTAAATGATTGGTTTATATATTAGTTAATAATAACACAAATTTAACCCCATGCCCACTATGGTCTTCACTTCGGGGCCCAAGTTCCTTGCCCTTATGTAATGGTGTGTGTGCGTTAAAATTGTTGATGTGGAAGAGAATGACGCCCAAAACACAAAATCTAATAAAATAGTGATTACCTCATGAGTTCTCACTAATCAAGATAATGAAAATATTTATTCTCGTCACTACTATTCAATCTTCTCAATGTAATGCTAATGATCGCCTATAAAAAATTATCCATAATCTTATAGTAGCCTCAATCAAATAAACACAAGAGCTCCAGTACATACTTCACAGTAGCCTCATAAATGATCTCTTTCTGATCCTTGATTCTATTTTAATATAAAAATGTGTTTAAATGGATTAAAGGTCCCTTCTAATGTAACTAAAAAAAATACGAGGTTTAGCTATGCAAACTAATAGTTTAAAATGTGTGAAGAATGCTTGATTAAACAAATGGAAATAGCAATTTTCAAAATTCTTCAAACTTAATATGGTTAATTCTAGTGGCGGAGCTTGCCCATTAATTCAGGGGTATCCTGGTATTTGTTTAGGAATAGAACTGAAAAAAATACACTATAAATACGGGGTTGAGCCATAGCCCGTGCAACCCTTTTTAATACATTAGTTCCGCCCTTGGTTAATCCACAGTGCGATTATGGATTCCATTAACAAGTCTGTCTTTTTAACTTGTAGTCTGTTGTTTTAGTTTTCAAGTATTTTTCCAAACTAATTGACTTATAAGTGAAGTTAATTACACGGATGATTGTTGTGTTTTGCAAAAATTTCACTAATTCTCCCAAGTTACACCAATACTTTTTCTCGTATACACTTAATAACTATGTGTAACACCTCGTAAATTTCGCGTCTGGTAATATACCGACACGTGTACACACTCTTGGACAATACCTCAAATGAGTTAGCCACTCAACTAACCTAAAACAAGTCCAAAAATCACAAAAAAATTATACCTAACCGTAACCTATGGTCTAGGACCGTAGGCTACGTTCTAAAGATGTTGAACAAAATTATAACTGAGCGTAAGCTACGGTCTGGCGACCGTAGCCTACGGCGAACCCCTTAACCTTCTATTTTTCTATATTTTAACTTTCAGTAAATGACCTAAAGGCCCCTAGACTTTGATATTTTCATATTACTTGTTTAATCAAGCCACTTTTGGACCCGAACGTCTCTCGGTTGAGACGATATCTTTTGATTTACCATCCTTGAGCATTTCGCTTCTTCACCGAACCTTTAACCTTACTAGTTTGGGTAATTTAACCCATGAAACCATAAGTATTCGTATCTTTCACGTTTAAGCCAGTAAACACTTATAAGTCGTAAAATCACCTAGTGTGACACCCGTTAGCGTTCGGTTATTCGTACTCTTCTTCAATACATCTCGTGTTAAACGAAAAGAGCTAGTAGTGTCATTATGTCATGGAATATAAGTCAAGGGACAATTGATGACATTTAACAAAACTATTTTTGAGGGACTAAATGTGTCGAAACCCCAATTTTATGTCAAGTTGCCACCAAACCTGCAAATTGCCACACCTTTACAGCTCTTGACACCTTGCTAGACACTTGTGAAGAGCCTACAACACCTCTAACACTTGGCTTCATCCACATACACCTCCTTGCACTATAAATAGCCCATTTAGTTCACCTCATTCTTTGCTCATTCACTCTTTCTCCTCTCTATTACACTCTTGGAAGTTCCTGACCATTTAGGAGCTTTCCTTTGAGTTCTAAACTTACTCTTTGATCACTTGTAAGTGTTCCATCTCTGCTCTTTTCTTTTTATAGGCTTTTAATAGCCAAAAGTCAAGCATTTTCGACAAATGCCTTGACTTTCGGTTAAGACCATTATAATCTAGCCATTGTTCGAAATGAACATGGCTAAGTGATCGTATTTAACAAGGTATTAATCCCTTAAAAGGGCACCTCCTAAGGATTACGTTTACTAGGTCAACCGACGGGTCAAAGTTTATGTTTTAAAAAGTAAAATAGGTCAGATTTTATAAATATTGTAATTTGAGTTTATACATGATATAAATATGTTTTTGACACTTGAACAAGTTGGTAATAATTATTAGAACATGTGAAAACATGTTTGGCTCGTCAATTCTATCCGGTCATCGCTTAATCTAGCGTATTGTACCGTTTTGATCCTTTAAGCTAGTCGATCTAAGTCTATGCTTAAATAGTACTGTTAGCATTCTAATTGGTTAGCTTATGCCATTATTCCAGACTAAAGTCTTCCAGTAAATGCTATCTGCACTTATCTAATTGATTAAACGGCTGAGTTAATATAAACTTGCATTTAAATCAAGTGCTAGCTCAGGTAAATACTCTTGACTTATTTTCCCTATACGGGCTTGGGTTACGGTAAATTACTACCGCTTGGTCGGAAATGGGTCAATCGAATACCGGAGTGTGGCTAGTAAATCCGCATATTCCATTTTTATCAGTTTTGTTTGATAACTTAAACATTGGGGGTTAACGACCGTGTTCTGGATATCCTCGGCTCATTTAAGTTACTAATGGCCACGACCAAAGCACGGGGTGTAGGCATACACCCTTCGGATGCAAATGCTAAAATATTTTACCCACAAGTTGGGGATAACTCCTTGGTGGGTTTATAAGTGGTGTGTCAGTTAATCATGTCTCGGTCTCTGTACTAGGCCCCATATGTATTGACAAACATGTGAATTCTTTAACAAGGTTATAAGCATAACTTTCCCAAGTTATAAAATATTTTTCGTGCCCTTCGCACTTAAATCAATTTTTGAAATGTTTCCATAACGAGTCAGTTAATTGTATTTACCAGCGAAAGCTGACGTATTTTCAAAATACTAAGTTGCAGGTATAATACGAAATAGGCTGGAAGCTGCTTGGTAGTGATATAAGAGGATCTAGCAAATCCAAAGATCTGCCCTAAAAGTATGTTACACATTTTTGTATATTTTACGATCCGCCTGTGGATCTTTCATTACAAGTCGTTTGTATATTATTTTCATACTTTGAACATTTGGTTTGTAATTGTAATTTAAACTCCAAGACTTTCGCTGTGCTGTGTTTATTGACTATGATGATATCAACTTCCGTCACGATATTCCCTACTCGGGCCTGCCGAGGTTCGGTTAGAAATTCTGGGTGTGACAGGTTGGTATCAGAGCCAAGGTTTGAGAGAATTAAACCCTAGCCTTTTGTGTTTAATCTTAAACTTACACAATAGCACATTCTTAGATTTCCGAGTCTAGGCATTGGCCTAGGATTACTCATCTCATTATTAAGTAATTTTTATTGTTTTGACTTGATTTTAACAGCAAAATGCCGCCAAGATTCAGAGGACAAAGTGGAAAAGAAAAAGGTCCAATGAGGGGAGGACCATCGGGGCGCATCCCTTCACAACCTCAAAACTCAAATTCCTACCAGGATTCGGGAGATTCAACTCCTTGGCAACCAGCGAGACACTCTTTCTCTCATAAATACTCGCCCCCACATTCCCAAAATTCTTACCATTCTCACCACTCCTATCATTCACACCACTCTCACCGTTCCCATCATTCCCACTCACATTCATATCATGAAGAGTTTATCCCAGATCTTTATTTTAACCCACCTCTAGCTGATCAGAATCAGTTGGATCAACCAAATCCTATGGATGAGGACTCCGACCCGGAGATGCCACCGTCAGGATCGCATGGACACCCCATTGAAATTTCTAGTGGTTCCAACTCTTATGCAGGGTCACCTTAACAAGGTCCAAATGAATGGGACCAATATTGGAGTCAATTCACTTTTGTTAACACTCCTTCGTACCACTCTCAAACACCGCCTCCTACACAGGAAGACGTTCAAATGGAACCGACTGAGCAACCTCATCCCCCACCTGAGCCACCGAGGAGGAAACGTGGAGCACGTATGTCGGTGCGTGTGGGCCTACGATCGGGTTCGCTACCATTATTACCCAAAACCTACCCTACCATTCTTGAAGACCCACAAATGGGTGGACCCTCAAATACTTCACCTGTGGTGGAACCAACACCGCCACCTGTGGTTTAACCACCACCATTGGGTTTTAATAACCCTGTCTGAGTATAATCCTTTTAACCCGACTATGCCAATGAACTTAAACTATCTGGCGGTATCACATGACCCTTATATGCAAGCGGTCATGCTTAATGCACTTTACCCGTCTCCTTTCCCACCTACTTATCCACCTACTGGATACCCAAGTTATGGGTACAAGTATCCGGTTGTGCCTCAACCACAACCACAACCTCCGCCACCTCTTGAGGCCATTTATGAAGCCTTTGAGCGGATGAAGGAAATGCAACAACAGGCGGAGAAGACGGAGAAGAAGACGAATAAGTTCTTCAAGAAACTTTCCAAGTTAGTCAAAGGAAAGAAGGACAAATGAAGTTTCTTCTATTTTATGTTTTGCAATATTTCTCTTAGTCCCTATGTGGACATGTTATTTCTTTTAGTCCTTGCATGGACAATTAGTTTTAAATTTGTTTCAAGTATTGTAATTTCCTATTGTCGTTTAATGAAATATTTGGAATTATTTATAGATATATATGTGTGTGTGTGTGTGTAATCATTACATCCTTTTCAAGCGATCGTCTCGATTTTAACTCGAAATTTATGATCAGCTATATAATTCCAAAAGATCTTCTTAATGGTTTTGATTAGCCAAATGGCAAAGTCAATATTAATTGGCCAAATTATAAAAGATAGTTAAGGATGAATAGCCTTCTATCATGATAGTTAAGGAAGATTAATCCTTCTATCCAGAAGTGGTGGACTATGTTCAAGCCTCCAAGTCGTTAAAGTCAATGCGATCGTGACTATTATTAATCGACCATTAAGATAAATCTGTGTTAACATTAAGTAATGTTAATACTCCTGGCAGTGTGACTTGAGGAACCATACTAGCCGTCCAGGTAATGGAGTAGGTCCTAACCTAATATAGCCTATATGATCAAATTTGATCCCAACTAATATCATCAATGCGATGATAATAATTAAACATCATTAGTGATGTAGTGCCTACGGGCCATAATTAAATATCTATTAGTGATGTAGTGCCTACGGGCCATAATTAAACATCCATTAGTGATGAAGTGCCTACGGGCTATGATTTAACATCCAATACTGATGTAGTGCCTACGGGCCACAAAAAAACATCCATTAGTGATGTAGTGCCTACGGGCCATAATTAAACATCGATTAATGATGTAGTGCCTACGGGCTATAATTTAACATCCGTTAGTGATGATTTGCCTATGAGCAATACTATATTGTCAATTAAGACAATGACAGTTGTAACCTTATGGTTTCTTGTCCAAGGTGGTGAGCTATGCTCAAGCCTCATAGTCTATATGATCAATAAGATCATGACTAATATCATCAATGCGATGAGTATCTATCTTGACATCTTAGGAGATGTTAATTGAGCTATTATCTTATTATTTTGCCTACGGGCCATATTATATTGTCACACTTGACCATGACAGTTGTGACTTTATGATCCACTGTCTAATAGTATATGGACTACATCCAAATTTAGAAAGCCTTTTATGGTCCCTTTGAGACCTAGGCCAAATATAACTAAATATCTCAAAGAACATTCATCTAAAATGTTAAGCCTGACAGTTGTGATTCTATGCACACTGGTTCAAATAGGCAATGGGTTTATATATGCAAACTTTACAGCCTATATGGTTATTAATACCATGGCTAATATAAGTTTAATTTAAAACTTAGTACCAAAACATCAGAGATGGCTAATTCAGATGAGACGCAAAGTAGTCGTCGTGATAACAGTACTAACAAAGCTGAAAATATAGCCATCAATAATGATGAGTTCCAAGCTCGCATTAATGCAGCTGTTGGAAAGGGCCATGGAAAGGGGCATGGAAAGGGGCATGGAAAAATTTAAGGAAAACAAGCGCTACTTGCTCCAAACCTTTATCTATTCTACCATCATCAGCGCGAAAGGAGAGCTCTGTTCACTCATCGAATGCGAAGATTGAACCAAAGAAACTAGTGTTTCATGATAGGTCCTGTTCTTCTAAAGACGAATGTACCTATAAATACTTTGTCTCCTGCAAGCCCCGAGATTTTAATGGAAAAAAGGGGCTATAGAAGCCCTGAGATGGTTTGACGAGATGGAAACTATTGTAGATATCAGCGGTTGTGCTGATAAGGAAGTGGTGAAGTTTGTATCCCAATCCTTTAAGGGCGATATGGAAGGCCATGGTCTAGTCAACAGGTAAGGTACACCTATATAACTTAGGATGGACCAAGTTTGAGGACCTTGTAAAGGAAACATATTGCCCACCTCATAAGGTGGAGAAGATAGAGTCAGATTTTTCGACTCTTACAATGAAAAATCTGGACTGTCGGAAGTATGTTACCGACTTTAATTCCCTATCCAGATTAGTATCTTATCTGAGTTCACCTGAACCCAAACGCATCACGCGTTTCATAAATGGATTAGCACCTGAGATTAAAGGCATGGTGAAGGCTGCTCAACCTACTACTTATAGGTTTGTTGTTGACCTATCTCTCTCTCTCTCTCACCTTAGATCTGGTGAGACAAAAGTCAGTCAAGACTGAGACTGGTGGGAAAAAGGAAGAGAGATGATGATAACTCCCATAGGTCAAACAAATAAATAAGGGGAGATTCGGGTTCAGAAGGAACCAAGATAGGTCGGGCGAGAAGCCGACATGTAAGACCTGCAACCGCAGACACTTGGGACGGTGCAATTCTATCCACAGGCTAAACCCTGTGGTATCTGTAAGAAAAGGGGGCATAAGACCCTAGAATGCAAGGATCTTAAGGATGTCGTATATCACGGCTGTAATGATAAAAGGGCATATTAAGATTAACTGCCCTAAGAATCCTAAGAGTAATAATGCGAATCCTGGAGAGGCCAAGAAAGGAAATGCACATGCCTTTTAGATGAATGCTAGAGAGGCTGTTAAGGAAAACAACGTCATAACAGGTACATTCCCCATCAATGACGTATGCGCTAGTGTTCTTTTTTATTCGGGTGCTGATAAGTCCTTTGTAGACCATAAGTTTAGCAAACTATTAAACTTACCTACAAGAACTCTCGACATAATTTATGAAGTGGAACTTGTTGACGGAACTTTAGAAACAGCATCTTCCATTCTTGATGAATGTTTTATATCCATTAAGAATCATTCAATTCCTATCTCTCTTCTGCCAATGAAATTGGCGGGGTTCGATGTAGTCTTATTCATGGATTGGTTATCCCATAACCAAGCCTGCATTGCATGTGATAAGAAACTCATCGAAGTTAAAACCCCATCTGGTGAAATTCTCACTAATCTTGGAGATTTACACTATGGATTGCCGGACAAAGTGTTGTTATTTAAGGCATCCAAGTGTCTAGGGAAAGGTTGTGTCATTTACGTGGCACCAGTAACAATTAACGAGCCAAAGCCAAAAATTGAAAACCTTTCAGTCATCTCGGAATATCCCGATGTTTTCCCTGAAGAATTACCGGGTCTACCTCCAGATAGGCAAGTGGAATTTAGGATTGACATCCTATCAGGAGTGACACCTGTTGCAAGAGCTCCATATCGGCTGGCACCAAGACAAATGAAGGAATTGAGAATACAATTAGATGAACTTTTAGAGAAAGGCTTCATTTAGCCTAGTTCATCACATTGGGGAGCTCCTATTCTTTTCGTTGAGAAAAATGATGATTCAATGCGAATGTACATTGATTACCGCGAATTAAACAAAATAACGATCAGGAATCGTTACCTCTGCCCAGGATCGATGACTTGTTTGATCAACTCCAAGGGGCTAGCTACTTCTCTAAGATCGACTTAAGATCAGGATACCATCAACTGAAGGTTAGAAATGAGGATGTTCCCAAGACTGCCTTCAGGAACCGATGTGGTCATTATGAATTCCTGGTGATGCCTTTTGGGCTCACAAATGCACCTACAGCATTCATGGATCTCATGAATAGAGTTTGCAAACCGTATCTGGATAAGTTTGTCATTGTCTTTATAGACGACATACTTACTATTCTCGTAATCAAGTTGATCACGAGAAACATCTTCGGTGCATCCTGGAATTACTAAGAAAAGAGAAGCTTTATTCTAAGTTCTCTAAGTGCGAGTTTTGGCTTAAAGCAGTCCAGTTTCTTGGACATGTTGTAAGTGAGCGTGGTATCCAAGTGGATCCCACCAAGATTGAAGCCATAATAATTTGGGAAGTAGCCAAAACTCCATCGGAGATTCGTAGTTTCTTAGGATTGGCTGGTTATTATAGGAGGTTCATTGAGAACTTTTCGAGGATAGCCACTCCTTTAACTACCTTGACCCATAAGAATGTCAAGTTGACTGGGGTCCAAAACAACAAGAACCTTTTGAATTCAAAAACACTAGTTGAGCAATGCTCCTGTGTTATCTCTACCTGAGGGTATTGAGGATTTTGTCGTTTATTGTGATGCCTCGCACACTGGCATGGGCTGCGTGCTAATGCAAAAAGGCAAAGTGATTGCTTATGCATCACGATAATTAAAGGTGCACGAAAGGAATTACACCACTCATGACTTGGAATTGGGTGCTGTTGTTTTTGCACGTAAGTTATGGAGACATTACTTATATGGCACAAAGTGTATTATATACACTGGCCATAAGAGTCTTCAACATTTATTCAATCAAAAGGATTTGAACATGCGACAACGCCGCTGGATGGAACACTTAATGATTATGATTGCGAAATTCGCTATCATCCTGGCAAGGCAAATGTCGTTGCTGACGCCTTGAGTCGTAAGGAAAGGGTTAAGCCTATTAGGATTAACGCCAAGAGCATTGAGCTCAGAAATAGCTTGAATGAGAAATTATTAGATGCACAAAAGCAAGCCATATTAGAGGCTAATATTTTTAATGAAGGATTATGCGGAACTGTTGATCAGTTAGTGCATGTAAAAGATGGAATCCTTATATTTAATGGCAGAATATTGGTTCCAATCTTTGGAGGACTTAGGGGTCTAATCCTCCAGGAAGCGCATAATTCAAGATACTCAGTTCACCTGAGTGGTGACAAGATGTATCAAGATTTGAAAAAGAATTATTGGTGGATGGGTTTAAAGAAATCCATAGCCACTTACGTAGCTAAGTGTTTGACGTGTTCGCAAGTTAAAGCCGAACATCAGAAACCGTCAGGACTTCTACAACAGCTTGAAATTCCCACTTGGAAAAGGGAAATGGTAACTATGGATTTGATTACCAAGTTACCTAAGACCAAATGTGGTAATCACACGATTTGGGTCATTGTGGATAGGCTGACTAAGTCAGCACATTTCTTGCCAATTAAGGAAACTTATAATTCTGACAAGTTGGCAAAGCTATATGTGGACAAGATTGTGCCCCTACGTGGTGTGCCGGTATCTATTGTATTTGATAGAGATACTAGATATACATCTCACTTTTGGAAAAGTTTCCAACAATCTTTAGACACAATATTAAACTTTAGTACGGCTTACCATCCACAGGCTGATAGACAGAGTGAGCATACTATCCAAACTTTGGAAGACATGCTTAGAGCATGTGTGATTGATTTAGGTGGAAGTTGGGATGACCACTTACCCCTAATAGAATTCTCCTATAATAATAGTTATCATACAAGCATCAAGGCTGCTCCTTTTGAAGCCTTGTATGGGAGAAAATGTAGAACGCCTGTCTGTTGGGTTGAATTTGGGGAAGCCCAACTGTCTGGACCTGAAATTGTCCTAGAGACCACGGATAAGATAATACAAATCCGTGATCGTCTCAAAGTTGCCCATGATAGGCAAAAAAGTTATGCAGACAAGAGGCGAAAACCTCTAAAGTTCCAAATAGGGGACAAAGTATTATTGAAGGTATCACCTTGGAAAGGTGTGATGTGCTTCGAAAAGAAGGGCAAGTTAAGCCCGATATATATTGGACCATTCGAGGTAATTGAATGTGTAGGTTCTGTAGCTTATAAGCTCAAGCTTCCTGAGGAGCTCAGTGGAATCCATGATGTGTTCCACATATCTAATTTAAAGAAATGTCTAGCCAATGAGTCGCTAGCAATGTCACATCAAGATATGCAAATTGATAAAAACCTAAGGTTCATTGAGAAACCAATTACGTCGAGGATCGACAGGTTAAAAAGCTCTGAAGGAAGTTTATACCTATTATAAAGGTTAAGTGGGATGCCCTTCGAAGCCCCGAGTATATATGGGAGGTTGAGTTCACTATGCGACAAAAGTAACCCCATCTTTTTGAATAAAATCTCGAGGTCGAGATTTCTTTTAAGGGGGTGAGGATGTAACACCTCGTAAAATTCACGTCCGGTAATATACCGACACGTGTACACGCCCTCGGACAATACCTCAAATGAGTTAGCCACTCAACTAACCTAAAACAAGTCCAAAATTCACAAAAAAAAAATTATACCTAACTGTAACCTACGGTCTAGGACCGTAGGCTATGGACTAAAGATGTTGAACAAAATTATAACTGAGCATAAGCTACGGTCTGGCGACCGTAGCCTACAGCGAGCCCCTGAACCTTCTATTTTTCTATATTTTAACTCTTAGTAAATGACCCAAAGGCCCCTAGACTTTTATATCTTCATATTACTTATTTAATCAAGCCACTTTTGGACCCGAACGTCTCTCGGTTGAGACGATATCTTTTGATTTACCATCCTTAAGCATTCCACTTCTTAACGAACCTTTAACCTTACTAGTTTGGGTAATTTAACCCATGAAACCATAAGTATCCGTATCTTTCACGTTTAAGCCAGTAAACACTTATAAGTCGTAAAAACACCTATTGTGACACCCGTTAGCGTTCGGTTATTCGTACTCTTCTTCAATACATCTCGTGTTGAACGAAAAGAACTAGTTTATGTCATGGAATATAAGTCAAGGGACAATTGATGACATTTAACAAAACTATTTTTGAGGGACTAAATGTGTCGAAACCCCAATTTTATGTCAAGTTGCCACCTAGCCCGCAAATTACCACACCTTTGCAGCTCTTGACACCTTGATAGACACTTGTGAAGATCCTACCACACCTCTAACACTTGGCTTCATCCACATACACCTCCTTGCACTATAAATAGCCCACTTAGTTCACCTCATTCTTTGCTCATTCACTCTTTCTCCTCTCTATTACACTCTTGGAAGTTCCATCTCTTCTCTTTTCTTTTTATAGGCTTTTAGCCAAAAGTCAAGAATTTTCGACAAATGCCTTGACTTTCGGTTAATACCATTATGGTCTAGCCATTGTTCGAAATGAACATGGCTAAGTGATCGTAATTAGTAAGGTATTAATCCCTTAAAAGGGCACCTCCTAAGGATCACGTTTACTAGGTCAATTGACGGGTCAAAGTTTATGTTTTAAAGAGTCAAACGGGTCAGATTTTATAAATATTGTAATCTGAGTTTATACATGATATAAATATGTTTTTGACACTTAAAAAAGTTGGTAATAATTATTAGAACATGTGGGAACATGTTCGGCTCGTCATTTCCATTCCTACGGTCGGTTCGCAACCGAAAGTCGCAAAGTTTGACTTCTGCTTTGACTTCCGATTCTGACCCGATTTATATTAGTTTACTACTAACTTATAGTCGCATTATGATCGTAAAACAATGTAGCATTAGCTTTTGAGGTTATATTACATGATCATAATCATAATCTGAGTTTATACACAAGTTCCGATAAATGTCAAACTTTGACTAAAATGCCCTTTTTACATAAAATAAGGTTTTAATCAACATTGAACTTGCAAATGAATACCTACTGATATGTTAATATAATAAACATATTATGATGTTATTATTCTGATCATAAACTAAGTTTTAATATAATATCGTAAATTATATTTTTAAAGGATCAAAATGCCCTTTCGGTGCATAGTTTGGTCCTACACCATAAACCACACTTATGTGTGACTTCTTACTGATAATATATCACAAATTAAGTATTTTTCCAGAATATTTATGATCATAACATCGGAACACATGCAAGTTCCTTTTATACGACACATAAAGGTCAAAAAGCCTTATAAGGCGTAGTTTCGTTTTTAAATCCTCAACGGGCATAGAAGTTGATATCCTACTGATATTATAATTTATTTAATGTACAATTACATATAGAACTTGTTCATGACTCATCCGGTTACCCGATATCGCTATTATGCGTTCGGTTAAGTATATGTAACTAGTTTACGAAAATTAACCAAAACGGGTTTAACCTTATCATCTTAATCTCAAATTCAAGAATGTTAATTGTTTACCCATGACATACAAGTCTTAAGTACTTGTGTATTTAAACTACATTCTATCCGGTCATCGCTTAATCTAGCGTATTGTACCGTTTTGATCCTTTAAGCTAGTCGGTCTAAGTCTATGACTTAAATAGTACCGTTAGCATTCTAATTGGTTAGCTTATGCCATTATTCCAGACTAAAGTCTTCCAGTAAATGCTATCTGCACTTATCTAATTGATTAAACGGCTGAGTTAATATAAACTTGCATTTAAATCAAGTGCTAGCTCAGGTAAATACTCTTGACTTATTTTCCCTATACAGGCTTGGGTTACGTAAATTACTACCGCTTGGTCGGAAATGGGTCAATCGAATGCCGGAGTGTGGCTAGTAAATCCGCATATTCCGTTTTGATCAGTTTTGTTTGATAACTTAAACATTGGGGGTTAATGACCGTGTCCTGGATATCCTCGGCTCATTTAAGTTACTAATGGCCACGACCAAAGCACGGGGTGTAGGCATACACCCGACAGATGCGAATGCTAAAATATTTTTACACACAAGTTGGGGATAACTCCTTCGTGGGTTCATAAGTGGTGTGTCAGTTAATCATGTCTCGGTCTCTGTACTAGGCCCATATGTATTGACAAACATGTGAATTCTTTAACAAGGTTATAAGCATAACTTTCCCAAGTTATAAAAGATTTTTCGTGCCCTTTGCACTTAAATCAATTTTTGAAATGTTTTCAAAACGAGTCAGTTAATTGTATTTACCAGCAAAAGCTGACGTATTTTCAAAAGACTAAGTTGCAGGTATAATACGAAATTGGCTGGAAGTTGCTTGGTAGTGATATAAGAGGATCTTGCAAATCCTTATATCTGCCCTAAAGTCTGTTACACATTTTTGTATTTTTTACGATCCGCCTGTGGATCTTTCATTACAAGCCGTCTATATATTATTTTCGTACTTTGAACATTTGGTTTGTAATAGTAATTTAAACTCCAAGACTTCCGTTGTGCTGTGTTAATTGACTATGATGATATCAACTTACGTCACGATATTCCCCACTCGGGCCCACCGAGGTTTGGTTGGAAATTCGGGGTGTGACACTATGGTGATTCTTACCAGCTAACAATGTTAGATTTCCCAGTTAAGTTCGTGTAAAATGACCGATTATAACATTTGGTCTAAGACTCACATTTGTTGCCCATAATCCATATAACGACCCGGAATAAGTCTCATACTTTGCAGTGGTTTTAGTCTATAACGCATGTCTAACTCATGTAATGAACAAGTGTGCTTTGGTTGACATGTTTAAGTTGTTTAATAAAACGAACTTTGTTCAGGTTGTACTAAGATTAGACATATCAAACTACCAACATGTTTATGACCCGTTTAACCGTTTACAACTTAATTATAACTCATTTATATCCGCCATCCATTTGACCCACTTATATAAATAACTTACATGGGTAAATTGCATTTTACTTCCTTTAATTTTGAGCCAAATTGCAGACGTTATCTTTTAACTAACAAAATTACACTGAATATCATTTATGTTATTGTTTCTTATCAGATGATGTCCTTTTGTCTTAGCCTAGTTTTTTCTCTGTTAACTCTTTAACACGTGCCACTCATAGAAAGGCATAATGGTCATTTACACTTATTTTATTGTTAATATATATTGTTTTTATTTAATTTAATTTTAGTTATTAAGTCAAAAATTACCATTATGTCTTCTGTGAACTACATGTTTTATGATTAAACATAAAAAATAACTGAGTCAGAGTAAAAAAACAGTGACTTATTAAAAAAAAGTAACACATATATATGAAATCCAAAATAATTTCGTTACTTAAAAATAAGAACTAGAATTTAAGTCAAACTTAACGGAAGTAAAATGCTTATTCTTTTGCTTATGCAATTCTCATTGTATCCGAAATTTTGATGTTTCCAATATGAATAAAATTCTTGATGTCATCCCATATTCAATTAACCTCCTCGATTGTCAAATCAACTCACGTTACGCATCATATTCCCTCTCAATCAAGCATAACATATTTCTTTTCAATCAAAATTGTTTATTATAACATTAAAAACGTTTTCTAATAAGCCATTATTTGAAAGAAATCATTTTCTGCACTGTTACACAAAAAATTCTACACTTTTAGACAAAAACACATCTTATAGTATTCAATGTTTTGTAAACTTATTATTTTTAATGTTTTGTAAACTTATTGTTTTTAGTATTTTATTTAATCTTAACAAAGATCAATTTTAACTTTTCTTATCATTTATTATTTGTTTTTTAATAAAAGATACCTTTTAATATTCTATGTTTTAGTTATTGTTTCTTAAGAATATAAAAAGAAAAAAATGCGAAGTTTTTTTTAAATACAACGTATCTTTTAAAATAAACTTTTAATAAAAAAAGAAGCAAATTCTTTTTGAAACATGCAATAAAACTTCTAAAACTTTTAAAAATGGTATAAAAGTATACAACATTTCTTTTTCCAAAATCACAAAATAAAAAAATATTAAAAATCTAAATACAAAATGTTTTTTTTAAAAGTTGCAAATATAATGTTAAAAAATTTCTTGTTAATACTAACTAGCGGGATTACCGCGCTCTGCATCGGGCTTTCGGTCTGTATTGGTTAGTTTGGTTTGGAGGATATGGACACGTGTTTTACATCGATAAAAGGTTAACAAAATGAAAACCGATGCCGATGTTGTTCGACAAGTATTGGTTCGGTTCGTCACGGTACCGAAACCTTACTGGGACTCATAAAAAACATAATAAACTTTAACGGCTGTATGACACCTTTATTAAAGTTCAATGGTAAAAATATATTTGCTATAGAAAAAGTTTTATTAAACTTCAGGTGTTATGATAACTCTATTAAAGTTCAAGGTAGAAACATAAAGGTACGGCGATGAGTTGAGTCAATATATTAATATTTACAATGGTTTAATTACACAAAAAAAGGTATAATGTAACTTAAAAAATAAAGCATGCATCTACATCGATCGAAAACCATATAAAACAAATACCGATACCGTTTCCGATAACATTGATACCGGTATCGATGTTGTTGGTTGGTACTGGCTCAGTTTGTCATTGTACCATTATTTCAAATACAACTCCGTTTTAAATAAAATATATGTAGGAATGTTAGGAAAAAAAAATTTAACATGGTCATGTATGTAGGTTTTATATATAAAAAAACTAATGAACGAAAGTTATATGAAAAAAATAGTATAGTTAAAAATATGTCTTAATTTTACTAAAAAGTATCTAATAAAAATATAAAAATAATCATAAAAGAAAGTCAAACAAGCTTTAATCGAAAACTAAAAGAAAAAATAAAAAAGAAGTTTACTATTAATGAATCTTTCAATTCTTATATATATAATTTGATTGGTTGAAGAGGGAAATAACGCTCAACATTTCTCGTTGTATTGTGTTGGAAATTTATTAATAGTGATTATATTTATGATTAATATAATAATTATTAAGTTATAAGTTAACATGAAAAGAAATCAAAGTTTTAGTGTTATGTGGTGAAGCTTTAATGTTGTGGGGATTTGTGTTTTTCTATATTGGTGGAGAGATAAATCATTTGCTGGTTTATAAATAAAATTCTCTATAGGAATGTATGACAAATCACATCTAGTGAGCCCAGAGGATGCGAAGCAGCCAAAGTGCACGCGCGTCCACGCTCAGGCACATGACTGAGACGAGGGCGTAATGTGACGTTTTGATGGAGTACAGCCGCTTGAAGCCACCTTTACTATTTTTTGGGTGCGCCTCAAGTCTGTGGCTTGGCTCAGTAATTGGTGTGGTCAAGACGATGGGTCTGATCAAATTCTATTAGTAATGATGAGTTCGTTACAATTAAGTTCTGAATTAAATTAAGACTTTTACTAGCTTTTTGGTTCATATATACAAGACTTTTAGTCTTGTGAAAACACACAGAAAACAATTGATTTCGCATGGTCTAGATATCACCCACAAACACCAATGAATTCCCAAATTTTGCATCACTTCATACTCTTATTTCAGATAATTTTTCAGGTGCTTGGATATTCCTGGCAGTACAACCTACTTTGGCTGTTGGACCCTGGAAACAAATAGATGTACTTGGGTGACCTAAAATCTGTTTTAAGAGAAACGTGTTCATCACGTGCCTCAATCAATTTTTGTGCTATGTACTTTCTTAGTCTTTGTTTAGATTACGTATTGTATATTGTTTTGTTATTTATTTTTGTATTGTAATCCGATTATAGTTTAAATTTTTGTTTTATTTTATTTCTTGAACGGTTGTCCTGAATCAATAAAACTGCATTCATTCAGTTTTTTTATAAGATGATTAATTTATATTTTCTTTATGTTTGAACACTGTGTTTCATGGTGAACCTTTTAGGCATCTTAATAAAGTTACATATGGCTTTTACTTTAATAGCTTCACATAAGTGTTTATGTTGATGTTAGTTTCATAGTTGACTCTATGTACCATATACGTAACATAGTGACATTCTTCTATAAATTCCAATGTGAATTCATTGTTGACATAGTTATTAGCAATTTGACTCGTATAAATGGACGTAAGTTAACTCTTGAATAATTGTTTATGTATAGAACTTTTTCTTCCTTAATAAAAAAAGACACAAGTTATTCTTATCGCATCATGTTAGATAATATTGTACCTTGTAATAATTATACATTTGTATAGCTACTTAGGTATAATATGTGTGTCTATATATTGTATGCCTCATTTGTTTTTACTCATTCAATCATAAAGTTATCATGATATCAACCATTAACTAGTGGTTGTTAAGTTCCCCTCCCTTTTCCTTTCTCTCTTCCTTCCTCACCTGATCATCTTCTTTCTTCTTTCGGTCTTTACCTTTTCCTCTTGCCGATCTTCTCTTCCTGTTCTTCCACTTTCATGGCTTCCCATCCACAAACTTATCCCTATGAATAGTCTTGCACCAATGATAGCTATCAAACTCAATCCCTCAAACCACATCTACTGGCACAAGCAAATGTTGCCTTTACTCACATATCAGAGGAAAAGGAAGTCTCAAATCCTGCTTACTCGGACTGGATGATGGCCGAACAACAAGTTATTATTTTGCTCAACGCATCTGTAACTGAGGAGGCCCTCTCTGTAACTGTAGGTATGAATTCAGCCCGTGAAATTTGGTTGGCATTAGAAAATGTTTTTTTTTTTTGAAATTCGTCTGTTGAAAGAGTGCAAAACTTATGTGATAATCTTCGCCTGATTCAAAGGGTGAAAACTCTGTTTCGGATTATGGGAGATCGTTCAAGGCAATTTGTGATCAGTTAAGTGCCATTGGACATCCGGTTGATCCGATGGATCAATTACATTGGTTTTTGTGTGGGCTTGGTGCAGCGTTCGAAGGATTTTCTATGCATATTCATTCGGTCAGACCTATTCCTAATCCTTCGGATCTTTTGGCTAGAGTGGAGAGCCATGAGCTCTTTGTCAAGGCGCTTCATGGATGAAGAGCTCAATTGGCACATGCCTTCCATGCGCAATGTCAAATGAATTATACCACTCCGGATTGGACTTCTAACACGGGTGCTTCTGATCATATGGTTCCTAATAATACTACTCTCCCTTTAACCTCTCCTATTCATGATAATCAGAGGGTATTTTTTGGAAACGGTCAATCATTACCAATGACACACGTTGGTAATACCAAACTATTTGGTAAACTTGACCTTAAAAATGTTCTGGTTGTTCCTAATCTCACTTAAAATCTTCTTTTAATAAGCAAATTAACTGAGGACAATCTTGTTTTTGTGTTTTCTTACCCCCATTTTATCATTCAAGATCGACTCACCAAGCAAATAATAGCCCAAGGGAAACGTGAAGACGGTCTTTTTGTTCTTCACAACACTCATCAAGCCTTAGTTTCCAACTCCTCGCGACCAAAAGCCTCATTTGAGTGATGGCATTCCCGTTTAGGGCATGTTAATTTTGATATTATTACTATGTTGAAAAATAATGGTATATTATCTTTTACTTATGTTTTGCCTAAACTGAGTATTTGTAGCCCGTGTGAACTTGTAAAATCCAAAAGACTTCATTTTCCATTAATCATAAATGGGCTTCTTCTCCACTTGAGTTGATTTATTGTGACTTATGGGGGCCTTCCCCGGTTAAATAGGTTGGTAATTTTTCATATTATGTAGCTTTTATTGATGGTTTCTCTCATTTCACTTGGCTATATCCGTTACGGGTTAAATCTGAGTTTTTTGATGCTTTATCTATATTTTTACCTTTTGTTCAAACCTAATTTGCAACAAAATTAAAACATTTCAAAGCGATGGGGGTACGGAATTCACAAATCACAAGGTACATCGCCTTTTTGAACAAAATGGTACCTTGCATCATATGTCATGTCCATACACCCCACAACAAAATGCTAGGGTTGAACGCAAGCATCATCATATTATTGAAACGGGTTTAGCTATGCTCTTCCATGCAAAGTTATCGTCAAGATATTGGGTAGATGCCTTTTCTTCGGCGGTGTTTATCATAAATCGGTTACCAATATACTTGATGGCAAATCACCATTTGAAATACTCTATAATCAAACACCAAATTATAGTCTGTTTCGTGCTTTCGAGTGTCGGCTTTTTCCGTACTTACGTGATTATGCCAACAATAAACTTGCTCTGAGAAGTATTCCATGCATCTTCATTGGATATAGTCTTCACCATAAGGGGTATCGTTGCCTTGACACAAGCACTTCACGTATATATGTGACTCGTCATGCACGTTTTGATGAAATACATTTTCCACTTGCTAATAATTCTTTGCCTACCCCCACACAGAATCTTGAGATATCATCTTTCTTGGACATCTCTGGTATCTCTGGTACACCTATACCATCACAAACCATGGCATCCACTACAACTCAAAATACATCATCAAATACCCAAGTGTAATCTACCATACAAATTCCTTTTTTTCCCACTCCACTTCCCTCTCATCCTATGATAACTCGTGCGAAGTCCGGGATTTTCAAACCCTGTCATCTGGTTGATCTTACTCATACTGAAAAGCTTCCTCTTCATCGTGCTCTTTTTGCATCGACTGGTCCAAAAACTTTTAACAAAGCTGCTAAAAATGAAACATGGTTAAAAGCTATGCAGCTTAAATTCGATGCACTTCATAATAATTGGACTCTTGTTCCTAGACCTTCCAATGCTAATGTGGTTGGTTCAAAATGGATCTTTCGGACAAAATTTCACTCAGATGGGTCTATTGAGCATCATAAAGCTCGTCATGTGGCTCAGTGGTTCACTCAAGTACCTAGGCTTGATTACTCCTATACCTTTAGTCTAGTAGTTGAGGCTGCCACTGTTTGCACTATTCTCGCTCTTGCAATTATTAATAGGTGGAATCTTCATCCACTTAGATGTCAATAATTCATTTTTACACGGATATCTTAATGAAGATGTCTACATGGAGCAACCTGTTAGGACGTTTTGAGACCATTGATACTTGAGTTTAATAGTTTAAAGCTTGTTTGTAATAGTTAGTAAAACTAGAAGGGCTAAAAGTGTAATTTGTGATTCTAGTACCAGGGGCGGCGTAATTAGTGTCCCAGCGTATTTATTAAGTACGCTAGGTAGTCAGTGTGTATAAATATGATGTTAAATGAAACCCTTGTCTAAGGTTCTTGGATAGATTTTGGTGATTTCTCTTGTATTGTGATTGTTGTTCTTGTGCTTAATCTGAAATATCCAGGTGCATTCAGTGATTATATCCTTTGGGATTCCATATACAACACTTGTTGTTTGATCCATACAAGAATCTTCATATTCATCTTTTGGTTTTCTTAACTTACACACATTCAAACAACTAATCTATAGTTGTTTGGGTGATAACAATCAACCACTATGATCCGAATCTAATTTGGGACTCAAATTTTGGTATCAGAGCCTTTGTGCTCTTGATTGTTTGATTTTTTGTTAAGATTCTTCAAGTTTTGAAAGTTTTTCAAAAGTTTTCAAAGTTTCAAGGTTTCGCTTGATCTGGTGTGTTTAATCATTTGGTTTTTGTTAATCTGTGTTTCGGTAAACATTTGGGTCATTTTGGTAAAAAGAAGCATGGATTTTGAGTCGCTTTTGGGTGATTAGAGGGTTTTTGTTCGTACTTAAACCCTGCTGGGCGCATTTAACTTTGAAGGAAGCGTAGATAATTTTGAATATAGCGTTTTTAACTTGAAGATCGCGTAATTAACAAATACGCCGGCCTAACACCAACGGATTTTTTGATTTCCAGCGAAATAGTGTCAGCGTAACTAATCGAAGGAGACTTCGAAGTCGGTGATAAATACCCTCAGTGATTTTATCACAGTGATCGGCGCATTTAGCCAAACTCACATTTGTTTTGTGTGTTCCAGCGAATTTAGCTATTGTAGTCGGATCTCGCAGCCAAGCTTCACCAGTGTATTTGTCAATTGCAGCGTATTTACTGTCTGGTAACTCTAATTCCGGCGTATTTAATCCTAAATCACGTTTTCAGACGCGAAATCAACCAACATGTCACTCAAACAGCTTAATCCAATCGCCCAAGCCGAACTGGAGATAGGAACAGCTAGGAGACCTCCCAAGTTGAAAGGATTTGAAGACTTCAGTAGTCGGAAGAATCGAATCAAAGCGTTCTTTGAGTATACCGACTATACTCAATGGAGGTCTGTCACAGTAGGACCGCATGTTCCTATGATAATTTGTGACGATGTTCGAACAATCAACGAAGACCCTTCAACAGTCACTGAAGAAGACAGAACTCTCATTCAAAGGGATCATAGGGCTCATGCTGCTCTAACAATGGCTCTGTCCAAGGATGACAAGAATTGTTCAAAGAACACACTTTAGCTCATGAACTGTGGTTGGCCCTTATTGATCACTATGAAGGGAACGAAGAGTTGATGGATAATAAGAGAGATATGGTTCAGAAAGAATATGATATGTTCGAGAGTGTTCGTGGTGAAAGCTTGACAGATCATATCAGTCGATTTTTGGGCGTGCTAACAAAAATGAAGAAAGTGGACAATCTTGTTGCAAACTATGCCTCCATTAAGAAACTTTTGGACTCTCTCCCAAAAGAATGGAGCCTGCAATGTATGATGATCAAAAGAACCTTCTTGACCAGCACTACTCCTGTCACACTTTCAGAACTTATCAACACTCTGAAAGCCTTTGAAATGGATGTACTCAAAGAGAGAAATGAACCAAGCAGGATACTCTCAGAAATTTACTCAATCTGATGCTGCAACTTCTGTTCCCAAAAATATGGCATTCCTTGCCCCCATAACCTCCTATGGTTCAAATCCTCAAAGTGCTACCGCATCTTACCCTAACGCTTCCGTAAGCTCTGCAAAGGCCCCATCATCTCACGAGAAGGCTACTATGGCCGGTGATGCTCAAGGACTCAAAGTATCCACCGAACATGTTGCTTTGTTTAACTTCTTCCTGTAGCTATGAAGCTCTCATGTCACGTGAGCTAAAAAGGGATTTTTCTCACTACTGAAGACATGTATCAAGTAGATCCGGATGATATGGAGGAAATGGACTTGAAATGGCAAATGGCGATGATTACCCTACGACTAAAGAAGTTTCAAGACAAAACAAGAAAGAGACTGGCGCTGGGAAAAGCCGGTTTCGACAAGTCAAAGTTAAGACGCTACATCTGCAAGAATCTAGGTCACTTCAAAAGAGAGTGCCCACTGTTGAAAAACAAAAATGCTGAAGTTGTTCCCATAAGAAGGCCAATCGCTATCGAGGGGAGTGAAAACGTTGCTGATAACAACCCAAAAGCATTGGGGGTGGAAGATTATGATTGGGTAAAAGAAATAGCTGAGGCAAAAGGAGAAGTCAACAAAGCACTCATGGCAAAAATCTCTACCGCACCTGTCACGTCTTCATCAAACTGCGTTGAAAAGCAAACTGCAATAATTCCCAAGGACGACAAAGGTTTGAAAAGCATAATCGCTACTACTGAACCAACTACAGAAAAGGAAAGAAGGAGGCTGAGAAGACTGAATCGAAATTCCAAGGAGCAACCAACGACATCAAGAGTGAGAAAGCTAGAACTTCTGCAGCCACCATGAAAGTGGAGTCTACAAAAGACACAGAGAATAAGGATTTGGTAAACAAAATACCGTATGAATTTAAAGCAAAACTATGCTCCCAACCATGTTTAAACGTCGTGGCACATTACAAATCACTCAACCTGACCTGATTAAAAAAAAGAAAAGGTTTTGAAATTTAACCAAGAATTGAAAGAAAACGAAGCTGCATATCAGAGAAAGTTGAACTCAACTTTTCCTGAGATGCAAACATTAAAAGAATTCGTTTTTAGAAAAGATTTTATCATAAATGATTTAACCGAAAGATTAGAAAAATATCAAAATGAAAATAACAAATTGCAAATCACAATTGATAAATGGAAAGTTAGTCAAAAGGCACTGGTTGATGTTGAAAATTGCCAATGACCGACATTCGTGAAGGATGGAATTGGATACAAGGATAAACTCGGAAATGAAAGAAAAATCTTTCCTCCTCCGCACAGCAAAAACTATGTACCTATGCCATCTCCTCATCCTAAAAATGACTTAATCGATAAACATGATCTGTTGGCTCAAAATGTCTTTTACAAAAATTGTGCCGTGGTTGAAAGTCATGACTTGAATTCTGCTTTTAACGATGAAAATGTTGTTCTTGAATCTCCTGTATTTGTCCCAGAATTGAAGAAAAACAGATTTGGAAAGTTCCATCATGTACATGTACATCAGAGACTAATAAAGATTCAACTCAAGTCAGAAGTAGTGATGACTCGAGTACAACAACTTTAGAAAGTGATGAAGAAACGTCATGTGAAAATTAAGAATCAATCTCGTCATCAGATAGTGAGATCAGTGAAGACGGCATTGAGGATGAAAATCATCTTGACAAGAAAGTGAAGAAAGTCAAAAGTTCAAGCTATGCTGCATCATCAGATAACACTTCAAGCAGCTCTAGACTCTCATCACATACATCATCTTCACACGCCGTGTCTACCATTAGAGAAAAGATCAAATTGCAAGAAATGCTTTCGCTGTGGTCAATTAGGACATACTACGAAACATTGTAAGAGCAAGAAATTTTCTAAACCTAAACAAGATCTTGTCAAAAGTTTCACTGATCAATTTGATAATCTTAAGAAATCAGTAAAATGCATAGTAAATACAACTTGTTTTTGGAAAAAAAGAAAATGTTATTGTTTAAAATCATGATAGATAAATTCAAAAAGCAAGTCTGGGTTCTGAAAACTAACTAACGTGTACATATTTGTGTTTGTTGTTGTATAACAGATAAACTGCAAAAATGGCTTCGAATGCTCATGGAATATATTTGGCACGTTGCCAGTGGATGCTCGAGGCATAAGACCGGTTTGAAGGAACTCCTGAAGAACTTTCGAGCCATCGATGGCGATTTCGTATCCTTTTCTAGAGATGAAAAAGGAGGGAAAATTGTTGGAATGGGTGACGTCGTATCTGAAGCACTTACATTAGAGAATGTAAATTATGTTCCAGTTACAATCTCATGAGCGTATCACAAGTCTACAACAAAGGAATTTCAGTGTTGTTCAACGGCGTGGAACGCTTATTCCTCAAACCCGAATATTTCGTTCCTGCCAAAATGATTATCCTCACAGCTCCTCGTCAAAACAACACCTACGTTCTCAATATGAAAAATGCTAAATCCAATGAGCATATGACGTGTCTAATCTCAAAAGCATCAGTGTCGGAATCACTGCTTTGGCATAGGCAGTTGGGGCATGTGAACTTCAAAAATATGAATAAACTTTCCAAATTAAATTTAGTAAGAGGATTGCCTATAAAAGAATTTCCATTTTCAGAAAAATGTATCGGGTGCGCCCAAGGCAAGCAACACAAAAATCCGCACAAATCCAAAGCAGTGAATACGATATCTGCTCCATTGCAATTACTACAAATGGATCTTTTCGGCCCTATTAGTGTTAAAGTTTAGCTAAAAGATCCTATTGCTTGGTGATTACAGATGATTTCTCCCGTTTTTTATGGGTATATTTTCATGAAGTCAAAAGTGAAACAGCATCCACTCTCAAGAGCTTCATTCCCATGATTAAAAACATGATCAAGCTGGAGGTCAAATCAGTCAGAAGTGACAACGGATCGGAATTCAAAAATCAAACGTTTATCGCCTTTTGGGAAGAAAAGGGAATACGCCTTTAGTATAGTGCAACCAGAACTCCTCACCAGAATGGCATAGCAGAACGGAAGAATAAAACACCCATTGAAGCTGCTCGAACTATGCTTGTGGACTCCAAGCTTCCTATCATCTTCTAGGCAGAAGTAGTCAACACAGCATGTTATGTTTTGAATCGAGTTCTCATCGTTAAACCTCCTGGAAAAACAGCCTATGAACTTCTTTTCAAAAGGAAGCCTCTGATAGATTTCTTTAGATCGTCCGGATGTTCCTGTACACTCCTCAACACTGAAGACAATCTTATCAAGTTTGAAGCAGTCGGTGATGTGTGCTTGTCACACCCTGGATTTCCAACCCAAATCCATACACCGGTGGGCCCGGGTGGGGAGTATTGTGACATCAGTTGATAACATCATAGCCAATTAAACACGGCACAGCGGAAGTCTTGGAGTAAAATTACTATTACAAACCAAATGTTCGGAAATACGAAATAATATACAGGCTCGTAATAGAAGATCCACAGGCGGATCATAAAATGTACAAAGAAAGAATATAAAATAGACTTTAGGGCAGATCTAAGGATTTGCAAGATCCTCTTAATCACTACCGAGCAGCTTCCGGCCTATTTCGTATTGTACCTGCAAATTTAGTCTTTGGACAATACGTCAGCTTTCGCTGGTAAATACACCCAACTGACTCATTTTGGAAACAGTTTAGTCTTTGAGAGTCTGTCAGGTGTATGCCTACACCCCGCGCTAAGGTCGTGGCCATTAACTAATCTAATGAGCCGAGGATATCCAGGACACGGTAATTTAACCCCCGATGTTTAAGTTATCAAACAAAACTGATTAAAACATAATATGCGGATTTACTAGCCACAATCAGACATTCGATTGATCCCATTTTTGACCAAGCAGTAATAGTTTACCGTATCCCAAGCCCGTATAGGGAAAATAAGTCGAGAGTATTTACCTGAGCTAGTCTTCTTTTAATTTCAATAACTCAGCCGTATACAAAAGTACTTAAGTGCAGATAGCATTTATCGGCAAGGCTCTAGTATGGATTATGGCATAAGCTAACCAACTAATACTAACAGTCTTTATTTAAGTCATAGACTTAGACCGAGTAGTGTACATGATCAAAACGTATACCGCTTGATTAAACAATGATTGGATGGAATGTAGTTTAAACCCGACAAATACTTTGACTTGCATAATATGGGTAAACAATTAACATTCTGGATTTTGAGATTAAAATGATAAGGTTAAACCCGTTTTGGTTGAATTCCGTAATCTAGTTACGTATAATCAACCGTACGCTTATAAGCGATAATGGGTAACCGGATAAGTCATGGACAAGTTCTATATGCCATTATATTTTAAATAAGTTAAAATATCAGTAGGATATCAACTTATATGCCCGTTAAGGTTTTAAAACAAAGTTCTGCCTCATAAGGGCATTTCGGTAATTTCATACCGTATAAAAGAAACTTGAGTATAATTTAATGTTATAATTATGCGTATTCTAGAAAAATAATTTATTTATGATATAATATCAGTAGGGTACCAATTATATGTGTAATTTATCTTTATGACCAAACTATGCACCGAATGGGCATTTTGGTCATTTTACACAAAGTTTATAAATTATTTGGGATTTTGAGTTTATAACATGTACTTACTGTAAATATGTTTCAAATATGTTTTAAAATCAGTAGGTAACAAGTCTTGGTCAATTAATATGGTTTAAAACCATACTATGTGCTGAAGCGGCGCTTATGTCGTAAAATGACGTTTTATGCGATGTTTAATGAAACTGACATTATGGTCAGATTAAAATGTCTTAGGTATGTTATTTTTAATATAACATATCAGTAGGTAAAAGATTTACCTTGAAAAGATTTGATTAAAACTATTTTATGAGCCACAGGGGCTAAAATCATCATTTATCGACATAGTTTAAGGACTCAGTGTATAACTTGGTTTAACATCTCAAATAATCCTACTTATAATATTATATCAGTAGAAAACTTATTTTCATGTTCATTATCATTAAAACTTTGATTTATGCAAAAAGGACATTTTTTGTCAATGATGGCATCA
Source organism: Scalesia atractyloides (assembly GCA_947069175.1). Taxonomy (NCBI): domain Eukaryota; kingdom Viridiplantae; phylum Streptophyta; class Magnoliopsida; order Asterales; family Asteraceae; genus Scalesia; species Scalesia atractyloides. Next base: position 12,830,786 of record CAMTDV010000116.1, on the reverse strand, counting down.
TTATGGAACTTGCGCATAAACTTAGATTCTGATTATGATCATGTAATATAACCTCAGAGGGTTATACTACATTATATTATGATCATAATGCAACTTTAGATCAGTAGGTAACTAATCTAAATCGGGCCAGAATCAAAAGTCAAGGCAGAAGACAAACTTCGCCCCGACTTTCGGTTGCGAATCGACCCTAGAACTGAAATAGACGTGCCGAACATGTTCTTACATGTTCTAATAATTATTACCAACTTGTTTAAGTGTCAAAACAGGTTTCATAACATATATAAGATCAATTTATGATTTTTCCGAAAAATGGCCTGTTTGACTTTTTAATATCATAACTTTGACCCGTCAATTGGTCTAGCAAACGTGATCTTCAGGAGGTGCCATTTATAGGGATTAACACCTACCTTATTACAATCACTTAGCCATGTTAATTTCGAACAATGGCTGGACCATAATGGTCTTAACCGAAAGTCAAAGCTTTTTCCGTAAAACGCTTGACTTTTGGCTATAAAAGCCTATAAACGAAAATGCAAGAGCAAGGAACACTTACAAGAGGTTCCTAGAATGCAAGAGAACTAAGTTGGATGCTCCTTTCAGCTAGGAACTTCCAGAGGTGGGAGAAGAGTGTATGAATAAGAAAGGTGCAAGTTGAAATGGTGAACTTAAGCACCTATTTATAGTTGGAGAACTCAAAGGAGGTGAAGCCAGGTGTTTAGGGATGTAAGAGGAAGCATACAAGTGTTCCAAAACGTGGCATAGCTGTTTGGAAGAACATGGTTTCGAATTCATGGTTTTTGGAGCTTTGTTTGGAGGCCAAGAAAAACTTTCTATAGCAGAGGGCTTCTCGCGCCCCACGAGAGACCCAGGCCTGGTCTCTCGCGGCCCGCGACCGCCCCTTGGCTAGTTTCAAGTTTTGATACTTTTAGCCCCTTAACTTTATAAAGCTTCTAGAAACCTTTTAAAACACCTTTTTGGCACTTTTAGCCCTCCGTAGCCAATACTTGGCATACTCGAGATTATGCCCAGACATTGTCGAGCTCTTGGTTCGTTAAAAGGTCACTCAGAGGTATAACTTAACATGTTGACACTTTTAGTCCCTCCATTATCCAACTTTCACATATTTACAAAATTGAACCCTCTCGTCCAACAATTGGCATGTATGAGAGTTAGGACTTCGCAAAGGATCACTCAGAGGCTTATTATAAGCATGTTGACTCCGATGTCACTCAGAGGCTGTGCATGTTGATATATCAGTCATTCAGAGGCCAGGTTTCAAGCATGTTGACATATTAGTCACTCAGAGGCTAATGATTTGAGCATGTAGACATATCAGTCACTCAGAGGCTGTTATTTATGCATGTTGACATCGGACCGTCACTCAGAGGCTCAGTTTGAGCATGTTGACGCCTTTAGTCCTTATTGGTCTTTTAATAGACTATATTTAATATACAACACGTGTCACTATACTATTGAACACGATTTTACAGGGTGTTACATCCTCACCCCCTTAAAAGAAATCTCGACCTCGAGATTTTATTCAAAAATATGGGGGTACTTTTGTCGCATAGTGGACTCAACCTCCGATGTATACTCGGGACCTCTAAAAGCGTCCCACTTAACCTTTACTATAGGTATCATTTTCTTCGGAGCTTCTTAACCTGTCAATCCTCGATCGAAATCAGTTTCTCAATGAACCTCGGGTTTTCATCAATTTGCGCATCCTTGTGTGACATTGCTAGCGATTCATCGGCTAGACATTTCTTAAGGTTAGATATGTGGAATACATCATGGATTCCACTAAGCTCCTCTGACAACTCGAGCTTATAAGCTACAGTGCCGACACATTCGACTATCTCGAATAGTCCAATGTATCTTGGGCTTAATTTGCCCTTCTTTCCAAAACGCATCACACCTTTCCAGGGTGATACTTTCAACATGACTTTGTCCCCTACTTGGAACTTATGAGGTTTACGCCTCTTGTCAACATAGCTCTTCCACCTATCCCTGGCAGCTTTGAGACGATCACGGATTTGCACAATCTTTTCCGTGGTCTCCAGGACAATCTCTGGTCCTGATAGTTGAGCTTCCCCAACTTCTGCCCAACACACGGGCGTTCTACATTTTCTCCCATACAAGGCCTCAAAAGGAGCAGCCTTGATGCTCGTATGATAACTGTTATTGTAGGATAATTCTATTAGGGGTAGGTGGTCATCCCAACTTCCACTTAAATTAATCACACATGCCCGGAGCATGTCTTCCAGTGTCTGGATATACGCTCACTTTGACCATCAGTCTGCGGATGGTAAGCCGTACTAAAGTTCAATCTTGTGCCTAATGATTGTTGGAAACTCTTCCAAAAGTGAGATGTGTATCTAGTATATATATCAGATACAATCGATACCGGCACACCGTGTAGGGACACAATCTTGTCCACATATAACTTAGCCAATTTGTCTGAATTATAGCTGACTTGGTCAGTCTATCCACTATGACCCAAATAGTGTCATTTCCACTTTTGGCCTTGGGTAACTTGGTAATCAAGTCCATAGTTACCATTTCCCATTTCCATGTGGGAATTTCCAATTGTTGTAGAAGTCTTGACGGCTTTTGATGTTCGGCCTAAACTTGCGAACATGTCAGACACTTGGCTACATAGGTGGCTATGGATTTCTTCAAACCCATCCACCAATAATTCTTCTTCAGATCTTGATACATCTTGTCACCTCCCGGGCGAACTGAGTATTTTGAATTCTGCGCTTCTTGGAGGATTAGATCTCTAAGTCCTCCAAAGATTGGAACCCAAATTCTATCATTAAATCTAAGGATTCCATCTTTTCCAGGCGCTAACTGATCAACAGTTCTGCCTAACCCCTCATTAGGGATATTAGCCACTAATAGGGCTTGCTTTTGCGCATCCAATAGCTTCTCACTTAAACTATTTATGAGCTCAATGCTCTTGGCGTTAATCCTTATAGGTTTAACTCGTTCCTTGCGACTTAAGGCATCAGCAACTACATTTTCGTTGCCTGGATGGTAGCGAATCTCGCAATCATAATCATTAAGCGTTTTCATCCATCAACGTTGTCGCATGTTCAATTCCTTCTGGTTGAACAAATGCTGGAGACTTTTATGGTCTGTGTATATAATACACTTTGTGCCATACAAGTAATGTCTCCATAGCTTTAGTACAAATACAACGACACCCAATTCTAAATCGTGGGTGGTGTAATTTCTTTCGTGCACCTTTAACTGTCGTGATACATAGGCAATCACCTTGCCTTTCTGCATTAGCACACAGCTCATGCTGGTGTGCGATGCATCACAGTAGACTACAAAATCTTCAACACCCTCTGGTAGGGATAAAACAGGAGCATTGCTCAACTTGTGTTTAAGAAAGTCAAAAGATTCTTGTTGCTTTGGACCCCAATTATACTTAACATTCTTACGGGTCAAGGTAGTTAAAGGAGTGACTATTCTTGAAAAGTTCTCAATGAACCTCCTGTAGTATCCAGCCAATCCTAGGAAACTACGAATTTCTGTTGGGGTCTTGGGTACTTCCCAATTCATTATGGCCTCAATTTTGGTGGGATCCACTTGGATTCCACGCTCACTTACCATATGTCCAAGAAATTGGACCTCTCTGAGCCAAAACTCACACTTATAGAATTTAGCATAAAGCTTCTCTTGCCTTAGCAGTTCTAAGATGCATCGAAGATGTTTCTCGTGAACAACTTTATTACGAGAGTAGATAAGTATGTCGTCTATAAAGACAATGACAAATTTATCAAAATATGGCTTGCAGACTCTATTCATGAGATCCATGAATGCTGCAGGTGCATTTGTGAGCCCAAAAGGCATCACCAAGAATTCAAAGTGACCGTAACGGGTCCTGAATGCTGTCTTAGGAACATCCTCACTGCTAACCTTCAGCTAATGATATCCAAATCTTAAATCGATCTTGGAGAAGTAACTAGCCCCTTGAAGTTGGTAGAATAAATCATTGATCCTGGGCAAAGGATATCTATTCTTGATTTTTAACTTGTTTAGCTCTCGATAGTCGATGCACATTCGCATTGAACCGTCTTTCTTCTTTACAATAAGAATAGGAGCTCCCCAAGGCGAGGAACTAGGCTGAATAAAGCCTTTCTCCAAGAGTTCGTCTAGCTGCGTCCTCAATTCCTTCATTTCTGTTGGTGCTAGCCTATATGGAGCTCTAGCTACAGGTGTTGATCCTTGTATAATATCAATTATGAACTCCACTTGTCTGTCTGGAGGTAGGCCCGGTAACTCTTATGGTAATACATCAGAATCTTCCGAGATAATTGGTAAGTCTTCAATGTTTGGCTTAGGCTCGTTTATGGTTACTTGTGCCATGTAGACTACACAACCTTTTCTCAAAAACTTGGACGCCTTAAATAACGACACCTTGTCAGGCAATCTGTAGTGTGAGTCTCCAGGGATGGTGATCATTTCACCAGATGGGTTTTAATTTCGATGAGTTTCTTATCACAAGCGATGCGGGCTTGGTTATGAAATAACCAATCCATGCCCAAGACAACATCGAACCCCGCCAATTTCATTGGTAGAAGAGAGATAGGGATGGAATGATTCTTAATGGATATAGAGCATCCATCAAGAATGGAAGATGTTGTTTCTAAACTTCCATCAGCAAGTTCTATCTCGTAAGTTTTATCTAGAGTACTTAAGGGCAGGTTTAATAGTTTACCAAACTTATGATCAACAAAAGATCTATCCGCACCTGAATCAAAAAGAACTCTAGCATAAATATGGTTAATGAGGATTGTACCTGTTATGATATTGTCGTCATTAACAACCTCTCTTGCAGTTACTTGAAAGGCACGAGCATTCCCCTTCTTGGCCTCTCCAGGCTTTGCATTATTATTCTTAAGAACCTTAGGGCAGTTAGTCTTAATATTTCCTTTTTCATTTCAGACGTAGCAGACGGCATCCTTAAGATCCTTACATTCTAGGGTCTTATGCCCCTTCCTTTTACAGATGCCACAGGGTTTGGCCTATGAACCAAAATTACACTGGCCCCAGTGTCTGCGGTTGCAAGTTTTGCATGTTGGCATCACAGCCGTCTTGCCTTGGTTCCCTTTGAACCCAAATCTCCCTTTATTTTTCTTATTAAACCTGTGGGAGTTGTCATCTTCCCTCTTCGTTTTTCTGTCAGTTTCAGTCTTAACTAACTTTTGTCTCACTAGATCAAGGGTGAGGGAGAGAGATAGGTCAACAGCAGACGTATAGGTAGTAGGCTGAGCAGCCTTTACCATGCCCTTTATCTCGGGCGCTAACCCATTTGTAAAACGCACAATGCGTTTGGGCTCCGGGGTAATCAAATAGGAAACTAACCTAGATAGGGAATTGAAATCGGAAATATATTTCCGACAATCTAGGTTTTTCATGGGAAGAGACAAAAAGTCTGTCTCTAATTTCTCCACCTCATGGGGTGGGCAGTATGTTTCCTTAACAAGGTCCACGAATTTGGACCACCCCAAATTATACAAGTGTACTTTACCTGTAGATTGGATCATGGCTTTCCACCAGATTAGGGCATCGCCCTTAAAGGACTGTGATACATACTTGACCACATCCTTATCAGCACAGTTGCTGATATCTACAATTGTTTCCATCTCGTCTAGCCACTTTAGGGCTTCCACAGCTCATTTCTGCCCGTTAAAGTCTCGGGGCTTGCAGGAGACGAAATACTTATAGGTACATCCGTCTTTAACAGAATGGGACCTTTCAACAAAATCTATTTTCCTTGGTTCACTCTTCGTATTCGAAGAGTGAACGAAGCTCTCCTTATGAGCTGAAGATGGTGGAATAGATAAGGGTGTAGAGCGAGTAGCACTAGACTCTCTAAGCTTTTCTATGGCCTTTCCCATGACCTTTTCAACTGCCGCATCAATGCGAGCTTGAAAATTATCATTATTAATGGCTCTGTTTTCAGCATTATTAGATTCCATATTCCGGTGGCTACTTTGTACCTCGTTCGGGTTAGCCATCTTTAAGCATTGGGTTCTATACACCAATAAAGCTTCACTTAGCCCTGGTATGTCAACCATATTGGTCTTAAAACATTGAATATAACAATCCATTGCCTATTCTAGTGTGAATAACATCACAACTCTTAGGCTTAACATAACTATATTTGGCCTAGGTCTTAATAGGACCATCAAAGGTAAATTACAATTTGGACATAGTCCATATATTATTGTACAATGGATCGCATTGTCACAATTGTCATTGTCATAATTTGATAAATTTTATTTAGCTTTTAAGCTTGTCATGAAGGACATAAAATATGGCACATAGGCCTATCACTAATGGACATAAAATATGGCGCATAGGCCTGTCATTAATGGACATAAGATATGGCACATAGGCCTGTCACTAATGGACATAAAATATGGCACATAGGCATGTCACTAATGGACATGAAATATAGCCCGTAGGCACTACATCTCTAATGGATGTTTGAATCATAGCCCTAGGGCAATACATCACTAATGGATGTTTAAATATAGCCCTAAGGGCAATACATCACTAATGGATGTTAAATCATAGCCCCAAGGGCAATACATCACTAATGGATGTTTAATCATAGCCCCAAGGGCAATAAATAACTAATGGATGTTAAATGCTAGCCCCAAGGGCAATACATCACTAATGGATGTTTAATCATAGCCCCAAGGGCAATACATCACTAATGGATGTTAAATCAAGCCCCAAGGGCAATACATCACTAATGGATGTTAAATCATAGCCCCAAGGGCAATACATCACTAATGGATGTTTAATCATAGCCCCAAGGGCAATACATCACTAATGGATGTTTATTATCATCGCACTGATGATATTAGCCGGGATCAATTTTGATCACATAGGCTATATAAGGTCAGGACATAGTCCTTTACCTTGAAGGCTAGTGTGATTCCTCAAGTCACACTACCAAGAATATTAACATTTCTTAATGTTAACATAAGAGTACCTTAATGGTTGATTAATAGTCCTGGTCGCACTGACCTTAACGACTTGGAGGCTTGAACTTAAGTCCACCACCTCTGGATAGAAGGATAACTTCCCTTAACTATCCTGATAGAAGACCCCTTCGTACTTATCTATCATTTATAATTTGGCCAAATGTGTGGTCTGTGCCACTTGGCTAATCAAAACCATTAAGATCTTTTTGGAATTATATTGCAGAGCGTAAATTTCGAGTAAAATCGAGACGCTCGTTTGAAGAGGATGAATATATATACATATATATATATATATATATACATATATATATATATATACAATATATATATATATATATATACATATATATATATATATATACATATATATATATATATATATAATTCCAAAATACCTCATTAAATTTCAAATTAGAAATTACAAGTAAAATCGAGACGCTCGTTTGAAGAGGATGAATATATATACATATATATACATATATATATATATATATATATATATAATTCCAAAATACCTCATTAAATTTCAAATTAGAAATTACAGTACTAGAAAAATGAAATAAACTGTCCATGCAAGGACTTTAAAGAAATAAAAATGTCCACGCAGGGACTAAAGAAATAACGATGTCCTCGCAGGGACTACATATAACTAGAAGATACTTCACTCGTCCTTCTTTCCTTTGACCAACTTGGAGAGTTTCTTGAAGAACTTGTTTATCTTCTTCTCCGTTTTCTCTGCCTGCTGCTGCATTTCTTTCATTCGTTCCTAGGCCTCATTAATGGCCTCAAGTGGCTGCGGAGGTTGTGGTTGTGGTTGTGGCATAACCGGATATTGGTACCCATAAGTTGGATACCCAGTCGGTGGATAAGCAGGTGCGAAAGGAGACGGGTAAAGTGCATTGTGCATAATTGCTTGCATATATGGGTCTTGCGACCATGCTTGATAGTCTACTGGTGTAGACGGGTTAATAGGATCATATCCAGGCATATCTAGATATGTGGGGATTGGGTTACTATAACCCGATGGTGGTGGTTGAACTGTAGGTGTTGGTTCCACCACAGGTGAGGTGTTAGAGGGTCCACCCATTTGTGGGTCCTCTTGAACTGTGGGGTAGGAATTGGGCAAAGGTGGCAGCGATCCCGACCTTTGTCCTGCACGTACCGTCATACGTGCTCCACGCTTCCTCCTTGGTGGTTCGGGTGGTGGTTGAGGTTGGTCCACCGGTTCCATGTGGACATCTTCTTGTATTGGGGGTGGTTGAGAGTGATGAGAAGGAGTGTGGGCGAAGGTAAATTGATTCCAATATTGGTCCCATTCATTAGGACCTTGGTAAGGCGATCCGACATAAGAGTTCGAATCGCTTGAAATTTCTATAGGATGCGTATTCGATCCTGACGGCGGCATCTCCGGGTCGGAGTCCTCGTCCATAGGGTTTGGCTGGTCCAACTGATTTTGATCGGTTCGAGGCGTGTTAAAGTAGTGGTTAGGGTTAAATTCTTCATGATAGAGAATGGTGTGAATGGTGTGAATGATAGGAGTGGTGAGAATGGTGTGAATGATAGGAATGGGGAGAGTGGTAAGAATTTTGGGAATGTGGGGGCGAGTGTCTATGAGAATATCCTGTTGGTTGCCAAGGAGACGAATCTCCTGATTCTTGGTAGGCATCTGAGTTGTGAGATTGATGAGGGATGCGCCCCGATGGTCCTCCTCTCATTGGACCTTTTCCTCTCCCACTTTGTCCTCTCACACGTGTCGGCATTTTCCTGTTAAAAATCAATTAAAAAACAATACTAATAACTTAATTGTCACACCCCGACCCGCAGCGGAATAAGAGTCGGGGCATAATTGGGTTATCACCAAAGCTCATGATGTTTACTAAAATGTTTCATATTTATTAAATTCAAATTACAACTTAAATATCCAAATCAAAATCCATACAATTACAAGGAAATGAAACTATGTAAATAATCCAAAGCTTAAACTGATTTGTTCTTCTAGGCCTTCCTATGTGTTTCTTGCCTCAACTGGATCACCTGTATCATGTGTAAAACGGGGGATATTTTGGGTCAACAAAAGTTGGCGAGTGAACCTTGTTAAAACATTGTTATTAATTTCTTATTTTATTTAATATTGACAATTTGTGCAATAATCACATGTGAGCAAACATATATAAATAAACAACACAAACCACTTTGAATGAGTATATGATATGAATGATGATGAATGTGAGATCAAGGCTCAATCAAACGGAGCCGATCTTATGAGGCACCTGATGCTCAACCCGTCTCCCACGGGGAACTGATGGGCCTAATGAAATGCGTGCACTGAAAATAATGAATCCAAACTACATATAATCCACACAACAATTGATATACATTTGATACACATTTGATCACAGATATGATGGATGCACAAGTGTTTAAATATAATAAAGAATTAAACGACACATGATACACCCCAAAACATGATTAAAACAGGGAATTGATAGAGATTCACTCACCTTGGGTGCGTTCTGTGATGACGTTGGATGCGCACGAATTTAGGATTTGATCGACGAGAGAAAAACTAACCTAGAATAATAACGAAATGATTCGGTAAATAAATGGATTTTATTTGGGATTAATATTTTTATTTGTTACTCTTAATGGAACCTTTAGATTTATCTTTGTGAGTTTAAGGTAATTTTCTAACTTTAAAAATCTATTTTTTTAAGTATTTTTAAATGATTTTTCAATTAAATAAATAAAAAGAAAAATAAAAAAAAAATGTTGCCGTTGACCGTTGACCGGTCGGACTGTGTTTAATTATGCGCTGAGTGAGGTTCGAACTCGGGACCTCTCGTATACGTGCACGCAGCTCTACCAACTGAGCTACGTGTCTAACCCGAAATATTCTCTGTTTTAATTATATATATATATACTAATTAACTGTTATCTTATTTAGTTTATTTTTAAAAAGGATTTAATATGGCCGAACCGACTTCAGTGACCCGGAGTCGAACTCGGGACGTTCGGTTCGAGTGCGAACAGCCCAACCAGTTGGGCTGTGTGTCTAACCTTGTTTAACTACAGAATTATATTATATTTGTATACATGTTGAAGGATGATCTGAATAGGTTTTAAAAAGGATTGGTTTTATTTCTGAAAGTCGGTAACATATGCGATTCGAACTCGGGACGTGCGTGTTATGTTGCACACAATCCACCGCTGGACTGTGTGTCTAACCCGGTTAAATATCCAGTTTTAATTAAACTTATAGGCATTGTTCAACTTCGTCTTCTTCGCTTAACATTTCAGAACAGTGAATTCTGACTGTTCTGTTCGATCGATCTTAACTTATATTTGATTGAATTGAAAAGAGAAATGAGATGACATGGTATACCAGAACGGCGAGTTTGCTTCAGGTTTTTCGGCAAAGTCTCGTCGTCTCCGATCTGCGGATTCCGGCTGAGGGAAACTGTTTAACAGTTTGATTACTGGATTGAGCAATTAGATTACAAATCGAAAGATAGCAAGAGAAATTTAGATGATTGTACCGTCTGAAGAAAATCGCGGTTTTCCGTTCAGTGATTCCGGCGAAATTGAAATTTCCGGCGACGTGCTAAAGCTTCGAGAGATTGTGCGATTCTGAGCGAAAAGTTTACCAGAGGTTTGGGTGGGTATTTATAGGGAAGAACAGGATGTATTGGGTCCGAATTTTGGTCTTGATTCGCGGTCAAAGTTTTTCCGGCGGTTACGACTAAAATTGTGGGTTAGACATCGGTTATAACCGATGTCGAGGTCGGTTAACATGTTTTAGTCAAAAGGAAAATGGCAAGAATCGCGGATTGTCTATCTTTCTGGTGACGACTAGTCTGGGCGCGCTAATTACTGGATTTGACTTTTAGTTTCATTATAAGTGTTATTTGTTTTAATGTTTATCACAAAGACAGTGTGTGGCGGAGCGGTGTGTGTGTGTGTTTTGACTTGTGGGTGACCCGGGTTCGAAACCCGGCGTCTACATTTATTTTTTTATTCATTATTTATTAGAAATTTTAAATTATGGTTTTTAGATTCTACTATATTTATTAATTATGTATCGTTTAAAATTAAAAACAACTATAAATACGCAACAAAAATATAACTGGATATTTGATTGATAAACGAAGCGGGTTTTGAAAACCCGTTTTTCGACGGATGTTACAGTATCCCCTACTTTTAGAAATTTCGTCCCGAAATTTAAGTAGTAGTGGTAACAGGAAAAAGATGCGGGTATTTCTCGCGCATTGAGTCTTCACGTTCCCAAGTAAACTCAGGTCCTCGTTTCGACTCCCAACGTACCCTGACAATTGGAATACGACTTCGTCTTAAACGCTTCTCTCCGAAGTCCATGATTTCTACCGGTCTTTCAATGAAGTGCATAGATTCATCGATCTGAATGTCTTCTAGAGGAATATGGAGGTTTTCATCGGTGAGGCACCTCTTCAAGTTTGATACGTGGAATGTGGGATGAATTCTGTTGAGCTCTTCCGGTAGGTCAAGCTTGTATGCTACAGGACCTACTCTTTCGAGTATCTTGAAAGGTCCTACGTAGCGTGGTGCTAGCTTGCCCTTCTGGCCAAAACGAACCACTCCTTCCACGGTGATACTTTTAAAAGTACTTGATCACCAATGTCAAATTCCAAGGGCTTTCGTCGTTTGTCTGCATAACTCTTTTGACGACTTTGAGCCGCTAGAAGATTGTTTCGAATTTGAATGACCTTGTCGGATGTTTCTTGAATTAACTCTAGACCGGTGATTTGTGATTCCCCAATTTCGTGCCAACATACTGGAGATCGCACTTACGACCATATAAAGCTTCGAAAGGAGCCATGCCGATACTTGATTGATAGCTATTGTTGTACGAAAATTCAACTAATGGTAGATGAGAGTCCCAATTCCCTTTGAAGTCTATGACACATGCTCGAAGCATGTCTTCAAGAGTTTGGATAGTGTGTTCAGATTGTCCATCAGTTTGAGGATGAAAAGCGGTACTGAGGTCTAATCGTGTACCCAAGGCGGTTTGTACGGCTCGCCATGTTCGTGAAGTGAAACGACCATCACGGTCTGAAATGATGCTTAAAGGTACACCATGACGGCTTACGATCTCGCTGATGTAGATACGAGCTAACTTCTCATTTTTTAAGTCCTCGCGAATTGGAATGAAGTAACCTGACTTTGTAAGGCGATCGATTATTACCCATATGGTTTCATACCCACTGGAGGTGCGAGGTAACCCGGTAATGAAATCCATGGTTATGTTTTCCCACTTCCATACAGGTATTTCGGGTTGGACTAGAAGTCCTGAGGGTCTTTGATGTTCAGCTTTTACTTTGGAACAGGTAAGGCACTTGGAAACAAAAACAACAATATCCTTTTTCATGCCAGGCCACCAGTAGGTGTATCGTAGGTCCTGATACATCTTGTCGGCTCCTGGGTGTACAGAGTATCGTGTTTTGTGCGCCTCATTCATGAGGAAATCACGAAGGTTATCGCGATCAGGAATCCATATGCGATTTAAATAGTATAGGATACCGTCGGATTTGGTTTCGATTTTGAGTTCAGCTCCACATGACAGCTCATCGCGTATGTCATTTTCTGTTACAGAAACATGTTGGGCTGCTCGGATTCGATCTTTGATGTCGGTTATCATTTGCGAACAGAGAAGGCGAATGGAGTTCGCATAACCTTTTCGACTGAGTGCATCAGCCACTACGTTTGCCTTGCCAGGATGATCCGAATTTCACAGTCGTAGTCATTGAGGAGTTCGACCCATCTTTGTTGCCTCATATTCAACTCCTTTTGGTTGAAGATATGTTGGAGACTTTTGTGGTCAGTGTATATTTCACACTTAGTACCATAAAGGTAATGTCTCCATATCTTGAGAGCGAACACAACGGCTCCAAGTTCCAGGTCGTGGGTGGTGTAGTTCTTCTCATGAACCTTGAGTTGTCTAGAAGCATAGGCTATCACTTTTCCTCTTTGCATTAATACACAGCCTAGCCCTTGCCCTGATGCGTCGCAATATACTACAAAGTCATCGCAACCTTCAGGGAGTGTGAGGATAGGTGCGTCACAAAGTTTTTCCTTTAGAGTTTGGAAGGCTTCTTCTTGTTTAGGTCCCCATATGAAGGGTTTTCCTTTATGAGTCAAAGCCGTGAGTGGTACAGCAATACGGGAAAAATTGGCAATGAAGCGGCGATAGTAACCAGCCAAACAAAGAAATGATCTTACTTCGGTAGGGGTACGTGGCGCTTGCCATTCTTGCACTGCCTTGATTTTTGACGGATCGACATGTATTCCCTTGTCATTGACGACATGTCCAAGGAATTGTACTTCACCTAACCAGAATTCGCATTTTGAGAACTTAGCGTAGAGCTTTTCAGTCCTTAAGAGTGTAAGGATGAGTCGAAGGTGTCGTTCATGATCGGATTTAGACTTGGAGTAGATAAGAATATCGTCGATGAAGACTATGACGAAACGGTCGAGGTAGGGTTTGCATACCCTATTCATTAGATCCATGAATACAGCGAGGGCGTTGGTTAAACCGAATGGCATGACCATGAATTCGTAATGACCATAACGAATTCGGAAGGCGGTCTTTGGGACGTCTTCTTCATGTACTCTGAGCTGATGATAACCAGAACGAAGGTCGATTTTTGAAAAGCAGGTGGCGCCTTGAAGTTGGTCTAGGAGGTCATCGATGCGAGGTAGTGGGTAGCGATTCTTAATCGTTAACTTGTTGAGTTCTCAGTAGTCGATACACATGCGAAACGTTCCATCTTTCTTCTTCACAAAAAGAACAGGTGCACCCCAAGGCGAGGAGCTAGGACGTATGAATCCTTTGTCAGTCAGTTCTTGTAGTTGACTGGCCAGCTCTTGCATTTCGGATGGGGCTAGACTATAAGGAGATTTTGCGACTGGTGTAGCGCCAGGTACAAGATCGATGCGGAATTCGACTTCTCTCACAGGAGGGAGTCCTGAGATGTCGTCGGGAAAGACTTGTGCGAATTCCTTCACCACTGGTATATCTTCGAGTTTCTTCTCCTTGTTTCCCTTTTTGACGACGTGAGTTAGGAATGCGACATAGTTCTTGCGGAGATATTTTCGGGCTTGAAGGCAAGACATTAATTTGAGTCCTTTCGAAGGGGTTTCTCCAATGATACGTAGGGTCTGACCGTCTGCAAGAGGAATGCGAATGAACTTTTCACGGCATACTACTTCAGCGTGATGCTGGTTGAGCCAGTCCATACCGATTATAATATCGAAACTTCCCAACTTCATAGGAATGAGGTCAACTGGAAAATCGTGATCGTTTAGAGTGAGGGTACAATTTCGTATAATAGAATTTAACGAAACGGGCTTTCCGTCAGCAACTTCCACCGTTAGAGATTCCAGGAGATTATCACGAGTTTGGTTGAGGATAGGTTCGAATTCTAAGGACACAAAACTCTTATCCACGCCAGTATCGAATAACATGGATGCATAACTACCATTGATGAGAAACGTACCGTTAACCACGTTGTTGTCAGCCCTAGCTTAGTTGGCATTGATGTTGAAAGCTCTTCCTCTAGCAGGTGGAGGAGCTTGGTTAGCTTGGTTTACCGGATTTGCTTGAGCTTGGGCATGGATGATGTTCAGCAAGCGTGGACATGTGTTCCTGAAGTGGTTTGGGTATCCACAGTTGTAACAAGCTCGCATGGGTGGCATCATGGGGTAGTTGGGTTGGTAGTAGGATTGGGCTATATGTTGTGCAGGTGGTAGAAGTAAGGGTTGTTGGGCTTGACCCACTATCTGATGGTGGGTTTGCGTTGAGGGTTGATTGCGGTTCATTCGTTGAAGTGTGCGACAAGTTTGAATGGTGTGACCCGACGGCCACAGCTGGTGCAATGTTGGCAAGGAGTTTCGGGAGGGTGATGGTACTGACAACGGTTGCATTTTGGGTGTGGGCCGGTGTATGGCTTTTTAAATGGTGCAGCTGAGGGAGCAATTTGGGTGATTGGTGAAGCGGTGATAGGAGGGTTGGTTTAAGTGACAGCAAAATTCTTGCCGTTTCGTTTCCTCTTACCAGCAAACCTTGAGGATGAGACTGAGTGGTTTGTAGTTGAGGTCTCGATGGGTGCTTTCTTCTTTTCATCCTTAAATTTGCCGTTTCGGATGCGATTCTCAGTGAGTTCGGTAGCTAGTTCCATTGCAGCTTCAAGTGTTGCAGGCGAAGTGCTTAGAACCGAGTCTTGAATTTTCGAGGGAAGACCTCGAATGTAGTGTTCAACCAAGCGGTACACGGGGGTGAACAGATTTGGGATCATCTGATTTAGCTCAAGGAATCTTTTGTTATAGGAAGTGTGATCTCCTTCCTTTTGTTTTAGCGCGTGGACTTCATCTTCCAACTTTTTGATTTCGCTTCTTGGACAGAAGCGTCTGGTCATGAGTTCCCTTAACTCTTCCCATGTTAAGGCCATGGCATCTTCAACTCCTCGTTTTCCCTTTTCTGTGTTCCACCAGGTAAGGGATACCCCAAACAGTCTTTCGGTTGCATAACGTACCTTGCGATCCTCGGGATAATCGCAATTGAGGAAAGTGTTCTCCATCTCTTCAAACCAGTGAAGGAGAGCAGTAACACCTTCGGTCCCTTCATACTTTGGGGGATCGCAAGATTTGAAGTGTTTGTAGGAGCACTTTTTGGAGTGAGGGTTGGCGACGCTATGGTCTTCTTGATTGGGAGGGTTTATGGGATTTGCGGTGAGAGCTTGTTGAACTTGAATCACGATGTCAAGAAGCACCGCGGCCATTTGTTTAGCGATTTGAGTGGCCAAGCGTTCATTGGATCTTCTTGACTTTCTACCTCCTCGTAGTTGCCTAGCCGACATCTCAGGAACATACATAGGAAGATTGTAAGTTTAAGAAGTTTCTAGGTGTCATGTGTCGTTAAAAGAACAAAAATAACATAACTAACAATAATGCAACTACATCCATAGGATGTCTTGGGTTTGCTCATGTTTGGGCCTCCATTGTCCCCCATACCATCGCCTGTATAGTCATGTGGGCCCCCATGACTATTGGGCTTAGTAGGATTCACATTGGTGTTGGCGGATTAACACTCGCATCACCCGAATGAAAACCGTGAAATATGATTGCGAAATGTATGGTAGGAGGGTGTCCAGGTGTAGACACAATGACAACTCAAAGTGGGATTAGCTCACACGACGTTTGGTATAGCATGCTTTGGCCTAATAGGTCCTTCGTACTCTCATCGTTAGTCCCCAGGTAGGCAAACTAGTCCTTTATTTTGGATTTATACGAATTCCAAGCCTAGACAGGACGTGTAACATCCGTAAAAAACGGATTTACCAAACCCGCTCCGTTTAGCAACCAAGCAGTCAGTCAAAAATTTCGTTGCGAATTAAATGCCCAAAATATTTTTAAACGATACGTAATCAATTATTATACAAGAATATATAATTAGTTTTTGAAAAACTGTCAAAAATCGCAACATAAAAATAAAATACCTCTGCCGGGTTTCGAACCCGCGTCAGTACCGAACCAGCCAACAGACTTAACTCACACACACAAACCACTGCGCCATTTGTTTTGTTTGTTAAATATTGAAATCATTTAATTGATATCATGACGTTACGAATTCAAAACCGGCGCCCAAAAGTTCAGTCGTCGGAATCCCGGTAATCTCGCGAGCTTTTAACCACATTTTCAGTTATAACGTAAACTATTATTAGGACATCGGTTATAACCGACGTTTGAGTCCGTGACACTTTCTATAACCGCCGGAGTTTTTATAACTTATGAATCCAGTCGGAAATCAGACCAAGTTCTTCGATGATGTGCCCTATAAATTCACCCACAACCCACTGCAAACCTTTTCGCTCAAAACCACACCTTTTCTCGGCGTAATTCCACTCGCCGGAATCTTTCTGTTTGTCGCCGGAAAACCGGTTTCTCCATTTCCGAGCCCTATTGAACCTTCTAAGCTTATACCGAAGTCACCCACACCCTTTGTAAGCTTTCTGAAGTTTCTCCGCCGCAAGACACTCGTCGCCGGAGCCTATTGCTGTCGCCGGAGTTCTGCCGGAAAACAGAGGGTCCAGTCGGTATACCTCTTCGCCTAATATCTTTATCTTTTCACTCATATATCATCTATAATTACCTAAAAAACTAAGAAACCGATTAAGACTTTGAACCAGTCGGATTTTCCGATTCTGGTCAAAATCGGACGGAGAAGACGATGACCGCTATAACGTATAAGTATAATTTAAATCAACTTATTACTCGGGTTAGACACACAGTCCAGCGGTGGACTGTGTGCACAATAAGCACACAAACGTCTCGAGTTCGAATCCGGTTTCACACACGTCGCCTTAATAAAAATCATTTTTTTGTTAAACTGAACCGGAGTCATACTGGTATATGTTAAGTATATTAATAACCGAAATAATAACCAAGTTAGACACACAGTCCAGCGGTGGACTGTGTGTATGTTTATATCACAGGTCACGCGTTCGAGTCCGGGCTACTACACCGACTCGGACAATTATCTATTCTTTTTAAATAAGGCAGAAAAGGAAATATCTAATTTTTATTTAAGTATAATAAAAATCGGATTATATAACATGTTAAACACACAGTCCAGCGGTGGACTGTGTGTTAGTTTAAGCCACAGGTCCCGGGTTCGAGACCTGTGGAGCGCACCGTCCGAACTGATTTAAACTGTTTTTAAAATAAAATGATTTTCGGTTTAAACTAATTAATATATATATATATAATTAAAATCAGATATATAACGGGTTAGACACGTAGCTCAGTTGGTAGAGCTGCGTGCACGCGTACGGGAGGTCTCGGGTTCGAGCCTCACTCAGCGCACTTGTATTCCGAATCGAACCGGTCAACGGTCAGGTCAACGGTCAACGGTCAGAAAAAAATCAAATTTTTTTATTATTTTTATTTAATTATTTTAATTAAAAATCAATTAAAAATAGTTAAAAATAACATTTTTAAGGTTAGAAAATAGCCTCAAACTCACAAAAATACACCCAACAAACCTGCTAAAATAGATTAATAAAATCCGTTTACTTACCAAACCATAATGCGATTTATCTAGGTTAATCTCACTCGTGGTTAAAACCACTTCGCGTGCATTCAACATCATCAACCGAACGCACCCACTGTGAGTGAATCTTACAACTTCCCCTTTTAAATTACACATTTTGGGGTGTGTCATGTGTTATGAAAATAATTAATTTATTTATTTAAACTTGTGCCATACCACATCATGACCTAAACTTAGATTGTTTATATTGTTGTGTTTTACTTATTTCCTTATGCCAAATCATATGAAACTCATTCATTAAGCCCATCAGTTCCTCGTGGGAGACGAGTTGAACAACGCGTGCTTCAAATCAAATTCATTATTGATCATGTGTGTATCATTGAGTTTATATTGGTTGTAGTTGTGTCATTCATATTATCAGGTTATGCAATTCATTCATTAGGCCCCTCAGTTCCTCGTGAGAGACGAGTTGAGCATCGCGTGCCTCTAAATGTTCCATTATTGTTCATGTGTGTTTTATTTAATATCTTATGATTGTTGATTAAGTTTACATCTATTTTTACTCATGTTTGGTTGTGCACATATTTCATAATCAATTTAAATAAATTTGTTCAAATGCTTTCCATAGGATTCACTCGCCAACATTATGTTGATCCAAAAACCCTTTTACACATGATACAGGTGAACAGGTTGAAGCAAGGAAAACATAGGATATGCCTTAGAAGAGAACAAAGAAGTTTAGATTGTTAGTTAGAACATGTTGTAACATTTATTGTAAATTTCCATTTAATTTGTATTAAAGAATATGAAACGCATAATAAATGTCATGAGCTTTGATGATAACCCAATCATGCCCGATCACCTTATCCGCTGCGGGTCGGGGTGTGACAGGACGTTCCGACTACCGGTACTCGTACCCTTCCAGTTACTACATGCCCGTCACGAGAACTCACTTTGATGTGATTTGAAAATACAAAAATCATTGAAAAAATCATGGGAATTGTGAGGTGTGTGCTCTCATGGATATGATATGTTATGAGGATATAATTTATGATGAGCATTGTATAATAACATGTATTTTTGAGCATGCTTGCATAACATTGAGTGTAACAATAAACATAAAACATATAAACATCATGAATTTTGTATGTAACGCATAAACAATTTAAAATTTTTAATCAACTATAGTATAGGCTCTAAGGGTCTAATAACCTATCCTATATCCCTATAGTCATGGCTCTGATACCAATCTGTCACACCCCGACCCGCAGCGGAATAAGAGTCGGGGCATAATTGGGTTATCACCAAAGCTCATGATGTTTACTAAAATGTTTCATATTTATTAAATTCAAATTACAACTTAAATATCCAAATCAAAATCCATACAATTACAAGGAAAGGAAACTATGTAAATAATCCAAAGCTTAAACTGATTTGTTCTTCTAGGCCTTCCTATGTGTTTCTTGCCTCAACTGGATCACCTGTATCATGTGTAAAACGGGGGATATTTTGGGTCAACAAAAGTTGGCGAGTGAACCTTGTTAAAACATTGTTATTAATTTCTTATTTTATTTAATATTGAAAATTTGTGCAATAATAACATGTGAGCAAACATATATAAATAAACAACACAAACCACTTTGAATGAGTATATGATATGAATGATGATGAATGTGAGATCAAGGCTCAATCAAATGGAGCCAATCTTATGAGGCACCTGATGCTCAGCCCGTCTCCTACGGGGAACTGATGGGCCTAATGAAATGCGTGCACTGAAAATAATGTATCCAAACTACATATAATCCACACAACAATTGATATACATTTGATACACATTTGATCACAGATATGATGGATGCACAAGTGTTTAAATATAATAAAGAATTAAACGACACATGATACACCCCAAAACATGATTAAAACGGGGAATTGATAGAGATTCACTCACCTTGGGTGCGTTATGTGATGACGTTGGATGCGCACGAATTTAGGATTTGATCGACGAGAGAAAAACTAACCTAGAATAATAACGAAATGATTCGGTAAATAAATGGATTTTATTTGGGATTAATATTTTTATTTGTTACTCTTAATGGAATTTTTAGATTTATCTTTGTGAGTTTAAGGTAATTTTCTAACTTTAAAAATCTATTTTTTTAAGTATTTTTAAATGATTTTTCAATTAAATAAATAAAAAGAAAAATAAAAAAAATGTTGACTTTGACCGTTGACCGTTGACCTGTCGGACTGTGTTTAATTATGCGCTGAGTGAGGTTCGAACTCGGGAGCTCTCGTATACGTGCACGCAGCTCTACCAACTGAGCTACGTGTCTAACCCGAAATATTCTCTGTTTTAATTATATATATATATATACTAATTAACTGTTATCTTATTCAGTTTATTTCAAAAAGGATTTAATATGGCCGAACCGACTTCAGTGACCCGGAGTCGAACTCGGGACGTTCGGTTCGAGTGCGCACAGCCCAACCAGTTGGGCTGTGTGTCTAACCTTGTTTAACTACAGAATTATTATTTGTATACATGTTGAAGGATGATCTGAATAGGTTTTAAAAAGGATTGGTTTTATTTCTGAAAGTCGGTAACATATGCGATTCGAACTCGGGACATGCGTGTTATGTTGCACACAGTCCACCGCTGGACTGTGTGTCTAACCCGGTTAAATATCCAGTTTTAATTAAACTTATACGCATTGTTCAACTTCGTCTTCTTCGCTTAACATTTCAGAACAGTGAATTCCGACTGTTCTGTTTGATCGATCTTAACTTATATTTGATTGAATTGAAAAGAGAAATGAGATGACATGGTATACCAGAACGGCGAGTTTGCTTCAGGTTTTCCGGCAAAGTCTCGTCGTCTCCGATCTGCGGATTCCGGCTGAGGGAAACTGTTTAACAGTTTTGATTACTGGATTGAGCAATTAGATTACAAATCGAAAGATAGCAAGAGAAATTTAGATGATTGTACCGTCTGAAGAAAATCGCGGTTTTCCGTTCAGTGATTCCGGCGAAATTGAAATTTCCGGCGACGTGCTAAAGCTTCGAGAGATTGTGCGATTCTGAGCGAAAAGTTTACCAGAGGTTTGGGTGGGTATTTATAGGGAAGAACAGGATGTATTGGGTCCGAATTTTGGTCTTGATTCGCGGTCAAAGTTTTTCCGGCGGTTACGACTAAAATTGTGGGTTAGACATCGGTTATAACCGATGTCGAGATCGGTTAACATGTTTTAGTCAAAAGGAAAATGGCAAGAATCGCGGATTGTCTATCTTTCTAGTGACGACTAGTCTGGGCGCGCTAATTACTGGATTTGACTTTCAGTTTCATTATAAGTGTTATTTGTTTTAATGTTTATCACAAAGACAGTGTGTGGCGGAGCGGTGTGTTGTGTGTTTTGACTTGTGGGTGACCCGGGTTCGAAACCCGGCGTCTACATTTATTTTTTTATTCATTATTTATTAGAAATTTTAAATTATGGTTTTTAGATTCTAATATCTTTATTAATTATGTATCGTTTAAAATTAAAAACAACTATAAATATGCAACAAAAATTATAACTGGATATTTGATTGATAAACGAAGCGGGTTTTGAAAACCTGTTTTTCGACGGATGTTACAGTATCCCCTACTTTTAGAAATTTCGTCCCGTAATTTAAGTAGTAGTGGTAACAGGAAAAAGATGCGGGTATTTCTCGCGCATTGAGTCTTCACGTTCCCAGGTAAACTCAGGTCCTCGTTTCGACTCCCAACGTACCCTCACAATTGGAATACGACTTCGTCTTAAACGCTTCTCTCCGAAGTCCATGATTTCTACCGGTCTTTCAATGAAGTGCATAGATTCATCGATCTGAATGTCTTCTAGAGGAATATGGAGGTTTTCATCGGTGAGGCACCTCTTCAAGTTTGATACGTGGAATGTGGGATGAATTCTGTTGAGCTCTTCTGGTAGGTCAAGCTTGTATGCTACAGGACCAACTCTTTCGAGTATCTTGAAAGGTCCTACGTAGCGTGGTGCTAGCTTGCCCTTCTGGCCAAAACGAACCACTCCCTTCCACGGTGATACTTTTAAAAGTACTTGATCACCAATGTCAAATTCCAAGGGCTTTCGTCGTTTGTCTGCATAACTCTTTTGACGACTTTGAGCCACTAGAAGATTGTTTCGAATTTGAATGACCTTGTCGGTTGTTTCTTGAATTAACTCTGGACCGGTGATTTGTGATTCCCCAATTTCGTGCCAACATACTGGAGATCGGCACTTACGACCATATAAAGCTTCGAAAGGAGCCATGCCGATACTTGAATGATAGCTATTGTTGTACGAAAATTCAACTAATGGTAGATGAGAGTCCCAATTCCCTTTGAAGTCTATGACACATGCTCGAAGCATGTCTTCAAGAGTTTGGATAGTGCGTTCAGATTGTCCATCAGTTTGAGGATGAAAAGCGGTACTGAGGTCTAATCGTGTACCCAAGGCGGTTTGTACGGCTCGCCATGTTCGTGAAGTGAAATGACCATCACGGTCTGAATTGATGCTTAAAGGTACACCATGACGGCTTACGATCTCGCTGATGTAGATACGAGCTAACTTCTCATTTTTGAAGTCCTCGCGAATTGGAATGAAGTGAGTTGACTTTGTAAGGCGATCGATTATTACCCATATGGTGTCATACCCACCAGAGGTGCGAGGTAACCCGGTAATGAAATCCATGGTTACGTTTTCCCACTTCCATACAGGTATTTCGGGTGGGACTAGAAGTCCTGAGGGTCTTTGATGTTCATCTTTTACTTTGGAACAGGTAAGGCACTTGGAAACAAAAACAGCAATATCCTTTTTCATGCCAGGCCACCAGTAGGTGTATCGTAGGTCCTGATACATCTTGTCGGCTCCTGGGTGTACAGAGTATCGTGTTTTGTGCGCCTCATTCATGAGGAAATCACGAAGGTTATCGCGATCAGGAATCCATATGCGATTTAAATAGTATAGGATACCGTCAGATTTGGTTTCGATTTTGAGTTCAGCTCCATGTCACACCCCGACCCGCAGCGGAAATAAGAGTCGGGGCATAATTGGGTTATCACCAAAGCACATGACATTTACTATTATGTTTCATAATTAATAAAGTCAAAGTTACATTCTCAAATATCCAAACATGTTCATTCAATACAAAGGAAATAACCAAACATAACAATCCCAATTCTAAATCGTTTTATTCTTCTAATCCAGGTCCTATGTGTTCCTAGCTGCTGCTGGTTCACCTGTATCATGTGTAAAATGGGAGTTTTTGGGTCAACATAAGTTGGCGAGTGAACCTTATTAGATAAACATTTATTAATGAATTAATGGTTAGTTTATCAATGAAAAATTGTGCATAATCATAAATGAGCAAATATAAGTAATTAAGCAATGGCAAAAAGCAGTTACAATTATAACATACAATAACACTTGATTGCATACATGAACATACCAATATCATACGATAAATACCATAAGTGAACTGTGCGATCAAGGCTCAATCAAACGGAGCCGATCGTATTGCATGTACTGAAAATGTAAAATGAACTGTGCGATCAAGGCTCAATCAAACGGAGCCGATCGTATTGCATGTACTGAAAATGTAAAATGAACT
The DNA here is from genome assembly GCA_947069175.1 of Scalesia atractyloides. Taxonomy (NCBI): domain Eukaryota; kingdom Viridiplantae; phylum Streptophyta; class Magnoliopsida; order Asterales; family Asteraceae; genus Scalesia; species Scalesia atractyloides. The sequence goes on along the minus strand of CAMTDV010000116.1, from coordinate 12,807,053 downwards.
GTGCGATCAAGGCTCAATCAAACGGAGCCGATCGTATGCGGGCACGCCAGGTTCAACCACATAATAAAATGGGGAACATGCTCAACGCTCATAAATGGGGAGCGGCGGCCTCGGCAATTGCATGTACTGAAATAATAAATTGCATCCAATAATAACTACTTAACAGCAACAAACTAAATACACATGTTCATGATATGATGTATGCACAATGGTTTAGTTATGATATGTATATAAACAAAGACACATGATACACCCCAAAAACGTGATTAAAACGGGGAATTTGTAAGATTCACTCACATTGGGTGCGTTGGATTGGAGATGGTGAGATGCGCACGATTTAGATGAGCGGATCAACGAGGAATACTAACCTAAATAATAATGGAAAAATATAACAAATGGATGGATTTTATTAAGGATTTTAATGAAATTTTTAGATATATTTTTGTGAGTTTATGGCTATTTTCTATCTTTAAAAATGTTATTTTTAAGTATTTTCAATTGATTTTTAGATTAAATTAAATAAATAAAAATATATATAATTTTTTTTTTTTTTGCGTTGACCGTTGACCGTTGACCGGTTCGGTCAGCGAATAAATCTGCGCCGGGTGGGATTCGAACCGGCGACCTCCCGTTCGCGTGCACGCAGCTCTACCAACTGAGCTACGTGTCTAACCCGAAATAATCTCGTGTTTAATTATATTTATACACTTATTCGATTAAACTGAATTTCCTTTATTTGCAAAAACATTTTAATTCAATCGAACCGGTGCTCGTGACGAGTTTCGAACGCGCGACGTGTAGTTCATGTTTCACACAGTCCACCGCTGGACTGTGTGTCTAACCCGGTTATTATCTCGGTTTTTTATTATACTTAACAACTATCTGATTTAACCCAGTTTAGTTCTTGATCAAAAAAGGCATTTTATTCCACAAAGTGTGCGTGTAGCAGGGATCGAACTCGGGACGTGTATAGTTTTTGTTTGCACACAGTCCACTGCTGGACTGTGTGTCTAACCCGTTTAAACTTCCGATTTTAATTAATCTTAAGTCATTACTGAACTCGTCTTCTTCATTACGAACGCAGACATCAATCAACAATCCGATTCGTGATTAAATTAGTTAATAAACATGATGTCTAGTTTGAATGCATTAAACCGAACAGTTTGGGAAAAGAAGATACCGAACAGGTTGCCTTCTTCAGAGAGTCCGGCGAAACTTGTCGGCTCTGTTTTTGAACCTTCGGCTGAGAGAATCTATCAACAGGCTTAAGGGATTAGATATGAAATTGAACTAGTGAGTATTGATTATCAGTACGTTGGAATGTGCATACCGGTAATTATCGAGTTTCCGGCAATTCCAGAAGTTTTCCGGCGAAGATAAGATTTTCGATAAACGTTGACTAGGATCGATTCTGATGGAGGAGTTGTGTTAGAGACTGATTAATCACATGATTTAAATAGAAAGAGTCGGAGGAAATACCGAGTGGATGTGAGTCCCGGTTTTCCGGTGACTTGCAGAATTTTTCCGGCGAGCTGATTCAGATGATCTGGTGGTCCGAAAATGCGACGAAATTGAAATGGAGTATTGATATGATAGCTCTGAATCGCGAGAATGGTCTGAAGCTTGAGTTATTCAGAACTTTGATGACCTTTCGGTTTCAAAAACCGAAAATGATGAAACTTTAAGTTCAATCAATTTCAGCTTGATTAGAAACCGTTATACATCAGTTATAAGCTGAATATGCGAATTAAACAACGATTAGACGATTGATTTGCCGATTACCGTTTCTCAGATGGCGCCATCGATTAAACTGAGTTTGTGTATAAATTTCATTTGCTTTCCTAGAGTTAACAGAAAACACATTGTGGCGGAGTGGTTTAGGGAATGAACGTTAAGTTGTTAAAGAGTCTTGGCTGACCCGGGTTCGACTCCCGGCAGCTTCATTATTTTATATTTATTTTATTTTAACTTTTTATCAAATATAATTTTTATAGTTTAGTTTATTTATTAATTATGTATTGTTTTAACTCAAAATAATCATAAATATTTAATGCAACTTTTATAACTTGGTACTTGATTACAAAACGGAGCGGGTTTTGGAGACCCGATTTTTACAAATGTTACAGTATCCCCTACTTTTAGGAATTTCGTCCCGAAATTTAAGTAGTTGAAGTAGTAGGAAAAAGATGCGGGTATTTTTCACGCATTGAGTCTTCACGTTCCCAAGTAAACTCAGGTCCCCGTTTCGACTCCCAGCGTACCCTAACAATTGGAATGCGACTTCGACAAATACGCTTCTCCCCGTAGTCCATGATCTCCACTGGTCTTTCAATAAAATGCATGGATTCATCAATCTGAATATCTTCCAGCGGAATATGGAGATTCTCATCAGCGAGGCACTTCTTCAAGTTCGACACGTGGAATGTGGGATGAATCCTGTTGAGTTCTTCTGGTAGGTCAAGCTTGTATGCTACAGGACCTACTCTTTCGAGTATCTTGAAAGGTCCTACGTAACGTGGTGCTAGCTTCCCCTTTTGACCAAAACGAACTACTCCCTTCCACGGTGATACTTTTAAAAGCACATGATCACCGATGTTAAACTCTAAGGGCTTCCGTCGTTTATCTGCATAACTCTTTTGACGACTTTGAGCCGCTAGAAGATTGTTTCGAATTTGATGGATCTTATCTGTGGTTTCTTGGGTCAATTCTGGACCAGTAATTTGTGCTTCCCCAATTTCGTGCCAACACACAGGAGATCGGCACTTACGACCATATAAGGCTTCAAAAGGTGCCATGCCGATGCTCGAATGATAGCTGTTGTTGTACGAAAATTCAACTAATGGTAGGTGGGCGTCCCAATTTCCCTTGAAGTCTATGACACATGCTCTAAGCATATCCTCAAGAGTTTGAATGGTGCGCTCAGACTGTCCATCAGTTTGATGATGATAGGCGGTACTGAGATCTAATCGTGTGCCCATAGCGGATTGTACTGCTTGCCATGTTCGTGAGGTGAAACGACCATCACGATCAGAAATAATACTTAATGGTACCCAATGTCGGCTTACGATTTCGTTGATATAAATACGAGCAAGCTTTTCGTTCTTGAAATCTTCTCGAATAGGAATAAAGTGAGCTGATTTTGTAAGTCGGTCAATAATCACCTATATAGTGTCATACCCACCAGAAGTGCGAGGTAACCCGGTAATGAAATCCATGGTTATATTTTCCCACTTCCATACAGGTATTTCCGGTTGGACTAGAAGTCCTGAGGGTCTTTGGTGTTCAGCCTTCACCTTGGAACATGTGAGACACTTGGAAACGAAAACGGAAATATCCTTCTTCATTCCAGGCCACCAATAGGTGTATCGTAGGTCTTGATACATCTTATCGGCTCCTGGGTGTATAGAATATCGCGTTTTGTGAGCTTCATTCATAAGTGTTTCACGAAGATTGTTGTGGTTAGGAATCCAGATACGATCTAGGTAATACAGGATACCGTCTGATTTAGTTTCAAGTTTTAGCTCGGCTCCACAGGACATCTCTTTTCGTACATCTTCTTCTGTTATTGAAACGTGTTGAGCTTCACGAATTTGATCTTTAATGTCGGTTATAATTTGCGAACATAGAAGATGAATGGAGTTCGCATAACCCTTTCGACTAAGTGCATCAGCCACCACATTTGCTTTACCAGGGTGGTATCTAATTTCACAGTCGTAATCATTCAGGAGTTCGACCCATCTTCGTTGCCTCATATTTAACTCTTTTTTTATTGAAGATATGTTGAAGACTCTTGTGGTCAGTGTATATTTCACACTTAGTACCATAGAGATAATGTCTCCATATCTTAAGAGCGAATACAACGGCTCCAAGTTCTAGGTCATGAGTGGTGTAGTTCTTTTCATGTGTCTTGAGTTGTCTCGAGGCATAAGCTATGACTTTTCCTCTTTGCATGAGAACGCAGCCTAATCCTTGCCCTGACGCGTCGCAATAGACCACAAAATCATCACAACCTTCAGGAAGAGTGAGGATTGGTGCATCACAAAGTTTTTGTTTAAGAGTTTGGAAAGCTTCTTCTTGCTTGGGTCCCCATACGAAAGGTTTTCCCTTATGGGTTAAAGCCGTGAGTGGCACAGCAATGCGAGAGAAGTTTGAAATGAACCGACGATAATAGCCAGCTAGTCCAAGATCTTACTTCAGTTGGTGTACGTGGAGCTTGCCATTCTTGAACTGCTTTGATCTTTGAAGGGTCAACATGTATTCCTTTGTCATTGACTACATGCCCGAGGAATTGCACCTCTTTTAACCAGAATTCACATTTAGAGAACTTGGCATAAAGCTTTTCCTTTTCTAGAAGTGCAAGAACGAGGCGAAGATGACGCTCATGATCAGCTTTAGATTTTGAGTAAATAAGAATATCGTCGATGAAGACTATAACAAATCGATCAAGATAAGGTTTGCAGACTCTGTTCATTAGGTCCATGAAGACAGCTGGTGCGTTGGTTAATCCAAACGGCATAACCATGAATTCATAGTGGCCATAACGAGTTCGAAAAGCAGTCTTAGGGACGTCTTCTTCATGCACTAAGCTGATGATAGCCAGATCGAAGATCGATTTTCGAAAAGCAGCTGGTACCTTGTAGTTGGTCAAGAAGATCATCAATGCGAGGTAAAGGATAGCGATTTTTGATGGTTAACTTGTTGAGCTCTCTGTAGTCGATGCACATACGAAAAGATCCATCTTTCTTCTTTACAAAAAGGACAGGTGCACCCCAAGGCGATGAGCTAGGACGTATGAATCCCTTGTCAGTCAACTCTTGCAATTGACTGGCTAGCTCTTGCATTTCAGAGGGGGCTAACCTATATGGAGACTTTGCAACTGGTGCAGCACCAGGTATAAGATCAATACGGAATTCGACGTCTCTAACTGGAGGAAGTCCTGAAATGTCGTCAGGAAAAACTTGTGGAAAGTCTTTTACTACAGGAATGTCTTCAAGTTTCTTCTCTGTGGTCCCCTTCTTGATGATATGGGCTAAAAACGCGACATAATTCTCACGAAGATATTTTTGAGCTTGAAGACAAGACATTAAGCTGAGCCCTCTCGACGAGGTTTCTCCAATGATTCGAAGAGTCTGACCGTTTGAAAGAGGAATGCGAATAAATTTTTCACGACATACAACTTCCGCCTGATGTTGACTGAGCCAATCCATACCGATTATGATGTCAAAACTTCCCAGCTTCATAGGAATAAGGTCGACTGAGAAATCATGGTCGTTTAAGGTGAGTGTACAGTTGCGTAAAATAGAGTCTAATGAAACTGGTTTTCCGTCCGCAACTTCCACCGTTATGGATTCCGCGAGCTTATCCCGATTTTTGCTTAAGATGGGTTCAAATTCTAATGACACAAAACTTCTATCCGCACCAGTATCAAATAACATAGAGGCATATTTACCATTTATAAGGAACGTACCGTTGACCACATTGCCGTCAGCTCTGGCCTGGTTCGCGTTAATATTGAAAGCTCTTCCTCTTGCAGGTGGAGGAGCTTGGTTCACTGGGTTGGCTTGGGCCTGAGCATGAATAATATTAACCAGCCTTGGACATGTGTTTCTGAAATGACTTGGGTCGCCGCAATTGAAACAAGCCCGCATAGGTTGGCCCATAGGCTAATTGGGTTGATAGTATGTTTGGGCTAAATGTTGGGTGGGTGGAAATGGTAGTTGTTGTTGTGCTTGACCCATTAACTGTTGGTGGGTTTGGGTTAAAGGTTGGTGGCGGTTTGTTCGTTGAGGCATGCGGCAGTTTTGAACAGTATGTCCTGCGCGACCTCAGCCGGTGCAGTATTGGCAAGGATGATCAGGGGAGTGGTGATACTGACAACGGTTACATTTTGGTAATGGGCCTGTGTAGGGTCTTCTGTATGGTGCGGGTGGAGGAGTGACTTGGGTTATGGGTGCAGCAGGAATAGGGGTGTTGATTTGGGTAACAGCAAAATTTCTGGTGTTACGCGTCCTCTTGTTAGCAAACTTAGAGGAAGGAATGGGGTGGTTTGAAGTTTGTCCCTCAACAGGGGCTTTCTTCTTCTCTTATTTGAACTTCCCGTTGCGAATTCGGTTTTCGGTCAGTTCAGTTGCCAACTCCATGGCAGCTTCAAGTGTTACCGGTGAAACGCTGAGAACTGAATCTTGGATTTTCGAGGGAAGTCCTCGAATATAATGCTCGATCAGACGATAGGTTGGTGTGAACAGATTTGGAACCATTTGGTTCAACTCCAAAAACCTCTTGTTGTAATTAGAGTGATCACCCTCCTTTTGCTTTAAGGCATGAAATTCATCCTCCAACTTCTTAATTTCACTTCTAGGACAGAAACGCCTAGTCATGATTTCCCTTAACTCCTCCCAAGTTAAGGCCATCGCATCTTCAGTTCCCCTCTTCCCTTTCTCAGTATTCAACCAAGTGAGAGCTACACCAAGTAGTCTCCCGGTGGCGTAACGAACCTTGCGATCCATCAGGACAATCGCAGTTTAGGAAGGTGTTTTCCATCTCCTCGAACCAATGTAGGAGAGCAGTGACACCCTCTGTCCCTTCAAATTTAGGAGGATCACAGGACTTAAAATGTTTGTAAGAGCACTTGTTGGTAGGAGGGTTGTCGATGTTCTGGTCCTGTTGTTGAGGAGGGTTAGTAGGATTTGTAGCAAGGGCTTGTTGTACTTGTACCACGATGTCAGGCAATATCGTGGCCATTTGTTTCGCGATATGAGCGGCCAAACGTTCCTGAGACTTTCCCGATCTTTTACCCCTTCGATGCTGTCTAGACGACATCTACAGGATCATAAAATGAGAAGATTGTGAGTTTATGGTGTCTTTTTAGGTGTCATGTGTCTTTAAGAAAATGAAAATAACATAAAATTCAATAATGCAACTACATCCATAGGATGTCTTGGGTTCGCTCATGTTGGGCCTCAAATGTCCCCATACCTTCACCTATATAGTCATGTGGGCCCCCATGGCTATTGGCTTGGTAGGATTCACATTAGTATTGGCAATTTAACACTCGCATCCCCCGAATGCAAACCACAAAATATGTTCATGAGATGTTTGGTCGGAACGTGTCCAGGTGTAGACACAATGACAACTCAAAGTGGGATTAGTTCACACGACGTTTGGTATAGCATGCTTTGGCCTAATAGGTACTTCGTACTCTCATCGTTAGTCCCCAGGTAGGCAAACTGGTCCTTTATTTTGGATTTATACGAATGCCAGCCTAGACAGGACGTTCCGACTACCGGTACTGGTACCCTTCCAGTTACTACATGTCCGTCATGAGAACTCACTTTGATGAGATTTGAAAACACGAAAATCATTGTAAAAACAATCATGATGTGGTGTGTGCTTTCATGGATGTGATATGTTATGAGCATACGATTTCATGATAGGCATTATATGATAATACATACTTATGAACATGCTTGCACAATATCAAATGTAACATTTAACATAAAACATATAAACACCATGAAATTTGGCATATAACACACAAAATTCTTATAAGTTTCTAATCGACTATAGTATAGGCTCTAAGGGTCTAATAACCTATCCTATATCCCTATAGTCATGGCTCTGATACCAATCTGTCACACCCCGACCCACAGCGGAAATAAGAGTCGGGGCATAATTGGGTTATCACCAAAGCACATGACATTTACTATTATGTTTCATAATTAATAAAGTCAAAGTTACATTTTCAAATATCCAAACATGTTCATTCAATACAAAGGAAATAACCAAACATAACAATCCCAATTCTAAATCGTTTTATTCTTCTAATCCAGGTCCTATGTGTTCCTAGCTGCTGCTGGTTCACCTGTATCATGTGTAAAATGGGAGTTTTTGGGGCAACATAAGTTGGCGAGTGAACCTTATTAGATAAACATTTATTAATGAATTAATGGTTAGTTTATCAATGAAAAATTGTGCATAATCATAAATGAGCAAATGTAAGTAATCAAGCAATGGCAAAAAGCAGTTACAATTATAACATACAATAACACTTGATTGCATACATGAACATACCAATATCATACGATAAATAACATAAGTGAACTGTGCGATCAAGGCTCAATCAAACGGAGCCGATCGTATTGCATGTACTGAAAATGTAAAATGAACTGTGCGATCAAGGCTCAATCAAACGGAGCCGATCGTATTGCATGTACTGAAAATGTAAAATGAACTGTGCGATCAAGGCTCAATCAAACGGAGCCGATCGTATGCGGGCACGCCAGGTTCAACCGCATAATAAAATGGGGAACATGCTCAACGCTCATAAATGGGGAGCGGCGGCCTCGGCAATTGCATGTACTGAAATAATAAATTGCATCCAATAATAACTACTTAACAGCAACAAACTAAATACACATGTTCATGATATGATGTATGCACAATGGTTTAGTTATGATATGTATATAAACAAAGACACATGATACACCCCAAAAACGTGATTAAAACGGGGAATTTGTAAGATTCACTCACATTGGGTGCGTTGGATTGGAGATGGTGAGATGCGCAGAGCGGATCAACGAGGAATACTAACCTAAATAATAATGGAAAAATATAATAAATGGATGGATTTTATTAAGGATTTTAATGAAATTTTTAGATATATTTTTGTGAGTTTATGGCTATTTTTATCTTTAAAAATGTTACTTTTTAAGTATTTTCAATTGATTTTTAGATTAAATTAAATAAATAAAAATATATATAAAAAAATATATATATATTTTTTTTTTTGCGTTGACCGTTGACCGTTGACCGGTTCGGTCAGCGAATAAATCTGCTCCGGGTGGGATTCGAACCGGCGACCTCCCGTTCGCGTGCACGCAGCTCTACCAACTGAGCTACGTGTCTAACCCGAAATAATCTCGTGTTTAATTATATTTATACACTTATTCGATTAAACTGAATTTCCTTTATTTGCAAAAACATTTTAATTCAATCGAACCGGTGCTCGTGACGAGTTTCGAACGCGCGACGTGTAGTTCATGTTGCACACAGTCCACCGCTGGACTGTGTGTCTAACCCGGTTATTATCTCGGTTTTTATTATACTTAACAACTATCTGATTTAACCCGGTTTAGTTCTTGATCAAAAAAGGCATTTTATTCCACAAAGTGTGCGTGTAGCAGGGATCGAACTCGGGACGTGTATAGTTTTTGTTTGCACACAGTCCACCGCTGGACTGTGTGTCTAACCCGTTTAAATTCCGATTTTAATTAATCTTAAGTCATTACTGAACTCGTTTTCTTCATTACGAACGCAGACATCAATCAACAATCCGATTCGTGATTAAATTAGTTAATAAACATGATGTCTAGTTTGAATGCATTAAACCGAACAGTTTGGGAAAAGAAGATACCGAACAGGTTGTCTTCTTCAGAGAGTCCGGCGAAACTTGTCGGCTCTGTTTTTGAACCTTCGGCTGAGAGAATCTATCAACAGGCTTAAGGGATTAGATATGAAATTGAAATAGTGAGTATTGATTATCAGTACGTTGGATTGTGCATACCGGTAATTATCGAGTTTCCGGCAATTCCATAAGTTTTCCAGCGAAGATAAGATTTTCGATAAACGTTGACTAGGATCGATTCTGATGGAGGAGTTGTGTTAGAGACTGATTAATCACATGATTTAAACAGATAGAGTCGGAGGAAATACCGTGTGGATGTGAGTCCCGGTTTTCCGGTGACTTGCAGAATTTTTCCGGCGAGCTGATTCAGATGATCTGGTGGTCCGAAAATGCGACGAAATTGAAATGGAGTATTGATATGATAGCTCTGAATCGCGAGAATGGTCTGAAGCTTGAGTTATTCAGAACTTTGATGACCTTTCAGTTTCAAAAAACGAAAATGATGAAACTTTAAGTTCAATCAATTTCAGCTTGATTAGAAACCGTTATACATTGGTTATAAGCTGAATATGCGAATTAAACAACGATTAGACGATTGATTTGCCGATTACCGTTTCTCAGATGGCGCCATCGGTTAAACTGAGTTTGTGTATAAATTTCATTTGCTTTCCTAGAGTTAAAAGAAAACACATTGTGGCGGAGTGGTTTAGGGAATGAATGTTAAGTTGTTAAAGAGTCTTGGCTGACCCGGGTTCGACTCCCGGCAGCTTCATTATTTTTTTATTTATTTTATTTTAACTTTTTATCAAATATAATTTTTATAGTTTAGTTTATTTATTAATTATGTATCGTTTTAACTCAAAATAATCATAAATATTTAATGCAACTTTTATAACTTGGTACTTGATTACAAAACGGAGCGGGTTTTGGAGACCCGATTTTTACAAATGTTACACTCCACATGACAGCTCATCGCGTACGTCATTTTCTGTTACAGAAACATGTTGAGCTGCTCGGATTCGATCTTTGATGTCGGTTATGATTTGCGAACAGCGAAGGCGATTGGAGTTCGCATAACCTTTTCGACTGAGTGCATCAGCCACTACGTTTGCCTTGCCAGGATGATACCGAATTTCACAGTCGTAGTCATTGAGGAGTTCGACCCATCTTCGTTGCCTCATATTCAACTCCTTTTGGTTGAAGATATGTTGGAGACTTTTGTGGTCAGTGTATATTTCACACTTGGTACCATAAAGGTGATGTCTCCATATCTTGAGAGCGAACACAACGGCTCCAAGTTCCAGGTCGTGGGTGGTGTAGTTCTTCTCATGAACCTTGAGTTGTCTAGAAGCATAGGCTATCACTTTTCCTCTTTGCATTAATACACAGCCTAGCCCTTGCCCTGATGCGTCGCAATATACTACAAAGTCATCGCAACCTTCAGGGAGTGTGAGGATAGGTGCGTCACAAAGTTTTTGCTTTAGAGTTTGGAAGGCTTCTTCTTGTTTAGGTCCCCATATGAAGGGTTTTCCTTTATGAGTTAAAGCCGTGAGTGGTACAGCAATACGGGAAAAATTGGCAATGAAGTGGCGATAGTAACCAGCCAAACCAAGAAATGATCTTACTTCGGTAGGGGTACGTGGCGCTTGCCATTCTTGCACTGCCTTGATTTTTTACGGATCGACATGTATTCCCTTGTCATTGACGACATGTCCAAGGAATTGTACTTCACCTAACCAGAATTCACATTTTGAGAACTTAGCGTAGAGCTTTTCAGTCCTTAAGAGTGTAAGGATGAGTCGAAGGTGTCGTTCATGATCGGATTTAGACTTGGAGTAGATAAGAATATCATCGATGAAGACTATGACGAAACGGCCAAGGTAGGGTTTGCATACCCTATTCATTAGATCCATGAATACAGCGGGGGCGTTGGTTAAACCGAATGGCATGACCATGAATTCGTAATGACCATAACGAGTTCGGAAGGCGGTCTTTGGGACGTCTTCTTCATGTACTCTGAGCTGATGATAACCAGAACGAAGGTCGATTTTTGAAAAGCAGGTGGCGCCTTGAAGTTGGTCTAGGAGGTCATCGATGCGAGGTAGTGGGTAGCGATTCTTAATCGTTAACTTGTTGAGTTCTCTGTAGTCGATACACATGCGAAACGTGCCATCTTTCTTCTTCACAAAAAGAACAGTTGCACCCCAAGGCGAGGAGCTAGGACGTATGAATCCTTTGTCAGTCAGTTCTTGTAGTTGACTGGCCAGCTCTTGCATTTCGGATGGGGCTAGCCTATAAGGAGATTTTGCGACTGGTGTAGCGCCAGGTACAAGATCGATGCGGAATTCGACTTCTCTCACAGGAGGGAGTCCTGAGATGTCGTCGGGAAAGACTTGTGGGAATTCCTTCACCACTGGTATATCTTCGAGTTTCTTCTCCTTGTTTCCCTTTTTTGACGACGTGAGTTAGGAATGCGACATAGTTCTTGCGGAGATATTTTCGGGCTTGAAGGCAGGACATTAATTTGAGTCCTTTCGAAGGGGTTTCCCCAAAGATACGTAGGGTCTGACCGTCTGCAAGAGGAATGCGAATGAACTTTTCACGGCATACTACTTCAGCGTGATGCTGGTTGAGCCAGTCCATACCGATTATAATATCGAAACTTCCCAACTTCATAGGAATGAGGTCAACTAGAAAATCGTGATCGTTTAGAGTGAGGGTACAATTTCGTATAATAGAATTTAACGAAACGGGCTTTCCGTCAGCAACTTCCACCGTTAGAGATTCCAGGAGATTATCACGAGTTTGGTTGAGGATAGGTTCGAATTCTAAGGACACAAAACTCTTATCCGCTCCAGTATCGAATAACATGGATTCATAACTACCATTGATGAGAAACGTACCGTTAACCACGTTGTTGTCAGCCCTAGCTTGGTTGGCATTGATGTTGAAAGCTCTTCCTCTAGCAGGTGGAGGAGCTTGGTTAGCTTGGTTACCAGATTTGCTTGAGCTTGGGCATGGATGATGTTCACCAAGCGTGGACATGTGTTCCTGAAGTGGTTTGGGTCTCCACAGTTGTAACAAGCTCGCATGGGTGGCATCATGGGGTAGTTGGGTTGGTAGTAGGATTGGGCTATATGTTGTGCAGGTGGTAGAAGTAAGGGTTGTTGGGCTTGACCCACTATCTGATGGTGGGTTTGGGTTGAGGGTTGATTGCGGTTCATTCGTTGAAGTGTGCGACAAGTTTGAATGGTGTGACCCGCACGGCCACAGCTGGTGCAATGTTGGCAAGGAGTTTCAGGAGGGTGATGGTACTGACAACGGTTGCATTTTGGGTGCGGGCCGGTGTATGCTTTTTAAACGGTGCAGCTGAGGGAGCAATTTGGGTGATTGGTGCAGCGGTGATAGGAGGGTTGGTTTGAGTGACAGCAAAATTCTTGCCGTTTCGTTTCCTCTTACCAGCAAACCTTGAGGATGAGACTGAGTGGTTTGTAGTTGAGGTCTCGATGGGTGCTTTCTTCTTTTCATCCTTAAATTTTCCTTTTCGGATGCGATTCTCAGTGAGTTCGGTAGCTAGTTTCATTGCGGCTTCAAGTGTTGCAGGCGAAGTGCTTAGAACCGAGTCTTGAATTTTTGAGGGAAGACCTCGAATGTAGTGTTCAACCAAGCGGTACACGGGGGTGAACAGATTTGGGATCATTTGATTTAGCTCAAGGAATCTTTTGTTATAGGAAGTGTGATCTCCTTCCTTTTGTTTTAGCGCGTGGAATTCATCTTCCAACTTTTTGATTTCGCTTCTTGGACAGAAGCATCTGGTCATGAGTTCCCTTATCTCTTCCCATGTTAAGGCCATGGCATCTTCAACTCCTCGTTTACCCTTTTATGTGTTCCACCAGGTAAGGGCTACCCCAAACAGTCTTCCGGTTGCATAACGTACCTTGCGATCCTCGGGATAATCGCAATTGAGGAAAGTGTTCTCCATCTCTTCAAACCAGTGAAGGAGAGCAGTAACACCTTCGGTCCCTTCATACTTTGGGCGATCGCAAGATTTGAAGTGTTTGTAGGAGCACTTTTTGGAGTGAGGGTTGGCGACGCTCTGGTCTTCTTGATTGGGAGGGTTTATGGGATTTGCGGTGAGAGCTTGTTGAACTTGAATCACGATGTCAGGAAGCACCGCGGCCATTTGTTTAGCGATTTGAGTGGCCAAGCGTTCATTGGATCTTCCTGACTTTCTACCTCCACGTAGTTGCCTAGCCGACATCTACAGGAACATACATAGGAAGATTGTAAGTTTAAGAAGTTTCTAGGTGTCATGTGTCGTTAAAAGAACAAAAATAACATAACTAACAATAATGCAACTACATCCATAGGATGTCTTGGGTTTGCTCATGTTTGGGCCTCCAATGTCCCCCATACCATCGCCTGTATAGTCATGTGGGCCCCCATGACTAATGGGCTTAGTAGGATTCACATTGGTGTTGGCGGATTAACACTCGCATCACCCGAATGAAAACCGTGAAATATGATTGCGAAATGTATGGTAGGAGGGTGTCCAGGTGTAGACACAATGACAACTCAAAGTGGGATTAGCTCACACGACGTTTGGTATAGCATGCTTTGGCCTAATAGGTCCTTCCTACTCTCATCGTTAGTCCCCAGGTAGGCAAACTGGTCCTTTATTTTGGATTTATACGAATGCCAAGCCTAGACAGGACGTTCCGACTACCGGTACTCGTACCCTTCCAGTTACTACATGCCCGTCATGAGAACTCACTTTTATGTGATTTGAAAATACAAAAATCATTGAAAAATCATGGGAATTGTGAGGTGTGTTCTCTCATGGATATGATATGTTATAGGATATGATTTATGATGAGCATTGTATAATAACATGTATTTGTGAGCATGCTTGCATAACATTGAGTGTAACAATAAACATAAAACATATAAACATCATGAATTTTGTATGTAACGCATAAACAATTTAAAATTTTTAATCAACTATAGTATAGGCTCTAAGGGTCTAATAACCTATCCTATATCCCTATAGTCATGGCTCTGATACCAATCTGTCACACCCCGACCCGTAGCGGAATAAGAGTCGGGGCATAATTGGGTTATCACCAAAGCTCATGATGTTTACTAAAATGTTTCATATTTATTAAATTCAAATTACAACTTAAATATCCAAATCAAAATCCATACAATTACAAGGAAAGGAAACTATGTAAATAATCCAAAGCTTAAACTGATTTGTTCTTCTAGGCCTTCATATGTGTTTCTTGCCTCAACTGGATCACCTGTATCATGTGTAAAACGGGGGATATTTTGGGTCAACAAAAGTTGGCGAGTGAACCTTGTTAAAACATTGTTATTAATTTCTTATTTTATTTAATATTGAAATTTTGTGCAATAATCACATGTGAGCAAACATATATAAATAAACAACACAAACCACTTTGAATGAGTATATGATATGAATGATGATGAATGTGAGATCAAGGCTCAATCAAATGGAGCCAATCTTATGAAGCACCTGATGCTCAACCAGTCTCCCACGGGGAACTGATGGGCCTAATGAAATGCGTGCACTGAAAATAATGAATCCAAACTACATATAATCCACACAACAATTGATATACATTTGATACACATTTGATCACGGATATGATGGATGCACAAGTGTTTAAATATAATAAAGAATTAAACGACACATGATACACCCCAAAACATGATTAAAACGGGGAATTGATAGAGATTCACTCACCTTGGGTACGTTCTGTGATGACGTTGGATGCGCACGAATTTAGGATTTGATCGACGAGAGAAAAACTAACCTAGAATAATAACGAAATGATTCGGTAAATAAATGGATTTTATTTGGGATTAATATTTTTATTTGTTACTCTTAATGGAATTTTTAGATTTATCACAAAGATAGGGGTTGTTTTAATGTTTATCACAAAGACAGTGTGTGGCGGAGCGGTGTGTTGTGTGTTTTGACTTGTGGGTGACCCGGGTTCGAAACCCGGTGTCTACATTTATTTTTTTATTCATTATTTATTAGAAATTTTAAATTATGGTTTTTAGATTCTAATATATTTATTAATTATGTATCGTTTAAAATTAAAAACAACTATAAATACGCAACAAAAATTATAACTGGATATTTGATTGATAAACGAAGCGGGTTTTGAAAACCCGTTTTTCGATGGATGTTACATTAATAATGAAATGAGTAATCCTAGGTCAATCCCTAGACTCGGAAGTCTAAGGAATGTGCTCGTGTAAGTTTGAGATTAAACCCAAGAAGGATAGTGTTTAATTCTCTCAAACGTTGGCTCTGATACCAACCTATCACACCCCGGATTTCCAACCCAAATCCATACACCGGTGGGCCCGGTGGAGAGTATTATGACGTCAGTTGATAACATCATAGTCAATTAAACATGGCACAGCGAAAGTCTTGGAGTAAAATAACTATTACAAACCAATTGTTCGGAAATATAAAATAAAATATAGGCTCGTAATAGAAGATCCACAGGCGGATCATAAAATGTACAAAGAAAGAATATAAAATAGACTTTAGGGCAGATCTAAGGATTTGTAAGATCCTCTTAATCACTACCGAGCAGCTTCCGGCCTATTTCGTATTGTACCTGCAAATTTAGTCTTTGGACGATACGTCAGCTTTCGCTGGTAAATACACCCAACTGACTCATTTTGAAAACATTTTAAAATGATTTTAAGTGCACAGGGCACAAAATCTTTTATAACTTGGGAAAGTTACTTTGTAACCTTGTTAACAGATTCACATGTTTGTCCATACATACAGGGCCCAGTACAGAGACCGAGACATGATTAAATACACACCACTTAGAACTCACAGAGGAGTTATCCCCAACGACTTGGGTAATTTGCATTTGAGCGTCTGTCAGGTGTATGCCTACACCCCACGCTAAGGTCGTGGCCATTAACTAATCTAATGAGCCGAGGATATCCACGACACGGTAATTTAACCCCTTATGTTTAAGTTATCAAACAAAACTGATTAAAACATAATATGTGGATTTACTAGCCACAATCCGGTATTCGATTAATCCCATTTCTGACCAAGCGGTAATAGTTTACCGTATCCCAAGCCCGTATAGGGAAAATAAGTCGAGAGTATTTACCTGAGCTAGTCTTCCTTTAATTTCAATAACTCAGCCGTATACAAAAGTACTTAAGTGCAGATAGCATTTATCGGCAAGGCTCTAGTATGGATTATGGCATAAGCTAACCAACTAATACTAACAGTCTTTATTTAAGTCATAGACTTAGACCGAGTAGTGTACATGATCAAAACGTATACCGCTTGATTAAACGATGATTGGATAGAATGTAGTTTAAACCCGACAAATACTTTGACTTGCATAATATGGGTAAACAATTAACATTCTGGATTTTGAGATTAAAATGATAAGGTTAAACACGTTTTGGTTGAATTTCGTAATCTAGTTACGTATAATCAACCGTACGCTTATAAGCGATAATGGGTAACCGGATAAGTCATGGACAAGTTCTATATGCCATTATATTTTAAATAAGTTAAAATATCAGTAGGATATCAACTTATATGCCCGTTAAGGTTTTAAAACGAAGTTCTGCCTCATAAGGGCATTTCGGTAATTTCATACCGTATAAAAGAAACTTGAGTATAATTTAATGTTATAATTATGCGTATTCTGGAAAAATAATTTATTTATGATATAATATCAGTAGGATACCAATTATATGTGTAATTTATCTTTTATGACCAAACTATGCACCGAATGGGCATTTTGGTCATTTTACACAAAGTTTATAAATTATTTAGGATTTTGAGTTTATAACATGTACTTACTGTAAATATGTTTAAAATAAGTTTTAAAATCAGTAGATAACAAGTATTGGTCAATTAATATGGTTTAAAACCATACTATGTGCCGAAGCGGCGCTTATGTCGTAATATGACGTTTTATGCGATGTTTATGAAAACTGACATTATGGTCAGATTAAAATATCTTAGATATGTTATTTAATATAACATATCAGTAGGTAAAAGATTTACCTTTAAAAGATTTGATTAAAACTATTTTATGAGCCACAAGGGCTAAAATCGTCATTTATCGACATAGTTTAAGGACTTGCTTGAAAATTCAGTCTATAACTTGGTTTAACATCTCAAATAATCCTACTTATAATATTATATCAGTAGGAAACTTATTTTCGAGTTCATTATCATTAAAACCTTGATTTCTGCAAAAGGGCATTTTGGTCAATGATGGCATAATTATGGAACTTGCGCATAAACTTAGATTCTGATTATGATCATGTAATATAACCTCAAAGGGTTATACTACATTATATTACGATCATAATGCAACTTTAGATCAGAATGTAACTAATCTAAATCGGGCCAGAATCAAAAGTCAAGGCAGAAGTCAAACTTCACGACTTTCGGTTGCGAACCGACCCTAGAACTGAAATTGACGAGCCGAACATGTTCTTACATCTTCTAATAATTATTACCAACTTGTTTAAGTTTCAAAACAGATTTCATAACATAAATCAGTCAATTTATGATTTTTCTGAAAAATGGCCTGTTTGACTTTTTAATATCATAACTTTGACCCGTCAATTGGTCTAGCAAACGTGATCTTCAGGAGGTGCCCTTTATAGGGATTAACACCTAACTTATTAGGATCACTTAGCCATGTTCATTTCGAACAATGGCTGGACCATAATGGTCTTAATCGAAAGTCAAAGCTTTTTCCGTAAAACGCTTGACTTTTGGCTATGAGCCTATAAACGAAAATGCAAGAGCAAGGAACACTTACAAGAGGTGCCTAGAATGCAAGAGAACTAAGTTGGATGCTCCTTTCAGCTAGGAACTTCCAGAGGTGGGAGAAGAGTGTATGAATAAGAAAGGTGCAAGTTGAAATGGTGAACTTAAGCACCTATTTATAGTTGGAGAACTCAAAGGAGGTGAAGCCAGGTTTTTAGGGGTGTAAGAGGAAGCTTAAAAGTGTCCCAAAACGTGGCATAGCAGTTTGGGAAGCCATGGTTTCGATTTTAATGGTTTTGGAGTTTTGTTTGGGAGCCAATCAAAACTTTCTGCAGCAGAGGGCTTCTCGCGCCCCGCGAGAGACCCAGGCCTGGTCTCTCGCGCCCCGCGACCGCCCCTTGGCCAGTTTCAAGTTTTGACACTTTTAGCCACTTAACTATATAAAGCTTCTAGAAACCTTTTAAAACACCTTTTTGGCACTTTTAGCCCTCCGTAGCCAATACTTGGCATACCCGGGATTATGCCCGGACATTGTCGAGCTCTCGGTTCGTTAAAAGGTCATTCAGAGGTATAAATTAATATGTTGACACTTTTAATCCCTCCATCATCCAACTTTCACATATTTACAAAATTGAACCCTCTCGTCCAACAAATGGCACGTATGAGAGTTAGGACTTCGCAAAGGATCGCTCAGAGGCTCATTATAAGCATGTTGACTCCGATGTCACTCAGAGGCTATGTATGTTGACATATCAGTCATTTAGAGGCAAAGTTTCAAGCATGTTGACATATCAGTCACTCAGAGGCTAAGTCTTTAAGCATGTTGACATATCAGTCACTCAGAGGCTAATGATTTAAGCATGTTGACATCGGACCGTCACTCAGAGGCTCAGTTTGAGCATGTTGACGCCTTTAGTCCTTATTGGTCTTTAATAGACTATATTTAAAATACAACACGTGTCACTATACTATTGGACATGATTTTACAGGGTGTTACAGTGCTACTTCATGGGTTACTCATATTCTCAAAAGGCGTATCGAGTTTACAACAAACAAACCAAGATGGTAATTGAATCATACTACGTCGACTTTCAAGAAGGAAACTACACCAACACTTGAAGTTCTCCAAATTGGTTTTATGATGTAGACGTTGTATTCAACACTTTCGACATTGATGAACCATTCACTGAAACCGAACCTGCAGAAACAACCCCAATAGAACCATTGTTTTATCCTTCAGACATCGGCTTCACTCCTTTTACAACTCGTTTCACCCCAGTCTCTGCCGATCCAATCCTTCCTGTTGATGAAGTTAATGGCGACACTCTAGCTGAGAATGCATCTACATGTGATGCTTCTTCTTCACAGCCGATTGTGGATGAACCACCTAAATAAGGAAAACCTCCAATTATCTACTTCGAAGAACACTTCTCCAATCTACCTCAACAAGTTGAGACTCACACCAACGCAGGATACAATACAAATCGAAATCATCCAATTGAGAATGTCATTGGTCCTGTGGAAGATGGAGTTCGAACTCGTGGACAAACACATACCATCAACACTGGATTGTATGCAGCTTTTCTTTCGCAGTCTGTACTAAGAGACATTGAAGAAGCCATACCAGATTCTAGATAGGTGCAGGCAATGCAAGAAGAGTTATCTCAGTTTCGTAAGCTCAAAGTTTGGGAACTCGTTGATCTACCAGATGGAAAGTATCCCATTGGCAACAAGTGGGTATTTCGTAACAAAATGAATGATCATGGTGTAGTCATCAAGAATAAGACAAGACTGGTAGTTCAAGGATTCCGACAGGAGGAAGGGATTGATTATGAGGACGTTTTTGCTCCGGTAGCACGTTTGGAAGCTATTAGAATATTCTTAGCATATGCTTCGTACAAAAACATCAAGATGTTTCAGATGAATGTAAAGAGTGTGTTTCTATATGGAAATGTGAAGGAAGAAGTCTATGTTTGCCAGCCTCCGGGATTTGAAGATCCACACTTTCCTACACGATACTATAAGCTTGAAAAAGCCCTCTACGATCTTCAACAAGCTCCTTGAGCCTGGTATGAGACTTTGTCGACATATCTTTTGGAATGTGGGTACACAAGAGGTAAAATCGATATGACTCTCTTCACGAAAAGGATCGGAGATAATGTGATGCTGGTGCAGATCTATGTAGTCGATATTATTTTTGGGTCAACTGATGAGGCCCTATGCAAGGAGTTCGAGAAGGTTATGAAGGCAAAGTTCGAGATGAGCATGATGGGAGAACTCACGTTTTTCTTGGGATTAGAAGTGAAGCAGAGAGAAGACAATATCCTCATTCATCAAGCAAAATACATAAGGGATATTCTCGCTAAGTACAGCATGAACGACTGCAAAACCGCCAGCACACCATTTGCAGCTCAGACAGAACTCACATCTGATCTTCAAGGAAAACCAGTGAACAAGTCCTTCTATCGCTCGATGATAGGCTCGTTGATGTATCTGATTGCAAGTAGGCCTGACATTATGTGGGTGGTTTGCCTCTGTGCATGATTTCAGACGAATCCAAAAGACCCTCATGAAGCTGCTATCAAACGAATTATTCGTTATCTGAAAGGAACACCCAAGCTCGGACTGTGGTATCCTAAAGATAGCAATTTTGATTTAATTGCTTATTCTGACAGGGATCATGCAGGTTGCAAGGTTGACAGAAAGTCCGTCTCCGAGGGTTGTCAATTATTAAGAAATCGTCTCATATCGTGGCAAAGCAAGAAGCAGACAACAGTTTCCACATCTACCGCTCAAGCCGAATATATGGCAGCTTATAGTTGCTGCTCACAAGTTCTTTGGATACAAAATCAGTTGCTGGATTATGGAATCAACACTATGAAGACTCCAATATTCATCAACAACGAGGCGTGTCTAGGAATTGTGAAGAATCCTATCCACCACTCCAAAACAAAGCACATCGAAATTCGCATTCATGCGATCAGAGATGCATACGAGAAAGGATACATTCAAGTCGTGCATGTAGATACTATGCAACAGAAAGCTGATATTTTCACGAAATCCTTCGACAAAACCCATTTCAACCAGTTGGTAACCTGGTTGGAAATGGTCAATTTCCTTGAGTGGAAATGATTTGAGTCTTCATAACCGTTTAAAAATTGTCTTTTCATGTCTTTTCATAATAAATATCTTAAACATCTTAACAAAAATTGTGCCCAACAAAAAGATTTTCTACAACTTTAAAATTTCATTTTCAAGCGTTGGACTTTCGAAAATCAAATTTTAAGGGAGGAAGTTTTCCAGAAAATAAGCATATGCTTGCAATTTGATCTTTCGTTTGACACCCGCTTAAGAAATGATTGAAAATTGCTGACAATTTGTTTGTTCAAACAGAAAAAGAATGGAAAATCAAGTTTTAAATAAGGAAAATTGATCGAGGTGCCAAGCAACGACGTGTCACAAGATTCTGCAACATCATCGAGTAAACTGTGAGTAGGCAACAAAAGTTAATGCTTACACAAGAATTCTAGATACTCACATTCTTGTGCAACTTGCTGGTAACACGTTGCGGCGTATGGCTTAATGGTCTTAAATCTTGCGTTGATAGATTGCCAAAGTCTGAGATTTCGGGTCTTTATATTGACTAATCATTTGGGGATATCATAGTTGCTCTTCTACTACATCAAGATATATGCTGACCTAGACATAATTATGATATCTTTTCAAAAGAGCAAATGTGGCCAAAATTCTACACAGATGAAGCTCTCATTGGGAATCATTCAAGTGCTTAAATCGTACCAACTATGGTATCTGTCTTAGCCCTCGTTAGACATTGGTCTCTCTGCTGTACGAAAGTACTGACCTGATCATCAATTGTCTTTCGTTGAAATTCAAAATGAATGAAGTCAATATACTCACCCGCTATGAGGAATCTTTGTGCATACCTTGATCGCGGGGTATGTCCTGATGTAGGACTCACGGGCACAACATTCTAACAGTTTAGCTTAAGTGGGGGCCATTGCAATTCTTGTCAATATTACCACAACATGATAAAACACTTACTGAAAGCATGTTGAAAGAAATGTGCATGGATTTAAAGGGACAAACATACTGACAGTTTTTCTTGTGCCTTGATTATTCAATATTTTCTATTACATTACAAACTGACAAAGTGTTGCAAGTATGATCTTTTATAGGAAAGTCACAGGATCTGAATCAATTAGAAATATGTGAAAAAGAAAGCTCTGTGGCTCTAAAAATGATTTACAGGGTTCAAATTGCAAATTTCTGTTTTTCTTAAACTTATTTTCAACTTTTGCACGATTTTTAACTAAAAAATGGCACGTCTTTCGAGAAAGTTTAGATTTTCGAGCGTATTTGTTTTATACTTCTTAGACTTGAAGAAACCTAAAAAAAACCTACGCGGCGTATTTATCCTTCTAGCGTAATTAATAAATACGTTGGAAGATAATCTTGTGTGTGTATATATATGTATATATATATCAGATGTGAATGTGTTTCTTTTTGAAACTTCATCTTCTTCATTATACCGAAACCCACTTTCAAAACACTCACAATTCAAATATCATCAAAACATTTGAGCAGATTTGCTTGAGTTCGATTTCGGTATGGTTTCTTTGTTTACATACTGATTGTCTATTGTTTGTTCATCAAAAACCATGTTCAAAACCGTCACAATCATTAAGAATGAATAAATTAGTATTCAAAGTTTGGTTTTTTGGTTTATCAAGAAACTTTTGAAGCCAGCGTATTTAAGTTGAATGTGGCGTATTTACGCAGAAGACAAGTGTTCGCAGAGTTAAGTCTTGAACGCGAGTTCAAGCAACCGGCGAATTTGACAATTACGTCGATCAACTAGCGTAGATAAGCATCTATGCTGATTGCTTTCTTGAGACAAAACTTAAATACGATACACATAATCAGAGTAATTAAGTCGCTACCGGCGTATATGTCACTTTGTCTCATGTGTATAAGTCGCATGTCCGGCGTAAATAGTTGACAAATCCGGCGTATTTGTCGGCGGATATACCAGCGAAATTATTTTTCAAAAAAACAAATTCTTATTCTTTTTGTAAATAATTTTATATAATCGTGTATATATATCCTTACGAACTGACAGTTGTGTTTCGTAACTCAAATCTAACTTGGCTTGTTTCTATACTTTCAGAAATGGTGAAAGAAATTATTTGGGACAAAACACGGAAGCACAATCAACTGTGTAAGATAGAGCCGCCACCAAAAGACTTTGAAGACGTGGCGGAATGGATAAACTCAAGCAAGATAAGCTATGCTGTTCAAGCTGATCCTATTATATACAACATTCACATTGAACAATTCTAGAAAACAGCCAAAGTTTCAACCGTCAACGAAGTCAAGAAAATCACGGCTACCGTGCGAAACAAGAAAGTCACAGTAACGGAGGACAACGTGCGTTGAGTGCTCAGTCTTGGAGATGGTCACAAAGACCGACTCAGAGTAAAGAAAGATGATATCCTAGACGGCTTCAAAGGAATGAGATATGTCGGAGATTTCAAAGAGAAGAATGAGATTAAGCGGAAAGGCCTCACAAAGGATTGGTGATTCATTCTTCACGTGTTTGCAATGAACTTAGCGCACAGAAAGGGAGGCTATGATGGTTTGAACCTAGAATGGTCAGCTGCTATGCTTAACCTATGCACTAGATAACCGTTCAACATCTCGGGTCTAATCTTCTACTGTATGGTTGACAACGCAAACTCCTCCATTTGGGCTATGTATCCCCGTTTTGTTCAGCTTCTTATTAATGACCAGCATCCAAATCTCCCACACGACAATTCACGTACAAGTTTCAGTTGTCGATTGGCCGCCAAATCACGGAACTGAAAACTGAAGAGCGGGTGATGTTTCATCAGTGGATGTATAGAGAAGAGAGATTTCCTCTAGTGAAAGTTGCGTACAAAAAGTATAGAGAGGGTGTTAAAAGAAAGAGAGACAGTTTGAAGAAGAAGCAGACAAAGAAGAGGAAGAAACTGAACAACTAATAAGAAAGAACAAAGGAAAACAGCCTATAAAAGAGGGGGATTCATCAAAGAAAAAGAAAGACACCTCGTCTAAAGAACGTCTGATGGATAGCAGCTTTCGGGTCGGTGGCACTAGAGAACACAGGGAGCACATCGAAAATCTATGTACCATACATGAGGCAGAAGAAAGAGAAAAGAGAGAAGCGAAAAGAAAGAGGCGAGAGATGACGGAATCTGAAACGCCAGTGACGGTCACTACTGAACAAGAATAATTAGATGAGTTTGTCGATCATCTAATTGTAGATCTGGAGACTCCTAGTAGGTCACTTCCCCAGAAACGGAAGAAAACAGGGGAAGGGCCGTCAAAAAGTGCTCAAACAAAGCAGATGCCTCAGCAAGTCCCTCGAAGACCTCGCCCATTTTAGGAACTGTATGATAAATTGTCAAAGGACATTGGGACAGGTCCTGAACAAGAAATATGCCTTCTGAAGCATCAAGTTAGCAATACAAATGTGATCCATGAAAAATTGAGAGAGCAGAGAAAGAAAAACAAGGAGCTTCATGCAGATGTCAAGCAGTAAACAAGATTTGTTAGATTTCAACAAGATGGCATGGAAAAGATGTGCAGAATGGTAAGAGAACTATGCGCCAAAGCAGATATACAACCAACGTTCTCGGCTATAGATATCTTCAATGTGGATAGAGATGAGATGCCGGCGTGTTTCGTTGATGGGGATTGGAGGAAGATATTATGTATGAGACTGAGGACGGTGATGAAGTGGCTCCAATACATCCAGAGTGGTTCAGAAAAGAAAGAGAAAAACTTCCAGACTTTTATCAAGTTGTCACAGTGGAAAAGACAGAAGTTACTAACAAGATAATTAGTTGGAAGTACTATAATCTGAAAGGGATGTTTATTGTGAAAAGACGAGGTGGAGTGATTCAACACTTCAAATCTGGAGTAGACATGAAACGCCTTCCTCGGTGGGATATACGTGAGCTGGGTAGGTTAGACATGATAAACCTGACCTATAGCAGTGTTGGGGCTGATTTTGAAAGATTGATCTTAAGAGAATGCAATTGGGGTTTTACAGTGTTCAAGCCACAGTGCCCTCGCAGAAGGGTATCTAAGACAAAGAAAGATCCCAATACTGAAATGGGAGTGGTAACTTGGGTGATTGATCCTGCTAAAGTCGAAACCAGAGTCAAAATCCCTCCAAACAACCTGTGATGCTTACAAACTTCAAGAAATGGTTCTACGTTGGGAAAACAGGAGAAGCAGTGATCAGATCTAAATCTAACGAAGATATTCGTATTCTAGATCCAATGGATGTCTTTATGTTCAACCTATCCAATCTAAGCATTCTTTATGGCCACAAGATTCATGTCGGTGCCGGAAATGAGTATAAAGAGGAAGGGATGTTGTTCCAAAGACAGTAGAACGAGCGAGAGAAAGAAAGATCGAAATGATGGACATCGCGACCAGAATCGAAAAACAAAAAGAGAAAGAGGAGGCTAGGAGAAAGAAAAGAAAGCAGAAAACGTCAGTTCAGGAGAAAGATACATCACCCACTCAAGTCGCATCAAAATCTCAACCTCCGGTTTCATCCACATATGAGGCCACTACGGAGGATCCGACCACCACAAGTGAAGTTTTTATCAATCCATCTGAAGCACCAAATGAACAGTCTGCAGATCAAGCTGCACCATATCCAGAAACCAAAGATCGAGATTCTGCCGCAAGCCCTGAAGCTCAGAACAAAGATTGAAGACTTCAAGTACGCAACGGTCTAGGGGGATATTGTTAGGACGTTTTGAGACCATTGATACTTGAGTTTAATAGTTTATAGCTTGTTTGTGATAGTTAGTAAAACTAGAAGGGCTAAAAGTGTAATTTGTGATTCTAGTACTAGGGGCGGCGTAATTAGTGTCCCAGCGTATTTATTAAATACGTAGGGTAGTCAGTGTGTATAAATATGATGTTCAATGAAACCCTAGTCTAAGTTCTTGGACAGATTTTGGTAATTTCAATTGTGTTGTGATTGTTGTTCTTGTGCTTAATCCGAAATATCCAGGTGCATTCAGTGATTATATCCTTTGGGATTCCATATACAACACTTGTTGTTGATCCATACAAGAATCTTCATCTTCATCTTTTGGTTTTCTTAACTTTTACACATTCAAACAACTAATCTATAGTTGTTTGGGTGATAACAATCAACCACTGTATCTGATTTGGGACTCACACAACCAAAGGTTTTTATCGATCATAGATTTCCCTCTTATGTTTGCAAATTAAACAAAGCCATCTATGGTCTAAAGCAGGCTCCCATGGCCTAGTTCACCATTTGAGTGTGTTTCTAACCAATTACGGGTTTGTGTGAAGTAGGGCTGACCCGTATCTCTTTGTTTTTTGTAAAGATTCGTGTCTCATGTATCTTCTTTTCTTGTTTGTGTTGATGATCTTATTCTCACTAGCAATCAACCTCACATCCTCAAATCATTCACTTCATGCCTCAATAATGAATTCGCTATCAAAGATCTGGGGGAACATAACTACTTTCCAGCACTGGAGGTTACCTACACTCCAAAGGATTTGTTTTTAAATCAGTCTAAATACACACTTGATATTCTCAAACGTGCTAAGATGTTGGAATCGAAAACCTGCTCCAACACCTTTAAGCATAAATGTTTCTTTTGTCTCTACACGTGAATTGTTTTCAGATGCCACTCACTATCATTCTATTGTTAGCGCTCTCAAGTATTCAACAATCACGAGACCTGACATATCATATGTTGTCAATCAAGTTAGTCAGTTTTTGCATGTACCGACTCCTACCTACTACCATGAAGTTAAAAGAATTTTGCATTATCTAAAGAGTACAGTTGCATATGGTATTCACTACTCTCATCCTACTCATACATCTCTGCTTGGATACTCTGGTGCTGATTGGGCGTGTTGCTTGGAAACTCGTCGTTGTACATATGGTTACTCTATTTTTTTAGGCAGAAACCTTATTTCTTGGAGTGCTAAAAAGCAATCGACCGTTGCTAGATCTAGTTGTGAATCTGAATATCGAGCTATGGAAAACACTGCTGCAGAAATTGTTTGGTTAACTCAGCTCCTTCAGGAACTTCATGCTTTACCTCCGGATAGGCCCACTATACTTTGTGATAACCAAAGCGGCCTCTTTCACACACAGAATTATGTATCTCACAAACGTGCAAAACATATTGCCCTTGATTATCATTTCTTGCGTGAACTTGTGCTTGCGGGAAAATTAGCTACAAAATTTATTCTGACCAAGCTTCAGGTGGCTGACATTTTTACAAAGAGTCTTCCTTGCCATCTCTTCAACAAGTTTTGTGACATGCTTCATATTGGTCTACCACCGTTACGCTTACGAGGGATGTTATATAATATTGTACCTTGTTGTAATTATATATTTGTATAGGTACTTAGGTGTAATATGTGTGTTTGTATATTATATGCTCTCATTTGTTTTTACCCATTCAATCATAAAGTTATCACATTCATGTAAGTACATGAGGTAGAAGACACGACCCAACACAAAAGAGCCATAACATGTACCGCACTTGAGATGGAAGATCAACATTACACGCGTTATGGTGATGAGTTGTATGGTTGATAACATAATGCTTGACTTTTGAAGTTCAATCTTCTAAAACTATTGGTCAACTTAACGGAAAGTGTGGAACTGAACAAGAAAAGATAAGTAAAAAAATAAAAGATTGTAAAACTCACCTACAAAACTATTGGAAAATATGTTGAAGTTTGTTGCTTAGAATAGCGCCATCAATGATGTTTCTTTCATGTGAAGACATGTGGAAGAAAACAAGAAAGGAAGGTGTCAGCAGTGATTACAAGACCTTTCATCTGGAAGGTTATATAGCGCCTATCCTTAACATAGCATCTAATGGCGTCTCCCCACACCGCCTTAAGGAGCGTTATATCACCTGAGTTAGGTTGCCTTGCGAAAATTATAACGGGGTGAAAACATTTGCTTCTCTCTCTCTCTCTCTCTCTCACACACACACAATATATATATATACACATATATAACTCTATATCTACATAATCTCCCACTACATACACATGTTATATAACCCCCCCCCATATTTTATTTTTTCACCATTTGTCACATAACCCCTCATAAAAGGTGTTATGTGGTGCTACCACTACACATGGCCTAAGTTTCTAATTCTTTTTGAAGCTTAGAGTGAAAAGACTGAATAGCGTTTGCAAAACTATACAATCCATATTCATTTAGGACCAATGTAATTCACTAATTTTTTTAGAACGATTAAAAAGTCCGGTCACCTAGGTACACCATAGGTAAAATGACATCCACGTCTATTATCGCAAACAACAATGGTGATTTGACCCTTCACCAATTTTAGAGGAAACCATCCCAAAGGCCCCACTACGGTAAAACCTTTGGATCACACATGATTAAGGATGAGCTCGGTATCAATCGGTATCGAAAATCCCAAAAAATGGGTACTGAAAATACCCGGTACAGTATAGTTCAGTACCGGTACCATATACGCTAAATGTCGATACCGAATCAGTACTGAAAATCGAGTCGTTTCGGGAAATTCGGTACCAATTCCGAATCAGTACCTGGTACCATTTGCTCATCCTTACGCATTACATTTTGTCATAAACAAAACTCCAACCAACAACATACCCTAGAGAAAATCAGAAAGATACCGCTAGAGCATTTACCCCATTGGTAATTCACTATCATTTGTACCAAAATAGTTAAACCTACAACCCTATTTCCAATTAGAAGCGGTGAAATCCGGCTAGACGAATAAATTATAACAAATCAAAATGGATTACGATTAAAAGATGGTGATTTCACATGCTCTTAAAAAGAAGTTGGTTGGGTTAACCCACCCTTACTATGTTTTAATTTATTAAATATATATTCACAACAGCTGTATTATTAAATTAAATTATTTTTATTAAAATTAATTTAAAATAAAACAATAAAGTAAAACTATTTAAAGTTATAAAGCATTTGATATGTTATCATCTAACTGTTTGATAAAGTTGACACATTATAACAAACTTGATTTGGAATTATCATTTTATCTCAAAACAATTATTTAGGTTAATTATTTCAAGTTAGGTAAAAGACAGCGATTTATTTTATAAGTATAATGTTGTCACAAATAAATTGTTTGTGTTGGAAATCATTGTCAAAGCAAAGTATGAATATCATGTAGATATTATTTAATCGTAATAGTGTACATCTCCAACTTAATGTTTTCCTTTGTCTTGCAAAAGAATTGGAAACTTATATAGATTATTTAAAAGATATATATTCCTTTGTCTTAAAACAGAGAGATGTAAATATGATTATTTAAAAGATATATATTCTATAACGTTTAGATAAGTATTAATATTAGTTTATATTATTTTATTTAAAATAAATAAAAGATAGAAAGTGAAAAAAAAAAGAGAAATGGAAGAGGAGGTCCACATAAAGAACGACTTTGTTATCGTAGAAATTTCAGCTGCTTTATCTATTAATTGATTAATAAAATTTTGATGTTATCATTATAAATCGAAAAAAATCTAAAGACTTCAATTAATAACACATGGCTTTCTCTCTATTAAACTTACAATATTTAGTGATTATAAATTCTAATACATACCTTTAATTAATATATAACAATATCTATATCTTTACCTTACATATATATATATATATTTATATCTTACAAAATTACTTTGTTTTGCTATTTAGTATTCATTATAAATCCAAAAAGAATCTAACTTAAAATAAAAGACTCTAATTAGTGGCCCTCAATCAAACTTACAATATTTAATGATAATATATTCTAATATATACCTTTAATTAATATATAACAATATTTATATCTTTACATTATATATATATATATATATATATATATATATATTTATATCTTACGAAATCACTTTGTTTTGCTATTTAGTATTCATTAACAAATAATAATAATTATGTTGGTGTACCAATATTAATGTATTAAATGTTCGTTAAAGAATCCTTCTATACGTTAAATGTATATGAATAATTTTTGGCATAATAATGTAGCAATATTTGATTATTTAATAAAAAATTTGCATTACCATATTATAACAATTGTGGTAGGATCTTAGAAAATATGTGGTGGTGTTAACATGGACCGTCACGTATCACAATCTTATTGGTCTATATATATATATTCTACAATCTCAGACTTTTTCAACAAGGTTTTCTTTTACCAATCTGAGTTGTTTCTGTCACTTTTTTGTTTTATGATTTTCTCGGTTTTGGTAATCGTTTGCTTATTACCCGTGCTCGCAACATAGGTTTTGCCCCCACCATCTAAAAACTGTAAAATAAACTTAAAAATATCACTTGGACCCACTCGACTTTATAATGCATGTCGGTATCAGTTTAAGTTTGTTTACGCTATATCGTTCGCGGTATAAGTTCACGTTTATTTTGTCTACGTTTTACGTCATATGGCGGTATAAATTTGTGTTTTTTTAATATTTTTATTGGTTTCAATTGTAATCTGATTACTACTTAGCACGCTTTTACAAACCCGCAAAACGGGGGTTAAATACTAGTTCAAAATATATAATAATCGTAATTCAATACAACGATGAATAGTTTAGTTTTCTAGTTTGTTTCTTTTTGTAATAAATAAAAATTAACACATTCGTATACAAATCATGTGCACGTTAACATGTTATAATTCCCATGTTTAAATTTTAAATTGTTCTTTTTACATGCTATTAACGTCTCTCTAATACGGTAAAGATCATGTAATAATGTCTCATTAACATAAACTCTACATTTTTTACGATTAACAGAATCAATCATGAGCATTCTCGGGGCATCCACTAGACCAAACGGAGTACTCCGAGAGTAACCCGAGTCCACCCACTAATTCTCACGCTTTAATCCATTTGACCCATTCCTTTCCAAGCCCCCACCTGGCTTGTCAAGAATCAAACTATAACAGCATATCTATAAGATGGTTAGATCAGTCATAATATTTCATGACCATTCCCCTTATGGACTTTTATAACATTTATCTCATTCAATTCCAATATAGGTAGTTTGACTTTTAGAAGTCAAATTGTCGTTTGACACTTATAAATGCACTGACAAATTCAACAAAACTAGTTTGGGCATTTTATCATAGGCTTTGTGGACATCAATTTTAAT
This sequence comes from Scalesia atractyloides, assembly GCA_947069175.1. NCBI lineage: Eukaryota > Viridiplantae > Streptophyta > Magnoliopsida > Asterales > Asteraceae > Scalesia > Scalesia atractyloides. The sequence continues at coordinate 12,775,586 of CAMTDV010000116.1, read as the reverse complement.
CCTCACTCAATGTATCTAAATTCTAACAATTTACCTTGTATTCACACTTCATGTTACTCAACTACATTCAATTATCAAGATTTTATATCATAAGTCTAATATATACAAATTAATCTAAGGAGGTTAATTTCTTAAAATCATGTCAAAACCCACTTAACCTCTTATGAGCGTTTTAACCTAAAATTATCATGCATATGATTTCTTTTTCCATTCATATCATATTCTAAACCCAATTCACATATCAATTTCATCATAACCCACATTTCTTCATACTTGAACAATCAGTCAAGTATCTCATCTAGTAATTATCTAACAAAACAAACTAAGGAGATATTCATGAGCATTCACACAATCTCAATACACATTATTATGGTGGGACCAAATTACTAAAACTTTCTATTCCATGGATTTCTTTAGACTAGAAAATTCACCAAAAGCAAAATTATAACATACCTTAGGTTTGGATGTTGTTAGAGACTTCAAATCTTCCAACATACAAGCCTATCACTCAATTCACACTTTGATTTCACTAGATTTTCTTCAATTTAGGGTTTTAAGTATTTCCCCCCTTTTCTCCTTCTCTTCGGTCGACCAGAACACACACTAGTGTGTGTGTGTTCTTTTTAGTTTTGGCCTTTTTAATCTCCTTACTTTCAATTGTCCAAAATTATCCCCTTAGGTTTAGTAAGCTATTTAGTTTTGTTTAAACCCCCATATAACACTACTAGTAATTAATCATTATTATAACTAGCTTTAGATATTCCTAGTCAAATTACTAAATTTGGAGGTGTTAAAACCTGATTCAATTTAAGTCTCCCTCGCCCGGGCCTTTTATAAACTGTATCTTATAAAGGACTTATTTACTTTTTATTTAGCATTAGGCTTATTTATTTAAATTCTAATGTTTATTGGGTTAATTTTACCTTTAAAGGTATTTTACCTGCCCATCCCGATTAATTTGGTTTAAGTACCAAATTCATTTTTGAGATGTTACAGGTTTTTATGTGATGATTGTGTTGTTGGGTAATTGAACAGGAAAGAGAAAGAGAAGAAAAAGAGAGAAAGATTAACAGTGGTGGTGGGATTTGGTGGCTGTCACGGTGGTGGTGGACTGGTGGTGGTGGTGGTGAAGGTTGGTTGGAGAGAGAGAGAGAGAGTAGAGAGAGAAGTGAGATATGGTTTTGTTTATTTGTTTAATATATTTTAAATATGCTAGTAAAATTACCAAGCTACCGTCATGTGCAAGGAACATGTCATACTTAACTGAAATTTTTAACCTGGTTAGTGCTAAAGTACGTAGGGTGTAATGGGTTTTACAAATAAAGGATTGTGACTGTAATTATTGAAGTTAAAGGCTATCCGTTACAATCCGGTACAAATATAAAGGACGAAAACTGTAATTTACCGCTTTTTTATTTTCAATTCTTTCTTCATCGTATTATTTTTAACATACTTTTATAAGAAACAATATATTTAATTTAATATAGCATCTATATGTAATGTTTAGATATTTTTTAAAAGTAAGTATGATGTCATTCGATTCTTGAATGCGGCCCGACTACTGAAAGAGTAAGGCAATTGGTTCAATTATCGGTCTGATTACAAAAACATTGTTTGTTTAACATGTTGGAAGCTTTATATGTATCTTTTAAAATTGCACACTTTTAGATCTTGGATCATTCTTCTTTTGGCATGTTAAAGAATGAATTATCATTCTGAATGGTTCAACCTCTCAAGTGATCTCCACTTCTGTGATTTCTTCTACAAGCATGTCGAAATGCTTTGTGAAAATGTTTCTTTTATTTTTCAAGATAATAAAAACAACTAGATGGCCCATTTTAGGTTTAATTATTTATTTAATTAATGACACTTGCGCACCACTAGAGATAGTAGTTTCATTTCATTAAAAAAATATTTAATTTAAATAACCCAAACTTTCATCAATTGGCCGATAACACTTTCAACATTCGATTTGTATTATATCACTCCCAACTTTCAACTTATTGACTAATAACACTCTCAAACTAACCAAATTTGCTAACATCAGTTGCCACATCACCAAACCAAAGCCACGTCAGCAACTACGTCACCAACAAAGCCAAGTCAGATGCCACGCTACTGTCACATCATCAAAAAAGTCAAATCAGATGCCACATCAGCTGCCATGTTATCAAAAATTCCACGTTAGATGCCATGTCAGCACACAAGTGCCACATCAACAAAAAACTAATTGGGTTAGGGTACAGTTAGTTTGGAAATGCTATCGGCCAATGAGTTAAAAGTTGGAAGTGATGTGATACAAATCGAAAGTTGAAAATGTTATCGGCCTGTTGATAAAAGTTGGGGTTATTTAAATCTAATATCCCTAAAAAATTATAATGTTGTTGTAAAAGCAAGGATGAGATCAATACAATGTTGCCCTAAATTGAATGGTGTTTAGCATTAGAAAAAAATGTATATATATATATATATAATCGTAGATGATGGTAAATATAGTTACAGAAAAGTGATGATGGTGAATACAATACCGACATTTCAATCATAAAAAATGAAAAATCAAAATTAATTGATTGATAGTAGTTTTGTTGGTTCTTTAATAGGGTTAGTTCTCTCTTAAAATGCACCCTACAATTATATGTATTTAAAGATTATTGGTTTCTCAATGAATTGTATTTTTAATAATAACAAAAATTGCTACAAAACTAAAAACTAGAAAACATATTCAAGACAAGTTATTCGAGTGATAAACGATATTCTCACAAAGATAAAGCAACCATCTCTCAAGCTCATATAAGACTACAAAAACAAATGTTCAAGACTGAGACGTTATGTGTGGTTGAGGAGCGGATTAATAAAGCACAAACTAAAAGCTATGGTTAATATTTGATATATGCTATAAGAGTGGAGATCTTCAAAGATTTTAAACAGGAATGTTATAGGCCAAGTGTTCCTTCAATGATTAGCAAACAGAAAGTTGTTTCCACTCATTGAACTCTATCTTTAAGTGTTGTCTACAAGTTAACAAGATGGTCTTCTTAGGTAACCAACTCGAATCATGATTTTCCTTTTCCGTAGTGTTGAGTTTGTGAAACGTGTTAAGGGTAAGATTAACATTGATGGCACTCCATCAGTACTCAACACTAAAGGTAACATTTGGTATGGAGCAATTTAAGACGGAATGAAATGGATTATTTCGATTAAATGAAAAGAAACATGTTTGGTTATCATATTCTAATGAAATGAATCATTCCATAAGGATTGTAATTCCTTTTATTTATAAGAATTTTCATCCCTTGATAACGAACAACAACTATCATTATTACTACTATATATATATATACATATATATATATAGTACTATTATTTTATATATTATTATTACTATTACTATTGTTTTATTATTATCGAGGCAATTATTCTCTCGTTTTTAATTAATTGTATTTCATCACTTCGTTTTGTGATTCCTTTTATTTATAAGAATTTTCATTCTTTGATAGGGAACAACAACAATTATTATTATTATTATTATCAAGGCAATTATTTTCTCTTTTTTAATAAATTGTATTCCATCACTTTGTCTTTTTTTTTCTATCAAATTGTAAAAAGCAATGACTCGTTCTATTCATGGGTGACCAAACATCACAATAGAATGGTAACGATCCATTCCTTTGTCCATTACATCCCTTTCACAATTTCATTTTCTCATGCATTCCATTACGTCATACTAAACAGACTTTAAGTGAATTTGATGCTTGATACCAACTGTGAATAAATGTCCTTATACATGTAATAATCAAGAATGTACATTAAAGGATACAGACATAAATTCGATTGAACATTGAAAATTACACATGATTAGTGATGAAGATTAGAGTTTACATTCATCAAATGTGAAAAAATTGAAGATCATTTGCTTTAGCTGATTGAAGATTGGGGATCATCTATATCAATCAATTTAAGATCATGGTCGATGCACAACAAATGTGATGAAGTTCGAGAGTATCAAATTATGAAAACCGATAAAGATACGTGAAGATCAAAGCCTAACTATTAACCGACTCAATTGGGGTTCTAGAGAGGTTATAATTTTTTTTTCATAAAATCTAAATGGATTTATAAAAATATCATTTTTATAAAACCATGATGATTTCCCAAAGATATTTTATAAACCTTAAGTTAATTTTATAGAATCACAAGTCTTTTTAAATTGGAAAAGTTGGTTTTTGAATTTGAAATTTGGTGGAAGGAATGTACCAAATAAAGAATGAATTCAAATTGAATCCATTTTGAAGACACAAACATGTTTTAAACCGTTAAGGGTTACGTGTGTGTTTTAGTGTGTTGGTCTAGTTAATTTAATAATTATTAGCATGATTAGTTGGATTAAGTTGATAACTTTTAAAACACGTTTATCTAGTTTTAAATTTATAAGAAATGGTTATTATCTAGACTAAACACACATAATAGGCAAGTGTACCTATCGTTTGTAGTACTGTTTATGTAAGAACCAAGTATCTAACCCAAAGGGCACGACTTTTACTACTCAACTCTAAATTACCAACTAGTTAATTAATTATCTTTTTCTTGTTTATTAATCTACATTCTAAAACAAGAAAAGAAAAGCAAGTAATAGAGAATTAATAGAGAATATCAAGAGTACGAAGAGTGTTACTTTGGGTTTCGACTCCACTAGAGATGAATTGAAGTTCGGATATTGGCAAATGGTGTAGTGAATTTAAGTAGAAACCCCGATTAAAGGTTGTCCATTAGATTTATAAATTATGTTTTGAGGTTAAAATAGAATTAGGTCCGATTAAAGTTAATTCATTGCCTTTGCTTAGAAAAAGACTCATATTAAGGAGAAATCCTCCAAGTTTGGGTTAAAGAAATCCGATTACCTTTCTTCTTCTTCTACAACATTATACTTTGCGATTCTTCTAGTCGTGATCCATTTTATGGGACCATCAAGGTTATGGGTGGTGCTCCATATAGGTGCTAATGAAACTTGTGATTGGTTGAGTTGATTGATGTTTATTTAACAAGGGGCGTTAAAATAATAAAATATCTATAAAGACTTATAGAATTCAACATGGATTCACCAACTTTAGGTTCGCGCAAATCCTAACATATAGACAATGTTAGACAAGTTTCATAACCAATTTTTGGCTTGTCATTGAAGCCCAGCATATAGACCGTGCAGGCAAACGATGATATCCTTGATAAACGATGGTTGATCACAAGATGTGTTTCCACAAATGGGTTCACCTCTTCACTAAAATGGGATCTCCCTACTAGTATATGGGTTGTTACACACCATGAGTATACTAATAGGCTTCACACCACTAAGGTTGTCAAGAACACGCACAGGATTAAAGACTAAAACCGAATCCAAGCTCCATTAATGAAGAAGAAGGGTAGAGAGAATTATCAAAGACATAGCACACCATTTTGGCAAAGTTTAAACATCTAATTCATACGAAGTTTCATCTACAACCCAAGCAACACTAGATGTTTAGCCAAGAATGGTCATAGTAACTTGTCCACAAGCAATGATCATGGAAAGGATCATGATGGATCAAGTGTAAGAATCAAACTACTAAATGTAGGTTGTTGATTACAAGCCCCCCTCTCTCTCAAACTAAGCTATTACAAGTTTTTCTTGGAGTGATCTAACCACTTTGTGACCTCTTAAGACCAAAGGGTATTTGTGTGAAAAGTGGGAGAGGAATGGTTGGAATGGGATGGGAAAATGGGCAGGCAAAGGCCTCTATTTATATGTTGAAGAGGTATAAGGGTGCACGAGCGTGCATGGAAATGCACGATCGTGCCATGCCCTTTCTCCCGACAAGCGGTTGTCCTTGTCATTTTCTCGTACATTCGGTCGCAAATCTTGTTACGGGCACAGGCGTGCATGGGCGTATACAGTCGTGCATGGACAGGTGTCCAGAAAGGGCTTGAACATGTGTCATTCTTATCGGATCTCGAAGCTTAGATTATTTATCTTGTTCATGCACGGGTGTGCATCCGCACCTCGTGGACTTTGTTAACCATTCTTGGGGTGACTTGTTGACTTTTTGTTGCTTGGTGTCATGCATGGTGTTAGTGCACTTATGTCTAATGCATTCGTTTTTGTTAGAGTTTGTTTGTATATATAGGTAGCATAACTTGTTAAAATGTTAAGATTGATTTTGTAATGGTGACCCATGCGTGCGGATGAGTCATACGCACGCATGAGCCACTCACGCGTAGGAGCCCTATGCACGGAGGACGAGATCCATATGTAGTGACCTTCGCGCGCATGAGCTCATAACTTTTAGATTTAGTCATTTGTGGAGCTTTAAAAAGATTGTAACAAGAAATGTTATGCTGTCGAAATTTCAATAAAAAAGAAATATTATGAAACAAGCGTGTTACTAGTTCTACATTTGGATTACGCACTTATTGTCACACCCCAGATTTCCAACCCAAATCCATACGCCGGTGGGCCCGGGTGGGGAGTATCGTGACGTCAGTTGATAATCATCATAGTCAATTAAACACGACACATCAGAAGTCTTGGAGTAAAATTACTATTACAAACCAAATGTTCGAAAATACAAAATAATATACAGGCTCGTAATAGAAGATCCACAGGCGGATCATAAATTTGTACATGGAAAGAATATAAAACAGACTTTGGGCAGATCTAGGATTTGCAAGATCCTCTATCACTACCGAGCACCTCCGGCCTATTTTCGTATTGTACCTGCAGTTTAGTCTTTTGAAAATACGCCAGCTTTCGCTGGTAAATACACCCAACTGACTCATTTTGAAAACATTTCAAAAATGTTTTAAGTGCGTATCAGCACAAAATCTTTTTATAACTTGGGTTAATTGGCCGTCCAACCGTGTTAACAGATTTACATGTTTGTCCATACATACAGGGCCCGGTACGGAGACCGAGACATGATTAACGTACACACCACTTTGGACTCACGAAGGAGTCAATTTCCTCCCAACCTTATGGGAATGCATAATTGAGCGTCTATCGGGTGTATGCCTACACCCGCGCTAAAGTCGTGGCCATTTCTATTGTAATGAGCCGAGGATATACAGGACAGTAGTTAACCCCCGATGTTTAAGTTATCAAACAAAACTGATTAAAACAGAATATGCGGATTTACTAGCCGCACCCGGCTTTTGATTGATCTCATTTCCGACCAAGCGGTAATAATTTACCGTAACCCAAGCCCGTCTAGGGGAAATAAGTCGAGAGTATTTACCTGAGCTAGTCTTCTTTTAATTTTTAATAACTCAGTCGTACAAAAAGGACTAAGTGCAGATAGCATTTACCGGCAAGTCTCTAGTCTGGATTATGGCATAAACTAATAAATTAAATACTAACGGTCTTATTTAAGTCATAGACTTAGACCGACTAGCGTGCTTGATCAAAACGTATGACGCTAGATTAAACGATGATTGGATTGAATGTGGTTTAATCCCAACAAGTACCTTGACTTGTATAATATGGGTAAACTATTAACATTCTGGATTTTGAGATTAAAATGATAAGGTTAAACCCGTTTCGGTTAATTTTTGTAAACTTGTTACATATACTTAATCGTACGCATATCAGCGATATCGGGTAACCGGATAAGTCATGGACAATTTCTATATGCCATTATGCTTTAAATAAGTTGTAATATCAGTAGGATATCAACTTTTATGCCCATTATGGTTTTAAACTGAAACTAGGCCTCATAAGGGCATTTTGGTAATTTCATACCATATAAAAAGGAACTTGAATATATTTTAAGTTTATAATAATGAGTATTCTGGAAAAATAGTTTATTCATAATATAATATCAGTAGGATACCAATTATATGTGTAATTTATCTTTTATGACCAAACTATGCACCGAGGGGGTATTTTGGTCATTTTACACATAGTTTATAAAATATTTGGGATTCTGAGTTTATAACATGTACCTATTGTAAATATGTTTAAAATAAGTTTTAAAAATCAGTAGGTATCAAGTTTTGGTCAATAATATGGTTTAAGACCATACTATGCGCCGAGACGGTGCTTATGTCGTAAAATGACGTCTTTATGCGATGTTTACAAAAACTGATGTCGAGGTCAGATTAAAATGTTTTAAATATGTTATTTAATATAACATGCCAGTAGGTAAATGATTTACCTTGAAAAGATTTGATTAAAACCATTTTATAAGCCACAAGGGCTAAAATCGTCATTTATCGACATAGTTTAAGGATTTGCTTGAAAACTCAGTTTATAACTTGGTTTAACATCCCAAATAATTCTACTTATAATATTAAATCAGGAGGAAACTCATTTTCAAGTTCATTATCATTTAAAACCTTGTTTTATGCAAAAATGACATTTTAGTAAAAAATGACATAATTATGGAACTTGCGCATAAACTTAGATTCTGATTATGATCACGTAATATAACCTCAGAGGGTTATGCTACATTATATTACGATCATAATGCAACTTTAGATGAGTAGGTAACTAATCTTAATCGGGTCAGAATCGAAAGTCAAAGCAGAAGTCAAACTTCGCGACTTTCGGTTGCCAGCCGACCCTAGAACTGAAATTGACGAGCTGAACATGTTCTCACATGTTATAATTATTTTTACCAACTTGTTTAAGTGTCAAAACAGGTTTCATAACATATATAAGATCAATTTATGATTTTTCTGAAAAATTGCCTTTTTGACTTTTTAATATCATAACTTTGACCCGTCAATTGGTCTAACAAACGTGATCTTCAGGAGGTGCCCTTTATAGGGATTAATGTAACATCCGTCGAAAAATGGGTTTTCAAAACCCGCTTCGTTTATTAATCGAATAGTCAGTTTCAGATTTTTGTTGCTTATTTAATGCTCATTTTAATTTTAAACAATACATAACTAATAAACATTTTAGAGTATGGAAACTAAAATTGTTAAAAAGTAAAAATAAAGTAAATAAAAATGAAAATAGGCTGCCGGGTTTCGAACCCGGGTCAGCCGGAAGACACAATCATCAAACATTTAACCACTCCGCCACTTGGTGCTTTTGTGTAATCAAGGAAACAAATAAAAGTTCACCTGTGAATCTATCTGTTTGCGCCAAAAACTGAAACCGATCATCGTCTTTCAACTATCCAAAGACGTTTGAGTGATCGTGGGTTACTGATTATAACCGATAAAACCATTACAACCCACGTTCTTAATCAATTAAGTCTTTATTGAACTCGATTCATATGATTTTCGAGTTTAATAACCGAAATCATTTACCTCCAATTTACACCGGTAATATCATTATCTCACAACTCAGAAACACTCACAGAACCTCCAATTTCACTTTCGCTCTAATTTCTGTTCGTCGGAAACGTTTTCTGATATCGCCGGACTTTCGCCGGAAAACCGTGACATTCATCAAATCGGTAAATCGCTCGACCCTTTCTCCTTCAATCCATTGTTATACTTATACTAACTTCAATCCATCAACCAGAACCAATCCCAGACGACGCTGCCGGATAATCTGCACTCGCCGGAAAATCCCTGGAAATTCCGAAATCACACTGTGAATCGGTATAATCATCTAAACCTTCTGATAATCCTTGTTTAGTAACTCAATTTCACAACTAATCGATCAAAACTGTTAATTGATTTAATCAGACGGAATTCACAAATCGGAGCCGACGATCATTGCCGGAATTCTGAAATACAGTCTGATCGGTACATTCGATTCCTTAACTCATTTTAATCATTACATTTCAATCAATATTATGTTCGACGAACGATTTAAACAAGAACAGTCGAATATCGGTCGTCTGAGTCTTTGAATGAAGAAGACGAAGTCGACGATGTTTATAAGAATAATTAAAACAAGATATTAAACCGGGTTAGACACCGTCCAGCGGTGGACTGTGTGCAAACACTTAGCGCACGTCACGAGTTCGAATCCTTACAAACGCACCGACTTTCCGAATTAAAACCAATTTTTTAGAACTAAATCAGAACAGGTTCCAGTTTGTATATAAGATTAATATAAATCGTAAATTAAACAGATAAGACACACAGCCCAACTGGTTGGGCCGTGCGCTTACAAACCAAAGAACCCGAGTTCGATCCGGCTTCCTAACACCGAGTCGACCATTTTAAACCCTTTTAATATAAACCAAATATATTAACATTTAATCAGTATATAAATATAATTAAAACATAGAATATTACGGGTTAGACACGTAGCTCTGTTGGTAGAGCTGCGTGCACGCGTACGAGAGGTCCCGGGTTCGAACCTCACTCAGTGCACCTTAGGCCACAGTCCGACCGGTCAACGGTCCGGTCAACGGTCAACAAAAAGTCAACATTTTTTATATTTTTATTTATTTATTTAATTTAAAAATCAATTAAAAATACTTAAAAAATAATATTTTTAAAGTTAGAAAATGACCTTAAACTCACAAAAATAAATCTAAAAACCCTATTAAAATTGTTAATAAAATCCACTTATTTACCGTACCTTTTCTTTATTATTTAGGTTAGTTATTCCTCGTCGATCAACCCTCTAAACTCGTGCGCATTCAACATCATCAAACAAACGCACCCAATGTGAGTGAATCTATACAAATTCCCTGTTTTAATCACTTTTTGGGGTGTATCATGTGTCTTATTTTTATTACAGTTAAACACTTGTGCATCCATCATATCCATGATCAAATGTGTATTCAATATGTATAAATTGTTTGTGTGGTTAATGTTTAGATTTAATTTATCATTTTCAGTACATATATCATCATAGGCTCGTCTGTTCCCCATTACCTATGAGCGGAACGTGGCGTTGCCAACATACGATCGGCTCCGTTTGATTGAGCCTTGATCGCACATACATCATCATAGGCCGTCCGTTCCCCATTACCTATGAGCGGAACGTGACGTTGCCAACATATACATTATCATTCATGTCATATAGTCATGCAAGGTGGTTTGTTATTGTTGTTATTGTATGTTTATTTACGTTTGCTCACATATGATTATTGCACAATTTTTCCATATGAAATACAACAAGAAATCAATAATAAATGTTTTCTAACAAGGTTCACTCGCCAACTATTGTTGACCCCAAAACCCCATTTTTACACATGATACAGGTGATCCAGTTGAAGCAAGAAACATATAGGACGGCCTAGAAGAATAAATCAGTTTAGATTTTGGATTGTTTATTTAATTTTCTTTTCCTTGTATTGTATGAATTTGACTTGAACATTTGAGATGTAATTTGAATTTAATAAATATGAAACATATTAGTAAACATTATGAGCTTTGGTGATAACCCAATTATGCCCCGACTCTTATTCCGCTGCGGGTCGGGGTGTGATAATTAACACCTACCTTATTAGGATCACTTAGCCATGTTCATTTCGAACAATGGCTGTAAAACGCTTGACTTTTGGCTGTAAAATACTATAAATGAAAATGCACAAGGAAGGAATGCTTACCAGTGATTCCTAAGGTGCAAAAAAACTATGTTGGATGCTCCTTTCAGCTAGGAACTTCCAGAGGAGGGAGAAGAGTGAATAAATGAGAAGGTGCAAGTTGGAATGGTAAACTTGATCACCTATTTATAGTTGGAGAACTTAAAGGAGGTGAAGCCATGTGTTTAGGGGTGTAAGAGGAAGCTTACAAGTGTCCCAAAACGTGGCATAGCAGTTTGGGAAGCCATGGTTTCGATTTTAATGGTTTTGGAGTTTTGTTTGGGAGCCAAGTAAAACTTTCTACAGCAGAGGCCTTCTCGCGCCCCGCGAGAGACCCAGGCCTGGTCTCTCGCGGCCCGCGACCGCCCCTTGGCCAGTTTCAAAGTTTGACACTTTAGCCCCTTAATTTTAAAAAGCTTCTAAAAACCTTTTGAAACACCTTTTTGGCACTTTTAGCCCTCCGTAGTCAATACTTGGCATACCCGGGATTATGCCCGGACATTGTCGAGCTCTCGGTTCGTTAAAAGGTCATTCAGAGGTATAAATTAACATGTTGACACTTTTAATCCCTCCATCATCCAACTTTCACATATTTACAAAATTGAACCCTCTCGTCCAACAAATGGCACATATGAGAGTTAGGACTTCACAAAGGATCACTCAGAGGCTTATTATAAGCATGTTGACTCCGATGTCACTCAGAGGCTGGGCATGTTGACATATCAGTCACTCAGAGGCCAAGTCTTTAAGCATGTTGACATATCAGTCACTCAGAGGCTAATGATTTAAGCATTTGACATCGGACCGTCACTCAGAGGCTCAGTTTGAGCATGTTGACGCCTTTAGTCCTTATTTGTCTTTAATAGACTATATTTAAAATACAACACGTGTCACTATACTATTGGACACGATTTTACAGGGTGTTACACTTATGTTGAACTCGTAGATTTCCACGTGTGTTGTTTTACATGTCTTATCAAGATCTACACATCATAAACCAGTCCTATAAGTGGTATCAAAGCAGGAGATTGGATATCTACTTGTGATACGCTTGGAATATGAAGATTTCGGGTGAAAACGCTTCAAAAGGTATCATTTTCAAGTTTCTACTAGTTTTCACGGTCAAAAAGTCTTCAAATTCTTCTCACTTCTTCTTTATTCATTCTTGAACATCATATTAGAAGATCTTGTCTAAATTCAGCTATTTACACGCTCAAATTGTCTAAAATCAATCTAAAATGGATTCACACATAGGAGGTCAGTTTAAGTGCAGGATTCTCATATGCATGCAGGAAGTCAAACGCAAGAGCTCTTACACGCGCAAGAGCCTTGTTTTTTTTGTCATTTGTATGCAGGAGGTCCTACGCTTAGCTGGGCATATGCTCGAGTTTGTTCTGCGTTTGGGTGGTCATACACTTGGTCCCTACGTTTGAAAAGTGTTACGTTTTTGTCAAGTTTGAAAGAATGGATTTTGAATCGATGAATGCATTTGCAGCCACCCCGTCTAGTGTAGTTCAGACCTAACTTTAGAGAACGAGATGGGTACTTCCAATAAACCACCGAAGCTTCTAAGGATGGAAGATTACCCACGATGGGTAGGTCGGTTCAAAAACTATGTGCAAGCAACGAGTTTAGAGGCATGGATGACGATCGAGGACGACTATAAATTCTGACAAATGATCGAGGACAGAAGATAAAAATTTCCCAAATTTCGGAACTCAAAAGGATTTATATATAATAGAAAAGATAATGTACAACTTTAAACAACACTAAGTAAAAGAAGGAATCTTGCATTTGCTTCAGCACAAAGGAACAACTCAATCACATTGGATAGCATTATTCAACAAGTATAGAGGAAATATCAACAAGCGCAAGAGTAAAGCTTATTTGATAAAGAAAGAGTTCGATATTTTCACAGTTGTTAAAGGTGAGACATTTCACCAGTTGATAGAACAATACTATTATCTAATTGTTGATATGAAGCATAACAACATTTTACCTGCAGATGCTGAACAAATTGAAAAGTTAGCAGATGTGTTACCAGATGAAGACTGAAAGATGCTCTTAATGATCTTAAATCAAGACCTTTAGATTACATGAGTCTGACTTTGAGCAGTTTTATTGAAAATTTGGAAGCTTGTGAATTGGAGTTAAGAAAGAAGTTGAAAATGAAGACAAATTCTATTCCACAAGATATTGGAGTCTACTACAAAGGTTCAGAAAATACAAGTTAGAAGATACAAACAGTTTTCAGTGCTGAAAGTTCATTAAATGGGAATGCATTTGTGGGAAGCAGTTCAGGGTTTACACATAATTCACAACAATTTTATGGAAGTAGTGTAGGTTCATATGTGACACAACCAATTCAAACTCAACAATCTCAACAACAGTCACAACCCTCAACAAAGTCAAAGGCATCAAAGTACTACAAATCAATCTACAGATAACCTGCGATGATTTGCGACACAAAACGATAAACAAATAAACAACAAACATAATAACACATAATTACACATTGAGTTGCATGTATTTGATACTGAAAATAAAGTGAATTAGCGAAACAAGTGACACGTGACACACAAAAACATTTAAATTGTAACAATGGGAATTTGGAATATCTACCCACTGTTTGCGTAGCTTCGATCACAATAATACCGCACGAAAAATGAGAAGACTCCAAATGACAAAATTACCCCCAAAACATAAATAAAACACTAAATACCCATCAAAAGTATTCAAAATTAAATCCTACGATTTGGTGACTTTTGAATGAAAATATATTTATTAGTTTCGACCCAAATTAATTATTTAGTTAATTCTATCATTCGCAAGGTACCTTTTGTTTCACATGGTTTCCTAGATCCCGAAAGATCCAGATGAGATCAATGACCATCACCTCTTGGAAAATAGGAGCTTTCCCGACAATATACCTTTACAAATAATTTTAAGAAAAATCCATAATTTAAGTTAACATTTTAATTACAAGACATATTATCTTTAAACATGAAATTCATTACTAAATATCCATATTTAATATATTTCTTGGACAGAATAATAATTATGAAGTTTTATTTTGATGAGACTAATATTTTTATAATTATTTTTATATGATATGAGATGATTTAAAATATGTAATACATTCGAAATATGACTAAAAATTCTCAAAAATTACAAAACCTATTCTAATATGGTTATTAGCAGTAAACAACTTTTAATTTCATCAAACAACATTCTAAAATCAAAAGCCTTAAAATTCTACATTTAAGAACACTAAAAATACAAGAATTTAATTCGGATTTTGGATGCCTTCTGTCAAAGAAATTGACATAGAGGTTTTGTACATCTTGAAAATTAAGTGGAATGGACACAAGAATTATCTCGTCTGATGAAGAATTGAAGGGGATATCACGAGTTCAAGTTTCAAGCCCGAGGTTGTGTTCTTGCTTGAATCCGAAATTAGAAGAGATGTTTGCACGAATTGGAGGTTAGGGTTTATGTTTTAGAGAAGGAGAAATCGTTTAGAATAAGTAAAGGTTGATATTATATACGGATTTGTTAATACTGAATTAATGAAGATTTGATTTTAAATAAAATTAGTTAATTACATAATGTATTTGAACATTATAAGATGTTTATTCGTGTATAGAATTAATTGGGATAAATTATAATATTAATTATTGCGAATTATAGTTGAAAATACAAACTGGAATTGCTAAAAATCGTGTAATTTACAGAAGAAGTTTGCAGACCACTATCGTTTGAGTGGAGCATGATGTCGTCGCTTGAGGATTCCAAGCGATGGTAGGGATCATTTGGATTAGGGTGGCAAACAATTTGGTATTAATTTTTAAAATATTGTTTTATAAATATAATTTATTTAACTTCTTAACTCGTTTTTCTTGTATAACTTGAAAAATATGACATTTTATTAAATTACAAATATACCGTTGGGACTAGTGTATTTTTCTCTATCATATGACTTAAGTTTCATAAAAATCAAAGTAAGGTGAAATATAATATATTTTATTTATAGCGGTTTGAACTGATTTACAAAGGGTTCGTATTCGATTTTCAAAACGGTCTAGTTTTTCTAAGATGCGTTTTTTGGCGGATGTTACATAAGCAAACCAAATCGTCATGGAACCGAATTAACCAATGACAAGGATCAACCTGTGATTATGGTTTAGGATGTCCCATAACCGAATGCTAACCGAGCCTGAAAAGATTTAATGCATGCTTATGTTAAGATCAATATATGTTTATAAGAATATATATGGATTGGGTATACGTGTTGTAGTAATGAAAACTTTGATAATTGCGAATACGTTTGAACCGAGTAGCTTTAAGTTTGTTTTAGTGTTTGAGAATACGTTAACAAGTTTTTTTTTCCATGTTCATTTAGTTTAAACTTTAATTCAACCCGGCTTTATTAATTAATCGAAGTTAATCAAAGCCGAACCATAAGCAACTAAGCATAACCAAAATTTAATTATTATGATAGTATAGTTAAAGATAAAAGCTGAATTAAACCGTAATTTACACACTCCTAAATTACGTATACATGTTACGAAATAAGACGACATAAGTTGGTTTACACTACCATTAGTTTATTATATACATAAAAAATATCTAACAGATTTACATAATCCACCCGTTCATGTCATCAAAATATGGATATACCAAACTTTCCACGTTAACTAAAATTAATTATCTGAATCACTTAAACCAAACTTAACATTTTAAAAATAATATAAACAAAAGAAAAGTTGATATTCACTATCAATAATTTATTTATTTGAAAAAAAAAAAAACAATTCTCTAAATTCGGTGTGGCCCTTGCCGGTTCCATAGTCAATTTAAGCGAATCGCAAAAACCACCCTTCATTCTTTCATGCTCTTTCCTCGAAACTATCGTTTGTTTGCTACATTCGCGTCACTATCCCCCCTTTTTTCCTCTAGAAAAATATTCCGTACCCTAACCCCATCAATATGAACAACAATCTTACACAAAAATGGTGTCTTCAATCAAAACTCACACAAAACTCGGCATAAAAATTCATCAATTTCACTCACCCCCTTCAAAACTGGTTCTAATATAGTGTTCAACGATGGATGAGAACAAACAGGGGCTGTTAGAGAGTCTAGAACGAGACAGAATGGTATCATCTGCGTTATTGCAACACGATTCTGTTGTACGTGATGGTGAAAACAGGGGTTGGTTTGGGTCGACTTTTAGGAAATTTGGGGGTTTATGGGGGGTGTTGCGAACGGTGGTGGTTAGGGCTTACGAAATGGGGCGATCAGACCCGAGGAAAGTGGTGTTTTCGGCCAAGTTAGGGCTGGCGTTGGCTTTGATTTCGTTGTTGATATTTTGGAAAGAGCCGTTTCCGGATATCAGTGAGCATTATGTGTGGGCTATACTTACTGTTGTGGTTGTCTTTGAGTTCAGTATAGGTAAGTGTTGGTTGGTCTTGCATGTTGTGTTTTTTTTTTAATTTGATTTGGGTTTTATTGTTTTAATTTGGATGCTTCTGTTAGTCTGGTGATTTTGATGGAGGAATTGATATGGGTTTGGGTTTTTAGGGCTTAAAGTTTGAATCTTGATGTTAAACTAGTGGTTTTCTAAATATGAATTTCTTGAAAAAGTTTTTTTTTTTGATGGAGGAACTGATATGGGTTTGGGTTTTGAAGGTCTGAATTTTGAATCTTGATTTTAAGCTAGAGTTTTTCCAAATATGAATTTGATATGAATTTCTTTAAAAAGTGTTTATTTATTTATTTATTTATTTGTGTGGGGTGAGAGCGATTGTGGTATTAAATAAGAGGTGGGGATAGATTTGGGATGTGCAGACTTTGCTGCTTGAATTTTGTAAGCATGGTTGCAAAAGTCGTTAGTCGGAGTACTCAGACATGTTAAATTATAAAGAAATTAGTTTTGGAAACTAAATGTATGTCAAATGATATAAATTTACTAAATTTTATAATAAAATACGTGAAAATGATATTCATTCTTTTCTTCAATATGATAGGCATAGAAATTATGTTTATTATTTTTAAGTCAAACTCGGCCCGAGTTGACCTACTAGATCCGATTCTGGCCAATGTTGACCGCGTTTGATCGATTCCGAGTAATTAGGCAGAGTTGAAGAAAGTCGCCTCGGCAATCTATCTTGTAGCGACTATTCGGGGAGTACTCGACCTTGGATACCTTGTTTTACAACCATATTGTTAAGTATTTGGTCAATTATGAGGAGTCAAGAAATAATTGATTAAATAAGAGTATAAATGTACTTTCACTTTGTGTTAGCCTAGTGATTTCAATGGAGGAATTTGATATGATTTGACTTTTGAGGGTCTGCATTTTGAATCTCGATGTTAAGCTAGTGTTTTTTTTTCAATTTATGAAATTTGATATGAATTTCTTGAAGGGGGTTTGAAAGTGATTGTGATATAAAATAGGAGGTGGGGATAGATTTGGGAATATTGATTTTTCATGGTTCTGACTTTGCTGATTGAATTTTCTATGTTGCTAAGTGGTTGGTCAATTATAAGGGATTTCTAGAAATTATTGATTGAAGAAGGGTATAAATGTACTTTCACTTTGTGTTTTGATGATTAGTTTATTGCAGCCAGTTTTAAAAAGCATGACTCTGGGTCTCTGGCTGAGGTGCGAGGCGATCTGAAATATGCCTTGGGTCCTTGAGGCGGTGCTTCATGTACATGTGGGCCAAGATTGGTCAAATAATGAAGTGAGCAAAACATTGAAGAGACTATAGATGGTTTACTAGATTAAGACGCTGACTTTTAAAGAGATGAGGGAGTTGCAGCTTTTGGGTGTACATAGATCAATGCCTTGTGTACGTGAAGCTCTCGCCTCACGCCTTGGGTTTTGGGACCTAAACGCCTTGAGCGCCTCATGTGTTTTGAAACCGAGAATCAAAGCTGTTATTTAGCCTTATAATAAGCAGAAGCAAGTTACTCAAATATAGTTTAAACAAATGTTAGGAAACCTAATGGCATCCAAAATCAAGATAAATTGTCATAAATGTGTTTGTTTGCTTGGCATATAGGGTGGTGGGGTAGATAATTTGTGACCTGTTATAATACCCTATCCATGTACCTCAACTTGGCATTTAAAACCACAAAAAAATAAAAAATAAATAAATACATAATATAGTCTTAAGATGTTCCTCGTTAATGTATATATTCTTTAATCTAATTTCACACATTTCAAAATTTTAGGATGATTATTATTGATATCCATGAAATGATGTGTTCTTCATACCCGGGTTTCATGTCTCCTTGTTTTTTGTATATTGACCGTTTCTCGACATACCCTACTTTCTTTATTGCAATTGTGGGGTGTTTGGATGTGTGCTTAAAACTACTCATGATTATGATTTTATGGTTGTTAATTAAAATATTCTTCGAGTCATAATAATCACTTGATTGGTTACAGGAGCAACTTTTAGCAAAGGATTTAACCGTGCACTGGGAACTTTGTCGGCTGGTGGACTTGCTCTTGCCATGGCTGAGTTGGCTCACTTGTGTGAACGCGCTGGGGAGCCATGGGATGAAGTTGTTATTGTCGTCAGCATATTTACCATAGGTAATCACCGTCATTTGGCAATATGTGTGGGTTGGGTAACTGATCAAATCAAACAGACCAGGTCTCATTGTGTTGACCCGAAACAATTTTTGTCCAAAGTTTTAATTTTATTGACCGGTTAATGTGTTAAATATCGTTCACAAAAATAGTTACCGTGTCAAATATGATTGTATAAATTGTATTATCTCAGTAATAATTCGTTATCTTGAAATAATTTATATATAAGGTTTTGTGCATCAAAAATACACTTTGGGGGCATTTGGCCCATCTTGTTCGTTCGATCGTTTTGTTTCAAGCTAGTTATTTGAGTGAAGTACACGGATGGTCCCTGTGGTTTACCAAAATCTTGGATTTGGTCCCTATCTTTCCAAAAGTACACAGATGGTTCCTGTGGTCTGCACTTTGTAACACATTCAGCCCCCAACCAACAAATCTAAAGGTTTTAGCAAGTCCAAGTTAGGGACTAAATGCGTTATATAGTGCAAACCACATGGACCATGCATGTACTTTTGGAAAAAGCTGGCGACTTAATGTGTTACAAAGTGCAAACCACAGGGGCCATTCGTGTACTTTTGGAAAGTCAGGGACCAAATCCAAAATTTTGGTAAATAACACCGATCATTCGTGTACTTTATATAATTGAATCTGAATTCCTTGATTTCTATTGATGAAGAAGAGAACAATATATAATACAAGAACCTAACTAATTCCTAACTAATTCAGGGATAATTCCTAACTAATTCAGGGATAAAATATAAACCGGATATACATAAGAAATACATAGATATACATAAACTATAAAACGGATATACATCCGCTAATACGCCCCCGCAGTCGTAGCAGTAGGTCTTCCGATGCATAGACTGGACCGAAATCGTTGAAACAACTGGCGTGGAAGACCCTTGGTGAATATGTCAGCGTATTGATAGTCTGCTGGAACATGAAGAACTTTGACAGAACCCATACGAACCTTCTCGCGAACAAAATGAATGTCAATCTCGATATGCTTGGATCGTTGATGTTGGACCGGATTCTGAGATAAGTAGACAGCAGAGATATTGTCACAGTAGACAACTGTGGCCCGGGTAATTGGAAGATGGAGTTCGAGAAGCAGGTTTCTGAGCCATGTTGTTTCTGCAACAGTGTTGGCCACACCTCTGTATTCAGCCTCGGCACTGGAACGTGAGATAATCGCCTGACGTTTTGAGGACCAAGAAACCAGATTATCACCGAGGAAGACACAGTAACCTGAAGTAGACCGTCGTGAATCAGGGCAGCCTCCCCAATCCGCATCAAAATAGGCTGTGATATGAGCTGATTTGGATGGTAAAATAGAGATTCCATAGTCTAGTGTACCCTTGAGGTATCGAAGGAGCCGTTTCATGAACTGGAAATGAGGATCTCGAGGGGAGTGCATAAATAAACATAGTTGTTGCACTGCATATGATATATCAGGTCGTGTGAAGGTTAAATACTGCAGTGCACCAACAAGGCTACGATATAAGGCACCATCTGAGAAGGGTTCTCCAGCAGTTGCACTTAGTTTAGAATTAGTGTCAGTAGGTGTGGCACATGGTTTACAATTTTCCATTTTAGCACGAGCTAAGATCTCTGCTGCATATGTGGTCTGAGATAAGAACAGGCCACCATTTCGTCGGGTTACCGCAATCCTGAGAAAGTGATGTAGTGGTCCGAGATCAGACATGGCAAATTCCCTGGAAAGAGTGGCAATGAAGTGCTGCAAAAGTGTCGGATTGGAGGCTGTCAAGATGATGTCGTCTAAATAGAGAAGTAAATATGCCATTTGATCACCCTGTTTGTAGACGAACAAAGAAGTATCACTCGTGGTAGATCGAAAACCACACTTTTGTATATAGGAAGCAAATCTGAGGTACCACGCACGTGGAGCTTGTTTTAGCCCATATAAAGACTTTTGAAGTCGACAAACATGCTTTGGATTTTTACTGTCAACAAACCCAGGTGGCTGAAACATGTAAACAGTTTCATTAAGGTCCCCGTGTAGGAAAGCGTTCTTGACATCCAGTTGATGAATGGGCCAAGAACGTGAAGTTGCTAAGCTGAGGACGGTACGAATCGTAGTGGGCTTAACCACTGGGCTGAATGTCTCGTCACAATCAACACCCACCTGTTGAGATTTGCCATTTACAACCAAACGCGCTTTGTAGCGCTGTAATGTACCATTGGCATGGTATTTGTGGCGAAATAGCCACATACATCTGATAATATGAGCATCTGCAGGTCTTGGCACAAGCTCCCATGTATTAGTAGCTATTAATGCCTGGTATTCGTCGGTCATAGCCGAGTGCCAGTTCTGGTCGGTCAAGGCCTGGGTGTGGGATTTGGGTAGTGGGGAAATATTATGCTCGGAGGTGGCTAAGAGGGTGGGATCTGTTGAGGGTAGGGAACCCGTTTTAGACCGGGTCTGCATAGGGTGGGTAGAGGGTGGCGGTGTCAGGTTAGATTGTGACGGAGCTAGGGTGGTATGTGCATGTTCTGGGAAGAAAACAGGTCTGGATGCAGTAGAATCAGACCTGTTTCTGCGGCTGTAAGTGTGGGTAAGGGGTGGGGAATGTGGCTGTGAGACCGTGGGGGTGGGGGTGGGGGTGGGGGTGGGTGTGGAAGCATGGGCTGGAAAAAAAATGGGTCTGGATGTTGCTGGGTCAGACCTGTTTCGTCGGCTGTAGGTGTGGGTTATGGGTGGTTTAGATGGTTTGGAAGTAGTAGTGGTGTCGGTTGTGGGAGGAGAGGAGGTGAAATGAAACGGGGTACTCATGGGTGAAGGTTCCGAATCAGGGTGAGAGCTTGGGGTGGTATGAGGTGTAGGTGGGGTAGAGAAAGGAAAAGTGGATTCGTCAAAGGTGACGTGACGTGATAAATAGACACGTCCAGTTGAGGGGTCTAAGCATCGGTATCCACGATAATTCATTGGATATCCGAGAAAGATGCATGGTGTAGAACGGCGGGCTAGTTTGTGGGGTCGAGTGGCATTGTGATTTGGAAAACAAGCACACCCGAAGGTGCGAAGGTGAGTGTAGGTGGGATGCCGGTGATAGAGTTTGTATGTGGGGGTTAGAAAGTTATGGAGTTTGGTAGGAAGAATGTTATGTAAATAGACGGCAGTGTGAAGTGCTTCAACCCAGAAATGGGAAGGTAGGGAAGCATGGGTAAGGAGGGACATAATGATGTCATTAATTCGTCGGATCATACGTTCCGCCTTACCATTTTGTTGTGAAGTTTGGGGACATGAAAATCGAAATTGAAGGCCGTGAGTGACAGCGAATGATTGAAATTTGGAATTATCAAACTCACCACCCATGTCACACTGAAAAGTTTTGATATATTTATTAAATTGGGTTTGGACAAGGCGGTGAAATTGAGTAAATTTGGTGAAGGTTTCGGATTTATATTTGAGTGGATAAGCCCAAACAAATTGGGTGTGGTCGTCAATGAGGACCATGTAATATTTGTAACCTGTGTTGCTAGGTATAGGTGAAGTCCACAAGTCACAATGTATGATGTCAAAAGGTTGAAAAGTAACGGAATCAGAATCATGAAATGGTAAACGCTTATGTTTAGCAATTTGACAAGAGTTGCAAAAGAAATTGTTCTTAGATTTATTACAAGAAATTAAATTACGAGAAACTAAGAAATCCATAATAAAATTGCCAGGATGGCCAAGGCGATCATGCCAAACATTAGAGAGCGAAGAAGTAAGCAAAGCAGAAGCAGGTTGGTTGGTTTTGGTGTTGAAGGAGTACAGTGGGCCGGTACTATTGTGGCGGCTCAGGAGCGTTCCATTCTTGTAGTCCTTCACAGAAAAGCCAAAAGGGTCAAAAGACATGGAAACCATATTGTCAGTAGTGAATTTACGAACTGAAACAAGGTTTCGGATAATATTTGGGGTGTAAAGGACATTTTTAAGGGTGTAGGGGCGGACCCGGGAATTGGGTGATTGAATGGTTGTATGACCGGACCCGTGAATTGGCACACGGTTACCATTTCCAACAAATACAGAATTAATAGTAGTAGTACAAGGAGTGTGAATATTACCTGGTTCGTGTGTCAAATGATCAGAGGCACCGGTGTCAGCAACCCAACTGTCATCTCCCGAGTTCAGTGCGAGCCGAGTTCAGTGCCATCGCCTGGAAAGCTGCCCCTAATTCGGATGGTTCCAGTGGGTTTACATCTGCCAAGTGGGCCTGAGCAGGTGGAGTGGACCAGGGCTGGTGCTGTCGTGAAGTTGGGCCAGTGGCCTGTGGAGGCTGACCAGGAACAATCGGCCAAGATGGGCCTGCCCAACTGGGCTGAGTTGGGTAGGGACATGGTGGGGCCGCAGCCCACCATGGTGGCCAGTAGGGGGATAGACCTGGGCTCCAGACATTGGGTCGGACCAATTGATGCTGGGCCGAAGACTGAGAAGAACCACGAGGCTGGTTGCGGTTAGAGGGCTGCTGATTACCGCGACCTGTGCGATGTTGCTGTTGACCGAATGACTGCTGAGGCGTGTGAAATTGACGTCTTGGCTGCTGTCGGTTGTTGTTGCGATAATGAGGGGGGTCCCGGCGGGCCGTAGGTGGCTCGCGAGACACTTGGGCAACAACAGCCGGGTTGGAGGCAATAGAGTCCCGTGCTTGTTGGCGACGCAGATCTGAGTCGAGCATGTCGCAGGCATCTTCCCATGAGGGAAGGGTGTTATTGATGATAGAGGCTTGAACATCGAATTCCGGTGGTAAGCCTCGAACCAGCTGCAGGACAAGGCGATCTTCTTTGACTGGTTGTTCAACAGCTTTCAGTTTGTCAGCGAGATACTTAAGACGCTGACAGTAGTCTTGGAGGCTGGGCATGGAGCGCAAGGTAAGATTGACAAACTCTGTTTCAAGGGCTGCTGCACGGGCGCCCTTGTTCAGAAAGATTTTCCGAATCCGGGTCCATGCGCCATAAGCTGTTGTTTCCTCATCAAGAATATAATTGAATCTGAATTCCTTGATTTCTATTGATGAAGAAGAGAACAATATATAATACAAGAACCTAACTAATTCCTAACTAATTCAGGGATAATTCCTAACTAATTCAGGGATAAAATATAAACCGGATATACATAAGAAATACATAGATATACATAAACTATAAAACGGATATACATCCGCTAATACTTTAATCTACTTATTTTTTTAATGCATTTGACATATTAGTGATAAAACATAAAAGGGTCTAAATTACCCAAGTTTTGGTACTACTAGCTTTGCATGGTATGATGATAATTATATATATTTTGTAATATCACACATCTTTTGTAGGATCTCTTGCAACTTTTGCAAAACTTTACCCCACATGGAAGGCCTATGAATATGGATTCCGAGTGTTCACATTGACTTATTGTTACATAATGGCATCTGGGTATCGCACAAATGAGTTTATAGACACAGCCGTAAGTCGGTTTTTGCTAATTGCATTGGGTGCTGGCGTCAGTCTGCTTGTGAATGTTGGCATCTATCCAATATGGGCCGGTGAAGATTTGCATAATTTGGTAGTGAAGAATTTCTACGGTGTTGCTAACTCTCTAGAAGGTTAATACATTCTGCTATTTAGTCTTTTATCTTAAATTTTATTCAAGTGTTTCTTTTGACTTTCGAAGTATACCCCTTTTCTTTATGAAATTTGATTCCAAATTTTTTTTCTTTTTGGCTTTTCTTTTTCAGGTTGTATTAATCAGTATCTTGATTGTGTTGAGTATAAAAGAATTCCTTCCAAAATCCTTACTTACCAGGCTCATGAAGATCGGCTTTATAGCGGCTATAGATCGGCTGTGGAATCTACAAGTCAAGAGGATACTTTGGTATCCAACACTTGAAACCTTGTTTTCTCCTAACTCATTTTTAGTTACTAAAATATCACACATGACTCCTTGTTTTTGATCAAAGAAACCGAAGAATTCAGAAGTATTTTGAACTTGAAAAGTAATTTGTTTGACTATGAAAAGTCAAAACATGTGATTTGGTATCTTACCCTTCAAACCTTGTTTTATCTAAAATTATATGTTTTGTCATGATTTCCCTGTTGGTTTTTAAATAATTTTAATTAATGAATCGAAAAATTCAGAGCTATTTTGAACTAAAAGTAATTTGTTTGACTTTGAAAAGTCAAAATATGTGATTTGGTGTTTGCTTTTTTTTTTTTTTTTCAGTTGGGCTTTGCTATCTGGGAACCGGCCCATGGTGCTTACAAGAATAAGCATCCTTGGAGAAACTTTGTGAAAGTTAGCGGTGCTCTAAGACATTGCTCTTTTATGGTCATGGCATTGCATGGGTGCATACTATCTGAAATACAGGTATTTATGTGAAATCGTCAATTCGGTTTATATATTATTACTAACCGATAATTATTTATTATTATTGTTTACCATGTTTTATGTAATGTGCAGGCCCCTGCGGACAGAAGACTGGTTTTCCGAGACGAACT
Organism: Scalesia atractyloides; assembly: GCA_947069175.1. Lineage (NCBI taxonomy): Eukaryota > Viridiplantae > Streptophyta > Magnoliopsida > Asterales > Asteraceae > Scalesia > Scalesia atractyloides. Next base: position 12,750,029 of record CAMTDV010000116.1, on the reverse strand, counting down.
TCAAAGAGTAGGCACAGCTGGTGCTAAAGTGTTACGTGAACTCGGTAGCAAAGTCAAGAAAATGGAGAAATTAGGGACGTCAAATATACTCGATGAAGTTCTTAAAGCGGCTGAAGACTTGCAAAAAAAGGTTGACCAAAAGTCATACCTTCTTGTTGACTCAAACAGTTGGGAAATCGGGAAACCACCAATCGAGCTTCACGATCCACAAGATTTCTCAAAGATTGAAGACCCGTATGCATACCATGGGTACCACTCGTTTAGTGAAACACTGCTCGATCTTGGAAAATCTAGGAGTAACGAAAGTGGAAGTACGGCGAATTTACCCTTTGAGGGAACAAATGGTCTACTGCACAGGTCACTGACCCGACAATTCTCGCTTAAACCTGAAAGAATGGTGATTCTAGATGAAGCTGATACTTATAAGAGCGCGAGTGTGCTTTCCCTGGTGACGTTTACATCGCTTTTGATCGAGTTTGTTGCAAGGCTTGGGAATTTGGTTGCGGCATTCGAAGAACTGAGTGAGAAAGCTAAGTTTAAGGCTCCACCAGTTGAGGGAAGTAGGGAAGATGAGATTTGTGGAATGTGGACAAGGTTATGTAGATTTTTGAAGCCTAGAAAAAGAAATAAGAACCTGTTAGTTTAGAAAATATAAAGGCTAGAAATGAGAATCTGTTAGTGTAGTTGGGAATAAATGTTTTACCAAGTTTTCTCTACTTTTCTTCTTTCTTTTGTGGGTTATTGTGATTTTAGGTGTAAACGAGCTAAGCTTGAGTCCGGATCGTATCGTTCAGAGCTCTGTTTCTAAAGCTCGATTTCGGTTCATGAGTAATTTTTCAAGCTAGGCTCATTAATTCTAATTCCTAATTATTTAATCTAGAAAGAAGTATACGGATGGTCTGAGAAGTTAACAAATGTTTATTGGAGTAATGAATGTAAATTTTTGAAGTTATATTCTTTTAAAGTGACCCCTGTTTTCAAAATTAACATTGTCCCTCTACGCACACTACCACCACCGATTGCCCATCACCGCATGAACACCAGCGACGACTACTCATGAGACCAAACGTAGTGGTCCACTCCATGTTGGATCGATCCACGCCTCTCCCTCCAAGTCTGAATCCCGAGAGGGGGAGTCGTGGGTGGTGCCTATCTAATTTATTAATGTTTTATATAATTAAGAGGTTGTTTGGCAACTTTTGAATGGTTAAGGGCCGAGGAACCGTTAAGTGCTAAACTAGTAAAAGGTCTGAACCATTAAAAGCCAGTATAATGCTTAACCGTTCAGAGGCAAACGTCTGACCAATTAAGATTAGAGGTCTTAACCATTCGGACTCAGTATAATGATTGACCATTCAGAGACAAATGTATATTTGTTTTATTTAATTTTGTTTATATAAATATTGTGGGTAGTTTGGTTAATTTACATGACTTTACTGGAAAATTTAAGAACGCTAGCTGATAAGCTCCATGAGTGTAATGAAAACTTAAACATAGGAAAAACTTGCAAAGCACAAGGATCAGTCGTGTAATTATTAAACGTTGAGGATTAGTGGTACACTATGCGCAAATCATATGAACCAACCAAGCAATTAACTCTTATATAATTGCTTAATTTAATGTATACTTTTAACTAGGTTAGTACTCGGCGTATTACACGGGTTAAACAATGTAAGTTATATAATTCATAACTCTGTAAACAATCGACATATAAATGAAATTATGTATTAAATTAAATAAGAAAAAAGTTAAAAAAGGTAAAATATTGAAGGGTAAAAACATGGCTTCATTCAGCAAAATAAAAAAAAAAAAATATGAGCAATACATGCCCACGTGAGTAGCACATACCAAATAAATAAAGATGTCTGCACCATTACAATTGCTGGTCATTAAGCCTCCCAACAAAAACTTCAAAGCCCATGTAAACTTTCATGGATTACTTGCCTTGGTTCTCTCTCGACCAATATTTTCAAAACACAACATGTACATGGTTATACACAATTAGCGATTGTAGACCATTCATCAAAACCTTATAACCTCCAAATTATGTCTAGAAGTGATGCCTGAAAAACTGATCTTATGCCATGATAATTGTAATTCTGGCTGATTTGTCCAATTGTTTGCTCTTTCTTAGGATGCTCCGGTTTTTGTAGAACAAAGTATTTATCCGTGATACTTGCAAGACATCCGAAGCGAGTTCACTGCACAACAGTTTTGAGGATGCTTAATTTAGTTTGTATATACTAAAGAATTAAATACATGCTTAGTACAGGATGCTTAATTTAGTTTGTATATACTAAAGAATTAAATAGATTGTTAGCACCTGTAGTTTACCTATTTTGCTATTTTCATATTTATTTATTGGAAATTACACAATTAGTACCAACTTTTACAGATGATTTCACCATTAGTATCTATGGTTAAAATCTTTTGTACAATTAATTACATGGTTAGTACCTTTGAGATACTAGTGGTGAAACAATTTCTAAATGTTAGTACCAATAGTGAAATTTTCAATAAATAAGAATGAAAATAACAAAAATGAGTAAACTACATATACTAACCATGTAATTGAGTCTTCGTTTATAGGTTGGTTAGTTCTGTTTGACAAACTAGTAGCTTAGCAATTGTAGTGAGTCCAAATTATGATTTTTTTTACCTTTACTTCTCATTAGGTATGATTTTCATGTAGTTAAAACTTGTTCAAATGGCATGGTTTAATTACCTTTTCTATGGTTTCAGTTTAAGCTTTTAACTTACATTATATTCATTGTAATTCTCTTTTTTCTTTTACTTCCTTACTCTTGATTTTTTTTCTAACTTCAAGGTTTAATTAACTTCATATCTTTAATTAACTTTGTATCTTTACTCTTTATTTTTAACTTCAAGGTTTTATTTTTTAATTTAGATGAGCTGAGTTGGCGTTGGAGTGGTAAAGGAGAGATCTGGTGTTCTAAGCGACCCAGGTTCGATTCCTGCCCCCACCATTTAGTTTTGGCGTTACCTGGTGATGATGGGAGACTAGTTGAGTAGGCAGCGATCGCTAGTTCGATCCTTGAACTGAGCGGGTTTTGCCTCACCGCATTGTCGTGCCTTTGGGCGAGTGTTCACGGGCTTCGGCCCTAGGTGAGGGTTTTCCCCGGTTTGGAGGCGAGTGTATCCCGATGTGGTGAATTTCGCCAGTGGTTCATTTGAAGGATTCGTTGGCCGGTCAAAAAAACGAACTTTTTTTTAATATAACATCCATTCAAATTGTTATGATCATTATCATTAATCTTAATCAAATTTTAAAATACTAACAACCGCTTCTTCTTCTAATGATACTCTATTAATAAGAGAATGGAATGATTATACACACTAGGATCTGAGAGAGTATGATGTATGTGTTTTTAATAAAAGATATAATAAATATGAAAATTCAAGATAAACAGTTAATATAAACACATCATCATCAACATAGTTGGATTTGAGAATGATTGCATAATTATTTCATTTCATTCAATGTTTACGATACAATCACAGTACAAAATGCACTCTCCCTCACCAAGTCAACTCTCTTTCAATTAGTTCTTATGTCTTTTGGCTCTAAGTTTTAAGTGTTATATTGAGGGTGAAGAACTATATATCGGAGGAGAGATCTGCTAGTGACATCACTATGAAAACGACCCTAAACAACCTAATTAATGATGTAACTTCTAGCAATTATGCAACTGCTAGATAATTACTAAAAACATTGTTACATTTAAACTGCTATAAATAATAGAGAAAACAGTTGGATTCTCAAACTGCTAGAAGGATTCCAACACTTTTGGAATCCAATACTTCTAGTCTTGTTTGACTTGTTGACTTGGTATTCTGGCCTTCAGCTTTTACTTTTGTTGACTTGGCTGTTGACTAGTTGACCAACACTTTTGACAATCCGGCACTTGTACTTCTGTTCTTCTATTCTTTGAGGTAGCAATTATGTTCCAGAACTTTTGGTAGTTATTTGTGAAGCTTTCAAGGCGGGAAACTTATGGACCTAGATTGTACTTCAACTTATTCCATCAGGCAGGGAAGATGGTTCCTTTGGGTTTTGGCTTTCATCATCTGTGGATATTATATAATCCAATAATCTCCCCGTAGATCTGTTGATGTCAATATCTCTCTTATTAGGCCTGTCTTTTGTTCTCTTATTTTGCTGATGAAGAGTCCTTGAAGAGTATTGTTACTACTGTTGCCCCAGACAATTCCTTTATGTTTATCAAAGTCATCCATCTTGACTTTAGAGAAAGTTCTCTGGGTTCGGGAAACCTAGAGGCTACCCTTTAACCTCATAGAAGGAACAAAAATTCCTAATCAGCTGAGAGATGTAGCAAGTTTTATTTTCAAGGCCTTTATCAAAGTATGATGTAATTAGAACTTTTAAAGTTTGTTGATAAGGAAATGACCTTTAGAAGCCTATGAAGGATTTTTCTTTGAGCATCTTCAATTTTGTTAAGTGTTGGATTTTAAAACTGCTGATTTTCTTTTGTAGATAAGCTTCCAGTTGTTTCTTCATTAATCAACTAAGTGTGGTTGTATCACAAGTTTTGACAAACTGTGATGCCCCTCGTTCTTGTACCGAGGACTTCCAACAGTTTTGTCTTTCTGAGAAGGCAAAGTGTTATTGCCAGCCCGGTGGTCTTACTTATGATTCAACTGTCAATGTGAGATCAATTAGAAGAAGAGTGAAAGCCACACATGCAATCTCATCAACAAGATATACCTGAGACGGATTTCACCTCTTATTCATGTGGGATAAGAAGTGAATTCTGTGACATCTGAGCATTGATCTAAGGAATAATCTCTTGAATGAGGCAGTGAGATTTTCTCATATTGTGATGTTTAGATATTCATCCATCATGAAAAATGAACTACTGTCTTCACAAGAATAGACAGCTGTTTGAAATTTAGGCAGATGTTTGGTGAAGACATTAAGATAGGATGCGAAGACGTAATATCTATATTTTGTGTGAGCGAGTATGTGTGTCACTCTTTTTGGAGGTCTGTGGGTTTACAAAATAGAATATGACATGGCAACATGTTTTGTGGAGAGTTTTTTCCTTGGGATACTATAGGAATGTGATTTCCATGGGTAAGCAGAGGCAGTATGCCTAAAAGGAAGGACAATCAAGTTTTGGGATCGTACCTATGTTTACCTATGTCCTTTTGCCTTTGATGGGGGGAACTGCTGGAATAGTGAGATGTTTTGGAAACTACAGGTTAATAAACCAGTCTTTTGATAAACTACTTGTATAAAACCAGAAGCTTATTCTCTTTTTGGTGAAACTACTTGTTTATGACCAGATGTTTTCCTTTTTTTTTTAATGATTCATTCTAGTTCTAACATTCCAAGCCTAGAGATTAGACTTTGAAATGTTATTGTGTCCAGTGGTTTTGTAAAAACATCTGCAAGTTCATTTGTAGAGGACACATGATGGATTGAGATTAGACCTTTTTCGTAGCAATTTCTTACAAAGTGATGTCTGATATCAATATGTTTGGTTCCGGAGTGTTGAATAGGGTTTTTGATTATGTTAAGTGCAACTTCATTGTCCATTTTCATTGGTGTCTTCAAAGTTGTAATTCCATAATCCAGTAGTTAGTTTTGCAACCAAAGATTTTGTGTAGTCTAGCTAGCTGCTGCTGTGTATCGTGCTTCAACAGTTGAATTTGACACAACAATTTGTTTCTTGCTTTGCCAGGAGATTAAGGCATTATATAAATACTGGCATCCTCCTGTGGTTGACTTTTTAGTTGTCAGGCATCCTACAAAGTCACTATCTAAAAATCTAACTAACTCAAGATTATCATTAGCTGGATATTGGATTCCTAGGGTTAGAGACCCTTTTGGATATTGACGGGTGGTCCATTGGAGAACCCTCAAGTGCTTTAAAACGATCAATATTCCACACTTAATTGAGTTAATTATTAGGATTTGATAACCACGGTGTGTATGGCTTTAGAGGTACCGAAGAGCATAAACGAGCGATTTTAACATGCTTTGATGGGAGCTTTTACTTAGCCAAAAGAAGGTGGAGACATGTAGAGTTGACAAGAAAAGAAAAGTGGAAAAGCTGCTGACCACCGTAAGCTACGGTGGGCATCGTAGCTTACGGGGAAGTCTGATCCCTCTATGCACCGTAAGCCAGAAGCTTGGGACCGTAAGGAAATTGTTGACCACCGTAAGCTACAGTGGGCACCGTAGCTTACGGTGGTGACTTGCAAGAAAAGTGTAACTGCCCTTTTTAATTCGGTTTTCAAGAGGCTTTTGGGTTGACAATCATTGGAGACGTTTTTGCAGAGTTCTAGAGGCGATTTTGAGTGTCCCATTTGGTTCAAGAACAATTTCTAACATTTGTTTGGTGTTTATGATTCATATGAAGATGACATTTGATGGTGTGATGATTTGCAAGACCATGAGTGGCTAAACTCATTGTGATCATCCTAGGTTGAAGGTTTGCTTGAAACTATTGTGTTTTTATCCTTAATTTCTAGAATAATAGACTTGCAATGTTTGTAGTTTATTATGGTGTTTGAATATTTGTTTGTAAACTGTTGATTGATGTTTTGATCTTAGCCTTAATCATACGTTCTTGGTGTCGTTGACAATCGAGATATCACGGGAGGGTTTAGGGTTGGATATTGGTTAATTGGTCATCGCGTAACAACCTCGCATCTTTGTAATCTGAGTACTTAGTTCCCTTTCGTCACGAACAAATACTCATTACGAGTCATGTCTATGTGATTCTTTCTAGTTGGATTTAAAACACAAGTGTTAATTGAAACCGGAAACTTAGAATGATTACTTGCTTCTAATCCGTTTAACAACCAATAGTTGAATTGCAATTTGTTTAATTTTTAAAACCAAAACACTAAAAATCTTGAATTCATTTTCTTGCATTTTAGATAAATTAGTCAATTTAGTATAAACTTTAGATAACACATATTCCATAACTCCCTGTGTTCGATACCCACTTACCGCTACTATTAGTAGTATTTGGATTAAATTTACGTGAGACTACAACTTCACGTCAAATTTTGGCGCCATTGCCGGGGAGTAGTGCACAACGTGTGTTATCCTGGATACTTTAGTTTGTTATTTTCCTGGTTTACGCTGGTTGTGTTATTGTGCAGGTATTAACAGGTGCATGCATACTAGAGGCTCTCACAAGCTATTACCATTGGCATTTGATCCGGAGATTGAACGAACTTTGCGAAGAAACAGGGTTTTATTACAAGAAAATAAAATCAGTGGTTCGCCAACAACACCTACAACACCAATTTCATCGATTAACACCATGGATCCATTACCTTCCACTACAAGTCAAACATCACAATCCACACCTCCGCCAATTCCTACCACCCATCCTACTTCAACACATGAAGTCAATCCAACCAACACCACATCATCTACAACTACCCAAACTGGACCTGTTCCTAACTACAGCCCCACATCAATGGTTCTACCTTTTTCTTCTTTTTTCCCGAAATCCGGTCAATCATCTTCTACACAACAACCATTACCAAGTCAATTTCCACCAAGTTCAACCATTATTCGTACTACTTCTACACTCCAACCACAAAACCAACCGAGTTTTCATTATCCGTCTTCTCAGTTTGTGCAATCTTCGGGTGTAGGAGGAGATGGGTTTGATGACAGGTATGAGGAAGAATTTGGAGGATACGAAGAAGAGGGTTACTATTACGGAGGAGATGGAGGTAATTTGGGACCTCAAGGAGGAATGGTTTACCAACAAAGGCAACATGTGGAACAAGTTCAAGAAGTGGTTAGGCAACCCACGGGGGTACAACAAATTCGTCCGCAAGGGCCACAATTTCAATGACCAATGCCTCTACAACAAGTTCAACTTCAACATTAACAACCTCAATTTCAAAGGCCGATGTAGCAACAACAAATGCAACAACCTCAATATCAACAACAGTTTGCACCTCAAGGGCTAAGGCAAGGTCAAGCGGGTCGACCAAGAGTACCATTGGGTGCTCCGCGAAGACATCACCGAGAGGTGGTGGGGGGATTGGAGCACATTTTAGGCCTGTTATTACTAATAACCCTTCTCCGGTGGTCATACCTCATCACTCAGATGGAATGACATTTGAGGTTAGAACAACCGCACTTCAAAGTTTGCCGAAGTACAAAGGGCTAGCAACGGAGGAACCGTACTTCCATTTGGAGATATATGATTCTATTTGCAACACTATTGGAGGGCAAGGTTTTTCTTCGGATGATGTTAATTTGGTACTCTTCCAATTCTCTTTGGAAGACAAGGCAAAAAGATGGTTCCATACTTTACCATCCGCATCAATATACACATGGGCCGACATGCAACAAAGGTTCTTGGAAGAGTTTTTCACGGCTCAAAAGACTAATGAGGCTAGGCGGAGCTTGAGAAGTTTTCAACAACAACCGGGTGAGGTGTTTCATGAAGCATTCGAGAGGTTTAGCATGAAGTTGAAAATTTGTCCTCATCATGGCATTGCACTTTGGGAGTTATTGAATGCTTGTCATGAGGGGTTGAGTTCGGAAGATGCTCGTGATTTAATGTTGATTACTAATGGTACGTTTGGTACAAATTTTGAGCAAGATGATTAGGCATTTTTGGAGCAAATGGTGGTCACGTCTAAAAGAAAAGCGTAATCTTCAAGAAGGGCAAGGCACGTCATTACAAGACCTCAAGTTTATGTGGTAGATGATGGAGGGGTACAAGCAACTAATCAGGTATATGACGTTTGTACAAATTGTAATGAATTGGGTCATGCGGCGGATGTGTGTTTGGTGGGTGTGGGTGAAGGTCAAGTAGAAGAGGTGAATGCTATACAAGGGGGTAGTCGTAATTTTAACATGAACTCGAACACATACCACCCCAGGTTAAGGAATCATCCTAATTTTCGTTATGGGAACCCGAAGAATCAAGCTAAGCCAAATTTCCAAGGAGCTCAATGAAATTTCGTTCCACGCCAGCAATTCAATCATGGTACATTTAGGGGTGGAAATAGTCAAGGCTACCAAGGTCATTTTCAACAAGCGGGTGACCAAAGTGGTACCACGGGTCAAACTTCATCAGGTGGGAATGAAGTTATGGATATGCTCCGGATGATGCAACAAAACATGCAAAGGAGAAATCAACTTGATGAAGCCCGAATGCAAAAGGATGAGGTTCGTGACAAGAGCATCCAAACATTAACCACTCAAATGGGTCAACTCGCAACCTAGGTAGCGGAGTTGAAAAAAGGTAAAGGCCAACTTCCTAGCGACACTAAGGTAAATCGTTCCCATAGTTCTTCACGTAATATTCCTATTAATCATGTTAGTGCCTTAAGAAGTGGTAAAGAAATTAAGGTAAACTTATCACCGAGTTTGGTTGATGGGGTGGTTGAAGACATTACAGGAAATGAAAGTGATGAGGATGAAGTCTCACTACCAATTGTGTCTAAGGACCCTAATGTTGACAAGGTAATTCAAAACCCCGGGGTTGGGTGAAAGTTTAAAAGATAAAAATGAGGAAGGGGGACCAAGTCAAGTCCTGTTTCCATCAGCTTTAGTTGACCCGGGTAAGAAAAATTTTATTTCAACAAGGGGTCCTCCAAAAGAGGAGTTGTGGGATGTTTTCAAAAAAGTTAAAGTAAATCTTCCCTTACTCGATGCAATTAAACAAGTACCCGCTTATGAAAAATTTTTAAAAGAATTATGCACCCAAAAGAGGCAACAAAAGAAAAAATTGCCTAAGCGGGTTGACTTGACCGGACAAGTAAGTGCGGTACTAAAAGGGGATCTTCCTCCCAAACTTCAAGATCCGGGAACGCCATTAATAAACATTCAAGTTGGAAATTTTCCAATGTCAAAGGCGTTATTAGATCTTGGAGCCGGAGTAAATATTTTACCGGGGGGGGGGGGGGGTTTATATGATCAATATGACTTTGGTCCATTAGCTCGGGTTGAGACAACGGTGGTTCTAGCCGATTTATCTCATAAGTAACCTCGAGGGATGGTTCAAGATGTCATAGTGAAGGTTGACGAGTTTTATTATCCGGTAGACTTTTTGTTCCTAGATTACTCATCTGCGGACCCAAAACAACAACAAAATGTTATTTTGGGTCGTCCATTTTTGAGCTCCGCTCATGCTGTGATTGATTGTCGACTTGGTACGTTGACATGACATTTGGCAATAGAAAAATGAGTTTGATTGTTTTTACTAACACTTCTAATTCTATTGGTGTTGATGAGTGTTTTATGGCAGATCTGGTTGATGGATGTGAGCCACATGAGTATGAGGAAGAGTGTGTAGATGTTTGTGTTTGTGATTTTTCTAAGTAGGTACATGCATGTGCATTAAGGATGGAGGAAAAAAGCAAGATGCTATGGCGGTTAAGGAAGTTTGACCGCCATGGACCCATCAGTTCGAGAACCTACCGGTGGAAATCAATTCGGGCACAAAGCCATCATTAGAGGAGCCACCAAAGTTGGAGTTGAAAGATCTGCCGGGCCATTTGAAATACGCATTTTTAGGGGATAATGACACTTTACCAGTCATTATTGCCTCTAACTTGGAGACGACCTAAGAGTATGAATTGTTGAAGGTGCTGAAAGGCGAATAGGGCGGCTATTGGGTGGATGATTGCTGATTTGAAAGGAATTAGCCCATCTATTGTCATGCATAAAATCATCACAACAGAAGATGCAAAGCCGACTAGAGAAGCTCAAAGAAGATTAAACCCGAACCTACGAGAAGTGGTAAAAAAAGAGGTAATTAAATGGTTAGACGCAGGTATAATTTATCCCATTTCAGATAGTGCTTGGGTAAGTCCTACCCAAGTGGTGCCTAAAAAGGCCGGTATTCAAGTAATTAAAGACGAAAATGGTGAACAAATCGCCACCCGACCGGTCACCGGGTGGCGTGTTTGTATCGATTACCGGAAATTGAATGCCGCGACTTCTAATGACCATTTTCCATTACCTTTCATTGACCAAATTATTGAAAAATTACCGGGTAAAAAATATTATTGCTTTTTGGATGGGTACCCGGGTTATAACCAAATTGCTATTCACCTAGATGATCAACACAAGACCACTTTCACGTGTCCGTATGGCACTTTTGCTTTTAGGCGAATGCCATTTGGTTTGTGTAATGCCCCGACGACTTTCCAACGATGTATGATGAGTATTTTTTCGGACATGGTTGGGGAGTCACTTGAGGTATTTATGGATGATTTCTCCATTTTTGCCACAAGTTTTGAATCTTGTCTCGACGAGTTGGAAAAAGTTTTAAAAAGGTGTGTCTAGAAAACCTTGGTGCTTAGTTGGGAGAAAAGTCATTTCATGGTGCAAGAGGGTATTGTGTTGGGTCATGTTATTTCTGAAAGGGGGATGGAGGTGGATAAGGAAAAAATTCGGGAAATATCATCTTTGCCTCCACCTAAAAATGTAAAAGGGGTAAGGTCATTTTTGGGACATGCGGGATTTTTTCAGAGATTTATTAAAGGTTTTAGTGTCATTACTAAACCTTTATGTAATTTGTTACTAAAAGATGTACCTTTTGACTTTACTAATGAATGTTTGCAAGCTTTTACTGTCTTGAAGGAACAGTTGGTGAAAGCTCCCATTTTGCAACCGCCGGATTGATCAAAACCGTTTGAGATTATGTGTGATGCTAGTGATACAACTATTGGAGCGGTCTTGGGTCAAAGAGTTGATAAGAAGCCGGTGGCAATTTATTATGAAAGCAAAACATTGTCGAGGCACAACTGAATTACACCACAACTGAAAAGGAATTGTTAGCAGTGGCGGTCATACATATGGGGAAGCAAGGTGGTTGTGTATTAGGACCATAGTGCGGTTCGTTACTTGATGGAGAAGAAAGACGCGAAGCCATGATTGATTCGTTGGGTGCTTTTATTACAAGAGTTCGACTTGGAAATTCGGGATAAGAAAGGAAGTGAAAATGTAGTGGCGGATCATTTATCCCGAATTCCAATGGAGGGGGTCGACGATGCTAGTGAAATTAATGAACGGTTTCCCGATGAACAAACTGTTAGTTGTTTCTATTTCTGTTGCACGGTGGTATGCCCACTATGTGAATTACTTGGCTACGGGTGTTATTCTTAATCATTGGATGAAAAGAAGAAGACAACGGTTTATGTTCCAAGTCAAGCAATATATATGGGATGGACCAAACCTTTTTAAAATTGGGCCCGATCAAGTGATTCGGAGATGTGTGCCTGAAACGGAAGTGTCAGAAATCTTAATTCATGCTCATTCATTAGCTTGTGGGGGGCACTTTAGTGGTCACAAGACGGGATATCGGGTACTTACATGTGGGTTTTATTGGCCGACAATTTTCAAGGATGCGTGTGAGTTTGCCCAGAATTGTCTTAATTGCCAAAAAATGGGAAGAATCTCGAAAAGGGACGATGTGACATCCCGGGTTTTTCGGATAACTTAAACGTAATACTTGTCAAACTAATTACGTGCTATGTGTACGAACGTGTACGAATTAAATGAATACGTGATGTGTGTTGTGTGATTGTTTTAGTAATTGAATAATTACAGTAGATATGTACACGAACTGAACCGAACCGCGACGCGAACCAACTTCGATTCATTGTGACTCTAGGAGTAACAAGTTTTAAACTTTAACTCAAGTCAAGTCCTCGGCCAAGATCAAATCCAAACCGAGAGCAAACCTAAACCCCAAACCAAAACACTCTCGGCCGAGATCAAGTTCAAAACCGCGGATTTATTGAGTTCAAACCCAAACCGAAACCACCCTAGTCCTTGGCCGCGAGATCAAGTCCAAACCAAACTAACTCACCCTAGTTCCTCGGCCACGACTCTAGCCAAAACCGTGATCCTCATCTTGTTGCGCCTATATATATACAACACCCATACATACTCTTTCACAATTCGAAAACCCTAACAAATAAGACAGCCGTCGGCTGCCTTACTCACGCTTTCTTCTCGGTCGCAGCAAGCAGCAGCCGAAGCCTTCATCATCTCAGTCGCAAAACAGCCTTCATCTGATCAGCCCTTGTTCGGTCCATTCAACCGCAAACAGCCCTACACTCCTTGTTGATCACAGGCAGCCCTTCTTCCAGTTCTTGTCGGTCCGGACGTGATCTTGTTGGAGCAGCCGGGTCGCCCTTGTCCACATCTCGGCTTGTTTGTCTAGTTATTCAAGGTTAGGATCATAATTGATTATGAGATCATGTTCGGATATATATATATGTATGCTTGAATGATTAATTGATTTGTTGTTTCGGGTCTTATATGTTGAATAAATAATCGGCTGTTTTGATTATGTTCTTGTGTATAATTGTTTGCGGATATCATGAGTTTGCAAGTGTGTTTTGTTTATAATAACTAGAAGTAAGAACTAGGGTTTGCATGGATGAGATATTGGTATTAATCTAGGATTAGAAATCGGTTTTAGATCGCCTAGATTAATCGCATGAACGGGATTACACGAGTTTATGATAAAGATATGCTGAATCAGTTGCTGAGTAATAGTTACAGCCGACTTCATCTGGCTGTAACTCGGTCGATAGTTGTCGAAAAACGGATTTTCTGATGTCTAGAACGTAGAGATTTGAATAAGGAATCTAATGGCGCTGGATTCATAATTTTCTGAAGTCGTTTGATATTTTAAAAGGCCCAAACAAGTTCAGTAGCTAAAGCTGTGAAAATTCTGGAATTTTGTTGGTTGTTTATCAAGTTGGATTTTAAAATCAGTAGGGAGGTGAGTCATGATTTTTGTACAGCAACTAGGTATAGAAATTTCCGGGCAACTCCAACTGGAATTTTGTTAATTGGACAATCAGTGATTTTTAAATAAATTCTTCCGTGGACTGCAGTCAGAAAGCGGTAAATCTGACTGCAGCCTAGCATATTAATATTTATGGTTAATTGGTAAAGATCTAGGACTTGGAAAAATTATATAAATTTCTATGGTATAAATGTCACCTACTGTAAAAATATGGGAATTTTTGGAATGTTAGAACTATTTTATAAAAATTCTAGAAAACAGCTGAATAATGAGTGTTAAGCAGAAAGTTGATAACTTGTGATTTTATGCATTAAAGTGTTGCATGGATTTGGAATATGTTCATGATAAGTTGTTTGATTACTATGATCACATGAGATTACTTGCATGCACGTTTGAGTGTTAGATATGTTGTTTGTGTGTATCACTTTGTGGGTAAATTGCGTGTGGAATTTGTATTGGTGTGATTACACACTGACGTGGAATTAATTGGTTTGTTAGGACGCAACTAGCGGTCCCATCTCTTATAACATCTTTGCTACACTAACCGAGCAAATAAAGGTGAGTTCACGGCCCCTAACTTTATCCGGTTTTTAAACAACAGGGGGAGAAACATGTATACACTCTCAAACCCAATCTCTTTACGTTATACGAATTTAACGTCACATAACTATACGGTAACTAAGTTAATGTTAATGTAATGTTATGGTCACTAAGCAGCTTTATCACTTAAGTCCTCGACAATCTCCTCGGATCGTTAGTATTTGGGTTAAATAGCGGGGGAATTATAAGTAGTACTACTGGGCCCGACAAGCCCCATCCGAGCTAGTCGCGCTAGCCGACCTGGTATGGTCAACGGGTGAATAATTGGCCTAACACCGCCATGGTCATGTGATAGGCCTGGCAAAACGGAGGCACAACAGTCAGCTTCGATCGCGAACACTTAGTGACATGACTTTAGGCTAGCTACCTATATATATTAACATTGAACTTAATTACGGAACAACTTAGTATTCCTGGTATGGAATATTGGAAACAACAACTTAATATTCCTGGTATGGAATATTGGAAACAACTTAATATTCATGGTATGGAATATTGGAAACAACTTAATATTCCTGGTTTGGAATATTGGAAACAATAACTTATTATTCCGGGATTGGAATAATGGAACTGATACGTTATCCCGGGTTGGGGATAACGGAGTAATTAAACTATAACCGAACAAACGAATTTATGAAAACCTGTGAACTCACTCATCTTTAATGTTGACACTTGTTTCTTTACATGTTTCTCAGGACGCTAGGAGCTCTAGGTGCACGCACATGCATTGAACAAGACATCATTATCGAGTCTTATTTATTAATATTGTTTTGTGATTTTTCATTTGTTTTGGCGTTTGTGTTGGCGCCCGCATCACTACTTATTTATGCTTCCGCTCAAACTTTAAAACTAATGCTCTGCTAAATATTGGTAATTGATATAAAATCTACAAAGAACGATTTTGGAAAACGTATAATCAAATCATGTAGAGTCGTTCGACGTACTAGTGTTTCAGATTCTGGTTTGTTCACACGGCTCGCGGTAAAACTCCGCAAGTGGAAATTGAGGGTGTGACAGATTGGTATCAGAGCCACTAGCTATAGAGAACCAGGTTTGCATTAGAAGTAGACCTAAACTGTAGCTGAAATCACGACACTAGACTTAGTTTGGCACCGAATTATTATATCTTGTTATGCAATATGCCACAACCGTGTTTGGTAGATTATACCTTCATGATAAGAAATGAAAACAACTCGTAACTAACTACACGACCAAACAGGCAATGTCATCATCCTCATCGTCATCATCGTCCGACAGACTTACGCCACCAAGGGCACCAGGAAAGGCACCAATGGTGGAACCCATACCACCTTATGGCGTGGAGACACGCTCAGCGGCGAGGAAGAGGCTCGCTCTGGGGGAGGAGTCATCGCTACGCCCAACTATTGCTGTACCGGTTGAACCGGTTAATCCTGTAGAAATAGGAATTGACATGCTTAGAATCCTGGTACATACACAACAAAAACAGCTAGAAAGAATGCAGGAAACCATCCTGGCACAAGGATGGATGATCCGACACCTTACCGGAAAGACCGACTCGCTCGAAGAAGAGCATCGTACGAGCAAGATAGCTCGTAACACCATAGCCAGAGATCTGCGTGCTGAGCAGATAAGAGCCGACTGGCTGGAGGACAGAGTCCTGGAAAATAGTTGGAACATTCAGGAACTGCAAAATCAAGTACTTGCACCAGCACCTGCCCCTCCAGTGCCGGTAGAGGAGGATCCAGAAGAGGATCCAGAGGAGGATCCTGAAGAGGATCCGGAGGAGGACCCAGCTGAAGAAGCTGGAAATCCCGCACAGGATGACGGCAATGACAGTGACTTGGGGAATGGAGACGTAGACGACTGACACGTCTCGTTTAAATTATTTGTTTTCCTTCAGTTTATTATTTTCCCACTTGTATTTAAACCTGAGACCTTATAGTGAATTCGTATGTTTGATTTACACTTTTGTAAGACGTTGAAATTTCAGTTAATCAAGTATTTCTTTTGATTATTTAACATATTGAGTTGACATAACTTACTAATTATTAAAGTACGAAGTAGGATAGCTATATTGGATATATAGACTTATCGGGGTGTGTTTGTGTTGTGTTTCGAAGATCTAAATGGCGACTGGAAGACGTGGAAACCTTAACTTGACGCCCGAAGAGCTAGCTGCCATGATTCAGGAGCATGTGAACGCAGCGTTAGCGGGTGTTCAGAACCAGCCGGCAGGTAACCATTATTAAATTTTCGCGTGAAAATCTAATAGTGAGGCTAGTAAAATTTCCTTGCTGACTTCCTGTCCTCTGTCAGCAGGAGGGGCTTTAACCCCTACAAGATGTTCCTTGACGCAAAGCCTAGCAAATTCTCGGGGGCGGAAGGACCCATTGGACTGGTCCGCTGGATCGAAAAATCGGAATCTGTTTTTGAAATGTGCAACTGCCTCGAGGCCAACAAAGTCAAATATGCAGCCTCAACACTGGAAGATGGGGCACTGACATGGTGGAATGCCCAAGTTCAAACACGTGGGCTTATAGCTGCGAATGCCATGGCATGGACTGAGTTCAAGGCCCTGATTAAAGAGGAGTACTGTCCACGAGACAGATTGCAACAATTGGAGCAAGCTCTATGGAACCACAAGATGGTGGGATCGGAAATTGAGGCTTACACCGCAAAACACCATGACTTGGTATTTCTGTGTCCTGAATTGGCCAACACGGTGGAGAAAAGACTCGAGTTCTATCTCGGGGGTCTGGTTCCGGAAATTCAGGGTATGGTGATGTCTAGTAACCCTGTAACTGAACATCAAGCAATCCGATTGGCTCACAAACTCACCGATAAAGCGGTGGAACAGAAGAAATTGCCAGCACGGGGTACCACCGAAGTCGCCCCAGATAACAAAAGAAAATTTGAAGACTCCACTGTTCGACAGTCTTCGTCATCACATCCGCAGCAAGGGAACCAGAAACGGTTCAATCATTACCACAGCCACCGGGGTCATCAAAATCATCCCGCCAACAACAACAACAACTACAACAACAACAACAACCAGAATGCAGGCGGCTATGTAGGTCGAAAGCCGTAGTGCAATCGCTGCAATCTTCATCATCACGGCCCTTGTGCCGGAATTCGCTGCCACAGATGTGGCAAGATGGGACATGCGGCAAAGGATTGTCGTGGGGAAACCATGCCCCGACAAAATCAGAATCAGCCCCAGGGTCAGCAGCAGGGTATAAACCGGGATGCTATCAGTGTGGTAGCACTGCTCATTTCAGAAGAGATTGCCTACAGTTGCGCAACAACAACAATAATGGTGGAAACAACCACAACCACAACAACCACAACAATAATAACAACAACAATAATGGGAACGGTGGCACAGGAGGTGCCAAGGGTCGCGCATTTACATTGGGCCGCGGAGAGGCCAGAAACGACACGAACGTGGTCACCGGTAAGTTTCCCCTTAATGAACATTTTGCTACTGTGCTTTTTGATACGGGTGCGGATAGGAGTTTTATATCTGAGTCTTTTAGGAAGAACCTAAATCTCACGCTTAAACCATTAGAGACCCCTTATGTGATAGAATTAGCCAATGGTAAATCGGTAGACGTGACCCAAATCGTATCCGGCTGTCAACTCAAACTCGCGGGCCACACTTTTACCATTGATCTGATGACAACTACCCTGGGTAGTTTTGACGTGGTAGTCGGAATGGACTGGCTATCCGACGTCTGGGCTGAAGTTCTCTGTTTCGAAAAGTCTATCCGTATTCCACTCTCGAACGACGAAATCCTGACAGTACAAGGCGATAAGGCAAGCGCCGTCACCAACATCATCTCATACATGCAAGCGCAGAAGTATCTTCGGAAAAAGAATTCCTTCGCTTTACTCGCACTAATTACCGTACAGCCTAAGGACGAGAAACGTATAGAAGACATCCCTGTCGTCCGTGATTTTTCCGATGTATTCCCAGAAGAACTACCTGGTCTTCCACCACATCGACAATTGGAGTTTGAAATCGAATTGGCAAGCAATGCAACTCCTATCGCCAAGGCTCCATACTGCTTAGCTCCAGCCGAGCTGCAGGAACTGTCTACCCAACTTCAAGAGCTGCTAGAAAAAGGATTTATCCGACCAAGCGTTTCGCCATGGGGAGCTCCAGTCCTGTTTGTCAAGAAGAAGGACGGGACTTTCCACATGTGCATCGACTATAGGGAACTCAACAAGGTTACAGTCAAGAACCGATACCCGTTACCTCGCATCGACGATCTATTCGACCAACTGCAAGGGTCAAGTTACTACTCTAAGATTGATTTACGGTCCGGTTATCATCAGCTACGCGTCAGGGAGGAGGATATCGCTAAGACAACATTTCGCACTCGGTATGGCCATTACGAGTTCTTGGTCATGCCATTCGGTCTCACTAACGCACCTGCGGTATTCATGGACCTCATGAACCGCGTGTGTAAACCATACCTCGACAAGTTTGTCATTGTGTTCATCGATGACATACTCATCTACTCCAAAAGTGAAGAAGAATGCGGAACACCTACGATTACTGCTAGGGTTGCTTCAACAGGAAAAACTATATGCCAAGCTTTCGAAGTGTGATTTCTGGATTCGGGAAGTTCAGTTTCTCGGACATATCGTGAATGAAAAGGGTATCCACGTAGACCCTGCCAAGATTGAAGCCATCAAAAACTGGGAAGCACCTAAGACACCGACGGAGATCCCCCAATTTTTGGGATTGGCTGGTTACTACAGACGCTTCATCGAGGGATTTTCAAAGATTGCACAGCCGCTTACTACCCTCACCCAGAAAGGTATCAAGTATACTTGGGGTGACAAGCAAGAGGCAGCATTTCAATTGCTGAAGCAGAAACTTTGCAGTGCACCCATTCTGTCCTTGCCGGAAGGGACATATGACTTCGTAGTGTATTGTGATGCTTCCATTCAGGGATTGGGATGCGTACTCATGCAACGCGATAAGGTCATCGCGTATGCGTTACGACAGCTGAAAGTTCACGAGAAAAACTACACGACGCATGATCTGGAATTGGGAGCAGTAGTGTTTGCACTTAAGATTTGGAGACACTACCTCTATGGAACGAAGTGCACAATCTTCACAGACCATAAAAGCCTCCAACACATCTTTGATCAGAAGGAGTTGAACATGCGACAGCGTCGCTGGGTCGAACTCTTGAACGATTATGAGTGTGCCATTCGGTACCACCCGGGTAAAGCTAACGTGGTAGCTGATGCCCTCAGTAGGAAGGAACACTTGAAACCTCGTCGCGTACGAGCACTACAACTCACTATTCATTCGGGGCTACCCGATCAAATACGCGACGCCCAGTTAGAAGCAGTTAAGGAGGAACACATCAAAGCCGAATCAGTGGGAAAAATGGAACGCGATTGGGAAGTAAAGCCCAATGGAGCCCGGTATTTCATGAATCGCATATGGGTACCTCTCTACGGAAACCTCAGAGAGCTAGTCATGGATGAAGCTCACAAATCCCGATACTCTGTCCATCCGGGTTCGGATAAGATGTATCAAGACCTTAAAGCTGCGTATTGGTGGCCCAACATGAAAGCCGATATAGCCACCTACGTGAGTAAATGTTTAACTTGTGCAAAAGTCAAGGTGGAGTATCAAAAGCCATCGGGGCTACTCCAACAACCTGAGATCCCAGTGTGGAAGTGGGATCAGATCTCAATGGATTTCATCACTAAACTCCCGCGAACCTTGGGTGGTTGCGATACCATCTGGGTGATCGTGGATCGTTTAACTAAGTCCGCACACTTCCTAGCTATTAAAGAAACAGATAAGATGGAGAAGTTGACTCGCATCTACATTAAGGAAGTAGTTTCTCGGCACAGAGTGCCAACATCCATCATCTCAGACAGAGATGCTCGCTTCACGTCGAACTTCTGGCAGTCACTCCAGAAAGCGTTGGGAACCCGCTTAGATATGAGCACAGCTTATCACCCTCAGACTGATGGTCAAAGTGAAAGGACCATACAAACCTTGGAAGACATGCTTAGGGCATGCGTAGTGGACTTCGGAAATAATTGGGAAATCCACCTACCTCTAGTAGAATTCTCATATAACAACAGCTATCATACGAGTATTTCGGCAGCACCGTTTGAAGCATTATACGGTCGTAAATGTAGATCACCGGTCTGCTGGGCAGAAGTCGGTGACAGTCAACTCACAGGCCCTGAGTTAATACTTGAGGCCACCGAAAAGATTGTACAAATCAGAAACCGCATGGCGGCGGCACGAGATCGACAGAAAAGCTACGCTGACCAACGACGCAAACCGCTCGAATTTCAAGTAGGCGATCACGTCCTACTGAAGGTGTCACCCTGGAAGGGTGTAATCCGCTTTGGAAAACGGGGCAAACTTAACCCACGGTATGTAGGCCCGTTTGTAATCTTGAAACGTATTGGACCCGTAGCATATCAATTAAACCTTCCTGCCGAACTCAGTGGAGTTCACAACGTATTTCACGTGTCAAATCTGAAGAAGTGTCTATCAGATGAAACTTTAGTTATTCCATTGGATGAGATCCAAGTGGATGAACAACTACACTTCGTGGAAAAGCCTATTGAGATCATGGATCGTGAGATCAAGACTCGAAGGCACAGCAAGATCCTAATCGTTAAAGTTCGTTGGGACTCTAAGCGTGGACCGGAGTTCACGTGGGAAAGAGAGGACCAAATGAAAAGCAAATACCCACACCTCTTCGCAACTGAGCAGCAAACTAAATTTTCGGGACGAAAATTCTTTCAACAAGGGGATGATGTGACAACCTGGAAACTTCTTATACTTTCGTGTACTATTGTTGACTAAATTCTTGTGCATGGCACTTGGAAATCTCTGTGTACGACACTTGGGAACTTCTTGTAACGTTGCGTACCATCATAAACGAACTAACTCTTTGTGCATGGCACTCTGAACATGTATGCTACATGCTAAACCGCGTTTACTCAATTTTCGGGACGAAAATTCTTTCAACATGGGGATAATGTGACATCCCGAGTTTTTCGGATAACTTAAATGTAATACTTGTCAAACTAATTACGTGCTATGTGTACGAACGTGTACGAATTAAATGAATACGTGATGTGTGTTGTGTGATTGTTTTAGTAATTGAATAATTACAGTAGATATGTACACGAACTGAACCGAACCGCGACGCGAACCAACTTCGATTCATTGTGACTCTAGGAGTAACAAGTTTTAAACTTTAACTCAAGTCAAGTCCTAGGCCAAGATCAAATCCAAACCGAGAGCAAACCTAAACCCCAAACCAAAACACTCTCGGCCGAGATCAAGTTCAAAACCGCGGATTTATTGAGTTCAAACCCAAACCGAAACCACCCTAGTCCTTGGCCGCGAGATCAAGTCCAAACCAAACTAACTCACCCTAGTTCCTCGGCCACGACTCTAGCCAAAACCGTGATCCTCATCTTGTTGCGCCTATATATATACAACACCCATACATACTCTTTCACAATTCGAAAACCCTAACAAATAAGACAGCCGTCGGCTGCCTTACTCACGCTTTCTTCTCGGTCGCAGCAAGCAGCAGCCGAAGCCTTCATCATCTCAGTCGCAAAACAGCCTTCATCTGATCAGCCCTTGTTCGGTCCATTCAACCGCAAACAGCCCTACACTCCTTGTTGATCACAGGCAGCCCTTCTTCCAGTTCTTGTCGGTCCGGACGTGATCTTGTTGGAGCAGCCGGGTCGCCCTTGTCCACATCTCGGCTTGTTTGTCTAGTTATTCAAGGTTAGGATCATAATTGATTATGAGATCATGTTCGGATATATATATATGTATGCTTGAATGATTAATTGATTTGTTGTTTCGGGTCTTATATGTTGAATAAATAATCGGCTGTTTTGATTATGTTCTTGTGTATAATTGTTTGCGGATATCATGAGTTTGCAAGTGTGTTTTGTTTATAATAACTAGAAGTAAGAACTAGGGTTTGCATGGATGAGATATTGGTATTAATCTAGGATTAGAAATCGGTTTTAGATCGCCTAGATTAATCGCATGAACGGGATTACACGAGTTTATGATAAAGATATGCTGAATCAGTTGCTGAGTAATAGTTACAGCCGACTTCATCTGGCTGTAACTCGGTCGATAGTTGTCGAAAAACGGATTTTCTGATGTCTAGAACGTAGAGATTTGAATAAGGAATCTAATGGCGCTGGATTCATAATTTTCTGAAGTCGTTTGATATTTTAAAAGGCCCAAACAAGTTCAGTAGCTAAAGCTGTGAAAATTCTGGAATTTTGTTGGTTGTTTATCAAGTTGGATTTTAAAATCAGTAGGGAGGTGAGTCATGATTTTTGTACAGCAACTAGGTATAGAAATTTCCGGGCAACTCCAACTGGAATTTTGTTAATTGGACAATCAGTGATTTTTAAATAAATTCTTCCGTGGACTGCAGTCAGAAAGCGGTAAATCTGACTGCAGCCTAGCATATTAATATTTATGGTTAATTGGTAAAGATCTAGGACTTGGAAAAATTATATAAATTTCTATGGTATAAATGTCACCTACTGTAAAAATATGGGAATTTTTGGAATGTTAGAACTATTTTATAAAAATTCTAGAAAACAGCTGAATAATGAGTGTTAAGCAGAAAGTTGATAACTTGTGATTTTATGCATTAAAGTGTTGCATGGATTTGGAATATGTTCATGATAAGTTGTTTGATTACTATGATCACATGAGATTACTTGCATGCACGTTTGAGTGTTAGATATGTTGTTTGTGTGTATCACTTTGTGGGTAAATTGCGTGTGGAATTTGTATTGGTGTGATTACACACTGACGTGGAATTAATTGGTTTGTTAGGACGCAACTAGCGGTCCCATCTCTTATAACATCTTTGCTACACTAACCGAGCAAATAAAGGTGAGTTCACGGCCCCTAACTTTATCCGGTTTTTAAACAACAGGGGAGAAACATGTATACACTCTCAAACCCAATCTCTTTACGTTATACGAATTTAACGTCACATAACTATACGGTAACTAAGTTAATGTTAATGTAATGTTATGGTCACTAAGCAGCTTTATCACTTAAGTCCTCGACAATCTCCTCGGATCGTTAGTATTTGGGTTAAATAGCGGGGGAATTATAAGTAGTACTACTGGGCCCGACAAGCCCCATCCGAGCTAGTCGCGCTAGCCGACCTGGTATGGTCAACGGGTGAATAATTGGCCTAACACCGCCATGGTCATGTGATAGGCCTGGCAAAACGGAGGCACAACAGTCAGCTTCGATCGCGAACACTTAGTGACATGACTTTAGGCTAGCTACCTATATATATTAACATTGAACTTAATTACGGAACAACTTAGTATTCCTGGTATGGAATATTGGAAACAACAACTTAATATTCCTGGTATGGAATATTGGAAACAACAACTTAATATTCCTGGTATGGAATATTGGAAACAACTTAATATTCCTGGTTTGGAATATTGGAAACAATAACTTATTATTCCGGGATTGGAATAATGGAACTGATACGTTATCCCGGGTTGGGGATAACGGAGTAATCAAACTATAACCGAACAAACGAATTTATGAAAACCTGTGAACTCACTCATCTTTAATGTTGACACTTGTTTCTTTACATGTTTCTCAGGACGCTAGGAGCTCTAGGTGCACGCACATGCATTGAACAAGACATCATTATCGAGTCTTATTTATTAATATTGTTTTGGGATTTTTCATTTGTTTTGGCGTTTGTGTTGGCGCCCGCATCACTACTTATTTATGCTTCCGCTCAAACTTTAAAACTAATGCTCTGCTAAATATTGGTAATTGATATAAAATCTACAAAGAACGATTTTGGAAAACGTATAATCAAATCTTGTAGAGTCGTTCGACGTACTAGTGTTTCAGATTCTGGTTTGTTCACACGCCTCGCGGTAAAACTCCGCAAGTGGAAATTGAGGGTGTGACAGACGAGATGCCAATGCAACCCATTTTGGTGGTTGAGAATTTTGATGTATGGGTATAGATTTTATGGGGACTTTCCCGAGTTCGAATGGGTTCTTATACATTTTGGTTGCGGTGGATTATGTGTCAAAATGGATCGAAGCCATACTAACAAGAACTAATGATCATTCGGTAGTGTGTAAGTTTGTGCAATAAAATATTTTTGCTTGCTTCGGGATCCCGAGGGTTATAATCAGCGATGGTGGTTCGCATTTCAAAAATTTTAACTTCGGGAAATTGTTGAAGCGGTACAATGTGAATCACCGAATTACCACGTCATATCACCTGCAAACAAGTGGATAAGTTGAAGTGTCTAATTGTCAAATCAAAGAAATTCTAATGAAGATGGTACGAATGAATAGGAAAGATTAGGCAAGCAAATTGGATGATGCGTTGTGGGCATACCAAACGGCTTAGAAAACTCCCATTGGTACAACTCCTTACCGATTAGTGTTTGGGAAAGGATATCATTTACCGATTGAGTTAGCGCATAGGGCACATTGGGCGATTAAAACGGTGAATGCGGATTATGACGAAGCGTCCGGAAGTTAGAGTTGAGCGAGATAGAAGAAATCCGAGATGAAGCGTATGAGTGTGCGGCGACATATAAAGATACGCTCAAGAAGGTCCATGATGCGAAGTTCCGAAAACGAACTTTTGAAGTGGGTCAAATGGTTTGGTTGTATAACTCAAGATTGAAGCTGTTTGTGGGATAGTTGAAAAGCAAATGGATGGATCCTTATGTAATCCCAAGAGTGGGCAGGTTTGGAGATGTAGATATTATAGATGTTGATACTAACACAAAGCCAACTGTGAATGGGTGACTGGTGGTCTTTTGGACAACCCGTAAGTGCGATAAAACGATGGATATTCCACCTTTAAATGGTTTAATTGTTACGATTTGATGACTACGGTGTGTATGGCGTTGCAGATACCAAAGAACATAACAAGGGAGTTTAAACGTACTTTTTCGGGGACTTACAAGTGGCTAATTGAAGATGTGGACTCGAGAGATTGATTGAAGACAAAATGAAAAATCATGCTGACCACCGTAAGCTACGGTGGGCGCCGTAGCTTACGGTGGAGTCCATTTTCAATTCCCACCGTAAGACAGTGGCTTACCACCGTAAGGGATTTATTGCCCACCGTAAGCTATGGTGGGCACCGTAGCTTACGGTAGTGAGTTACGGGAAATGTGTAACTACCTATTTTAAAGGTCTTTGGTGAGACTTTTCAAATGCCATTGATTGGAGACGAACATCAGGGCAAAAAGGGGCGATTTTGAGTGTTTCTATTGATTCTAAACAAGTTCTAAATAATATTATGGTGTTGTTGATTCGTATGAACAGAACATTTGAAGTATGTTTGATTGTAAGAACATGAGAGGCTAGAATCTTGGTGATCATCTTTTGTGGAAGGTTTGTTGAACAATTGTGTTTCAATTTATGTTTTCTAGAATAATTGCTATATTATGGTTGTTATGGTGCTGATTGATTGTTTGTAAATTGTTGATTGATATCTTACTCATTGCTTATTTCGTACGTTCTTGGTGTCGTTGACAATCGAGATATCACAGGAAGGTTTACGGGTTGGATATTAGTCAATTGGTCATCGGGTAACGCATTGTAATAATAATCCGAGTACTTGGTTCCCTTTTATCACAAATAATTAATCAATCACAAGTCATGTCTATGTGACTCTTTCTAGTTAAATTAGAACACATGCGTTTTTGAATCGAAAACTGAAGATGATCACTTCCCTTTT
Organism: Scalesia atractyloides; assembly: GCA_947069175.1. NCBI lineage: Eukaryota > Viridiplantae > Streptophyta > Magnoliopsida > Asterales > Asteraceae > Scalesia > Scalesia atractyloides. The sequence continues at coordinate 12,723,842 of CAMTDV010000116.1, read as the reverse complement.
TATCTGCTATAAAAATCCATTTTTGCGTCTTAATAGTTAAAATCTAAAACCATCAACAAATTCTGAAATTAATATCTTGCAAACTAGGTAATTAGTTAAAGTGGCACAACCTTTTGATAGCCCAATTTCCACAATTACTTGTGTTCGATACCCACTTACCGCTAACTAGTAGCAGTATTTGGATTAAATTTGCACGAGACAATGACATCACGTCAAATTTGGCGCCGTTGCCGGGGAGTTGTGCGCAACGTGTGTTATTGTTTGGAGCTAGTATAGTTTGTTATTTTTCTGGGTTTACGCTGGTTGTGTTAGTGTGTAGGATTTTACAGGTGTATGCATACTAGAGGATCTAACAAGCTATCACCATTAGTATTTGATCCGGAAATTGAACAAACTTTATGATGCAACAGGGTTTTGTTACGAGAAAACAAGATTATTGGGTCGCCAACTACACCTACTACGCCAATAACACCACACAACATCATGGAACCATTACTTACTACCACAAGCCAAACAACACCATCTACACCTCCACCAATTACTACCACCAATCCACCCTCAACACATGAGGTCAACCCTCCCAATACCACATCAATGGTTCCACCATTCTCATCCTTTTTCCCAACCTCCGGTCAATCATCATCCACTCAACAACCATTTCCAAGTCAAACTTTACCAAGTTCAACCGTTATCCGTAACTCCTCCAAATTTTAACCTCCAACCCAACCTGGTTTCTATAATCCTTCCTCACAGTTTGTGCAAACATCGGGTGTAGGAGGAGATGGGTATGATGATGGTTATGAAGAAGAATTCAACGGGTATGAAGATGAAGGTTATTATTATGGGGGTGATGGAAGTAACTTGGGACCGTAAGGGGGAATGGGTTACCCACAAAGGTAATCAGTGGAACAAGTACAAGAGATGGTTAGGCAACCTACAGGGGTGCAACAAGTTCGTCCTCAAGGACCATCGTTCCAACAACCAATGCCTCTACAACAAGTCAAGGTCAACACCAACAACCGCATTTTCAAAGACCGTTGCATCAACCCCAACATCAACAATACTTTGTACCTCAAGGGTTAAGACTGGGCTACGCGGGTCGACCAAGAGTTCTTTTAGGTGTTCCTCGAAGACATCATCGAGGGGTAGTAAGGGGGTTGAAACACATTTCCGTCTGGTTATTACTAATGATCCTTCTCCGGTAGTGATACCACAACGCCCGGACGGGAGAACATTTGAGGTTAGGACGACCGCATTACAAAGCTTGCCGAAGTACAAGGGTCTAGAAACAGAGAAACCGTACTTCCATTTGGAAACATATGATTCCATTTGCAACACCATTGGGGGGCAAGTTTTTTCTGCGGATGATGTTAAATTGGTATTGTTTCAATTTTCTTTGGAAGATAAGGTAAAGAGGTGGTTCCACACTTTACCATCCGCATCGATTTATACTTGTGCCGATATGCAACAAAGGTTTCTTGAGGAATTTTTTACGGCCCAAAAGACAAATGAAGCTAGGCGGAGTTTACGTAGTTTCCAACAACAACAGGGTGAAATGTTTCATGAGGCGTTTGAAAGATTCAATATGATGTTGAAGAATTGCCCTTATCACGGCATAGCATTGTGGGAGTTGTTGAATGCGTTCCATGAAGGGTTGAGCTCGGAGGATGCTCGTGATTTGATGTCTATCACAAATGGTACATTTGGAACAAACTTTAAGCAAGACGATTGGGCGTTTCTAGAGCAAATGGCGGTCACATCAAAAACGAAAGCACAATCGTCAAGGCGGGCTAGACATGTAATCACAAGACCTCAAGTGTATGCGGTGGAGGATGGAGAAGCACAAGCGTCAAATTAGGTATATAATGTTTGTACTAACTGTAATGAACTAGGTCATGCAGCGGAGGTATGCTTGGTGGGAGTAAGTGCAAATCAAGTCGAGGAAGTGAATGCAATTGGAGGGGGTGGTCGAAACTTCAACATGAATTCCAACACGTACCACCCCGGGTTACGGAATCATCCAAATTTCCGCTATGGGAACTCGGCGAATCAAGCCAACCCTAATTTCCAAGGAGCTCAATGGAGTTTTGCTCCTCGTCCACAATATAATCAAGGGAATTTTAGGGGCAGAAATGGTCAAGGGTATCAAGGTCAATTTCAACAAGGGGGTGACCAAAGTGGAAATGTGGGTCAAACATCATCGAGCGGCAATGAGGTTATGGATATGCTCCGAATGATGCAATAAGACATGCAACGGAGGAATCAACTCGACGAAGCTCGTATGCAAAAGGATGAAGTCCGTGACAAAAGTATCCAAGTGCTCACCACACTAATGGGTCAACTTGCATCCGAGGTAGCGGAACTTAAAAAAGGTAAGGGTCAACTTCCGAGTGACACAAAGGTAAATCCCTCTCATAATACTTCGCGTAATATTAATATTAACCATGTAAGTGTTTTACAAAGCGGTAAAGAATTTAAAGCAAATTTGGAACCGGTTTTGGTTAAAGGGGTGGTTGAGGATTTTACGGGCAATGAGAGTGATGAGGATGATGTCCCATCACCAAATGTGTCAAGGGACCCTATTGTTGAAAAAGTAATTAATAAACCGGGTTTGGGGAAAATTTTAAACAAAACAAAGGAGGAAGGGGGACCAAGTCAAGTCCCGTTTCCTTCCGCTTTAGTTGACCCGGGAAAGAAAAATTTTATTTCAACAAGGGGTTCTCAAAAGGAAGAACTTTTGGATGTGTTTAAACAAGTTAAGGTAAACCTCCCATTGCTTGATGCTATTAAGCAAGTACCCGCTTACGCAAAATTCTTAAAAGAATTATGCGCTCAGAAAAGACAACAAAAGAAGAAGTTGCCTAAGCGGGTATATCTGACCGGACAGGTTAGCGTGGTGCTGAAAGGGATTCTTCCTCCCAAGCTCCAAGATCCGGGAACGCATTTAATAAATATTCAAGTTGGAAATTTCCCAATGTCTAAGGCGTTGCTAGATCTTGGAGCCGGAGTAAGTATACTACCGGGAGGGTTCTATGACCAATATGATTTTGGTCCATTGGCTCGGGTCGAGACAACGGTGGTTTTGGCCGATTTCTCTCACAAGTTACCCTGAGGGATGGTCCAAGATGTAATTGTGAAAGTTGATGAATTCTACTACCCGATAGACTTTTTCGTACTTGACTACTCGTCCGCTGACCCAAAACATCAACAAAATGTTATTTTGGGTCGACCATTCTTAAGCACCGCCCACGCCGTAATTTATTGTCCACTTGGTATGGTTGACATGACATGCGGTGATAGAAAAATACGATTAATGTTTTTACTAACACATTTAATTCTATTGGTGTTGACGAGTGTTTCATGGCAGATTTAGTGGATGGGTGTGACCCACATGAATATGCGGAATAGGATGTTTGTGATGTGTATGAGCAGGTTCATGCTAGTGATTTGCAAGTGGAGGAAGAAAAACAGGATGTGATGGCGATGAAAGAGGGGCGACCGCCGTGGACTCATCAGTTCGAGAGTCTGCCGGCGGAAATTAGTTCGGGTACTAAACCATCTTTGGAGGAGCCTCCAATCTTAGAGTTGAAGGAGTTGCCGAGCCACTTGAAATATGCATTTCTAGGGGATAATGACACATTACCGGTCCTTATTGCCTCTAATTTAGATGTGGCTCAAGAGCACGAATTGCTAAGGGTGCTCAAAGCGAATCGGGCGGCCATGTGAAGGGAATCATCCCATCTATTGTTATGCACAAGATAATGACAAATGAGGAGGCCAAGCCGTCGCGAGAAGCACAAAGAAGGTTGAATCGGAATCTGCGCGAGGTAGTGAAAAAGGAGGTAATCAAATGGTTGGATGCAGGTATTATTTACCCTATTTCTGATAGTGCTTGGGTAAGTCCTACCCAAGTGGTGCCTAAAAAGGCCGATATTCAAGTTATTAAGGACGAAAATGGTGAACAAATCGCCACCCGACCGGTCACCGGGTGGCGTGTTTGTATCGATTATAGAAAATTGAATACCGCAACCTCTAAGGACCATTTCCCATTACCTTTTATTGACCAAATAATTGAAAAACTTTCATGTAAAAAATATTACTGTTTTATGGATGGGTACTCAGGATACAACCAAATTGCTATTCATCCTATGACCAACACAAAACCATCTTTACATGTCCTTATGGTACTTTCACCTTTAGGCGAATGCCATTTGGTTTGTGCAACGCTCCGGCAACTTTTCAACGATGTATGATGAGTATTTTCTCGGACATGGTTGGAGAGTCGCTTGAAGTGTTCATGGATGACTTCTCTATTTTTGGCACAAGCTTTGAGTCGTGTCTCGACGAGTTAGAAAAGGTTTTAAAAAGATGTGTCGAGAAGAACTTAGTGCTGAGATGGGAGAAAAGTCATTTCATGGTTCAGGAAGGTATTGTGTTGGGCCATGCTGTTTCCGAGAAAGGGATAGAGGTAGACAAAGCGAAAATTCGTGTAATTTCGTCGCTACCTCCTCCTAAAAATGTTAAAGGGGTAAGGTCATTTTTGGGGCACGCTGGTTTTTGTAGAAGATTTATTAAGGGATTTAGTGTTATTACTAAACCCTTATGTAATTTTTTATTGAAAGATGTTCCCTTTGATTTTAATGATGAATGTTTGCAAGCCTTTAATGTTTTGAAGGAACAGCTGGTGAAGGCCCCTATCTTGCAGCCACCGGATTGGTCAAATCCGTTCGAGATTATGTGCGATGCCAGCGATACAACTATTGGAGCGGTTTTGGGGCAAAGGGTTGATAAGAAGCCGGTGGCGATCTATTATGCGAGTAAAACTATGTCTGAGGGGCAACTGAATTACACCATATCCGAGAAAGAATTATTAGCAGTGGTGTATACCTTGGACAAGTTTCAATCATATATCTTGGGGAGCAAAGTGGTGGTATATTTTGATCATAGCGCAGTTCGGTATTTAATGGAGAAGAAGGATGCTAAACCTCAGTTGATTCGATGGGTGCTTTTGTTGCAAGAATTCGACTTGGAAATTCAAGATAAAAAGGGAAGTGAAAATGTTATGGCGGACCACTTGTCTCGGATTCCAATTGAAGGGGCTGATGACTTAAGTGAGATTAATGAACGGTTTCCTGATGAACAGTTGCTCGCAGTCTCTACTTCTACGGCCCCGTGGTATGCACATTATGTAAACTATTTGGCCACGGGTGCTATTCCCAGTCATTGGACAAAGAGAAGGAGACAACAGTTCATGGTACAAGTTAAGCAGTACATTTGGGATGAACCGGACTTGTTCAAAATTGGGCCCGATCAAGTAATTAGAAGGTGTGTTCCAGAAACGGAAGTGGCCGAAATCTTAACCCATGCTCACTTATCCGCTTGTGGGGGACACTTTAGTGGTCACAAGACGGGGTACCGGGTGCTCACATGTGGGTTCTATTGGCCTACAATTTTTAAAGACGCATGTGAATTTGCTCGGAAGTGTCTGAATTACCAGAAGATGGGGAGTATTTCAAAGAGGGATGAAATGCCCATGCAACCTATCTTGGTGGTAGAAATCTTTGATGTGTGGGGGATAGATTTCATGGGGCCGTTTCCAAGTTCAAATGGGTTTTTGTATGTATTGGTGGCCGTGGACTATGTTTCGAAGTGGATTGAAGCTATACCGACACGGACTAACGATCATTCGGTTGTTTGCAAGTTTGTGCAATCGAATACCTTTGCTCGTTTTGGAATTCCACGTGTTATAATCAGTGATGGTGGTTCGCATTTTAAGAACTTTAATTTTGGGAAATTATTGAAGACATACAATGTGAACCACCGAATTGCTACACCGTATCATCCATAAACTAGTGGATAAGTCGAAGTGTCTAACCATCAAATAAAAGAAATTTTAATGAAGACGGTACGAACAGACAGAAAGGATTGGTCAAGTAAATTAGATGATGCGTTGTAGGCATACCGAACAGCCTACAAAACTCCTATTGGTACAACTCCTTACCGGATGGTGTTTGGGAAGGGGTGTCATTTACCAATGGAGTTGGCGCATAGGGCGCATTGGGCCATTAAGACGGTCAACGCCGATTATGACGAAGCGGGGAAGATCCGGAAACTTCAATTGAGTGAGATCAAAGAGATTCGAGATGAAGCATATGAGTGTGCGGCTGCATACAAAGATAAGCTCAAGAAGGTTCATGATGCAAAGATTCGGAAGCGAACTTTTGAAACGGGTCAAAAGGTATGGTTGTTCAATTCAAGGTTAAAGATGTTTGCGGGCAAATTAAAAAGCAAGTTAATGGGCCCCTATGTTATTACACGTGTGGGAAGGTTTGGAGATGTTGATATCATGGATGAACGGACCAACAAGAAGCAAACGGTGAATAGGCATCGGCTCAAACCATATTTGGAGGGGAATGATATTAAGCATCTTGAACTTGATAAAGTGGGCTACATCCTACGCCCATTCGATTTGGATTAAACGCAGAGGGCCCAGGTTTGGTAGTGTAATATACTTTGTTGTTTGTTTGTGTGTTTTGTTTGTTTCGAGTCATTATCCGAACTTGTTAATTTGTGGTTGAAACAAGTGTGGGGAAGTTCTTTCGAAATTTCTCATACACGGTGTTGAGGACAACACGGGTTTTTCGAGGGGGATGGTAGGTTAAAATAGGTAAAATATGCTCTATTGTGATAAAAAAATAAATAAATTTATGAAAAATGCCCAGATACCACCGTAGCTTACGGTCCCCAACCGTAAGCTACGGTGGCCCCAAAAATCCTTACGGTGCTTATAAACTGTCTTACGATCCCTTTTAAAAACCCTGGCCACCGTAGCTTATGGTGAACACCGTAGCTTACGGTGGCCACTAGGCTTTTAGGGTCCGCAAAACAATATTTTAAACACGGGAACTAATCCCTACCCACCTATTCTCTACACACTTTTCAGCCACAACTTCATTCTTCTTACCCCTTATTTACCTTCAAGAACACCCACTTTCACCCACACAAATCCTTCAATTTCTCACCAAATCGAGTGATTTTTGGGTCAATCTTGGCTAAAATTTCACAAGGATTTCGATTATGTGTTTGCCTTTGGTCAAATCCATCATTTGGGGAATCAAGTTGGAAGTTTTTGATTCGAAATTTTTACGGTTCTTGTGGGTTTTTGTTAATCTTCAAGTTTTTAGGGTTCTTCCTTTTCTATTGTCACACCCCGGATTTCCAACCCGAAATCCATACACCAGTGGGCCCGGGTGGGGAGTATCGTGATGTCAGTTGATAATCATCATAGTCAATTAAACACGGCACAACGGAAGTCTTGGAGTAAAATTACTATTACAAACCGAATGTTCGAAAATACAAAATAATATACAAGCTTGTAATAGAAGATCCACAGGCGGATCATAAAATGTACAAGAAAGAATATAAATAGACTTTAGGCAGATCTAAGGATTTGCAAGATCCTCTTATTTACTACCGAGCAGCTTCCGGCCTATTTCTTATTGTACCTGCAGTTTAGCCTTTGGACGATACATCAGCTTACGCTGGTAAATACACCCAACTGACTCATTTTGAAAACATTAAAATGGTTTTTAAGTGCAATACGACACAAAATCTTTTATTAACTTGGGAAAGTTGACCTTTCAACCTTGTATCAGATTCACATGTTTGTCAATACATACAGGGCCCAGTACAGAAACCGAGACATGATTAAATACACACCACTCAGGAACTCACGAAGAAGTCATCCCCAACGTCTTGGGAATATTGCATATAAGCATCAAAAAGGTGTATGGCTACACCCTGTGCTAAAGTCGTGTCCAATAACTAATGTATTGAGCCGAGGATATCCAGGGCACGGTAATTTAACCCCCGATGTTTAAGTTATCAAACAAAACTGATTAAAATGGAATATGCTAGTTTACTAGTCACGGACGGGCATTCGATTGACCCCATTTCGGACCAAGCGGCAATAATTTACCGTATCCCAAGCCCATGTAGGGAAAATAAGTTGAGAGTATTTACCTGAGCTAGTCTTCTTCTTTTATTTTAAATAACTCAGCCGTATACAAAAGTACCAAGTGCAGATAGCATTTACCGGGAAGGCTCTAGTCTGGATTATGGCATAAGCTAGCCAATTAAATACTAACGGTCGTATAAACCTAATAGTGTACATGATCATTACGTATAACGCTTGATTAAACGATGATCGGATAGAATGTAGTTTAATCCCAACAAGTACTTGACTTGTATAATATGGGTAAACTATAAACATTCTGGATTTTTGAAACTTAAATGACAAGTTTAAACCCGTTTCGGTTAATTTCCATAAACTAGTTACGTATAATCAACCGTATGCTTATAAGCGATAATGGGTAACCGGATAAGTCATGGACAAGTTCTATATGCCATTGTATTTTAAATAAGTTAAAGATATCAGTAGGATATCAACTTGTATGCTCGTTAAGGTTTTAAAACGAAATTATGCCTCATAAGGGCATTTTAGTAAGTTCATACCATATAAAAGGAACTTGAATATAATTTAAGTTTATAATTATAAGTATTCTGGAAAAATATTTTATTTATTTATATAATATCAGTAGGATATCATTTATATGTGTAATTTATCTTTTATGGCCAAACTATGCACCGAAGGGGCATTTTGGTCATTTTACACATAGTTTATAAATTATTTGGGATTCTGAGTTTATAATATGTACCTACTGTAATTATGTTTAAAAGAAGTTTTAAAATAGTAGGTATCAAGTCTTGGTCAATAATATGGTTTAAAAACCATACTATGCGCCGAGACGGCGCTTATGTCATGAAATGACATGATGTTAATGAAAACTGACGTTAATGTCAGATTAAAATGTTTTAAATATGTTATTTAATATAAGATATCAGTAGGTAGATGATTTACCTTGAAAAGATTTGATTAAAACTATTTTATAAGCCATAAGGGCTAAAACCGTCATTTATCAACATAGTTTAAAGACCTGTTTGAAAACTCAGTTTATAACTTGGTTTAACATCCAAATAATCCTACTTATAATATTACGTTAGTAGGAAACTTATTTTCAAGTTCATTACCATTTAAAACCTTTTTTTATGCAAAAAAAGCATTTTGGTCAAAGTTGGCATAATTATGGAACTTATGCATAAACTTGGATTCTGATTATGATCATGTAATATAACCTCAGAGGGTTATGCTACATAATATTATGATCATAATGCAACTTTAGATCAGTAGGTAACTAATCTAATCGGGTCAGAATCGAAAGTCATAGCAGAAGTCAAACTTTGCGACTTTCGGTTGTGAACCGACCCTAGAACTAAAATTGACGAGCCGAACATGTTCTTACATGCTCTAATAATTATTACCAACTTGTTTAAGTGTCAAAACAAGTTTCATAACATATATAAGATCAATTTATGATTTTTCTGAAAAATGGCATGTTTGACTTTTTAATATCATAACTTTGACCCGTCAATTGGTCTAGCAAACGTGATCTTCAGGAGGTACCATTTGTAGGGACTAACACCTACCTTATTACGATCACTTAGCTATGTTCATTTCGAACAATGGCTGGACCATAATGGTCTTAACCGAAAGTCAAAGCATTTTCCTTAAAACACTTGACTTTTGGCTATAAAAGCCTATAAACGAAAATGCAAGAGCAAGGAACACTTACAAGATGTTCCTAGAATGCAAGAGAACTAAGTTGGATGCTCCTTTCAGCTAGGAACTTCTAGAGGAGGGAGAAGAGTATGAATAAGAAAGGTGCAAGTTTAAATTGTGAACTTGATCACCTATTTATAGTTGGAGAACTCAAAGGAGGTGAAGCCAGGTGTTTAGGGGTGTAAGAGGGAGCTTACAAGTGTCCCAAAACGTGGCATAGCAGTTTGAGAAGCCATGGTTTCGAAAACATGGTTTTGGAGTTTTGTTTGGAGACCAAGCAAAACTTTCTGCTGCAGACCCTCTGTCGCGCCCCGTGAGAGACACAAGCCATGTCTCTCGCGGCCCGCGACCGACCCGTGGCTAGTTTCAAAGTTTGACACTTTAACCCCTTAACTTAGTAAAGCTTCTAAAAACCTTTTTAAACACTTTTTGGCACTTTTCGCCCTCTGTAGCCAATACTTGGCATACCCGGGATTATGCCCGGACATTGTCGAGCTCTCAGTTCGTTAAAAGGTCACTCAGAGTTATAAATTAACATATTGACACTTTTAATCCCTCCATCATCCAACTTTCACATATTTACAAAATTGAACCATCTCGTCCAACAAATGGCACGTATGAGAGTTTAGGACTTCACAAAGGATCACTCAGAGGATTATTATAAATATGTTGATTCCGATGTCACTCAGAGGATGGGCATGTTGACGTATCAGTCACTCAGAGGCCAAATTTCAAGCATGTTGACATATCAGTCACTCAGAGGCTAATGATTTAAGCATGTTGACATATCTATCACTCAGAGGCTGTTATTTATGCATGTTGACATCGGACCGTCACTCAGAGGCTCGGTTTGAGCATATTGACGCCTTTAGTCCTTATTGGTCTTTAATAGACTATATTTAAAATACAACACGTGTCACTGTACTATTGGACACGATTTTACAGGGTGTTACATCTACAAAGCCAAGGTATGCAATTTCTTACATTATTATCATTGCCTTGTAGGATTGTAAGTTCTAGGTTATCATGATCCCATGCTTGCTTATAGTTCATTATTTTGAGATGAACTTGATTGGGTTTTGAATGATTATGGTTATGGAAGCTAGTTATGTGATAAAAATATGTTTTTTAGGCAAAAATTTTACTAATTTAGGAGAATGTTGCTCAAATTTTTGCATATGATGAATTAATGTTTTGACTAGTTTCCATGACCATAGTAATAAGCAAGTGTGGGGATAATGTGGGTTTTTGAGAAGATGAATAATATGTGTTTTTCATGTCTATGCTTTGTAGAGTTATAATGGGGCGAAAAGAAAAAGAAAAAGTGGGTTCTTCAAGTAACCCGGCGCCAAGAAAGAGAAGATTAGTAATGCAGGGTGGTAGTGATGAAGACACAGAAGAAGATGTTCTTGATCGGGGGCCAAAGCCACAATGGACATCCGGCCCGTTACATGATCAGCCGGAAGAGTGGCAGGCTGAATTATTCAACGACCAGATTAATAAGTTTGCACAAAGAAAATAGGCGTTTATTTGTGAAAAGGAGGTGAGGGAGGCAGATTTGGACCATTTGGGATTACGAATAAAATTCCGGGCACTAGGATGGAGGTGGCTCTGAAGTGTTACGATTATGAAGGCACCAACTTTTATAATGCTGAAATTCAGCAGTGGATGGCCACTCTTAAGTGTCCTTCATACAGGGGTGGATCGTCGAAGATGAGGTTGATAGGCACGGTGAATGGTATCGAGATGGAGATGTCTTTTGATACTTTGCGGCGGGTTGCGAAATATGATAGTAAGCCGGTTAATCAGTATATGCTTCCAAGATTGGAAGACCTCTATTTTGAACCCAAGAAGCATCCGCATTACAATACCATTTTGGATTATCTGTTCTTACCGGGTACTACGCACGGAAAGCTATATTGGAAGAATTTAAGGATTGAGGGAAAGTTGATGTTGGCCATTTGCATGCAGAATGTCATCCCGAGACGGGGTGACAAAACCGAAGTTCGACGGCTGGAAGCGCCGGTGCGCTATACCTTGTTGACTGGGGGCCCCATGTTTCCGTTTCGCTTTCTTGTAATGAACAATGTATGGATCCAGTAGGAATAGCGATCAGCGGAAAATCATTCCGCATTGCCGCCTCATCACTGCTCTCTTGAAAATGTATGGGGTGATTGGTGCAGATGATAAGGGGTCCTATAAAAATTCAAGCCGTTTGACATCCGACAGTTAGGGGCTGAGTGGAAGTATACGGAATCTGAGCGGTATCATAAGTTGAAAAGCGATGGGCAACGATGGAGAGTACTGAAGGTTGACGCGCGGCCACTTCGGCTGGGTGAAGAGGATGAACTGGAAAGCGAGGAAGAGGGCCCGAGTGGGGATGAGGACTACATGGATGACCCACATGTTGCCCCAATGAATGTTGAGCAAGGGGGTTCGAGTAATGTTCCAACCGGAGATTTCTTTGACTTTTCGAGATATCCGTATGAGCCGAATTGGGCTCACGAAGGTACAATGCAAGAAGTAATCGAGAGTCAAAGGCCTTCAGTGTTTGATAGCTGGAGCAGGGCCGAGCGGACATTTTTTGATCATTAAACATTCATGGGTGCGAGCATGGAACGTGCATTAAGGCACAATTTTGATCGACAAGAATCCTGGAACCGTACTCATGCTTACGCCTTTGAGCAGGAAATCAATAACCGATATTTGGATGATCAAAACCGGAGTATGCATGATGATTGGCATGCAGGGCGTCCGGTGCTTGTAGACCCCCCACAAGTTGATTACTCGACTCTGCCACCCTATGACGATGGTGTTTCTTATCCAACGCCGCCAATGCATCATTCTCAATGGGTAGATCCTCGGTATGGGCAGCAGCAACAGCAGAGCTCCGGGCAACAAGAAGAAGGAGGAAGTGGAAGTGGCGCGTTCGCATTCAACGAGTTCTCGGAGATGATGACTTCTATCTTCGGACCTCCTCAGCCGCGCTATTATTGATCAGGTCGCATGTTTCCTTTGTACAGTATTGTAGCTTTATTTTGTTGCATTTTGTTTATGGTTGGGAAGGAAAAGGGTGCAGTATGTTTGATAGTTATGTTGGGTTTGAGGTTTTGTGGCTGATTTTTCATGTTTTTATAAAAAAAAAGAAATATGGGATTTGAGTTTTTAAACGAAAGGTGATATTGGGAAGACTATACATTGGGGACAATGTATCCCAAGTGTGGGGATGGGGGGAAATTTTGGATTTTAAATTTTTTTGTGTGAATCGAACCAAACAAGTTGCCAAAGTTTAAAGGTATTACCATAATATTCATGACACATCGGTAGCCATTTTTATTCCTTTTTAGTGAGGATTAAGCCACATAGATGTACTTTAGAGATTAAATGCTTTTTGGTTGAGTGGCGATGTGTACATTGTGTTAATAGAACTTGGATAATAGATGCTTGTCAAAACCTAAGTTTACATGCTTGTGAATATGATGAGGGCATTTAGGTAGCCTCGTTTGGATGTGTGTTGAGTGTGGGTTTGGGGGGTTGGACCTCATAAGTTACATATATGAGCTTGGTAGTGAGCGGGACGGGGGTTTGGATATTAGTAGCCCAATTTGAGCTTTTAACCATTCAATTGTCACCCAAGCCTATGTCCTACAAAATTCTACCTTTTAATCGACCCGGTTTAGATAGTTTGATATTGTTATGATTGTATTTGTCTTTCAATAGTTGTAATGTGATGGTTGCTATTTTGATGCAATATTGTCTTGTTATGTTGAAAAAAAAGGAATAAGAAGAAGTTAGTTGTACAAATAGAGTTAGTTATTTATGTTGATTGTAATAATAAATCGGGTCGATTAAGCAAGCTACATGAATATTTCCCACCAATTCTCACCCTTACACATAGCCTTGTTACAACCCCAAAGTCCTTTTGATTCATAAGCATGTAAGACAATTTGTAGGTAAAGACTTGATTATTATCCAAGCTTATTATCGCACATTTACATACTTGTATTGAGTGATCTAGCACAATCTTGCTAGTACCATTTTTTGTCACCGAGAGGAGAGTATAGTGAGGGGTGTGTTATGTAATATGAAGGTAAAGTTGATAACGGGGCAATTTGTTTTTGTTTGGTTTACATGATGATCACTTGTTAGTTTGAAACTTTTGTGAAAGTGTTGCTTGGGGCAAGCAACGTTTAAGTATGGGGATGTGACGGGTGGTCTTTTGGCAACCCGTAAGTGCGATAAAACGATGGATATTCCACCTTTAAACGGTTAATTGTTACGAATTGATGTCTACGGTGTGAATGGCGTTGCAGGTACCGAAGAACACAACTAGGGAGTTTAAATGTACTTTTTCGGGGACTTGTAAGTGGCTAATTGAAGATGTGGACTCGAGAGATTGATTGAAGGGCAAAATGAAAAATCATGCTGACCACCGTAAGCTACGGTGGGCGCCGTAGCTTACGGTGGAGTCCATTTTCAATTCCCACCGTAAGACAGTGGCTTACCACCGTAAGGGATTTATTGCCCACCGTAAGCTACGGTGGGCACCGTAGCTTACGGTGGTGAGCTACGGGAAATGTGTAACTGCCTATTTTAAAGGTCGTTGGTGAGACTTTTCAAATGCCAATGATTGGAGACGAACAACAGGGCAAAAAGGGGCGATTTTGATTGTTTCTATTGATTCTAAACAAGTTCTAAACAATATTTTGGTGTTGTTGATTCGTATGAACAAAACATTTGAAGTATGTTTGATTGTAAGAACATGAGAGGCTAGAATTCTTGGTGATCATCTTTTGTGGAAGCTTTGTTGAACAATTGTGTTTCAATTTATGTTTTCTAGAATAATTGCTATATTATGGTTGTTATAGTGTTGATTGATTGTTTGTAAATTGTTGATTGATATCTTACTCATTGCTTGTTTCATACGTTCTTGGTGTCGTTGAAAATCGAGATATCACGGGAAGGTTTACGGGTTGGATATTAGTCAATTGGTCATCGGGTAACGACCTCGCATTGTAATAATCCGAGTACTTGGTTCTCTTTTATCACAAATAATTAATCAATCACGAGTCATGTCTTTGTGACTCTTTCTAGTTAAACTGGAACACACACGTTTTTGAACCGGAAACTGAAGATGATCACTTCCCTTTTTATCTGCTATAAAAATCAAATTTTGCATCTTAATAGTTAAAATCTAAAAACATCAACCAATTCTGAAATTAATTTCTTGCAAATTAGGTAATTAGTTAAAGTGGCACGTCCTTTTGATAGCACAATTTCCACAATTCCTTGTGTTCGATACCCACTTACCGCTAACTAGTAGCAATATTTGGATTAAATTTGCGTGAGACAATGACATCACGTCAATGGGCATCGGCTCAAACCGTACTTGGAAGGGAACGACATCAAACATCTCGAGCTTGACAAAATGGGCTACATTTTACGCCCGTTGGATGCGCATTAAGCATAAGAGGCCTAAGTTTGGTTGTGTAAATATTTAATTTAGTTGTTTAGTTAGTTTGTTTTCAAGCAATTGTCCGAACTCGTTTTAACTTGTGTTTGAAACAAGTGTGGGGACGTTCTTATGAATTTCTCAAACATTGTGTTGAGGACAACACGAGTTTTTCGAGGAGGTAGCAAAATGTTTGTAGTTTAAAATCGTAAAAAAAAATTCAAATAAAAATGCCCAGATACCACCGTAGCTTACGGTCCCCGCCATTGCTTACGGGGACTTGAATCTCCTGATGGTGCTAAGCTCCCGTCTTACGACCTTAAAAAATATTAGTAGCCACTATAGCTTACAGTGACCACCGTAGCTTACCGTGGCCACTGGGCGTGGGTCCGCCGTAACAGGAAGGGCAATACGAGTTTTAACCATAAACCACATACTTCCTGCACATCTTTTAGCCACATATTTCATTCTTCTTCTTCCTTAAACCCTTTCAAGAACACCACTTCACAACTTCACCAATTCTTCATATCTTCACCAAATTGAGTGATTTTTGGGTCAATCTTGACTAAAATTTCGCAAGGATTTTGAAATTGTGCTTGCATTTTGAAGAATTCAACGTTTGGGTGGTCAATTTTAGACATTTGGGTCTGAAAGTTTTAGGGTTCTTGGTGGGTTTTGGTTAATCTTGAAGTTCTTAGTATTGTTATCTTCTATAAAGCAAATGTATGCACTTTCTTACATATTGATGATGCATTGTAGAATTGTAAGTGTTATGTTACTTTTGATTCCACACTTGCTTATAGTTGTTATGTTGAGATAAATTTGATGGGTTTTGAATGGTTGTGGTTATGGATGCTAAGTCATTTGGTAAAAACAGGATTTTTGGGCAGAATTTTACTAACTTAGGGAAATCTTGTTCAAAACATGAGATTTAGCTTTTCTCCATAACCATAGTGATAAGCAAGTGTGGGGATATTGTGGGTTAAAGAGAAGAGGAATGATTTGTGTTCTTTATTTCTATGCATTGCAGAATTAACATGGGACGTAAAGGCAAAGAGAAGGTTGGATCCTCAAGTAATCCAACTCAAAGAAAAAGGAGGTTGGCTTTGCAAAGTGATATAGAAGAAGAACATGAAGAAGAAGTACTGGAAAGGGGTCCTAAACCAAAGTGGACATCCGGGCCATTGCACGATTAGCCGTCTGAATGGCAAGCGGAGTTATTTAATGATCAAATCAACAAGTTAGGCCAACGGAAGGAAGCCTTTATATGCAAAAAAGAGGTTAGAGAAGTAGACTTCAGTTCATTTGGGATTACTAAGAAGTTCCGAGCTTTAGGTTGGGAAACAACATTAAAGTGATATGATCATGAGGGAACAAATTTATATGACGTTGAAATTCAAGAGTGGATGGCCACTCTAAGATGTCTTTCGTTCAAGGGTGCGTCAAAGATAAAGTTGATCGGAACCCAATGGCATTGATGTGGAGATGTCGTTCAATTCATTGCGGAGGGTGGCGAAGTTTGACAGCAAACCGGTGAATCAATACATGATCCCAAGGTTGGAGGATTTGTACTTTGAGCCTGAAACGCACCCAAGGTGGAACACAATGTTGGGCTATTTGTTTTTACCTGGTACCTCCCCTGGGAAGCTTTACCGCAAGAATCTGAGAATTGAAGGGAAGTTGATGTTGGCGATATGTTTACATAATGTCATTCCACGACGGGGTGACAAAGCTGAGGTGCGGCTTCCAGAAGTGCTGGTGTTATACACTTTGTTGACCGGAGCTCCATTGTTTCCGTTTCGATTTCTAGTGCTGAATAATGTTTGGGTTAGTAGAAACAGTGATCAGCGGAAGATCATTCCGCACTATAGACTCATCACAGCACTGTTGAAGATATATGGGGCAATTAAAGCGGACGATAAGGGGTCTTATAAAAAGTTCAAGCCGTTTGGTGTGAAGCAGTTGGGGATTGGGTGGAAATATATGGAATCTTAAAGGTATCATAAGCTGAAAAGTGAGGGTCCAAGATGGAGAGTGTTGAAAGCCGATGCGCGACCGTTAAGACCGGGGGAGGATGACGAGCCCGAAAGTAAAGAGGAGGGTCCAAGTGGTGATGAAGATTATATGGATAATCCATATGTGGCCCCCATGAATGTGGATTAGGGGGTTTGAGTAGTGGTCATGCTGGGGGTTTCTTCAACTTTTCAAGGAACAATGCAGGAGGTGATTGAAAGTCAACAGGAAGGGCAATACGAGTTTTAACCATAAACCACATACTTCCTGCACATCTTTTAGCCACATATTTCATTCTTCTTCTTCCTTAAACCCTTTCAAGAACACCACTTCACAACTTCACCAATTCTTCATATCTTCACCAAATTGAGTGATTTTTGGGTCAATCTTGACTAAAATTTCGCAAGGATTTTGAAATTGTGCTTGCATTTTGAAGAATTCAACGTTTGGGTGGTCAATTTTAGACATTTGGGTCTGAAAGTTTTAGGGTTCTTGGTGGTTTTGGTTAATCTTGAAGTTCTTAGTATTGTTATCTTCTATAAAGCAAATGTATGCACTTTCTTACATTATTGATGATGCATTGTAGAATTGTAAGTGTTATGTTACTTTTGATTCCACACTTGCTTATAGTTGTTATGTTGAGATAAATTTGATGGGTTTTGAATGGTTGTGGTTATGGATGCTAAGTCATTTGGTAAAAACAGGATTTTTGGGCAGAATTTTACTAACTTAGGGAAATCTTGTTCAAAACATGAGATTTAGCTTTTCTCCATAACCATAGTGATAAGCAAGTGTGGGGATATTGTGGGTTAAAGAGAAGAGGAATGATTTGTGTTCTTTATTTCTATGCATTGCAGAATTAACATGGACGTAAAGGCAAAGAGAAGGTTGGATCCTCAAGTAATCCAACTCAAAGAAAAAGGAGGTTGGCTTTGCAAAGTGATATAGAAGAAGAACATGAAGAAGAAGTACTGGAAAGGGGTCCTAAACCAAAGTGGACATCCGGGCCATTGCACGATTAGCCGTCTGAATGGCAAGCGGAGTTATTTAATGATCAAATCAACAAGTTAGGCCAACGGAAGGAAGCCTTTATATGCAAAAAAGAGGTTAGAGAAGTAGACTTCAGTTCATTTGGGATTACTAAGAAGTTCCGAGCTTTAGGTTGGGAAACAACATTAAAGTGATATGATCATGAGGGAACAAATTTATATGACGTTGAAATTCAAGAGTGGATGGCCACTCTAAGATGTCTTTCGTTCAAGGGTGCGTCAAAGATAAAGTTGATCGGAACCCAATGGCATTGATGTGGAGATGTCGTTCAATTCATTGCGGAGGGTGGCGAAGTTTGACAGCAAACCGGTGAATCAATACATGATCCCAAGGTTGGAGGATTTGTACTTTGAGCCTGAAACGCACCCAAGGTGGAACACAATGTTGGGCTATTTGTTTTTACCTGGTACCTCCCCTGGGAAGCTTTACCGCAAGAATCTGAGAATTGAAGGGAAGTTGATGTTGGCGATATGTTTACATAATGTCATTCCACGACGGGGTGACAAAGCTGAGGTGCGGCTTCCAGAAGTGCTGGTGTTATACACTTTGTTGACCGAGCTCCATTGTTTCCGTTTCGATTTCTAGTGCTGAATAATGTTTGGGTTAGTAGAAACAGTGATCAGCGGAAGATCATTCCGCACTATAGACTCATCACAGCACTGTTGAAGATATATGGGGCAATTAAAGCGGACGATAAGGGGTCTTATAAAAAGTTCAAGCCGTTTGGTGTGAAGCAGTTGGGGATTGGGTGGAAATATATGGAATCTTAAAGGTATCATAAGCTGAAAAGTGAGGGTCCAAGATGGAGAGTGTTGAAAGCCGATGCGCGACCGTTAAGACCGGGGAGGATGACGAGCCCGAAAGTAAAGAGGAGGGTCCAAGTGGTGATGAAGATTATATGGATAATCCATATGTGGCCCCCATGAATGTGGATTAGGGGGTTTGAGTAGTGGTCATGCTGGGGGTTTCTTCAACTTTTCAAGGAACAATGCAGGAGGTGATTGAAAGTCAACAGGAAGGGCAATACGAGTTTTAACCATAAACCACATACTTCCTGCACATCTTTTAGCCACATATTTCATTCTTCTTCTTCCTTAAACCCTTTCAAGAACACCACTTCACAACTTCACCAATTCTTCATATCTTCACCAAATTGAGTGATTTTTGGGTCAATCTTGACTAAAATTTCGCAAGGATTTTGAAATTGTGCTTGCATTTTGAAGAATTCAACGTTTGGGTGGTCAATTTTAGACATTTGGGTCTGAAAGTTTTAGGGTTCTTGGTGGTTTTGGTTAATCTTGAAGTTCTTAGTATTGTTATCTTCTATAAAGCAAATGTATGCACTTTCTTACATTATTGATGATGCATTGTAGAATTGTAAGTGTTATGTTACTTTTGATTCCACACTTGCTTATAGTTGTTATGTTGAGATAAATTTGATGGGTTTTGAATGGTTGTGGTTATGGATGCTAAGTCATTTGGTAAAAACAGGATTTTTGGGCAGAATTTTACTAACTTAGGGAAATCTTGTTCAAAACATGAGATTTAGCTTTTCTCCATAACCATAGTGATAAGCAAGTGTGGGGATATTGTGGGTTAAAGAGAAGAGGAATGATTTGTGTTCTTTATTTCTATGCATTGCAGAATTAACATGGGACGTAAAGGCAAAGAGAAGGTTGGATCCTCAAGTAATCCAACTCAAAGAAAAAGGAGGTTGGCTTTGCAAAGTGATATAGAAGAGAACATGAAGAAGAAGTACTGGAAAGGGGTCCTAAACCAAAGTGGACATCCGGGCCATTGCACGATTAGCCGTCTGAATGGCAAGCGGAGTTATTTAATGATCAAATCAACAAGTTAGGCCAACGGAAGGAAGCCTTTATATGCAAAAAAGAGGTTAGAGAAGTAGACTTCAGTTCATTTGGGATTACTAAGAAGTTCCGAGCTTTAGGTTGGGAAACAACATTAAAGTGATATGATCATGAGGGAACAAATTTATATGACGTTGAAATTCAAGAGTGGATGGCCACTCTAAGATGTCTTTCGTTCAAGGGTGCGTCAAAGATAAAGTTGATCGGAACCCAATGGCATTGATGTGGAGATGTCGTTCAATTCATTGCGGAGGGTGGCGAAGTTTGACAGCAAACCGGTGAATCAATACATGATCCCAAGGTTGGAGGATTTGTACTTTGAGCCTGAAACGCACCCAAGGTGGAACACAATGTTGGGCTATTTGTTTTTACCTGGTACCTCCCCTGGGAAGCTTTACCGCAAGAATCTGAGAATTGAAGGGAAGTTGATGTTGGCGATATGTTTACATAATGTCATTCCACGACGGGGTGACAAAGCTGAGGTGCGGCTTCCAGAAGTGCTGGTGTTATACACTTTGTTGACCGGAGCTCCATTGTTTCCGTTTCGATTTCTAGTGCTGAATAATGTTTGGGTTAGTAGAAACAGTGATCAGCGGAAGATCATTCCGCACTATAGACTCATCACAGCACTGTTGAAGATATATGGGGCAATTAAAGCGGACGATAAGGGGTCTTATAAAAAGTTCAAGCCGTTTGGTGTGAAGCAGTTGGGGATTGGGTGGAAATATATGGAATCTTAAAGGTATCATAAGCTGAAAAGTGAGGGTCCAAGATGGAGAGTGTTGAAAGCCGATGCGCGACCGTTAAGACCGGGGAGGATGACGAGCCCGAAAGTAAAGAGGAGGGTCCAAGTGGTGATGAAGATTATATGGATAATCCATATGTGGCCCCCATGAATGTGGATTAGGGGTTTGAGTAGTGGTCATGCTGGGGGTTTCTTCAACTTTTCAAGGAACAATGCAGGAGGTGATTGAAAGTCAACAGGAAGGGCAATACGAGTTTTAACCATAAACCACATACTTCCTGCACATCTTTTAGCCACATATTTCATTCTTCTTCTTCCTTAAACCCTTTCAAGAACACCACTTCACAACTTCACCAATTCTTCATATCTTCACCAAATTGAGTGATTTTTGGGTCAATCTTGACTAAAATTTCGCAAGGATTTTGAAATTGTGCTTGCATTTTGAAGAATTCAACGTTTGGGTGGTCAATTTTAGACATTTGGGTCTGAAAGTTTTAGGGTTCTTGGTGGGTTTTGGTTAATCTTGAAGTTCTTAGTATTGTTATCTTCTATAAAGCAAATGTATGCACTTTCTTACATTATTGATGATGCATTGTAGAATTGTAAGTGTTATGTTACTTTTGATTCCACACTTGCTTATAGTTGTTATGTTGAGATAAATTTGATGGGTTTTTGAATGGTTGTGGTTATGGATGCTAAGTCATTTGGTAAAAACAGGATTTTTGGGGAGAATTTTACTAACTTAGGGAAATCTTGTTCAAAACATGAGATTTAGCTTTTCTCCATAACCATAGTGATAAGCAAGTGTGGGGATATTGTGGGTTAAAGAGAAGAGGAATGATTTGTGTTCTTTATTTCTATGCATTGCAGAATTAACATGGGACGTAAAGGCAAAGAGAAGGTTGGATCCTCAAGTAATCCAACTCAAAGAAAAAGGAGGTTGGCTTTGCAAAGTGATATAGAAGAAGAACATGAAGAAGAAGTACTGGAAAGGGGTCCTAAACCAAAGTGGACATCCGGGCCATTGCACGATTAGCCGTCTGAATGGCAAGCGGAGTTATTTAATGATCAAATCAACAAGTTAGGCCAACGGAAGGAAGCCTTTATATGCAAAAAAGAGGTTAGAGAAGTAGACTTCAGTTCATTTGGGATTACTAAGAAGTTCCGAGCTTTAGGTTGGGAAACAACATTAAAGTGATATGATCATGAGGGAACAAATTTATATGACGTTGAAATTCAAGAGTGGATGGCCACTCTAAGATGTCTTTCGTTCAAGGGTGCGTCAAAGATAAAGTTGATCGGAACCCAATGGCATTGATGTGGAGATGTCGTTCAATTCATTGCGGAGGGTGGCGAAGTTTGACAGCAAACCGGTGAATCAATACATGATCCCAAGGTTGGAGGATTTGTACTTTGAGCCTGAAACGCACCCAAGGTGGAACACAATGTTGGGCTATTTGTTTTTACCTGGTACCTCCCCTGGGAAGCTTTACCGCAAGAATCTGAGAATTGAAGGGAAGTTGATGTTGGCGATATGTTTACATAATGTCATTCCACGACGGGGTGACAAAGCTGAGGTGCGGCTTCCAGAAGTGCTGGTGTTATACACTTTGTTGACCGGAGCTCCATTGTTTCCGTTTCGATTTCTAGTGCTGAATAATGTTTGGGTTAGTAGAAACAGTGATCAGCGGAAGATCATTCCGCACTATAGACTCATCACAGCACTGTTGAAGATATATGGGGCAATTAAAGCGGACGATAAGGGGTCTTATAAAAAGTTCAAGCCGTTTGGTGTGAAGCAGTTGGGGATTGGGTGGAAATATATGGAATCTTAAAGGTATCATAAGCTGAAAAGTGAGGGTCCAAGATGGAGAGTGTTGAAAGCCGATGCGCGACCGTTAAGACCGGGGAGGATGACGAGCCCGAAAGTAAAGAGGAGGGTCCAAGTGGTGATGAAGATTATATGGATAATCCATATGTGGCCCCCATGAATGTGGATTAGGGGGTTTGAGTAGTGGTCATGCTGGGGGTTTCTTCAACTTTTCAAGGAACAATGCAGGAGGTGATTGAAAGTCAACGTCCTCCTGTATTCGATAGTTGGAGTGGGTCCGAAAGGACATTTTTTGATCATCAAGCGTGGATGGGTGCAAGCATGGAACGTGCTTTAAGGCACAATTTCGACTAACAAGAATCATGGAATCGCACCCATGCTTATGCTTTTGAATATGAGATAACAATCGGTACCTTGATGATCAGAAGCGGCACATGCACGCTGATTGGCATGCAGGGCGACCGGTTGTTGTGGATCCACCGCCAATGGACTACTCAACTTTGCCACCTTATGATGGTAGCGTTTCTTACCCCACGCCACTGATACATCACTCACAGTGGGTGGATCCCCGTCACGGTCAGCAACAGGGCGCCGTGCAGCAAGAAGGAGGTGAAGGTGGAAACGGTAGTGGAAGCGGCGCGTTTGCATTCGGAGAGTTTTCAGAGATGATGACATCCATCTTTGGACCTCCTCAGCCGCGCTACTACTAGTTAGGTGGTGTCTTTCCTTGTATATTATTGTAGACATTATTGTGTTTTGTTTATGGTTGTGTGGAAGGGTGGTGTATTGTGGTTGATATTCATCTTATCGGTTGTGGTAGTATTGGTGGGGTTTATTTGTGTTTATAAAAAAACAAAAAGAAATTTGGGATTTGAGAGTTGAGATGAAAATGAGGTTGAGGTAGCTTTAGTGATCGTTTCCTTCAAAACCATACATTGGGGTCAATGTATCGCAAGTGTGGGGATGGGGGAAACTTTTGAGATTTTGAAAAATTTTAAAACCAAGCAAAACAATTGTCAAATTTGAAAATTTAACCTTAATCCACATGACATATCGGTATCCCTTTTTATCCTTTCATGGTGAGTTTTTGGGCCACATGGATGCTTACTAGAAATTAATTCTTTGGTTTGAGTAGCAGTCTGTGATTTGTGTTAATAGAACTTGTGTAATATATGCTTGTCAAAACCTAGGTGTAACATGCTTGTGAAGATGACAAGGGCATTTAGGTAGCCTCGTCTAGATGTGTGAGAGTGTGGGTTTTGGGGGTTGGACCTCATAAGATATATATATGAGCTTGGTAGTGAGAGGGACGGAGGTTTGGTCATTAGTAGCCAAAATTGAGCTTTATACCATTCATTTGTAACCCAAGCCTATGTCCTACAAAAATTCTACCTATTGATCGATCCGGTTTAGGAGCTTAGTATGTAGTGTTGATGTTGATGTGTATGTGTTCTTTGTTCAATGTTTGTAGTTAAAAAAAAGAAGAAAGAAAAAATATGCAAAGAGAAAAAAGAAGGAAAAAGATAGTGAGGTTTTGTAAGTAGTAATGGTTGTTTTTGTTTATTTGTGATAATAAAACCGGGTCGATTTAATGAGCTACATGCATATATATCCACGAATTCTCACCCTTACATATAGCCTCGTTACAACCTGAAAGTTCTTTTGATTCGTAAGCATGTTAGGCATTTTGTAGGTGGAGATTTGATCATTACACAAGCTTATTGTGGTACAATCACACACTCGTATTGAGTGATCTAGCACAATCTTGCTAGTACCCTTTTGTCACTGAGAGGAGATTTATTGTGAGGGGTGTGTCATTTGGTATGATGGTAAATTAATAATTGGACGACATGTTTGTGTTTGGTTTACACTTCGATCACTTTTAAGCTTGGAAATGTTTATGACATGTTGCTTGGGGCAAGCAACGGTTAAGTGTGGGGATGTGACGGGTGGTCCATTGGACAACCCTCAAGTGCTTTAAAATGATCAATATTCCGCATTTAATTGAGTTAATTATTAGGATTTGATAACCACGGTGTGTATGGCTTTACAGGTACCTAAGAGAATAAACGAGCGATTTTAAAGTGCTTTGATGGGAGCTTTTACGTAGCCAAAAGAAGGTGGAGACATGTAGAGTTGACAAGAAAAGAAAAGTGGAAAAGCTGCTGACCCCGTAGCTTATGGTGAAGTCTGATCCCTCTATGCATCGTAAGCCAGAAGCTTGGGACCGTAAGGAAATTGTTATCACACCCCAACCGATGGTGGAAACATCGTGATGAGACGAAAACGAGATTGCAAGAGGCTTCATAACGCTAATTGTGTCAAGTGTTTAATAATTACCTTTTTACATAGTTTAAATCAAATAATACAAAATTTAGATCTCGACACGTAACAAATATAACTTCATTTCATTGATAACGATTTAATACACGATGTTGAAACGAAATACATATTTGAAACAAATACAATACACTAAGTATTTAAAGTTTAAATGCGTTTCTAGGCAATCCTACTAGATTCCATGTGTCATCAAAATTCCTGCAACATGTATTAAAATCATAGATCAATACGAAAGTATTGGCGAGCATACAAGTTTGAAATTAATTATAAGTATAAAAGTTTGTTTTGATTGTGACAAGTATATATTCAAGTCGAATCGCATGAATATGTAGACCACTTTCGCATAACAATAGCATATAATCGAATTTCTTAACTAGCATGCATAGTATTCTAAGCATAACGATATCATGAGAATACAAGTCAAAACTAATAAGCATAACAAACTCAAGCATAACAAGTAGCATGTATAGACGAGTTTAAACTAACACATATAACTCACATAGGCGTAACTGATGGCACATTTGGTATTGTGAACACATTTAATTTTGTTTAAAATAAATTTTGTAATTTATACATGTTGCAACCCAAAATACATTAAAGTGTAAAAAGGGGGGTCGAGTATGCTCACATATGCACGTCGATCCTTGGTAATCCCGAGAGGGGTCGAGGAGTTTATGAATGGAGTCCCGAGGTAAGCTTTTGATCCTTGAGGAATCCGAGCCGTATCTCGCAGTTGTAAAGTATTAAAATGTTTAGAGATTATTGAAGTATTGTTAAAATAATACAATATAATATTTATTTTGCAACGTCAGTCGAGTCTTTAATACGTTTATTAGCGTAGCGAGTGTATAGTCAATATACATATATTTTCAGTTTGACAAGAAA
This sequence comes from Scalesia atractyloides, assembly GCA_947069175.1. Lineage (NCBI taxonomy): Eukaryota > Viridiplantae > Streptophyta > Magnoliopsida > Asterales > Asteraceae > Scalesia > Scalesia atractyloides. Next base: position 12,697,979 of record CAMTDV010000116.1, on the reverse strand, counting down.
ACATGGCCGGTATTTATGTATATATTTGTCGAAAGATATAATAGACATATATGTATATCTTTCGTACAAAAGGTATTAATACATGCATATACTTTGTCGAGAGGTAATATATATATACATACGCTTGTCGATAGTTAAAGTAGATATACATATACATTGTGTCGAAAGGTATAACAGACATATATTTGTCAAAAAAAACGGGCAGAGTTTCCTCTGTTTTTGGACTAACCCGACAACCAAAGAGTCTTTTAAAATCTCAAAACTCATCAATAAATGAATCGATATATAATTGCATAATGAGTATATTCGCATAAAATTGTTTTTACAAGTTTATGTTTGTAATTTCTAACAAGCGCAAGACATAACAATTTAGCTAAGTTCATTAGTTTAATCAAAATTTGCAACATTTCGCTATCGGGTCGGCTCGAGCTCGTTTTGCGTAAAAGGTTATATATATATATATATATATATAATAACAACATGAAAAGCATTATAAAAGTCAAGTCGTGAAGGTTTACCACTCTTCGTGTCGGATATTGAAACGCTTGCTGAGTTGACTTGGTAGACCATAGCTGGCCGGTTGACTTTTGTTAACCGAACCATGACCCATATTGGCTGAACTCGAACTCGTTGAACCGAACAAGGCATGAGCCAAACCTCCTGTCCCGTACCGAAACTGAGTCGAACCGGGTGAAGTTAGATGAACCGAAGCCCGAACACCGAAGCTGACCCGAGTTTACTCGTAACAAACCAAGCCGATTGACGTGAACCCGAAACCCGGGAATGAACCAGATTTAGCCCGAGACACCAAAACAACCAGACACTAAACTGAGCCAAACCTGAACCGGTGTGAACCGAGTGGAACCTTCCCGAACATCGAACCCAAACTAAGATCTGACGCCTGAATCTGCTGAACCGAGCTCGAACACCGTCGCCGCCATGAGCGACGTTGCCGCAGTTCGAATCGCCGCTGCTGCTTGAATCGACGCCGGCAGCCGGCGCTGCCATCGAGCGACGCCACTCCGCCATCTCCCCCTCTTTTTCACGTCTCTGCCGTCGTACGCCACCACAGAGTGGTGGTAACCTGACCGTCCGTTCGAGCAAAGATTGGGGGGGGGGCGTCTGTGTCTATGCGAGGAAGAAGAAGCTGGAGGTAAGGGTTGAAGGGTGTTCACTGGAGAGGAAGGGGAAGGTGCTGCTATGTTACTCGCCGGTGAGGCGGCGTCGGAAGGGTCGCCGGAAACCTAACTCCGGTAACCGGAGTTGCGAGAGAGAGAACAGTGGGGTGTGTGTGTATGCGGCGGTGTGAGTGTGTGTGTTGTGGGTGTGTTGTATTGTTTGTTTATAAAGTAGGGTTTAGATAGGTAGGGTTTGATGTGTTGGACCCAAAGCCCATAAATCAGGTTCTTGCGCTTTTTGAGTGGCCCAGTCGCATTTACGAGATCCGTTTTTAAATACGAGTTTCATAAAACTGTCGAATTTATTTTGTTTATTGTTATTATTATTATTATTTATAAAAATAATAAATAAATAAATAATAATAACAATGATAATAAAAATGGACAAATAAATAATTTAGTGATACGACACGTATTTCTTTAAAGTAGTGGAGTGCGGAAATACGAGGCGTTACAATTGTTGACCATCGTAAGCTACGGTGGGCACCGTAGCTTACGGTGGTGACCTACGAGAAAAGTGTAACTGCCCTTTTTAATTCGGTTTTCAAGAGGCTTTTGGGTTGCCAATCATTGGAGACGTTTTTGCAGAGTTCTAGAGGCGATTTTGAGTGTCCCATTTGGTTCAAGAACAATTTCTAACATTTGTTTGGTGTTTATGATTCATATGAAGATGACATTTGATGGTGTGGTGATTTGCAAGACTATGAGTGGCTAAACTCATTGTGATCATCCTAGGTGGAAGGTTTGCTTGAAACTATTGTGTTTTTATCCTTAATTTCTAGAATAATAGACTTGCAATGTTTGTAGTTTATTATGGTGTTTGAATATTTGTTTGTAAACTGTTGATTGATTTTTGATCTTAGCCTTAATCATACGTTCTTGGTGTCGTTGAAAATCGATATCACGGGAGGGTTTAGGGTTGGATATTGGTTAATTGGTCATCGGGTAACAACCTCACATCTTTGTAATCCGAGTACTTAGTTCCCTTTCATCACGAACAAATACTCATACACGAGTCATATTTATGTGATTCTTTCTAGTTGGATTTAAAACACAAATGTTAATTGAAATCGAAAACTTAAAATAATTACTTGCTTCTAATCCATTTTAACAACCAATAGTTGAATTGCAATTTGTTTAATTTTTAAAACCAAAACACTAAAAATCTTGAATTCATTTTCTTGCATTTTAGATAAATTAGTCAATTTAGTATAAACTTTAGATAGCACATATTTCACAACTCCCTGTGTTCGATACCCACTTACCGCTACTATTAGTAGTATTTGGATTAAATTTACATGAGACTACGACTTCAAAACATTGAGGTGGCGTAGGCGACGACACTTGGCCATAATAGCGACGCCTCTTAAGGCGTCGGACAACCATGTTGCGTTAGCGACGCCACTTATTGTGCCAATTTTGCTGCTATGTTGTTCTGTTTGTCCGTTCAACCCGTTTCAAGTCCCGTACATATAAAATATGACTCCGGACTTGCAGAGACACTTTCGTAAAACATTACTTCATGTTTTCGTTCAGTAGTTGACAACCGTAAACTACGGCTGGCCACCGTAGATTAAGGTGGGCTACTGCAAGTATTTCCGTTTTACCGTTTTTATTACGAAAACTTCCGTAACTTAATCCATTTTTATCTGTTTTCTAGGAAACTTGTTTCTAAATGTCCATAAAATGTTTTCTTACATATTTAACCCAAAATCCTTGACCCAGATTCTTAATTTTTATGAATTGTGCAATCATTACCCGGTTTATGCGCATATTCATTTTGACCCGTTAAGGGACTTAAGCACTTAGGCTTAAAGTTCACTCTTTCTTCCCTTATATTTTATTTCCACCCTAAGATTTCTATTTATCTTCCACCACAACTATATTTGTGGGGGATTTGTTATCGTAAAAGCATTTATCCAATGTCTACCCTTCAGTTTGACAATTTACGGAAAAGACCCGTTAAGAGGCAATAAACCAAAAAGGCTTATGCTTTTCACTTTTACACTACCGAAAGGGTCTACTAAATTATAAAAACTCATTTTTAAACTACCGTTAGGTTTGCTTGCTTGTTTTATCATTCGAGGGCATTTTGGTCAACTTGGGCCCCTCCTTTACGACAAAGGACTTTCAATGGTGTGTTTTGACCAAATGAGCACATTTTAACCATAATCTTATTTAAAATCATTATGTTCCTAGAAACCTAATGTCTACAATTTAGAATATGAGATTTACCTTGCTTTAGGTAATTGATGTTCATTCATAACTTGTTTAACTCTCATCAGACTTTTAGAATATGAGATTTACCTTACACGTACCTGACTCGAGTCATAGAATTGACCCATTTAAATACCTTGCACTAGTAATTACCAATTAATAGCAACGCAAACCATACGTTATTTCCCTATGAGCACAAATATCGACAAGCGATCATTAGTTATTATTGTCAAATGGTGATGGCAACACCATTTGACCCGTTTCGCCTAAATGGCCAGTTTATCATTATGAGATGGTATTTATTTACCATCTCACCATTTAATCCATTTCGGTTTATGTCATATGATCATAATACTTAAAGCCGTTTCTTAATTCTTTCGATCCGTTACGGCTTACGCCATAGAGTGTCTTTTTTTAAAGTTTAATATTTATTTGTCAACTCGTGACTGAATTACTATTTCACCTTTTTTTACTCCTTACGGTTTACACTATAAGGTAACTTTTCAGAACTCTTGTTTATTCGTCATTACATGACTAAATTACTGTTTTACCCTTTTTACCATCATATATGGTTTATTACCATTTTCACTTGTTTCGACCATATCAATTCGTGTCGGAACAATGTATTTCAAATCTCATTCCGAATATCAAATCGCTAATTTTCAGTCAAATACATAAGTAGATGTACTATTTTAAAGATGTAATCAATACTTACCTTGCATCCGACTATGCCTTTCCTGCGTACATGATCTATTTGAGCCGTTTTCTCCCAAGCTCCCATCTAGCTTGTCAAGCGTCAAACTACCTTTTATCATTCGCAAGATGGTTAGATTACTCATTATTTATCAAGACCATCCCACCTTACGGACTTCATATGACAATACAATTTGATCATATTATAGGTCAGTTTGACTTCTAAAAGTCAACTGCCTATTAACATTTGAAATCGCACAATTAAGTTCAAGGAACTCATTTAGGCATTTATCAATTACCCGACATGCGTAGTTTTAGGCTACCCTCTTATCTAAATTCTCAACCAACTTCATGTCATTTCTTTCACTTAAACAAGTTCGAGCGATTGTTAACATCAAGTTAACTTAGCTTTCGATTATGAATGCTAATTTATCCATTCATCATGCTATAATTAAGGGTTTTCATCTCTATATAAAACCCATTTCATCATATTATTAGACATTCATCCGAATACCTAATATAATCAAGTTCTACATACAAACTAGTAAACAACATGATCTTATACACTTATTATCATTAACATAACATCTATTTCATCATATAATCAAAACCCACTTCATGTCATACATGAACACTTATTCAAATCACAAAATTGTTCAAGTATTTCAAATTTACTTGTAAGTATGATGATTACACACGTAATTTCATTATCAATTCACCATACTAACAAAGTGTTGAACTCCAGGTTATCACCTTCAAGTTCATTCACATAATTATCATTACTAAAACATAATTTACAAAATACCTCATGATCTTTAAGCTTAGATGATCACAATTGTATGTTGATGCATACGATTTAGCCATAATTCACCCTTCAATTTTGATGATTCTTGATGAACAAGGGTTTTCCCCTCATCTTGCTCCTGATCGTTACACACACACACCCCTTTTATGTGTGTTATGTTCTGTTTTTAATTTTATATCCTCAACTTTCAACTTTTCCCCTTTTGGTCCCTCATGTTTGAGGTTTTATTTATTAAGAGCTACTACTCATTGTTTTATTACTATTTCCACGTTACTAACTAGGTTAATTTGTTCGTAGTTATTTTATTTACGGGTTAACTTTTACCGCTAACGGTACTTTACCCACTCTTTAATATTAGCAGGGTTTGATTACCAAAACCCGTTTTTGGGGTGTTACAAGTCTTCCCCCCTTAAAGTGGTTTCGTCTCCGAAACCGTCCTTACGTAGTTCCTTGGGTTTAACCTGATGGACTTGGTTTCGTTTTCACCTAAACATTCCTCATACCAGGAAGATGTGACAATGTCCTTCGGACTCCCAGATGGTATCCAACTCCTTTCTTTCTCTTTTTCTTGATTGATATTTTGTTTTCAAGGCATTTAATCTTTCGGTTAAAGTTGTCATATGCGTTGCCACGTGCGCCTTTCTTGTGTAAGGCCTTCTAGGCCTTCAAATCCGATTGACATTCCTCTTCTTTATAATTCACTAGAGCGAGTCACCATTTGGCTACTCGGTCGTATAAGTTTGTAATCATATTTATTTCATGCTAATCATATAATGGTAGGCGTATTAATCAAGTTTTAAATTTAATTTGTCCTTGACGTTTTACCTGTTAGACTTATTAGTCACTGATTACCTTATGCCTCATAGATTGGTTACACTCATATTACCTTCTCAAGGCTTTTACAAGCTTTCGAGACCCCAGTCCCATAGCTCGTGTTACAAGGTAATCATATACCATGTTATTTTGTTATTGACCGTGATTGCATCACGTCATGTTTAAGTTTATATCAATCTTTTCATTTTTCGAATTTTTTTTGAATTTATCGTCTCGCACCTATTGGTGTCAAGACCTGTTTCCTTTAATATTAATCATTTCCTAATTTCCTCTCGTACTATTTATATTTGTTACAACATTGTTTTTAACTAAAAACTGAATTTTTAGTGAAACGTTTTCCTTTTAACTTATGTTAATTACTCATATCGAGAAATTGACAATCTAGCATTTTTTAAGGTGAGGCCTCTAATGCTCATTCCTTTTGATTCGTGACCCGAGGTTCATTTGGTTCTGTAGCCTTTTACATTATTTATAACTCGAAGGTCGTGGTGATCCAGTAGATTATCCCTTTACCCATGTCGTTCTTTAAATAAATTTGGTGTCAATGCACCTCTTTTATATTTGAAAGGAAAACCATTTACATTGTCTTTTCTTTATCCGCCAATCATGGCTCTTTTTACCATGAAAGCTAATTTATTGTATTTCAATTATGGCCCTCAAACCATGTTTGATCCGAGTTGGTAACATTTTCGTTTTCTATGACTCCGCGAGTCATTTATGAGTCACTAAAGAAACATGGTCTGAACCAAGCGGTATCGGGAGATATCGTAGTTGCATCCTAATATTTCTTCATGAAAGGTTATCTCTCGTTCGCTCTTCTAGGTGATCTCACTTCAAGCTAATCTGCAAAACTAGCAACGCCGTTAGCCTCGTCACGAGAGAAAGGGGGAGGGTTTTCTCTGTGACCACACTCCAGTGTGAGAATAAGTATTTGGTGTTGCAAGGTAATTGCAAGTAAGTAGTAAGCTCATATGTTTCTGAATGTCTTTACCTTGTGGTATAACCCTTATTTTATAGCCGAAGATAGGTGTGTTTAGGAGATGGGCTGATGGGCCTTGGGCCTGACCCAGACGACCGGAGATATCCGTTCTGTCCCTCTACATCGATCATTAATGATCTCTGACAAGAGGGGTGCTTTTTCAGATGTTGAATGATGCCACGTGTTATAGTAGCTGTCCATGGTGTCTGACCTGTCATCACCCAAAAGTGGAGAATGTGTGAAAGTCACTTGCGTGAGTGTGGTTGGTGCACAGTCTGGCCTCTACATTACTGTTCATGTGACGCAGTCTGACACAACCTGCCGAGTGACCATTAGGTCATAACTCTGCCACTTTGTACCCTTGTATGTAGTCAACGCCTCTTTGCGCTTTTCCCTTCCGCGTGGCTTTCAATGCTTTCTTGCCAGTGCAGAGTTGTAGGGGTTAAGTCCTTTTGTTCCCAAGACTATGAGTTGCTCTCATGTTTGTCTTGTCCTTGTGCAAGGTTTTGGGACTTCGCGGCTAGAGGGTTGTTTGATCCGCTCAGGGTCAAGTGGCCTGCGCTTCTAAGTCTAACTTGCCGTTGCGCCAAGTACGCAAGGTTCGTCGTGTGACTAGTATTTCCAGGTCTATCTTGCCGTTGCACTAAGTGCGCAAGGCTCGTTGTATGACCTGCATGTATCAAGGATGCATTACCATTGCGCATTGCGCGCAAGGTTTTTAGGCAACCTGTTGGTTTCAAGAATGGAGCACCATTGCACATTGCGCGCTAGGTTATTCTTGTAGTATGTTGTTGTTGAGGGTGTGGTCCCTTGCGCAGGCGCAGGGTTTTTGGGACCATACCCCTCCAAGTCCCCCAGTCCAGTGCTGCTACTATGCGCATGTTGGCAAGTAGGTGGAGGACTGGACTATAAGAATTCTTGTATGTGCGCTTATTTCAACGGCAAAAATTCAATACGGTTGGAGAAAACCTTTATGTGAGGGAAACCCTTACTCATGGAGTTCTTTGAAATTTGAATCTTCATCATGCTGATGTTGCAGGCGAGTTGGTGAGAAAAAGGGTGTCCTGGAGGTGACGTTTGACAACTGTGGCATGCTGTAAATAGTGTAGCCTCTCTTTTATTAATGAATGGGTAGAGAAAGTGCCTGCCACGCGTGCGTGACAACTGTTAGTTGCCACTTGCCTGCCACGCGTCCTGCGCAGATTGGTTGTTAATTATCCGCGTGCGTCACAGTTCTCCATCACATTATATGCGATGAGTATAAATAGGGGGAAACTATCTAGGGTTTCATTCACGCCTTCAAACTTTTTCTTTCAAATTCTATGAAATCTTCTCTTGAGTTCTTGTGTTCTTGCTTTCCGATCTTCTTTTCTTATGTCATTTTGTGTTTCATGGCGACCCGGGGTCCTGAGACCGCTTCCACAGCGGAGGCTTCGACCTCGTTACCAGCGGTTAAGTGGAGTCAGGCTAGTTTCCAAAGGCTGGTTTCCGGCTACCGGTTCTCTAGGGACTAGGATGCCCAGTTTCCGGCGGAGGGTGAGACTGCTGCCGACGCTCCGGCCGATTATATTACTTTAGTCCTTGATTTTTTCGCTGATGGTAACTTCCGGTTACCGGCAACAAAATTTTTTCTTCAAATTTTGGGTTTCTACCAATTTCACATCTCCCAATTGAATCTGATGGGGTTGTTGAGAATCAAGCATTTTGAGGCGCCTGCGTGATCGTAGTCCATGACTAGATCGTTTTCCATTAGGACAATTTTTCCGACTCTATGACTTCATATGTCATTTATGGGTCGGTTTGTCTCACGCTTACTGTTATCTGGGTTATGCCTATATTTCTTTACAACCCGTTGCCCGGGTTCTTTATCTTAATGTTTTAACGCTCCCGTTATTTGTTTCACGTTTTCGTTTATACTCATTCACGACCCTTTACACGGGTTCATTAATATTTCGCGCTCCCATTATTTGGTTTGCGTCTACATGTATATTTAATCACGTCCCATTACCTGGGCTCATTATTCTTTTGTTTTAACGCTCCCTTTACCTGGTTTGCGTTTTCATTTAAATTCATTCACTATACTCCATTTGACTTGTTTGACTTGTATGTGTGAAATCCATCACTTATGAACGATCAAACCTAATTCTTTATTTAACCCATTTGACTTGTTCGTGTGAAATCCATAACCTATGAACAATCAAAACGTATTCTTTATTTAACCTGTTTGACATGTTCGTGTGAAATCCATCACCTATGAACAATAAAAAATATTCTTTATTTAACCCGTTTGACTTGTTCGTGTGAAATCCATCACCTATGAACAATCATACTTTATTCTTTATTTGACCCGTTTGACTTGTTCGTGTGAAATCCATCACCAATGAACAATCAAGCTTTATTCTTTATTTGATCCGTTTGACTTGTTCGTGTGAAATCCATCACCTATGAACAATCAAGCTTTATTCTTTATTTGACCCGTTTGACTTGTTCGTGTGAAATCCATCACCTATGAACAATCAAACTTTATTCTTTATTTGACCTGTTTGACTTGTTCGTGTGAAATCCATCACCTATGAACAATCAAACTTTATTCTTTATTTGACTCGTTTGACTTGTTCGTGTGAAATCCATCACCTATGAACAATCAAACTTTATTCTTTATTTGACTCGTTTGACTTGTTCATGTGAAATCCATCACCTAAGAACAATCAAAATTTATTCTTTTTTTCACCCATTTGACTTGTTCTGAAATCAATCACCTATGAACAATCAAACCTTATTCTTTATTTGACCCGTTTGACTTGTTCGTGTGATATCCATCACTTATGAACAATCAAACTTTATATTTTTTAAACTTGTTTGATTCCTTTTTAACTCATCCCATTAGCCTCGTCTTTACTACATCGGATGTACATGTGCTCATTATAAGAAGTTCATGGTATCATGTGTTTATTACTTACTTGGCCAGAGTAAGCAATCAACATATGGTACCATAACCTTACTATAACTATCACATTGCTTCCCATGTACGTAAATCCTCGTTTCATGTCCATACTTCTGATTTTATTTGTTAAAACCTTGTTTAATTGTTATATAACAATTATTAGTTTTTACCTTTTTCATCTCAAAACATATAGAATGTTTTCATTTTTATAAGACTTTTATGTAATCACATTTATCCATGTGATCGTTACTTTTCCTCAGTAGGATCTTACTGAAAATTTTTACTTGAATGGTTGATCCAATTCAAGTTTCTAAATCTGAATTCTTTTATGGTTTTGTTATTAACGATTGTGAATAACCCATAATTCCCACCCAATTTCCCTTGGGAACATTGTCCTGGATGGGTATCCCATCCGGATTTCTCAATCCTTAAATTTTGTATGCGACCCTAATTCATTGCACATCTATCGCATACTACTATTCGTGTAATAATTTAAAATGTGCACATGGGTGATATTTGTCCTCATGGGCTTTCATTGTCTTTCACCTTTATTTCAGATCATTATTTGATTTAGGTCCTTGGTGAGCATGCCCTACTTGCCATATTTCAAACCGTTTCTTCATTATATCGGTAGATCCTTAGACTCCCGTCATCTTCAGATGCGAGGGTCCTTCAACTTGAAATCGAATTATAACAGATAAGTAGCGGTGACATTAATAAGCGCTCGTACTATAATACAAGGCTTTCTACGATACGTGTTAATACACGTAATTTGTTAACTATATCGATCTTTTGCCAATTTCATTGGGTTAACGTGCCTTTACACGATAACCTTATGTGTTGTCTACAACACTTTAACATGCTAGACCCTTAATGGTCATAATAACTTATCGGATCATGCGATCAAGTCTAGAACCAAACACATTTGATCATTAACCTTAAGCTCTGATTACCAACTTGTAAGACCCAATCTTTTAAAATATAACTTTTATTAAAGTTATGCGTCAATATAAGTATAATGCAAAAACATAATGATTCAAAATTCTATATTAATTTGAACTTCTCAATTGTTTCAAAATGTTTTAACATATACTCATAGTTCGATTTGATAAATGATTTAATCAGAACACGGAAGCTTCGTCTTTGATCGTGTTTGGTTCTTCGTTGATCTTGATCGTCATCCAAGGGTGCTTGTGATTACCTTACAAATTAGTTAGTAATGCACTTAATAAGGGGTAACACAACATAACTGATTTAACAAAATATATCTAGAAAAATTCAAAACATTGAGGTGGTGTAGGCGACGACACTTGGCCACAACGGCGACGCCTCTTCAAATATACATCGGAGCTTTACAACTGTTGGCAGTAACTTAAGGCGTCGGAAAACCATGCTGCGTCTGCGAAGCCACTTACTACGCCAATTTTGCTGCTATGTTGTTCTGTTTGTCCGTTCAACCCGTTTCATCCCGTACATATAAAACCCGACTCGGGACTTGCAAAGACACTTCCGTAAAACACTATTTCCTATTTTCATTCAGTAGTTGCCAGCTGTAAACTACGGCTTGCCACCGCAGCTTTAGGTGGGCTGCTGCAAGTATTTCCGTTTTGCCGTTTTTATTAAGAAAACTTCGTAACTTATTCCATTTTCATCTGTTTTCTAGGAAACTTGTTTCTAAACGTCTGTAAAATGTTTTCTTACATATTTAACCGCGCAACCATTACCCGGTTTATGCGCAGATTCATTTTGACCCGTTAAGGGACTTAAGCACTTAGGCTTAAATTTCACTCTTTCTTCCCGTATATCTTATTTCCACCCTAAGATTTCTATTTATATTCCACCACAACTATATTTGTGGGGAATTTGTTATCGTAAAATCATTTAATTCAATTTCTACCATTTGGTTCGACAATTTACGGAAAAGACCCGTTAAGAGGCACTAAACAGAAAAGGCTTATGCTTTTCGCTTTTACACTACCGAAAGGATCTACTAAATTATAAAAACTCATTTTTAAACTACCGTTAGGGTCGTTTGCTTGTTTTATTATTCGAGTGAATTTTGGTCAACTTAGGCCCCTCTTTTACGACAAAGGACTTTCAATAGTGTGTTTTGACCAAATGAGCACATTTTAACCATAATCTTGTTTAAAATCATTATGTTCCTAAGAACCTAATGTCTACAATTTATATTATGAGATTTACCTAGTTTTAGGTAATTGATGTTTATTCATGACTCATTTAACTCTCATCGAACTTTTAAATCCTCAATGAGAGTTTGACCCATTACACGTAACTGACTCGTGTCATATCATGGACGCGTCTAGATACCTTGCACTATTAATTATCAATTAATAGCAACGCGAACCATACGCTATTTCACTGTGAGCACAAAACTTGACAAATGATCATTAGTTATTATTGTCAAATGGTGATGGCAACACCATTTGACCCATTTGGCCTAAATGACCTTTTATCATTATGAGATGGTATTTATTTACCATCTCACCATTTAATCCGTTTCGATTTACGTCATATGATCTGTTTGACGCGTTTAAGGATGTAAGCACTACTTACCTTGCATCCGACTATGCCTTTCATGTGTACATGATCCGTTTGACCCGTTTTCGTCAAAGCTCCCATCTAGCTTGTCAAGCGTCTAACTACCTTTTATCATTCGCAAGATGGTTAGATTAGTCATTATTATCAAGACCATCCCACCTTACGGACTTCATATCAAAATTACCATTTGATCATATTATAGGTCAGTTTGACTTCTAAAAGTCATCTGCGTGTTAACATTTGAAATTGCAAAATTAAGTTCAACGAACTCATTTCGCATTTATCAATTCCCCGACATGCGATAGTTTTAGGCTACCCTCTTATCTAAATTCCCAACCAAGTTCATGTCATTTCTTTCACTAAATTCCCAACGAACTCATTGAGAATTTTTCCAAAGTTGCTCAACCGCTAACCTCACTCACGCAAAAAGACAAGAAGTTCGATTGGGGCGAAAAACAAGAAGAGGCGTTTCAACTCCTAAAGGATAAATTATGTGATGCACCGATTGTTTCACTACCTAATGGTACCGATGACTTTATGATATATTGCGATGCTATGCATCAAGGGTTAGGTTGCGTGCTTATGCAACGTGAGAAAGTCATCGCGTACGCGTTACACAACTAAAGGTACATGAGAAGAATCACAACACACACGACCTTAAGTTAGGCGAAGTGGTATTCGCTTTGAAGATATGGCGGCATTACTTATATGGTACTCAGTGTACTATATTCACGAATCACAAAAGTCTTCAACATTTATTTAATCAGAAAGAATTAAATATGCGATAGCGATGTTGGGTTGAGTTGTTGAACGACTATGATTGCGAGATCAAGTACCACCCGGGCAAGGCAAACGTTGTAGCAGATGCCTTGAGCCGTAAGGAACGAGTTTAAAACCTTAAGGGTTCGAGCGCTAAAGACGACAATTCAAACGAATCTTACCACTCAGATTCAAGAAGCGCAAGTAGAAGCACTCAAGGAATAACATATTCAAGCGGAATTTCTCCGAGGTATGGAGAAACAATTGTGCTAAAGGAAGATGGAACTTTATACCTTATGGTCGAATTTGGTTCCACTTTTTGGCGGTCTTCGGGAAGTAGTGTTGGATGAAGCACACAAGTCTATGTACTCAATCCATCCCGGATCGGATAAAATGTACCAGGATTTGAAGGAATGTCATTTGAGGTGGTGTAGGCGACGACACTTGGCCACAACGGCGACACCTCTTCAAATCTACGTCGGAGCTTTACAACTGTTGGCAGTAACTTAAGGCGTCGGAAAACCATGCTGCGTCTGCGAAGCCACTTACTACGCCAATTTTGCTGCTATGTTTGTTCTGTTTGTCCGTTCAACCCGTTTCATCCCGTACATATAAAACCCAACTCGGGACTTGCAAAGACACTTCCGTAAAACACTATTTCCTATTTTCATTCAGTAGTTGCCAGCTGTAAACTACGGCTTGCCATCGCAGCTTTAGGTGGGCTGCTGCAAGTATTTCCGTTTTGCCGTTTTTATTAAGAAAACTTCGTAACTTATTCCATTTTCATCTGTTTTCTAGGAAACTTGTTTCTAAACGTCTGTAAAATGTTTTCTTACATATTTAACCCGACATTCTTAACCCGGATTCCTAACTTTTGTGAATTGCGCAACCATTACCCGGTTTATGCGCAGATTCATTTTGACCCGTTAAGGGACTTAAGCACTTAGGCTTAAATTTCACTCTTTCTTCCCGTATATCTTATTTCCACCCTAAGATTTCTATTTATCTTCCACCACAACTATATTTGTGGGGAATTTGTTATCGTAAAATCATTTAATTCAATTTCTACCATTAGGTTCGACAATTTACGGAAAAGACCCGTTAAGAGGCACTAAACAGAAAAGGCTTATGCTTTTCACTTTTACACTACCGAAAGGATCTACTAAATTATAAAAACTCATTTTTAAACTACCGTTAGGGTCGTTTGCTTGTTTTATTATTCGAGTGAATTTTGGTCAACTTAGGCCCCTCTTTTACGACAAAGGACTTTCAATAGTGTGTTTTGACCAAATGAGCACATTTTAACCATAATCTTGTTTAAAATCATTATGTTCCTAAGAACCTAATGTCTACAATTTATATTATGAGATTTACCTAGTTTTAGGTAATTGATGTTTATTCATGACTCATTTAACTCTCATCGAACTTTTAAATCCTCAATGAGAGTTTGACCCATTACACGTAACTGACTCGTGTCATATCATGGACGCGTCTAGATACCTTGCACTATTAATTATCAATTAATAGCAACGCGAACCATACGCTATTTCACTGTGAGCACAAAACTTGACAAATGATCATTAGTTATTATTGTCAAATGGTGATGGCAACACCATTTGACCCATTTGGCCTAAATGACCTTTTATCATTATGAGATGGTATTTATTTACCATCTCACCATTTAATCCGTTTCGATTTACGTCATATGATCTGTTTGACCCGTTTAAGGATGTAAGCAATACTTACCTTGCATCCGACTATGCCTTTCATGTGTACATGATCCGTTTGACCCGTTTTCGCCAAAGCTCCCATCTAGCTTGTCAAGCGTCTAACTACCTTTTATCATTCGCAAGATGGTTAGATTAGTCATTATTATCAAGACCATCCCACCTTACGGACTTCATATCAAAATTACCATTTGATCATATTATAGGTCAGTTTGACTTCTAAAAGTCATCTGCGTGTTAACATTTGAAATTGCAAAATTAAGTTCAACGAACTCATTTCGGCATTTATCAATTCCCCGACATGCGATAGTTTTAGGCTACCCTCTTATCTAAATTCCCAACCAAGTTCATGTCATTTCTTTCACTAAATTCCCAACGAACTCATTGAGAATTTTTCCAAAGTTGCTCAACCGCTAACCTCACTCACGCAAAAAGACAAGAAGTTCGATTGGGGCGAAAAACAAGAAGAGGCGTTTCAACTCCTAAAGGATAAATTATGTGATGCACCGATTGTTTCACTACCTAATGGTACCGATGACTTTATGATATATTGCGATGCTATGCATCAAGGGTTAGGTTGCGTGCTTATGCAACGTGAGAAAGTCATCGCGTACGCGTTACACAACTAAAGGTACATGAGAAGAATCACACCACACACGACCTTAAGTTAGGCGAAGTGGTATTCGCTTTGAAGATATGGCGGCATTACTTATATGGTACTCAGTGTACTATATTAACGAACCACAAAAGTCTTCAACATTTATTTAATCAGAAAGAATTAAATATGCGATAGCGATGTTGGGTTGAGTTGTTGAACGACTATGATTGCGAGATCAAGTACCACCTGGGCAAGGCAAACGTTGTAGCAGATGCCTTGAGCCGTAAGGAACGAGTTAAAACCTTAAGGGTTCGAGCGCTAAATACGACAATTCAAACGAATCTTACCACTCAGATTCAAGAAGCGCAAATAGAAGCACTCAAGGAATAACATATTCAAGCGGAATTTCTCCGAGGTATGGAGAAACAATTTGTGCTAAAGGAAGATGGAACTTTATACCTTATGGGTCGAATTTGGGTTCCACTTTTTGGCGGTCTTCGGGAAGTAGTGTTGGATGAAGCACACAAGTCTATGTACTCAATCCATCCCGGATCGGATAAAATGTACCAGGATTTGAAGGAATGTCATTGGTGGCCTAACCTCAAAAGCGACATTGCGAATTATGTCGGTAAATGTTTAACTTGCGCGAAAGTTAAGGCCAAGTACAAGAAGCCTTCGGGATTGTTACAACAACCCGAGATCCCCGTATGGAAATGGGAGCAAATATCCATGGACTTTATTACAAAATTACCTAAAACCTCAAGAGGTCATGACATTATTTGGGTAATACTAGATAGATTGACAAAGTCCGCACATTTTCAGCCAATTCGCAAGAAAGACAGCACAGAGAAATTAGCCGAGCTATATCTTAGAGAAATAGTGGTTCGTCATGGAGTGCCTATTACTATCATCTGAAACCGAGACGGTCGTTTTGTGTCAAGAATTTGACAATATTTTCAAAAGGCCTTTGGGTCTCGACTAGATCTAAGCACGGCCTTCCATCCACAAACCGACGGCCAAAGTGAATGGACCATCCAAACGCTTGAAGACATGTTTAGTGCATGTGTGATGGATCAAGGAGGCAATTGGGATTCTCGCCTACCTTTGGTGGAGTTCTCCTATAACAATAGTTACCACACAAGCATACAAGCCGCACCATTCGAAGCTCTTTATGGTCGAAAGTGTCGTTCTCCGCTATGTTGGGCGGAAGTTGGCGGCAAACAGTTAATTGGTCCTGAATTAGTCCAATAGACTACCGATAAGATATTTCAAATCCGAGACCGTATAAAGGCGGCTTGTTATCGACAAAAGAGTTACGCAGACAAGAAAAGAAAACCATTATCCTTCGAGGTCGGACACAAAGTTTTGTTGAAAGTCTCGCCTTGGAAAGGCGTGGCCAGATTTGGTAAGCACGGGAGGCTTAACCCGCGGTACATCGAACCATTTGAAATTTTAGCAAAGGTTGGTACCGTTGCCTACAAGTTGAAACTACCAGATGAACTTAGTAGTGTACATGAAACATTCCATGTGTCAAACCTCAAGAAGAGCCCAACGCAAGAAACAGTTATCATCCATGCGGAAGAGATTCATATAGACGATAAGCCCCAATTTATTGAAGAAGCTGTTGAGGTTATGGACTGGAAAGTCCAGAAAACTAGGAGAAGTCATATCAAGTTAGTCAAACTTCGTTGGAACTCAAGATACGGACCCGAGTACACTTGGGAATGTGAAGATCAAATCAAGGCCAAATACCCTCACCTATTTGAGAAGACTCCTGCCACGGATGACTCAGCTTGAATTTCAGGACGAAATTTATTTTAACAGGGGGGGGGAGTATGTGACAACTGTCACTTTCGTGTAATTCCGTACACTTAAACAGTTAATTGTATGATACAATTTTGTGGTTTGAACAACTGAACTGCATGGCATACACCTAGAAAGCTCACTAAATACATTACATGATGCATATTATTTGTTTAGTGGTTACCGTTCAAAAACAGTTTAAAAACAGCGGATCGGAACAATTAGTATACTAGCTGTGTCAGTATAGTTTCAGTACACAGTTAAACAACAGATTTAGGACTTAGACAGGAATCCAACATAAACTGTATATTAAATCCCATGTGGGAAAGCAAGGATTAATGTTGACACTTTCCGGAACCTATACATGCACTGAAAACTGTCTGAAATATATACTAAACAACAATTCAGCAAAATACAGCACCCACAAGCTTATGTAATATGTAGTAATAGTGTTAAACATCACACACTACTTCAAAGATATTGGAAGTATTATTCGGCACAAAAACATACCATATCATACAAGCCTTGAAAGTTAACGTTTTAACAAACCGACAATGAAACGAACACCCTGACACAATCTGACACATCATATGAACTAGTTAACAATGTTTTAACATCATACAACTTGTAAAGATCATTAAACACATTGTTTTGCTTAAAAATCCCTAAAACCCTACAAGTTGCTTCAACCTCCGTTTAAGGACCCGTTAACGAATCTAGCACCCGTTAAGCAACCCAGCACGAACTAGACATAAAACGTAAACTAGTTTTAACAATATTAAACTAGTGTGTGGAACCTTATATCTCAATATATATCAAAAACCCCTAAAAATCCTAAACAACCTAATTTAACTTAAATTAATCCTAACTAACCAACTAACTAATACTTGAAATCTAACCAAGACCCGCCCTTTCAAGTGGACGGCCACATGTGGGCCCCCATGCCAACATGTTTTCCCCCTAATATTGGTTATGTGATGTTGGTTAAAAGGATTGCATATTGGAGGTTTTGTATGTATGAGGCTATAAGGGGACAAGATCAAATCCACTTTCACAATCTCCCAACACAAAAATTCAAACCCTTAGCCCCTCCTTCTCCTTCCTTGTCTACGGCCACATTAACACCACCACCACCTCCATTTTCAAGCCACTTGCAAGCCATTCCAAGCATACTCTAAGGTGTTTCAAGCATAACTAAGGAATGATCAAGTCTTGGAAGTTGAAGGACCACTCAAGGGATTTTATCCACCATCTTTGCATCACCTTCACCATCTAGTTCACCTTGCCACTTCCCTAGCCACAAGAGCTAGTAGTGAGCTTCCTAATCTTTCATTTGATGTCTTGTTACTAGTATATTATTAATATATAAGTTATATCATCCAAAAGTATCACCTTAAAAGATGAACACATGAACTAGTAACTTGATCTAAAGAATATGAACATATATGGAAGATGTAATGAAGATGTAATTGTTTATTTTGTGCTATGGATGATATCCATCATATGTATACTTGCTACAAGTATAAATCTAAAAAGTATACATATGGATCTTACAAGATCCATGATCAAAGTATTGATGAACTTGTTAACATGATAAATGGACTCTTTAACGGGGTTAAAATGACTTATGATGTTCTTAAGATGTTGTATGCAATGAGAATCAATCATATCACACCGCACGCTTCCGCATATGAGCGGGTGTGACAGATTGGTATCAGAGCTTCGATTGTAGTGAACCAGGATTCTTTCTCGAGTCTAGTCTACAACCACTAGGATCCTCTCATGAAAACAATTTTTACATAAACAAAAGATTTTCATTGCATAACTATTTCAGAAGATCCACTACATAAACTCATTTTTCAAAATAATGCAAGGACAATATGAGACTTAGAATACAAAGGATAGACAAGAAAAATTAAGTTGATCCACCCAAAACAAATAGTACAACTTAAAATGGACATTATGTGATGCCTACATTTTTTTTTGTGTGTATATATATATATATTAAATAACAATTAATTATACATGTCGTACAAACCCTTTTCCAGGTTACGATGTCATTAGCAGAAAGCGGTATTTATGACGACCATGGTCCGATGGAGATCGTCTCGGACGATGAGGTTGGACCCATCGTGTGTAACATTTCCTCAGACAGCGAGTCTGAGCCTCAGGAGGATCCAGACTTCGTAGCTGATGAAGACGTCCCTTTGGTGGACGACGTTCTAGCCCTACCTCCCTAGCACCACGAGCAGATCCTCATAAGTCACCCCGAGGGTTAACATCTAGTGGAAGTTCTACCTATCGACGCCATACCACTTGCCGTATGGCCCCCTATCATCGACCTATCTGACGATGAGGACGAGGTCCTGCTATTTCACGTCAACCACTTGGATGAGGACCTCGGCGATGGAGAAGTGATCGACATAGCCATCCTGGAGGTATCCTCACCTGTGGTTTCTATCGCAGCCATTTCATCATTAGATGAGAGCGAGTGTGCATCTTCAGCTGCTACCCGCTGAGCCAGGCTTCGAGCGGATGCTACCGATAGCAGCTTTGACACGACGCCTGTTGCCACCCCCGACACCCACTCCTATACACACACAAACGTCTGTCCACACCTCTACCCTATCTTCTGAGGGTACCCCTCACCTTGCGAGACCTATAGGCGATTCTGCCTGGATTAGACCGATCTCCTATGAGGCGTTTCGTTCCCATCTCAACCACCCCACTGGACCCTCGCAACTATCACCATCACCATGCCATGAGGCAGGCCCATCTCATGTGCCGACTCGCCCTACTCCGTACTCACTACCACATATGATGCCCATGTCCGACCCCTACCATCCCTGTCACTTTACTCCGTACTCCACGGAGAGCTAGGTTCGCTCTTTGGAGCAATAGATACAGATCCTACATCAGAGGGTCTGCGATATGGAGAGGCAGGCGAGTGCCATGCCTCAATCACCACTCCCATGCCATCAGTTGATCATGCTGCTAATATCCTGATACTCGAGCAGCAAATAGGCGTCCTACTCCTCCGAGTCCATGTGCTCGAGCAGGAGGTTATCCATCTCCATAGTCTAGTTACCCCTACCCCACCACCACCCCTTCCAGCACCTTAGGTTTTTATTTGAAGGCACTTTTGGACATGGGAGCTAGATACACGTTTTTGGTGAAGACTATACATCAAGTTTTGAAGACAACTGGAAGAACAAAGATCGCTAGTGAAGGAAGATTTTGCTTTTTTTATATGTACTAAACATGTATGACCGGGTGATGTAACCCAAGTACATTATGGTTTCCATTGCAAACGATTATGTAACAAGTTGTCTTATTATATATAAAAACTTGATGTCTTCGTTAGGATGCATTATATTGATTTCTATGCATGGTGTATTGCGCGGAGTCGACTTATTTATTTGATGGATCGTTTATATATATTTAATTTACTATGTGTTATTTAATTACTAGCTTACTTGATTACTTGCATATATATATATGTATGTGTGTGTGTATATGTATGTATGTATATATATAAATTACAATTAATTGAAAAGATATACATACTAAACAAACGTCTAATCTTTACTACCATATTATCTTAAGAGATCATGCCACCAAGAAGGAGAGCTCCTCGCACTCGGAATGTAAACCAACCACAATGCCTAGGAATGAGGCCGAATTGAACGCTTTGTTAGAACAAAGGATATCGCAGGCTCTGGCCCAATACGAGGCAACTCAAAACGAAAGCAATAATGGCGGGACAGGCGGAACAGGCAAAACGGGTGGAAATGGTGGAACTGGTGGATCTGGAAGCCAGGGACAAGGCGGTTCCTCTGGTAGGAACCATGCGAATGGTATTATTCAGTCGTTGTTACAACTCAAATAATTCTTTTTAATCTATTCGTGCATTTCATTATTTGCTCATTCATAATCTATTTATAAACATTTCAGGGTGCACCTACAAGCAGTTCTTGGACTGCAGGCTGCTGAACTACGATGGCACCGGTGGTGCCGTGGCCTTTGTGCGCTAGACGGAGAAAATAGACTCCACGCTCCGAGTGAGCAGATGTTCGCCAGACTAGCAAGTTACTTTTATTACTGGTCTATTCATTGATGAAGCACTTACATGGTGGAACCTACAAGTGCAAACTCTGGGTGATGATGTTGCTTATGGGATGACTTGGGAGAGCTTTAAGGAAAGGATGAGAGAAAAATACTGTTCAAGGGCTGAACTTCAGAAGCTGGAAACCGAGTTCTGGAACTTAACTATTAATGGAGCTGACATTGTGGGTTATACCCAGAGGTTCCACGATTTGTCTCGCGTGATACCGTACCTTGTAACACTGGAGTTCAAGCGCATCAGCGTTGGGGTTTACCCGAAATCCATAGCATGGTGACCGCATCAAGCCCTGCTACCATTACTTCTGTTGTGACACTGGCTGTTAGTCTCACAGAAGATGCGGTGAGGATGAAGAAATTGTTTGTAAAAGGGGCGAAAAAGAAAGAATCTCACGTCGAATCAGCAAATGATGGAAAAAGGAAATATACACACTTCAAGAAGGATACACAGTGAACAACTACAACCACAACAATAATCACGCCAACCATTCTAATCAAAATAGTGGTAACAAGAGGAGTGTGGCCAATCAGCCGAGGGAAACAAGAGCTTT
The DNA here is from genome assembly GCA_947069175.1 of Scalesia atractyloides. Taxonomy (NCBI): domain Eukaryota; kingdom Viridiplantae; phylum Streptophyta; class Magnoliopsida; order Asterales; family Asteraceae; genus Scalesia; species Scalesia atractyloides. The sequence continues at coordinate 12,676,210 of CAMTDV010000116.1, read as the reverse complement.
TGTAGCTACGACCACCACCGGTCCTAAGAAATATGAAGGTCCTTACCCTAAGTGCACCAAATGTACGTACTACCATACCGGTGCTTGCCCGACTCCCAAGTGTGGTAAGTGTGGTAATCTTGGCCATCGTACTGAGGCATGTTGGACGACTACGGGTAGAGGAGGAACTGGAAATGGTGTCGGTAATGGAAACGGGAATGGGGTTGGGCGTGAAACGCGATGCTATGGTTGTGGAAGCAAGGATCTCTGGAAGAAAGATTGTTCCAAGGGAAATCAAGCTTGCAAGAGAGCTTTTGTGATCGGGGCAAAGGATCCGCGCCGAGACCCTAACGTGGTCACGGGTACGTTTCCTATAAACAATCATTTTGCATCAATATTATTTGATACCGGTGTCGATTTTAGCTTTATTTCCATGGAATTTAAAAATATAGTGGGCATAGAATCAAGTAAGCTAGATGTCCCCTATTTTATAGATTGGCAAATGGTAAATTAGTTGAGTAAAAGGAAATCATTAAAGGATCTTCGTTAGAACTGGGTCAACAAAAGTTCAATATCGATCTCTTACATGTTCAGTTACGTAGTAGTCAGTATGGATTGGTTGTCCGATAACCGAGCCGAAGTCGTGTGTCATGAGAAGATTATTCGCATACCGCTCCCGAATGAGGATACCATTGTTATTCACGGGGAAAAACGCGACACACCCTTGTGGATTATTAATTGTATAAAAGCTCAAAAGTGTCTACGGAAAGGTTGCGTGGCCTTCCTAGCACATGTGATTGACAAGAAGGCTGAGGAGCCTAAGCTTGAAGATATTCCTGTGGTGAAGGAATTTCCCAAAGTCTTCCCTGAGGACTTGTCGGGATTACCACCACAACGACAAGTCGAGTTTCACATTGACTTGGTACCAGGAGCTGCACCCGTATCTAAGTCTCCATGTCGTTTAGCACCTTCAGAGATGCAGGAGTTATCCACACAACTTCAAAAGTTGTTGGATAAGGAATTCATTCGACCAAGCTTTTCGCCTTGGGGAGCCCAGTTCTATTTGTGAAGAAAAAGGACAGAACATTCAAAATGTGTATAGATTACCGAGAGTTGAATAAACTCACTATCAAGAATCGGTACCCACTACCGAGAATTGATGACTTGTTCGACCAACTGCAAGGATCGAGTTTCTACTCCAAGATAGACCTAAGGTCTGGATATCACCAGTTGCGGATACAAGAAGAAAGCATACCAAAGACGGCATTTAGAACTCGTTATGGTCACTAGGAGTTTCTCGTTATGCCTTTTGGCTTAACAAACGCACCTATAGTTTTTATGGATTTAATGAATCGAGTATGCAAGCCATATCTCACAATTTGTAATATTATTTATTGATGATATATTAATATATTCACGGTCGAACGACGAGCATGAGCAACATTTTAGAACCATTTTGGAGCTATTGAAGAAAGAGTAACTTTACACGAAGTTTTCTAAATGTGAGTTTTGCATTCGTGAAGTGCAACTTCTCGGGCATGTAGTAAACGAGAACGTTATTCATGTAGACCTATCAAAGATTGAAGCAATCAAGAATTGGGAAGCGCCCAAAATACCAACCGAGGTTCGACAATTTTTGGGTTTAGCAGGTTATTATCGGAGATTTATTGAGAATTTTTCCAAAGTTGCTCAATCGCTAACCTCACTCACGCAAAAAGACAAGAAGTTCGATTGGGGAGAAAAACAAGAAGAGGCGTTTCAACTCCTAAAAGATAAATTATGTGATGCACCGATTCTTCCACTACCTGATGGTACCGATGACTTCGTGGTATACTGCGATGCTTCCCCATCAAGGGTTAGGATGCGTGCTTATGCAACGGAAGAAAGTCATCGCGTACGCGTCACGACAACTAAAGGTGCATGAGAAGAATCACACCACGCACGACCTTTAGTTAGGCGTAGTGTTATTCGCTTGGCATTACTTATATGGTACTCAGTGTACTATATTCACAGATCACAAAAGTCTTCAACATATATTTAATTAGAAAGAATTAAATATGCGTCAACGATGTTGGGTTGAGTTGTTGAACGACTATGATTGCGAGATCAAGTATCACTCGGGCAAGGCAAACGTTGTAGCAGATGCCTTGAGTCGTAAGGAACGAGTTAAAACCTTAAGGGTTCGAGCGCTAGCGACGATAATTCAAACGAACCTTACCACTCAGATTCATGACGTGCAAGTAGAAGCACTCAAGGAAGAACATATTCAAGCGGAATTTCTCTGAGGTATGGAGAAACAATTTGTGCCAAAGGAAGATGGAACTTTATACCTTATGGGTCGAATTTGGGTTCCACTTTTTGGCGGACTTCGGAAAGTAGTGATGGATGAAGCTCACAAGTCTAAGTACTCAATACATCCTTGATCGGATAAAATGTACCAGGATTTGAAGGAATATTATTGGTGGCCTAACCTCAAAAGCGGCATCGCAACTTATGTCGGTAAATGTTTAACTTGCGCGAAAGTTAAGGCATGATTTGGGTAAAGCGCTATGCGGACAAGAAAAGAAAGCCATTATCCTTCGAGGCCGGAGACAAAGTTTTGTTGAAAGTCTCGCCTCGGAAAGGCGTAGCCAGATTTGGTAAGCACGGGAAGCTTAACCCGCGGTACATCGGACCATTTGAAATTTTGGCAAAGCTTGGTACCTTTCCTACAAGTTGAAACTACCAGATGAACTTAGTAGTGTACATGACACATTCCATGCGTCAAACCTCAAGAAGAGCCTAACGCAAGAAACAGTTATCATCCATGCGGAAGATATTCATATAGACGATAAGCTCAAATTTACTGAAGAAGCTGTTGAGGTTATGGACTGGAAAGTCTAGAAATCTAGGAGAAGTCGTATCAAGTTAGTCAAAGTTCTTTGGAACTCAAGACACGGACCCGAGTACACTTGGGAACGTGAAGATCAAATCAAGGCCAAATACCCTCACCTATTTGAGTAGACTCCTGCAACGGATGACTCATCTTGAATTTCGGGACAAAATTCTTTTTAACGGGGGTGGGGGTGTATGTGACAACTGTCACTTTCGGGTAATTTCGTACACTTAAACAGTTAAATATATGATACAATTATGTGTTTTGAACAACTGAACTGCATGAATTGCATGGCATACACCTAGAAAGCTCACTAAATACATTACATGATGCATATTATTTGTTTAGTGGTTACCGTTCAAAAATAGTTTAAAAACAGTGCATCGGAACAATTAGTATACTAGCTGTGTCAGTACAGTTTCAGTACACAGTTAAACAGCAGATTTAGGACTTAGACGGGAGTCCAACATAAACTGTATATTAAACCCCATGTGGGAAAGCAAGGATTAATGTTGACACTTTCCGGAAACTATACATGCACTGAAAACTGTCCGAAATATACACTAAACAACAATTCAGCAAAATACAGCATCCACAAGCTTATATAATATGTAATAATAGTGTTAAACATCACACACTACTTCAAAGATATTGGAAGTATTATTCGGCACAAAAACATACCATATCATACAAGCCTTGAAAGTTAACGTTTTAACAAACCGATAATGAAACGAACACCCGGACACAATCTGACACATCCTATGAACTAGTTAACAATGTTTTAACATCATTCAACTAGTTAAGATCATTAAACACATTGTTTTGCTTAAAAATCTCTAAAACCCTACAAGTTGCTTAAACCTCCGTTTAAGGACCCGTTAAGGAATCTAGCACCCGTTAAGCAACCGAACACAAACTAGACATAAAATGTAAACTAGTCTTAACAATATTAAACTAGTGTATGGCACCTTATATCTCAATATATATAAAAAACCCCTAAAAATCCTAAACACCCTAATTTAACTTAAATTAATCCTAACTAACCAACTAACTAATACTTGAAATCTAACCAAGACCCACCCTTTCAAGTGGACGGCAACATGTGGGCCCCCCATGCCCACATGTTCTCCCCCTAATATTGGTTATGTGATGTTGGTTAAAAGGATTGCATATTGGAGGTTTTGTATGTATGAGGCTATAAGGGGACAAGATCAAATCCACTTTCACAATCTCCCAACACAAAAATTCAAACCCTTAACCCTCCTTCTCCTTCCTTGTCTACGACCACATTAACACCCCCACCTCCATTTTCAAGTCACTTGCAAGCCATTCCAAGCATACTCTAAGGTGTTTCAAGCATAACTAAGGAATGATCAAGTCTTAGAAGTTGAAGGACCACTCAAGGGAGCTTTTATCCACCATCTTTGCATCACCTTCACCATATAGTTCATCTTGCCACTTCCCTAACCACAAGAGCTAGTAGTGAGCCTCCTAATCTTTCATTTGATGTCTTGTTACTAGTATATTGTTAATATATAAGTTATATCATCCAAAAGTATCACCTTTAAAAGATGAACACATGAACTAGTAACTTGATTTAAAGAATATGAACATATAAGGAAGATGTAATGAAGATGTAATTGTTTATTTTGTGCTATGGATGATATCCATCATATGTATACTTGCTAGAAGTATAAATCTAACAAGTATACATATGGATCTTACAAGATCCATGATTAAAGTATTGATGAACTTGTTAAACATGATAAATGGACTCTTTGAAGGGGTTAAAATGACTTATAATTTTCTTTAGATGTTGTATGCAATGAGAATCAATTAGATCACACAGTGCGCTTCCGCCTATGAGAGGGTGTGACAAGATTGACAGTTTAAACAAGTTGCAGGTGAATCCGTGTAAAAAGGTGGCGGTAGAATTGGACCAAGAGTTTTAGTGGTGATGTTGTCAGCTTCTTTTGAGACCCTAGTAGTCTGTGCTTCAGAAATGCTCAAAGGAGACATTCATATGAACCTTCAACAAGTTTTGGAACCATTGTTCCGAAGTCAAAATTCACTTTAGTACTTATGCCCCTTTTCTTTTGTTGGTGATAATAGTTGTACAAAAACATATGTTCTGTAATCACTTGATGCAACCTCAGGGGTTTGACTAGTATTCGAAACTGCTGGATCAAATTTTGGTTCTAATTTTAAAATTTCTAAATCAAATAGTTCAGCTAGATTAGCAAGAATCTCGAGTGTGGACATTTCATTTAACTTTACATTTAAGGTTTTTTAATAACTTTAGTTCTTGAATTGAATACTCTGTAGGCTTTTGTTGTTGATGAATACCCAACAAAGTAGCCAAAGTCAACCGTGGCTGCAAACTTTGAGATTGAATCTTTTAAGTTCTTAATGAAACATGGACATCCAAATACCCTGAAGAAGGAGATCGGAGGTTTAAGTTTAAACAACACTTCATAGGCACTATTTTGATGTCTCTGATTGACAAGAACTTTGTTCTGTACATAACCAGGAGTATTTACTACTTCTGCCCAAAATGATAGAGGTAGACCGGAATCTGCTAACATGGATTTTACTGCTTCAATTAGAGTTATGTTCTTTCTTTCAACCACACCATTTTGCTGAGGTGATCTAGGAACACCGTATTGTCTTACAATTCCTTTGGATTCGCAAAATGTGTCCATGGTGTAGTTTCTGAGTTTAATTACATTATCACTTCTAAGCATTTTTACTGGCAGATTATACTGCTTTTCTACCATGATGATGAAATTCTTTATAATCTCAGCAGTTTTATCCTTTGAGTGTAAGAAATAAATCCAAGTAAATATTCAGTAGTCATCCACAATGACTAGACAATACCTTTTCTTAGCAAGACTCATTATCTTAACAGAGCCAAACAAATCAAGATGAAACATCTAAAGACATCCGGTAGTTTTAAATTCTTCAATGGACTTATAAGAGACTTTGTGTTGTTTTTCCTTGAGGCAAGAGATGCAGCGTTGATAACACTAGAACTCTTTCCTAGGGAGTCCTCTTACAAGACCTTGCTTAGACACATCATTGGTTGTTTGTAAGTTGATATGACCTAACCTTTTAAGCCAGAACTCAGTTTCTTTAGGTGATGCCTAAGAAATTAGACATAAACTTTGTGGCATAGGGTTATTTCTCAGCATATCAACTACATACACATTCTCATTCCTGTTTGCAAGCTGTTGAACATCAAGGTTGTTGCTGGGAATATAATCAGACATATTGCTCGAGTCTACAGAGTTCTGAGTGAAGATGCATTGTTGGTTTGAATCTGGTGTAGGGCAACCAACAGTTTGGGAAACTGCTGGTGTTTGTGTCTATGATTATGTTTGAACATGAGTGAGAACATTTAAGGGAGTATAAGAAGCAGTTGATTGAGATTTGTATTTTGAGTTGGTGGATAAGCATATTGAGTAGATAATATCATGGGTGATTGAGAGAAGTGAGTTGTTCCTAGTGTATTTGGATGAGGCATATTTTGGAAAAAGTTTTGGTATAAGTTTTGTTTGTTTGATTGTCTTGGTGAGTAACTATTGGGAAACATAGTGTTTAGAACTTTCAATAGGATTGCTACATTCTCTAGCTAAGTATCCCAGTTTATGACATCTATAACATTCAACCTTGGGTTTATCTTTCTCAAATTTACCCTTTCATTCTAAACTTGGAAATCTCCTATCAGTTTTATTGTAAAATTGATCTGCTTTAAAACTCAATAGGGCTAGTTGGCCATGAATATCAAACTCTTTTTGTGTAACTGGATCCATAGTTTTTTGATCATACATCACAAGAACAAGTTCTTATTCCCAACATATGGTGAGTATTAACTCCAGTAGTTATGTTAGTTATGTCAATAAACTGATCATAACTCTGCTCACTTCCATGGTTGGTTGGTGATGATCCATCATAACTCTTCTGGTTGGTTGTGAAGATTTTGTTGTCTATTATGACACCTCGAGTTAAGGACTCGGTTGTGTCTTAATGCAAAGAGGCAAAGTTATAGCTTATGCTTTGAGACAACTCAAAATCCACAAGAAGAATTATACCACTAACGATCTTAAACTCGGTGCAGTTGTATTTGCCTCGAAAATATGGAGACATTATCTATACGGTACTAAGTGTGAAATCTACACTAACCATAAGAGTCTTCAACACATTTTCAATCGAAAGGAGTTAAATATGCGGCAACGATGATGGGTCGAACTCTTAAACAACTACGATTGTGAAATTTATGACCACCTTGTTAAAGCAAATGTTGTAGCTGATGCTTCGAAAGGAGTAGACAAACTCTATCCATCTCTTGTTTTCCAAGATATTGATCGAGACTCAGACCGTATTAGTGAGGCTCAACATACATCTATACCGAGAATGATTTACACGATAAATTATCTTGTGGAGCAGAAACGAAGTTAGAGTCAAAATCCAATGGAATATTCCATTATCTAAACTGTATTTGGGTTCATGATCGAGACAACCTTCCTACTTTCTAATGAAAGAAGCTCACAAAACCCGATACTTGATTCACCCGGGCATCGATAAATGTATCAAAATCTTTGATATACTTAATGGTGGCCTGGAATGAAGAAAAACATCGCCATATTTGTTTCAAAATGCCTCAGTTGTTCAAAGGTAAGTTGATCTTTTCTCCCTTTTTACACTAAATGCTTTGGGGTGTATGACGTGTCATGCAAAAATGAATATTTGTTTATATAATTAAAGGATGAAAAATCAATGTGTAGTTTATGTGTTATGTGCAATTGTTATTGTTTGGTTTATTTAATATGTTGTCTTAGTCAATTGTGGGCAAGCAAGTCACACATTGTAGTTCCACTAGCTGAGCGGTTCCCCACGACCATGGGTGAATAGGTATCGACATCATCATTCAGTCTTGCTCTTCATGGGCTTGAGAATAGTCTCGCTCTTTGTGGCTTGAGACTCGTATATCGCATGAGTTTGTTTTATTTATTGTTCTTGTCTATTGGATTGTGATTATCTCAATAACACATGATTTGCATGTTAATTTTTTAAAATAAATTATTTTATTTAAATTTAAATTTACTCACCGACTTCTTTTACTTTTCCTAAATATTTGTATAAGGATGGAAGAAATGTAGGATTGGCTTAGACTAAATAAGTGAGATTATTTTTATGTTTCAAATTTTCTTTAGATTATTTTAAAATTGTTATGTTTGATGTGACATTTTAATCAGTTACATGAATAAATATTGAAACATTAAATAGTGCTACAAGCTTTTGACAATATCGCGCTCCGACCGATAATCCGACATGACATGATGCGAGAAATTATTTTTGCGATTGAGTATACTTTGAATTGCTTGGCGAGCAAACAGGCGGAGCTTTTGTTGTACAATGATCATGTTCAATCCTACATGAAGAAGGTTTAGGATATGCATGTTATTGCCACAGCTCCTAGCACGAGGGACGGATTTGCCGAGATAACATGGCATTACCAAAATGACAAGAATTCCATAAGAGTTCCTATTAGTTACAAGTCAAAAGGATCATGATCTTGTAAGCGATAAATCCAAACATGAGGAGTCTACCAAAAATACAAAAAAGAAAATGGGTGCCAAAGAAAGGTAGTGTCAGAATTGTAAACAACTTGGACACTATGCATCGACATGCAAGTAGCTGGTAACTAAAAGAAGAGTTACCTGGACTTCGATAGCGGACACAAGTGAAGAACAACTTTGGCATTTTTTTAAGATTTTGTTTTTTTCTTGTAACATGTATTTTAGAACAAATTTTAGCATTATTTAATATTGAGGGTTTATTATTTTGATAACAGATTTTGGCGTTAATTAATATTGAGGATTTATTTTTTTGGCGTTTTTAGTTGATATTATTTACTTTTAGCCATCTTTTCTCAAACCTTTTAATTGATAGTCATGGCGTTTTCATAATTACAATTTTCTTCGTAGAAACAAGAAGAAATTTAGACTACGAGTTGAAACACCATAAAACATAAAACAATTATTTAAAACTCATCATTCGATAGGATTACGTCTGAAAGTACCCATCACTCACCACATCATCTTCTTTAGATTCTTCATCGAAATTTTCATCTTCATCTTTATCTTCAGTTTGAATGGCGTCTTCGTCTTAGAGTGTTGAAGCCTCCATGTAAACATTTAATGCAACGAATCAATTGTCGGAGTTATCTAAGTTTTAAACATGGGAATTACATAATTGTTGCATAAAACCAAGAGTCTCTTTGGTCAGTATGGTTTTAACTTGGTAGTCATCTTCCTGTACGTCAGTCCACACAAGTGTCACTTTGTCAATCTCATCATAAAGCCATGATACGATGGTTGGCTCGACAAGTTAATTTCCATTATTCGCTGGAAATTTTCTACAGAATCTTATAATGACAAGATCTCATAAAGGTTATCCAGAGGAATGCCAAGATCTTGTATTCCCGTCTGAACATCTTCATCCAAGTTCATTATGGCGCTAACTGTTTTCACCATTGAAATGATAACGAATCAATGGATTGATGCGTTGAACCTCCAAGAAACGACGTTTTCCATATTTTATGTTTGTTTTTAAAGTTAGTGGGTTTGATGTTTGGAATTTTGTAGAGAATGACGTTTGTTTTTTTTAATAAGATCATTGAAAGGGATGGTTTGTTCCTTATATAATGTTTTAGGCGCCTGTTTTAGGGAAATTTCTCCAAATCATGTCCACGCACGCGCGTACACACACACGCACATATAAATATACATATACATATATATATATATATTTGGTGTAAGTGAATATAAGGCTGTTGCACATCTAACTTAGATTTCAAACCATCAAAACGACGTAGTTTTGTTTTAGTCTAACAAACAGACAATTAACTTAATCCTATTTATTCTCTTTCGCTGGATAAATATAGCATTCCTAAGTTTTAGTCTAACAAACAAACAATTAACTTAATCCTATTTATTCTCTTTCTCTGGATAAATATAGCATTCCTAAATTTCACAATCGTCTTTCTCTGGAAAAAATATAACATTCCTAAATTTCACAATCGTCTTTAAAGATTGAACCAGACATCATATGTTCATAATTTATAGATATTAAATTTATTATATGTAAATAAGTGAAAGGAATTAAAACCCAATTGGTCATTATCGGCTTTTCATTAATATCGACACACACATGTTCTCTGTTCTCAAATTGATCGCTGCCTGATCTTATTCCAATTCCATATGCAAGACATTCTCCAAATTGAGCGCGTTCTTCAAATCCATTGTAGGGAACTCTCCAATTAATCAGGTACTCTCCAAATGATTGTTGGGCACTTTCCTAATAGATATCTACGTATTGTTCTTCATGCATGTTTATTTATCATTTAGTATTTTTTATTTGTTCTAAATCGTTGATTCATTATTTTCCCTTTGTTGATCTTTAATTTCTATAACATGTATTTGTGTGTTGGATATGAGAGCTATTCGTCCTCCTCTTTGGGTTGGAATTTCAAATATCTCTTCTTCCCTGGGTGCTAAGATGTTGTATAGATCATGTAAATTCAAGTTCTCTAATTCTAGAGTAGTGGCTTAGGTAATGGTTAGGTTTTTCCTCTCTTTTGGTAGAGTACCTAGAAATATTACATTTCTTTCATCATTAGATTTTTCAACTCCAAATTTTTTAAGCTTATTCAAAATTTTTGTAAATCTATTATAAGTTTCTGAAAGCGTTTCATTAGGCAGACTTTTAAAATACTCATATGAAGAAATATAATTTGTTCTTTTGTTTCTTTTTCATTCTTTCTCCTACTTCACAAAGATTTTCCAGCTGATCCTATATTTCCTTTGTAGATGCCCATGCATCTACATGAGAAAATACATCATTTGGAAATGCCATTATCAAAAGTGTTTTGGCCCTTTCTTCTGTCTCCACAAATTTCTTGTCATCATCACTCATGAGATGCTCTGGTTTAGGAGTACATGATCAAATATTACCGGTGATTGATCAGTCTCGGGTACATCTACAATTTTAACATGGGGTGTATGTGAACCTCTTTCAATGGATTGAAATAAAGCTCGATCATGACCATTTAAGAAATTGATCATACTGATTCTCCATTGAGGGTACTCTTCTCTGACTAAAGTAGAAGGTTTTGACATAGACCCAATATTGAATGCACTATTCCATGATTGAAAGTGTGCCATTTTAAGTTAAGTTTGAAACTTTAAAAAATAGAGTATACAGAAAGATATACTTGAGCAGTTGATCGTTTGAAAATAAGTTATCCAATCTGCTCTAATAGATAAATAATCTTTAACAAAAATGGCAATTAATTTCAATAAGATAGAAAATAGTGTGCGAAATTCGAAATCAAACTCTCAAGAGACAAATATATAGAATTTTCAAGTTTATATCACTTTGAAAAGATTACAAGGTGAGTGGATGGTTATTGGCTATTACAAAACGAATACTTATAGAATTCTGTGAGAGTGAAGGGTAATGGAGTGTGTAGAATGTATTAGATGTAAAGCATGACTCAATAGCTCTTCGAGGATTTCCTTCTTTATTTTTAATGAATAGTTGATATGAATAAACATTTTTTTATTCGTACACTTGACTTGTGAAAATTTTTCCTTTTAGTATATTTATTGAATCTTTCATTCCACTAATCACCTTTAATAGAACGTAATGATTGTATTATTGATGTTGAATAATGATTATAAGAATGTCATATATATAGAACATAAAGATACACTTTAGTACCACTAAACATAATGATATATAAAACTAATCTTTAACTTAATTATATGGTCTAACATCCCCCCGTAAGTTGAGGGCGGGGAACGACCTGCAACTTGGACCTCAGCATTAGAAACCTTTGAGACGGTAGAGGCTTGGTGAAAACATCGGCTATTTGATCATGTGTGGAGATAAACTTGACCTGAAGTTTTCCTTGAGTAACTTTCTCGCGAACAAAGTGATAATCACACTCAACGTGTTTTGTGCGAGCATGGAACACATGATTAGCGGACAAATATGTGGCACCTAGATTATCACACCAGAGTGTAGGTGTAATCTTAGAGATGACACCGAGTTCATGTAGAAGGGCCTCTAGCCATGTTAATTCAGCAACAGTGTCGGCTAGAGCTTTATATTCAGATTCAGTAGAAGAACGTGACACCGTACGCTATTTCTGAGCATTCCATGATATAAGATTGGACATGAACTCATGATCACTCAGCAGGCCATGTAATTCAGTAAAGGCAACAGGTGGTGAACGAGCAAGTAAATTGGCTTTAAGTCCGCTATATTCATCTCGTAGACCAGCAAGTGTAAGCATTACTATATCTTTGTCTTTAAAGGGCTCACCAATATTGGCCAAGGCTGTTGCATATTCCTGCACACGACTCAGATAAGAAGCAGAAGTCTCATCAACCTTTATCTGAAGCTTCAACAGCTGCGTTTTCAGTGTGTATTCCCTGGATGAATTATTCGGGGCATAGGCTCTTTCAAGGGACAACCACAAGTCACGAGATGTTACACCCTGGACATGCAAAAAACTGGATTCAGAGATGGTAGAGATGAGAATCATTCGAACGTGGGCATCATTGGAAATCCAATACAAGTGGCTGGGATTATCAACAGAAGCTGTGTCGGTGGTGGCTGCGATTCTGGAAGGTGGGCATGGTATGGTACCGTCAATGTATCCAAACAGGCCATTAGTGACTAGGAAGGGATGAATCATGTTCTTCCAGAAGCCATAGTTCGTGGGAGTTAATTTAAAGGCGAAATTATGCGAATTGTGAGCAGTTTTCTCTGCAGTGGTGAAGGGTGAGAGCATTGCCATTAGAATGGTTGGTTTAGAAGATGATTAGAGGTTAAAAAAAAGAGCAGAATTGCGTGACAGCAGCAAGTTTAGAGAGGAGGTGCTGCGACGGCAGTAGGGTTTGGGTAGGGTTAGAATGGCCGTGATACCATAATAGAACGTAATGATTGTATTATTGATGTTGAATAATGATTACAAGAATGTCATATATATAGAACATAAAGATACACTTTAGTACCACTAAATATAATGATATATAAAACTAATCTTTAACTTAATTATATGGTCTATCAACCTTGGAAGTTGTGCATAACTTATCAGGTATGGAAAGTGGGGACATCAAAATTCTGACGATTCATCATCTGATTTCTGATGGTTAATTTGTTTTGATCGAATGTGATGCTAATCATCAGATTATCATTAGATTTATCAAAACCTTCTGATCCAGTCTTCTTTATGACTCTCTGGTCTTTCCTTGATGCTTGATCTTTCTCTTCTTGTCCTTGTCAAGTAACTTATTTAGTTTTGACCTGTTGACTCGTTCAACATCACGTTTGATCAGAATGATCAGATTCTTTATCAAAATTCTCTGATACTTATATCGATAAATAAAAAGATCCTAACAAGCTTAATTAATATGCAAGTTCTACCCCGAAATTCACAGAAGATAACTCGAGTTGGACTAAAGCTTGCGAGGCTAAATTAGTGTTTTATTGACATAAATTTAATAATTTTTTATTTCGTATATTTACGTAATAAACATCATTATACAAATCATTATGTTAATAAATATCTAAATAGTATATATATATCATACATGTAAAATTATTAAATATATATACACACATCGTTATTAACATATGAAAAATGAAACATTGTTATTTTGTTATAAAATAAAAACAGTTGAATATTTAATAAGAAATAAATAAGCTGAACTTAAATTTGAAAATTATTAATGAGACAAGCTTTTAAGCATAGTCCTCAAAACTAGTCGAGCTTGATCTTAAAGAAGCTGAAGCTCATTTTGACTCATTACACCCTATATTCATTTCAGTATGATATGTTATAAAAAGTATGGTATATTTTATTTAGAATCTGAATTAATTTTTATTCCTAATTAAAAATATTGTATTTGGGCTATATAATCCTGGTTTCCCCTCACCAAAACTAATATGTAATGTTTTTTTTCTTCTGAAATCACGAGAGCAAAAATATTTTATTTTTAATATCAATTACTTTATATCAAAGTATATTAAAAAATTGTAAAAGATAGAAGTATATTTTGATTTTATTAAATTAAAATATTGTAAATATTATATATGTAACCAAGAACTATGTATGAGCGAGGGGCCCATTTTCAGAGTTCGGCTACTGAATGGTGGGGGCCCATAGCATGCAGAACAATAACCTCACATTGGACTTTAGAGCCATGCTTTAGCATTAGCCCATACAGAAACTATCTAACCACTCTTTACTCCTGTTTAACTTCACGTCTTCACGAATACACATTTTTTCACTTTGTATTATTTAGTATATGATTTTACATTTATTATTGTTGGATTTATCATTACTATTGCCAATTACTACTATGATGTTTATGACAAATCAGTTTCTATAATATCCTTAATTCGGAAGGACAAACTCTGTAGTGTTTATTTTATGGGTTGTAATGGAATTGAAACTTGGATGTATATGAGAATTGAAATTTGTTTTGGAATTTAGGTGTGTTTGTTTCACATAATGGTATGGCATTCGGATGGAATCGCAATGTAGATTCTCCTTCCTATGTTTTAGTTCAATTTCAATTCCATCAAAATTCTATTACATTCCGTGAAACGAACGCTGAGCTTTTCCTTTAACGGCTTAATTTTGTCACCAATGGGATTTAAACTCTCACTACATGGAAAGACAAAGCCTTATCCAACACCTTGATACCATAAGGCCAAAAACCCTTTGCTACAAACTCTTAGATTTTATCTTGTCTATTATTTATCAAAATCTAAATTATTTATTGTTAAATAAAGTTAAATAAATGTAAACATATATGATAAATATGAAGTACTATATTACATAAATTTGAAATTTAAAATATATAATTTTTTCATCGTATTCAATAAAAACATAATTAAATAAAGAGTAAATTACAATTTGTCCTCCTATGCTTTGTGTAAGATTAACTTTGCCTCCCAATTTCATAAACTTTAGGTTTTAACATCCCACACTTCATTTTTGTTTCATTTTGCCTCCTTGTCGTTTCATCCGTCAAACTCCCATCCATCTTCAAGTGCAAAATGGTAATCTTACACCCTTCTTCCTGGACTTTACTAAAGTCCACCACCGACATCATTTCTCAACCAACACCTCTCCAAGACCCACCACAACCATCACCTACTTGATCCATTAAGCACCGCACACTATACAACTTCACCCGTCTTCACCATCCGCAAACACCACTCAACCATCACCTCATGTCATCTCGTTCTCGACACGATTGAGTGGCTCGAAGGTTACCTTAAAGCAAGATGTTCCAATGGTGATCATATCTCATGACCAGGGGTGGACCCACCCCTTGAAAAACAATTAGGGTACTTTTTCCCGTAAAATCCCGACCGCACCCATTGGAAAGTAGAGAAAGAATTGCTTTGGAAAATAGCTCTAGATGATGTTTGGATAGATTTCAAAAATTGAAAACTTGTAGTGCGACGTTTTAAATATATTTGTAACAAAGTTTGACGCGTTTTTGATGATTATATAAATTTTAGTTTGATATTCTTTTGTTTTACATTATCCGATCCGATCCAACCTGATATGAACCGAATTTTTTTTATATACCGTAAGGCCTAAAATCTTTAAAAATATTTAACACCGTCTGAAAAAATTCTTAGGTCCGCCACTGCTCATGACAGTGCTTTGATCAATTATGAACAAAAACTGTGGAGACTGACATGGGTGTTTCTAGAACGTTCATTGGAAGCTAATACGACTACATAATGGTAAGGCATCATTGATTGAAGCTAAGTTTACAGCATGGGAGAAGCAACATAAGGAAATCGAGCATACAAGAGGCTGAGCAAACTCTGGACGTACATCTACGGCTGAAAAGTTTTTAATTTTTTTAATTTCTGGACTATTAAACAATTATATAAATAATTGTTGAAGTTGATTAATCAACTTGGGAGGATTAACTTTTTTTTTTCCGAACACCAGTATTTTTATTAAAACATAAAAATGATAGACGGGGTTAATAAGAAGTTGGGAATCTCAAAGCAGAAAAACAAAACTATACTGTTACGTCACGGATATTAAAATCCATCCATCTAGCCCACTCAATATTATCAAACTAGGTTCTAATTTTCAAACATAAAAACATATCATCTTTGATGAAATCCATGACTTTTGTAACCGAAAAATGCCCATTGTCAAATATAACTTGGTAGGATTAACTAACACTAGTCTTCTAAAAAATTAATTATGTTGAAGTTGATGAATCAATTTGGGCGGTATTAAGTGGACACGTGGGTAGTTGCTTTAAGTATATAAAACATAATTATCTTTCTCTTACGTAAGGATACGATGACAAACTTACAAAAGTAGCAGTTTATATTTTTTTGTTATAGTTATTTTTCCATGCGAACTAGTTAATGTTGGGTTTAATAAAAATTATAAAGCTACTAACCTCTTTTAAAATTATTTTACACCTGTGTTATACGAGAACAGAAACTAGAAAAGCTTCAGGATGAGGAACAAGTTGATAAACCATTTATTTGGAGAGGATAAAGTTTCATGATCTTATGTTATTTAATTTGTATAAGATTGTTTTCTAAATATTTTTTTTTTAATTCAAGGAAAGGATGAAGTTTCTTTAAATACAGCCACGATCTTACATATTTTCTTGGTAGATGATGGTGGTTGTGGGTGGTTGTGGTGGAGATGATGATGGTGGCCGGGGAAGGGAGATATATGATTTATTTTGTGTTCGGCAGAGAGAGGGAGAGAGAGAGAGAGTCTGTATAGAGAGGGACCGAGAAAGAGAGTGGCCGGGTGGTGATAGGCGGTGATCAAGGGTGACGTCTGAATGTGATCGTGAGGTGCTCGTGGTAATCAAACGAAGTCGGGCCAAAGAAAGAAAATTAGAGTGTGTATGTGATCGAGATGGCAAACCAAGGTGTGTGATGTCCAAAACAAATAATCAATGTATACCAGGTCGTAGGTGGTGTACGTAGGTCAAAGGGGGCCATGGTGGCGTCGACTTAAAATAGAAGCATGAGAGACAAGTGGTGAACGGGCTTTGTGTCTAATCGAGGGTTGTTGAAGGTGAACGAGGGGTTTTGAAGGCTCGGTGGTGGTTCATAGTAAAAAGTTGAAGCATATGGATTGGTGGTCGGTGGCGGTTCTTCACCATGGCATCTAGAAGGTGTGAGATTTACTCAATGTAGGTTAGTTCTATATTCTTTTTAAACGTTTTGGGCTGATTCACATACAAGTGTATGCTAAAGAGTTTTTTAACTCATAAAGATGTGATTAACAAGTTTAACTTTTCATGGGATTTTTGATTTTGGAAGTGGTTTGGATTATATTATAATGTTGGTCCCTGGAGGGGTATGGTCCCAAAAACTTTACGCCTGTGCAAGGAACCATACCCTCAATGACAACGCATCATAAGAATAACCTTGTGTGCAATGCGCAACGGTGCGCCATTCTTGCAACCAACAGGTTGCCTAACAAACCTTGCGTACAAGGCACCACGGTATTACAGCCTTGATACATGCAGGTTGCACAACGAACCTTGAGCATAATGCACAATGGTAAGTTAGACCTGAAAGCGTAGGACCTTGACCCTGCGCGGATCAAACAACCCTCTAGCTGCAAAGTCCTACAACCTTGCACAAAGCCAAGACCAACATGAGAGCATCTCATAGTCTTAATAACAAAAGGACTTAATCCCTGCAACTCTGCGTTGGCCAGAAAGCAATAATAAGGCTACGCGGAAGGGAGAAGGGCAAAGAGGCATTGACTACATAAAAGGGTACAAAGTGGCAAAGCTGTGACCCAATAGCCGCTCGGCAGGTTGTGTCAGACTGCGTCGCATGAACAGTAATGCAGAGGACAGACTGTACAACAACCAAACTTACGCTAGCGACTGTCACATGGTCTCCACTTTCGGCTGAGTACAGGTCTGACATCAGGGACAACTTCCATGACACGTGGCACCATTCACCATACGACAAACCGCACCTCCTGCTAGAGATCATTAATAATCGATGCAGGGAACAGAACGGATATCCCTGGTCGTCTGGGCCGGCCCAAGGCCCATCATCCCATCTCCTACACACCAATCTTCGGCTATAAAACAAGGGTCACACCACAAAGTAACGGCACTGACAATCATCTATGATTATCCACATACGAGCTCACTCACTATTTACTTGCTAATTGCTTATTACCTTGCAATCCCAAATACTTATTCTCACGCCGGAGTGTGGTCACGGAGAAAACCCTCCCTCTTTCTCTCATGACAAGGCTAACGCCGTTGCTAGTTTTGTAGATATCTTGAAGTGAGATCACCCAGAAGAGCCAACGAGATATAACCTTTCATGTAGAAATATTGAGTTGTAACAAAGATATCCCCGAATATTCTCTTTGTTAAACCAGTGTTTCTTCATTGGCGCCATCCGCTTTTTTACTCACTCTAGCATCCGTTTCTCGTTCGTTTTTTCTCAAACCTCACTTTCAAATGGTTGATTTTCCCTCAAACACACCACGAGGTCCTCGGGCTGAGGGCAGGAACCCAGTTCATCCCCCTCGACCTGACAGACAAGTGGAAGAAAGTTCTTCCGGAAATGCTGGTGTTCATCATGACTCAGATCGTGTGAACATCCAAGTAACTACTGGAGTTCAAATGGAGACTCCCTTCATACCATCACATCGGTCTTACCCCCGGGTGAGATACGATGTCTTGGTACATCAAATATCAAATAACCCTGAATTCCGTCTACGCGCAACTCTACGCACAAACAAATGCATCCGCTGCGCCAGCGGAGCCACCAACTACTCATGCGCATGCTTCACCTGCACCACGAGTACTTAGTTATGACTCGCCGGCCGGAGCAAGTGTCCCATCGCACCTCCATACCAGAGAAACGGAGTATTCTCAATCGCTACCTAAACATGAGTCTCACACTCATAGGCGAGTGTCCATCCACTCACAGCTGGGCTTGCGTCCTCTAGAGGGGCGAGACACCCAGCGTGAGGAGGATCGAACATATGGCGAGGGTGATAGCCTAGTGTGTTTAACCGGATACCCAAAGATTATGCTGCTTACAAGTCTGCATCACGGGCTTATACAACCCGGAGGCGGAGTACAATTATAACCTGATCTACAGGCCGGCTGAAGCAGCCAAACACTCAAAGTTCATAAAGGAAATCGTGCTCGCACCACTGGAGCGCGCGAAACTACCCTCCAACATGGGTAAGTTTAATGGGTTGACAGACCCAGACAACCACATGCGCCTGTTTACAGGCGTAGGCCTAATCGAAGGCTGGATGCTGCCCATGTGGTGTCACCTATTTGTTCAAACTCTTATAGGCGCGGCACGCCTATGGTTTGACAACTTACTCACGGGTAAGCTCACGTAATGGAACGACCCCAAAGACAAGTTCCTGACGCATTTAAGCCAACAACGGCGCTATGTCAGAGATTCCTCTGACGTCTTGAACATATGGAGGCGGGATGATGGAAGTCTCGAAGATTTTATCACCGGATACAATAAAGAGGTGTTGGAGATTGGAGACGTGCACGAAGACCTGTTTCGTGCACAGTTCAAATATGTTGTCCGCTGCGACGAGATGATCAAATTCTTGTCCAAAACTACTGGCCTCCCAAAAAGCTGGGAGAAACTTATGGCGGCAGCAAAGGTATACGCGCAGACGGAGCGCAACCTAAACTCCAGCAGATCTCCCTACCCCAATACGGTACCCAAGACATGAGCAAAAGTTTTGGGAAGAAGAATAAGAAGAGTTGGAGGGAACCCAGCCAAAACCCTCCCTACTCATCGGTCGACGCGCACGCGACCATAAATAAGATTGCTACCCAAAGAGCAATCAAGCAAGATAATCGTGATCGTCAGTGGACACCACTGACGAAGAGCCCGGTGGAGGTGCTCAGCGCTAAAGATCACCAATTCAAACAACCACCTCCGATGCGCAACAAAAAAGTTCAAGACCTTAACTTTTTTGTGATTATCACAAGGATACAGGGCATATATGCATCTCCTTGCGCACAGAGATCGAGAAAGTGCTGAAAAGTGGGAAGCTCACCCACTTACTTCAAAACGTGCGCAAGGAGGTGCGCAAGATTACTCGAGGTGAAGAAGGCCCGAGTAACAAAAAGATGAAGGCATTTGTTCATATGATCCAAGGTGGCCCGTCGTGTAAGCGCGGCCATCAGTAGAGTTGTACGCCTCACTGGCGTGAACAATAGGTCATCTTCCCCATTGTTCCCGGGGGTCCACAAGAAGAACGTCCGGTCATGATAACCGGCATCTTTGGCCATTATCGCACCGAATACATGTTCATAGACCTGGGAAGCTCTATGGACATCATATATGAACAGTTGGACCCAAAGGACAAGGCGTGTTTAGAGCCTATCGATTTTCCACTGACGGGTTTCTACAACGAAGCCGTCTTTCCACTAGGTAAAATCTCAATCCTGGTAACTCTTTCCGATGGGCGACACTCGCGCACGGTCTCAGTCAACTTCATGGTCATGCCATCTACGTCGCACCATGACGTGTTGTTGGGTTGGCGCGCCCAAAGAGAGTTCAGTACGATCACTTCCACTCCTCATGCTGCCTGCGGTTTTCCAACAGAAACTGGGGTGGTCATCATGTACGCGAGGAAGGAGATCATATCCATCGAAGAGGAACCACCAACGAAATGGGTACTAAACAACAAGTACCGGAACAAATGGTGTTGTTAGGACCCACCATGACCCCTGCAGTCAAGGCACAGTTAAAACAACTTTTGCTCCACAATGTAGATATTTTTGGTTCGTCGCCAACGGATATGACAGGGGTACCAAGGGAAATTGCTGAGCACGCGCTGCACACGCGTTGCACACGCGCTGCACACATTCCCTTCAGTTCAACCTATCATTCAGAAAAAACGCAGTTTTGACCCTGAAAAAACTCGCGCGCTGAACGAGCAAGTTTCAGAGTTCCGCCAAGCCGACATCATCAAAGAAGTACACTATCAGACATGGGTAGCCAATCCGGTCATGGTCTAGAAGCACAACGGCAGTTGGCGCATGTGCTTCGATTTCAAAGACCTAAACAAAGCATGTCCCAAAGACTGCTACTCTTTACCCGAAATCGACAAAGGTGGACTCCCTTGCTTCATTAAGGTGGAGATGCTTTCTTGACTGCTACAAAGGTTACCACCAGATACAAATGAAGAAAGATGACGAAGACAAAACTGGATTCCGCACTGACAAGGGGATCTTTTGCTACACAAAGATGCCCTTCGGATTACGCAACGCAGGAGCCACCTACCAGCGTTTAATGGACCATGTCTTCGGAGACGACATTGGCAAAACCATAGAAGTGTACATTGATGACCTTGTCATCATGAGCTAGGATGAGGAGAAGATGCTGACAAACGTTCAGAAAACGTTTGCATCCTTGCGCAAGGCAAATCTGAAGCTGAACCCCAGTAAGTGCTCGTTTGGAATGGAAGAAGGCAAAATTTTGGGATTCATCGTCACGCGCGACGTTTTTAAAGTCATTCCCGAGAAAGTGGAAACGATTCAGCGTATGCCTTCCCCCTCGACCATCAAAGAAATGCAACGGTTGGCGGGGTGATTGGCTGTGCTAAACAGGTTCTTGGCCAACCACGCGATGAGTCCTTCCCGTTCATCAACACTTTAAGGAATTGTATTAAGCAGAACAAGTTTCAATGGACTCTGGATGCGGAGAAAGCCTTCACACAAATGAAGGAGTTCTTGATTCAGCTGCCTACACTCACGGAACCGCAAAAGAATGAGCCACTGATCCTTTACCTTTCCGCATCAGATATCGCTCTGGCGCAGTCCTGCTAGTAGAGCACGAAGGAGTCCAGACTCCAATCTACTACGTCAGCAAAATGCTAACTGACCGGGAGACAAGATATCCAATGATGGAAAAGCTTGCTCTTGCTTTAGTCCACGCATCCCGCAGGTTGCGTCGGTATTCTTCCAGCCACGTGATAACAGTTCTCACGAACTATCACTTAGGCCAAATTTTGTCCAAACCGGACATATCTGGTCGTCTGGTAAAGTGGGCAATTGAGCTTAGTGGAAACAATATCATGTACAAACCACACCCAACAATAAAGGCTAGATATTAGCCGAATTTGTTACAGAAGTGTCAAGAAATAAAGCGCATGAGTGTGTAGCTGTACAGAACCCAGCGCCAGCCACAGACAACCGCGCATGGATACTTCACACAGACGGCGCATCCAATGATGATAGCGCAGGGGCAGGTCTTCGTCTAATAAGCCCCGATAACCAGGAATTCACCAACACCATCAGGTTGGATTTCAAAAGCACGAATAACAAAGGTGAGTACGAAGCGTTTCTGATAGGCCTTCGGTTAGCCATCAAAATGGGCGCACGGAATCTGGAAGCGCATGTCGACTCCCTTTTGGTCGCAGGACAGGTCAACGACCTATACGACGCAAAAGGCGAAATGATGGCCCTGTATCTTGAACAGGCGCAAGCCTTAATAACCAAATTCCAAAGTTTCAAAATAATCCATGTCAACTGAAGCGAGAATAAACATGCCGACGCGCTCAGCAAATTGGCTGCTACAAGCTCCAAGCACCTGCACGAGAAGTGCACATCGAGGTGCTCAAGAACCCTTCAGTTCCTTTGTGTCAAGTAAACATCATCGAAATGGGGACTCCATCCTGGATGTCTCCCATAATCATGTTCTTGCAGTACGGGACCCTCCCTGAAAACAAGGCGGAAGCGCGAAAGGTCCAGAACAAGGCACTCAACTACGAAATGGTGGATGGTATCCTTTATCGAAAGTCATACCTTGGACCACTTCTCCATTGTGTTGACCCGCAAGACGCGTGATACTTGATCCGGGAAATACATGAAGGGTTAAGCGGAATTCACGCCGGTCCATGCATGGTCGTTGCAAAGATCATGAACACCGATTACTATTGGCCTGACATGCACTTAGATGCAGTCTAAATGCTGCAGAAATGTGCCTCATGCCAGCGACATGCGCCGAAGACATTGCGCCCCAAGAATCCCCTGATCCTAGTGACAACAACATAGCCCTTCCCAGCAATGGGCAATCGATATGGTGGGACCTTTCCCAGATGTCCCAGACACGGTGAAGTTCATAATCTTAGCCGGCGATTATTTCACAAGTGGGTAGAAGCAAATCCCCTTGCATCCACCATAACAACTGTAGTGTGCAAATTCATTTGGGAGCATATCATTTGCCGGGTCGGGCTACCCCTGCGTATTGTCAGTGATAACGGCCCCAATTTTGTCCCGGAAAACCTACAATGGTGGATGAAGGAAATGCATATCGAACATGTGTTCACTTCGGTCGTGCATCTTTAAGGGAACGACCAAGTGGAAAGCATAAACAAGAGTATCATCGAAAGGATCAAGACGAGATTAGGGACGACGCAGAGAGGCTAGGTAGATGAGTTGCCAAGTATCCTTTGGGCTCATCAAACCATGCCAAAAACAAGCACTGACGGAACTCCATTCAGCCTGGTATATGGTACGGAGGTAGTGATTCCTGCGGAAATAGGCCTCCCATCACCGCGCATACTAGTTGTGCAAAACCAGAATAATGAAGACGAGCGCAGACTCGACTTGGACTTCCTAGAAGAAAGGCGTGAAAACGCCGTAATCAACGAAGCAAAGTGCAAGTCCAAGCTCGAGACATACTACAATGCGCGAGTCCGCATATGTACCTTCCTACCTGGAGATTTCATTCTACGAGACAATGAAGCATCCAACACTGAAAGTCCTGGAAAACTCGACCTAAGTGGGAAGGCCTTTACATAATCCATGAAGTCCTAGGAAGGGTGCATACACCCTCAAACGTTTGGACGGCACAAACATTCCTAGGACCTTGAATGCACAACAACTAAGGCAGTGCTACATGTTAATTAGCAAACCTATGATCTTATTGTCTACTCTATACATGGATCTTATGCCTTATTGTTGATAAAGACAATGGATACATGAATTTCTTTGTCGTGATGTTTTGTTACAAATGCGCGAAACTACTTTGGATCTACGTGAAAACACCGTGGTACACAATGACTCATGAGAAGAACTCACTACCTACTACATGCGCATGGGATGTAACGTTCATACATGAGTTCATTACCAGTTCATTCGCTCTACCTACAAAAGGTTGTTATCTTCACGCAAATATTGTAACTTCAATTAAAACATCCATTTCATTAAAAGAAAAATATATACATCACAACGCAGCGCACAATTACATCAAAGATATTACATTCAGCATCCTATCCTACTCTTCACTCTCTTCAGCGTCGGCTACATCCGGAAATATAACTTTAAGGCGATCCATGTAGTCGTCATGTTGGAGCACCTCGCTCACTAAATCTATGACCGGGAGTTGAAGATGGTCATACTCGTGCTTGGCCTGGGAGAAGGCAGCTTCGGTATCAACCCCACAAATGGTAGTGCAGCTAGTATCCCATTGAACGTCCAGCGCATGAGTGACATGGTGTGCACACTCAGCGTAGCCCTGCGTATACCCATCATGGTGCGCAATGACCATCAGCTTGGCCACTGCGCTGTCTAACTCTACCGAGTTAAGGATAGAGATTGCGATCTACAATACAAGGAAAACAGGATGAGAATCAAGACAAAGTGATCAAAATAACAACGGAGAACTTACATTGACAACTCCATGCTGTTGCATCCACAGCATGTTGTTGGTCAGCGACTCCACCAGACTCTCAGAGATGGTGCGGGCGGCTTCAGAATCTTCTAATTTCTTCTCGGCCGCGACCACCTTATCATCCGCAAGGCGGAGCCTCTCCTGATCCTCCAGGTGCTTGCACTGCAACTCGGCCTTTTACACCAAGGCCACCTGGAGATCCTTCTTCGCGTCTTCAAGCGCCGCGCAAGCCTCCACATGGTTACATACAAGGTTAGTATGGCAATATTTGATCAATGCAAAATAAGTAAAAGGCAAATTTCTTACTTCCTTTTGCTCACTGCGCTCGTGGTGCACCCGGGCCTCCGCGGCCGCAGCAAACGCTGCATCCTTCTTCGCCTTCAAACGTGCAGCCTTGGCGTACAGGCTCACGATCTCATCCCTTAGAGATTTTTTCTCGTTATTGTCCCGATCACAAGCCTCATTCCACAGTTTGCGCTCTTCCACAAGCGTGGCAGTGGAGCTTTCCGCCTTTTTTCTTCCACCCCAGCACGGACCATTCCTCAGTCCGTTGAGCTTCGGCAAATTTAGCCTTGTCCGCCTCTATCTCTGATTTTTGCGCAGCCACTTGGGCTCGCTCTTGGACCAGGTCCTTCTTGGCAGCTTCAAATTTTTCCTTTTCTTTATGCATGCTCCGCCGTTCGCTTATAATCTTGTGTATGTTAGTGGCGGAGCTAGCAGCTGCTTGGAGGTACGCGCGGTAAGTCTGATCATGGCTCTATTCTGCGCGCGCGCACCTTTGCCAGGGGAAATCACCTTTGAACCACTCATGGCATGCCGACTAGTGAGAAAATTCATCCCCTTTCTTCAGCTTCCACACAGGGGTGTGGATCTCATCAGCATGACCTTCAGTGTATGACCTGTAATAGTAATCACCCGGGGTTTCGTCCGGGCGGATAGGGGACCCTTCATCAGAACGGTGCCCCCCGGACCCCCGACCTCACCCCTGGGCACCGGCTCTGCTGCATTAGCCCCCTGCGGAGCATCTTCCTCAACCACCACATCACCTTCAACCACCAATTCTTCCATAACTTCCCCCGCCACACCCTCAGGCTCTACAGCCTCCACTTCCACCTGCACTCCGCCGAACTGGCACTTGGCTCCCTACCATGTGCACTCGACGCTTGCACCATTTCAACTACAGGTAGGGGAATGGGAATATCTATAGGCGCGACCGGAGCGGTTGGGGCAACAACATGTGCCTCACCTATCACTGGAGGGTAAATAAAGGGTTAGACAAGTGCAACAGGAAGGACAGTGGTGTAAAACACAAGTCAAAAGCTGTTTACCTAAGGAAAGTTTGGCGGCGAGCGCGTCTAAACTCTCGCGCTTCCCTATAATCTTCTCCGTAGCCTTTTTGGAGGGCTGCATGGAGATATCACTTTTGGGAGCCCTATTCCTCTCGAGGGGCTCCGGACTCGACTCCACGTTGATCGAATCTTCCGGATTAGCAACAGGAATGTTCGCCATCTCCCGTGGCTCCGGCTTTGGCTTCCGCAGACCTACAGGTACAAGACCCTCCAAGGAATTAGAGACTACTACATAGTCAGTCCAAGTGTCTGGCACAAAACACATACCTTTGGGCGGGTCTGCCTTGGGCTGAGCTACCCTTTTTACCACCGCAGTGCTTGGCCCCGGGCGCCTCTTTTTCTTTGGATCGGGGCCAATGCCCAAATTCTTTAATGCGCCTGCATCAACACACAACACAATAAGCAATCTGAAAAATATATAACAATCAAAATATGAAGGCTTACCACTCTCAGGCGCGGGGGCCGCCAAATCCTCATTCCTGGGAAACTCAAAGGTTCCCAGGATCTGCGCATACCGCGTGGGCTCTTCCGGGCCAAGGGCGATATTCATTATCCTCCTGTGCTCCCTTTGGAACGCCATCATATATAGCGCCAACCCTGCAAGAAACCGCACATATGGCATGGGAATATCTATGGGCGCGACCGGAGCAGTTGGGGCAACAACATGTGCCTCACCTGTCACTGGAGGATAAATAAAGGGTTAGACAAGTGCAACAGGAAGGACAGTGGTGTAAAACACAAGTCAAAAGGTGTTTACCTAAGGAAAGTTTGGCGGCGAGCACGTCTAAACTCTCGCGCTTCCCTATAATCTTCTCCGTAGCCTTTTTGGAGGGCTGCGTGGAGATATCACTTTTGGGAGCCCTCTTCCTCTCGAGGGGCTCCGGACTCGACTCCACGTTGATCGGATCTTCCGGATTAGCAACAGGAATGTCCGCCATCTCCCGTGGCTCTGGCTTTGGCTTCCGCAGACCTACAGGTACAAGACCCTCCAAGGAATCAGAGACTACTACATAGTCGGTCCAAGTGTCTGGCACAAAACACATACCTTTGGGCGGGCTGCCTTGGGCTGAGCTACCCTTTTTACCACCGTAGTGCTTGGCCCCGGGAACTTCTTTTTCTTTGGATCGGGGCCAATGCCCAAATTCTTTAATGCGCCTGCATCAACGCACAACACAATAAGCAATCTGAAAAATATATAACAATCAAAATATGAAGGCTTACCACTCTCAGGCGCGGGGGCCGCCAAATCCTCATTCCTGGGAAACTCAAAGGTTCCTAGGATCTGCGCATACCACGTGGGCTCCTCCGGGCCAAGGGCGATATTCATTATCCTCCTGTGCTCCCTTTGGAACGCCATCATATATAGCGCCAACCCTGCAAGAAACCGCACATATGATTAGTCTGCGCACAAGGAGAAATCAGAAAGTAATGGAAAAATGAGACAAAGGTACATACTTTTCTCCCCTCCATATACACCGGCTTCTCCTGGCGGTGGGGTTTCCAAACCAAACTCATGCCCGCCGCCACCAGCGCCCTCTCTGGCAGCTTAATTGTTGGGATCTCCTTCATGTCCTTATACCAAGACTCCACCCCTTGTATAGGAGAGGTCTCGACAACAATGTCCTCCACCCCCCGGAAGTGCATCCGGAGGGGTATAACGCCGGCCTTTATGTAAAAAAAATTTGTCTTCCAGTCATGGTAAGACTTTGGAGGAGATCAAAATCTTCTTGGCCTGGATACGGTGCTGGAAAGAATAAAACCCCATAGAGTATTGCAACTAATAAAAAATCTTAAACCGGTCAACGGTTGGGGTAATACCCATCGACCTGCATAAAAAATCAAAATGTTTTATTCTCAACATCCCCATTGGATTGAATTGGGAGATGTGGAATCGGTAGTATTCAAGAAAATCAAGAAAAAATTTGGTTGCCGGTAACCGGAAGTAACCATCGGCGAAAAACTAAAAAATAAAGTAATATAGCCGGCCGGAGCATCGGCGGCAGTGTCACCCTCAGCCGGAAACCGGGCATCCCAGTCCCTAGGGAACCGGAAGCCGAAGACCAAGCGTTGGAAACTGGCCGGACTCCACTTAAGTGCCGGCAAGGATGTCGACGCCTCCATGGCAAATGTACCCTCGGGACCCCTGGTTGCCATAGAAGATTACATAGAGAGAAACAGGAAGATTGAAAGAAAGGAGAACTCAAGAATTCAGAGAGAATTTCAAAGAAGAAATTTTGAAGGCGTGCTTGAAACCCTAGACGGTTTCCCCCTATTTATACTCATCGCATTTAATGCATGGGGAATCGTGATGCACGCGCAGAAAAAACAACCAATCAGCGCATGATGCATGTAGGGCAAGTGGAAACTGACAGTCGCCACGCGCGCGTGGCTGGTACTTCCTCTTCCAGATCATTAATGAAATAGAGGCTGCAATGTTGAAAGCATGCCACAGCTGTCAACAATCACTTCCACCTCACCTTTATTCACACCAACTTGCCCGGAACATCAGCATGACGAAGATTCAAATTTCAAATACCTTATCATGAGCAAAGTTTTCTCTCACACAAAGGTTTTCTTCACCCGTTATTGAATTTTTGAAGTTGAAATAAGCGTGCATACAAGAATTTTTATAGTCTAGCACTCCATCTACTG
The DNA here is from genome assembly GCA_947069175.1 of Scalesia atractyloides. NCBI lineage: Eukaryota > Viridiplantae > Streptophyta > Magnoliopsida > Asterales > Asteraceae > Scalesia > Scalesia atractyloides. Next base: position 12,647,566 of record CAMTDV010000116.1, on the reverse strand, counting down.
GCCAACATGTGCATAGGAGCACCACTGGATTGGGGGACTTGGAGGGGTATGGTCCCAAAAACTCTGCGCCTGCGCAAGGAATCATACCCTCAATGACAACACATCACAAGAATAACCTTGCGCGCAATGTACAACGGTGCGCCATTCTTGGAACCAATAGGTTGCCTAACAAACCTTGTGTGCAAGGCGCAACGGTATTACATCCTTGATACATGCAGGTCGCACAACGAACCTTGCGCACACTTCACAACGGTGAGTTAGACCTGAAAGTGCAGGACCTTGACCCTTCGCGGATCAAACAACCCTCTAGCCGCAAAGTCCTACAACCTTGCACAAAGCAAAGACCAACATGAGAGCAGCTCATAGTCTTAAGAACAAAAGGAATTAATCCCTACAACTCTGCGTTGGCCAGAAAGCACTGATAAGGCTACGCATAAGGGAGAAGCGCAAAGAGGCGTTGACTACATACAAGGGTACAAAGTGAAGAGCTGTGACCCAATAGCCGCTTGGCAGGTTGTGTCAGACTGCGTCGCATGAACAGTAATGTAGAGGATAGACTGTACACCAACCAAACTCACGCCAACGACTGTCATATGATCTCAACTTTCGGCTGATTACAGGTCTGACACCAGGGACAACTGCGATGACATGTAGCACCATTCACCATGTGACAAAGCGCTCGTCCTGCTAGAGATCATTAATGATCGATGCAGGAGACAGAACGGATATCCCTGGTCGTCTGGGCCTGGCCAAGGCCCATCAGCCCATCTCCTACACACCTATCTTTGGCTATAAAACAAGGGTCACACCACAAGGTAAATGCACTAACAATCATCTACGATTATCCACATACGAGCTCACTCATTAATTAATTGCTAATTGCTTATTACCTTGCAATCCCAAATACTTATTCTCACGCCGGAGTGTAGTCACGGAGAAAACCCTCCCCCTTTCTCTCGTGACGAGGCTAACGATGTTGCTAGTTTTGTAGATAGCTTGAAGTGAGATCACCCAGAAGAGCCAACGAGAGATAACCTTTCCTGCAGAAACATTGAGTTGTAACAAAGATATCCCCGAATATTCTCTTGTTAAACCGGTGTTTCTTTATTGGCGCCATCCGCTTTTTTACTCACTCTTGCATCCGTTTCTCGTTCGTTTTTTCTCAAACCTCACTTTCAAATGACTGATTTTCCATCAAACACACCATGAGGTCCTCGGGCTGAGGGCAGGAACCCAGTTCATCCCCCTCGACCTGACGGACAAGTGGAAGAAAGTTTTGTTCAGTCCCAGATTTATTAAACGATGAATATAGCAGTTAATGATATCAATATAACAAGTTTAACTATATGTTTTATGGGGAAATTAAAATCAGTACCCAACACTCTAGGAGATATAGAATTTTTATGTTATTCAATTTGTACATGTTTTACAAGTATGAATAGTAAATGTCCTTGCTAGTTAAATACATAAAAATTTCTACCCAAATGGTGCAATTGAGTTTCGGGTTTGGTAATGGATAAGAGAAAAAAATTTGAAATGTTTTAATGCTCTCTTCAAATCAATTTCCTTCCTTGGTTGTATTGTTATCTATTGGAATAGTTCAAGCTAGGGGATTAACTAAAAATAATTTATTAAGCCTAGCAGGGCAACTTGAACTTTATCCCTTTAATATTTGTGCACAAATTATCTAACTTATGAGTACTTCTTTCTTCTTCTAGAAAGGATACATGGAGTCTTCCATTACTAGTGAGGCTCCATGTGTATTGATAGTATTATCTCATTGAATCTAGTGTTTTGAGTAGATGGCTTTCACATTTGCGCCACAGCTGATAGCTTCTAATAGTTACAAGAGTCCTTGATCATCTGAAGTCATGTCACACCCCCAAAACCCGAGGTATCATTATCAGTATCTTCATTGCACAAGGAAAATAAATCTATGACTTCTAGAAAGTTGAATGCCTTATAAGGTAACAAATCCCAAATGATTCTCCTATTCTAATCATGCCATCGACAAAGAAGAGCTGAGAAAATATGCTAAAACATTAACATAAAATTGATGAGTTCATAGTTTTAAAATACTTAAGATAACTCTTTTTTAGAACAACTTAAGATATTGTTCAAGAAAACATAATAAAGCATTTTCCTTGATATATCGTTTGAAAGCATAGTAAACCATAGAAACTTGGGTAACCGTCGATGCCTATGTAAGACAAAGACAACATGCCTACATGATCCTATAACTAACAATAGGCTTGTACGTGCCTCGCAAAATCGTACACTTAAGACGATAAACTAGCATCTAACTATAGTCGTGAGATGTTGCAAGAACTTCATCGTACAATTGTGAGCGATGACAAGGACCCTGGCCCTCATTGTGGTGTTAAGGACAAACAGTCCACGACAATGAAACAAGGACTGTCTAGTCCTCAGGAATGTAACTAGGACAATCCACTTCTTAGAGATGTAACTGGGACAACCCAGTCCTTAGAGATGTAACCAGGACAACCCAGTCCTTAGAGATGTAACCAGGACAATCCAGTCCTTAGATATGTAACCATGATAATCTAGTCCTTAGAGATAAGTCAATGTTTCGAAAAACTAATGTATTTTTGCGTAAACTTGCGTATTCCATAAATCACATATACTTTTGTAAAACAGGTAAGTTTTAGCATAAACTAGCGTAAATCATTTGTCGAATACTATTTAGGAAAGTCATGAGTCATTTATCAAAATGTCTTCGTAAAAAGTGGGGTTATGAACTCACTTGAAATTAACGGTGATAGTCCGAACCAACAAGGCTCGAACATGGAAAAACTGAATTCCTTATGTCCCATCTACAAGTAAAGGATACCTTAAGTTTTAATGCAAATAACACCAGCTAGCAAACTAGTTATAAAGATTGTTTATTCAACTACCAAGATTCGTATCGAAACTATACGTGTCTGAAAGGGAATAAACTCGATGAACCGATAGTGACTTGGTTTACTTTCTCAAACATATGAATAGATGCATATCAAAATAAAATATATAGATATAGTATAATGTCCAAAATTGTGTGAATTTAAGTAGTTGTGTGAAATCAATCTTTGGTTAATGAATCGAAATGTATAACTCACCTCTTAAAAGCGGATATATATATATATATATATATATATATATATATATATATATATATATACCAGAGAAATATACTTTGAGAAATATATTTATTATGGTTAAATAGAACTTGTATTGACTAATCATTTATCAAAAGGTCCAAGTATTCAATGACGGTAAAATGATGTTGTTTCATAGAGTATACCTATATAAAACGAATAGTCCATATTTTAAATTTGAAAAAATCTCATCGTTTAATTGCTAAAAACCTTGGATATTCGTCACGTTCGACGCTTAATATTAAATATGCATTTATCTTTAAGAAACATGGCTTGGGAATATTTGTCTATAAACTCAAATAAATACTTCAAAACCAATTGTCTAAAACAAGCATTTCGTTGTACAATACTTAAAAACTTTTTGAAACCGACGCGTTACAAGTTCTGTAGATAAATATAAATTATATATAGTCCAATAATCTGAAAGTCCTGCATACAATAACAACAAAAGTCAAAATATTATCTAGTCGGTTTATAATCACATGTCCATTTGGTTCGTCAGATGAGTACTATTTATTTTTAACAAATAAATAAATGATAACTTATACAAAACTAAAAAACCAAAACATGAGCACACGTTAATACCTCACCGAACGTATCATGCACAACCCATAGAAGTTGTCTCGGTATACATGTGCTCTAGATTTGACCGCGGACCAGCTTTGACTCAAGTTCACTAAGGTTTGACACAAGGTGACCCGCATGTTTCGTGACCCCGACCTAACCAAAAAGAAACGCAAGCCACTAACCACCATACCGCCACTGCCCCTAACGCCGTACGACGGCGTCTACAACCACCACGACGCACCACCAACTCCCTCACTACTATCGTCGTTCGCTCATCACCCCCACGACCACCGAAACAGCCCCAAACGACCACTCCCTATCGTCATACGACCAATACTTCCTCGAAAACACCACAAAAGGATGGAAAACAACGAGTTTACCAGAGATGTCAACAGAGTACCGATTTTGATGAAATTGCACAAGGAGGTCCTTAAACCTCCGATCTAGACATGCATAGAGTGAAAACTTCGAAACGGGATCGCTGGAATTTGGTCGGAGCTCCACCAGAGTCGTTCATGTGCTCAAACAGCTTCGAATCCTGGAAAACAAACACCACCATCGTGTTCGGGAGGTTAAGTTTAGTGGGGAAATGGGTGTTTTGGTGGAAAAAGGACGTCAGACCACCGCCGTTGAGGGTGGCTCCACCGGGGTTGTTGGTCATCGATGGTTAGAGAGAGGGAGTAGAGAGAGAGAGCGAGTGTTAGAGAAAAAAACACACACATAGAGAGAGAGAGAGAGAGAAATGTGTGTAAATGTGTGGAGTGTGTGTGTGCGTGTGAAACCCTTTATATAGTTGGGTTGTTGGAGTGGGCCTCAAGCCCACCATCGCGTGTACACAACTCGGTTTCAGCCCGTTCCCATGCTAGTAAACTCGTTTTCTCGCGTGGATTTTGACACAAGTTATTTTATAAATTTAAATAACTATTTTTATACTCAAAATGGTATTATTTGGCCAAGATGAAAACCAAAAATCACATGCGCTCGCGTTGTGCGTTTAAATCACGTAAGAGATTTCGTTTGCCGATTCTTCTCAATTTTGTGATTGATGGAGAGGGTGAAACACGTGTCTTAATGTGTGTTATATGATGCGATTTATTGTGTTTTAAGTGGTTACGTGTCTCGAATGTGATAACTACGAGTTCTTGCGGTTTTACAGGTTAACCGTCCAAACCGGTAAAGTTTCAGGGCTTAGTGGTGCAAGAAAACAAGCAAGGATGATCATCGAGATATATTACATGATTCGGGACTTGCTCAGATCAAGAGATAGCTTGAATGCACAAGAAAGACAAAACAATGAAGTCTGGGGCTGTTGGGTCATTATATGAAAGTTGGTATGCGAAGGTAAGTAGTCTTGCGGAGTACAACATAGCCTACGGTGTGTGAACTGTAGGTTACGGTTTGGTTAACATCAACAAAAGCATTTAGCAAGGTTCCACCATAACCTACAGTGGGAGACTGTAGGTCACGGTCATGTGACAAAAACCAAACAAGAACTCTCAACCGTAGCTTACGGTTGATGATTGTAGCTTACGGTGTACTTTCCGGAAAAACACGCATGATCAGTATTTTGGACATATATAAGGGATTGGCAAACCCTAGTCAAGTGAGGCACTTCCTGGAACAAATGTGTGAGGCAAGAGACACTTTGTGGCACTAAGTTTCACTATCTTTCATCATTCCTTTCACCGAATCGAAGATAAAGAATATGAATTAATCCGTTCATCAAGCTTGTGAAGATCGTTCAACCGAGATGAGCGGCTAATCTCTTTCTTGTTTACTCCGGTGGAGGATTCTTGTAAGTGAACTAGGTTATGTGTTCGAACTCGTGTTAGAATCTGGTAATCTAAGCATCCAATGTTTTTTTTACCAGATGATTTGATTTGATTGATTGTAAACGATTGTTCTTGCTTTAATTCTTAATTTGAACTCATTCAATTCTCGAGATTTCTAGTAATTGGGATACATTTGATAAGGATTAAGGTTGGTAATTGCAATTGGTAATTGATATGATAACCTTCTGTTAGTTTACAATCGAAGTAAGTAGTCTTTGAATATCATAATCAGTTAATCAAATTATACAATTATGTCTATGTGATTGTAAACTATCATATATGTAACTGAAGTTTGCTTTGTATCTAAAATCCGGAGGAACTATTGTTTCCTCCAACTGTTTACAACTTTGTTTTAGAATTCGTTACTTAGACCAACAAACAAACAACCGAGTTTACATTTTCGCAAATAGTTAATCAATACTTAATCCATAACACTTTCCACCAGACTCCCTTGGATTAATACCCTGCTTACCCTAACTATTTAGGTTAATTAGGTTTTTGCATGACACTCACGACAGTCATCGAAATGGCGCCATTGCCGGGGAGTCATGCGCAAAGGGTTTTGTGTTAAGTGTTTTTAGAAAATAATTAAAAATCCAAAAATAGTGTTTATTTCTGTTCCGTTCAGAATTACGCGTGGTTTCTTGTTTGTGCATGTGCAGGTGAGCTCATATGTGTATGCATCATACTCGGAAATCCGGGAAGTCCTCACCGTTAGTATTTGATCCAGAAATCGAGAGAACCGTTCGGTGTAACACCCCGACCGCGTAAAACAACGAACCGCAGCGGAAACGTTGGGGAGTCATGTCACAGAACTATTGTTTCACAACTCATGGAATTAATTTTTTTTATAAAGTTAAATGTTTACATTGTCTTAGGATAAACAGAAACAACACATAAATAAATTGTCTTTCATGTTTAAAGTCACTAAGGCCCGCGGTCCATTCCTACGTGAAGCATGCATCATATTATCAAGCATTGACTCCTGAAATATACAACATAAAAATGCCGGCGATTACATAGGTCTTGTGAGTGTGTCAAATTCGTGGTTTTGTATATATTGCAACACCTAGTCCGACTACAAGAGTCATTAAGTGAAAACCTCGTATCAAAAGTGTTTGATATTGCAATACAATTAACTAACTAAAACAAGTTGGTTAGAGCTGTGAAAACCTTATAGTCATGAATATTGATGTTTCTTTTGTAAAAACCTTGTAATAGATTGATTCAAAAGAAAACATCGCATGGTTTATATCTTGAAGTGAAAATTATTGCGTGACATTGTTCAAAACCATTTTTTCGTGTTATAAACCATTTTTCCATGTTATAAACCATTCGTCCGTGTTATAGATCAATCGTCCGTGTCATAAACCAATTGTCCATGTCATAAACAAATAGTCCGTGTTTTTAATTGTCAAAACTTTTGATCGTTCTTTAATGAACATATTCAAACCTGTGTTGACTATACCACCATAGAGTATCTTTAATAGACCACCAAAGGGTCTCTTTAACTAGACTAACAAATCAACAAATGATTTGTTAATCAGAAACAGTTTCTGTCATTACCCAAACTTCCACCAAATCTAGTGAACAGTCCGATAATGCGATTGTCAGTCCTATGGTACCATAACATACTACTGGTTGGCTCGGCCAAAGCTAATGAATTTCATTCGTGTTATGGATAATGCATCAACAAGTTGTTCACATTGTTGAAATCGTATTGTTTTATATATAAACCATAGACATTGTTTTTGAAAACATGAAAATGATTTAGCACATATGAGTCACCTAAAAACATTTGCAAAACGTAAAAGAGGGGAACTATGTACTCACTTGGGATTGCGAAAGTATTCTTGATCAACGGAATAAATAAAGCTTAAACGTGTCCTAATGTGTCAGATAAACATGTTAGCGTGTCAGAACTACAAACGGGAGATCAGATAGAATGAAGTCTTACAAACCAAAATAGTGTTGGAACTCATGTGATATAGTTTAACAAACTTAATATTCTGATTTGGAAAGGATCCTAAGTTCTTTTGACCCATTATGACTCGTTAAGGTAGTTTACGCTACTTTAACGGGTCATTAGCGTAAAAGCGTGTTCAGATGGTTAAATATGTCCTATGATAAGTCTTAAATGCCCAAACATGTTTGAAAATTTTATAACATTAGTTTATATTTCAAAAATTTGGTTACATGTGTTTAAAATGGATTTATGCGCCAAAGGGCATTTTGGGCATTATTTTTTAAGAACATAGAAGTAACTTATCATAACACTAACCAAACAACGTGACCATAAGGTATAACCTCATTAGGTTATTCCCTATACAACTATAGTCACAAATATGTGTTTGGTCGGATCCTAAGATCGACCAAACGAGTCAGACACGAAAGTCAAAGTAGTGGTCAAGACCGCTCGACTTACGACCCTAAATAAGTACTAAACTGGAAGTGACGAGTTAGATATGTCAAAATATGTCTAACTAAGTTTATAAAACTGATTTGGTATCAAAACTTTTGATACCCAAAAATAGTTTTGTCGTTAAATGCACATCATTCGCATTTTTGACCGAAACTTTGACTTGTCACTTCGACTAGTAAACGTGGTAATCAGAAGGAGAAATCGTTAGGGATTATAACCTTCGTGATTACAATCACATTGCAAAGTTCAATCGAACTTTGACTTGACCAAATATGGTCAGAACCAAAAGTCAATCAGGAAGCCAAACTGTTCGACTTCTAGCTCAAAATAGCTAAAATAACGAAAGAACTAGGAAGAGTACTTACTCGTGTTGAAGAACACTTTCAGAACTCAAGATAGGAGGCTTCCAAAGGCTGGAAACAAGCTCCAAGAAGGGTAGAAAGAAGAACTTCACACTTTGTTTTGAAGTGTTTTGAAGTGGTGTGAAAAAAATGGAAGAATCGTGGGGTATTTATAGTATTTTAGGATCAAGAAGGTGATGACAAGTGTCCTCAAGTGTGGATTAGTGTTCTAACATGTGTCAACACCAAATTAAGTATGGAAAAGTGAGTGCTAGGTGTCAAAAATTGGAGATAGGTGGTAAACTTGGTGACGAAGCAAAATCTTTATTATTTGTTTTGACATTTTGGCCCTTGTACTTGTATATTCACTTGTTTGCCATTTTTAACACCTTTAACCTAATATTTAGGTTATATAAAGGTGTTAAGACATCTGTAACTTGGATTATGCCCGAAAATGTCGTGGATATCAGTTCGTTCGGTTGTACAGTTACGCGTTTTGCAAAAATGCGTAAAACGCTTTAAGGAACACGAAAATGATCGAAATTGTGCAACGATTAACATTTTTGCATTCTCATCAATAAAAAAATATTTGGATTGATACACATGGTTCATATCTTGAATACGGACCAACAGAATTTCGCAGTTTGACGAAAATAGTCCCTGGATTTGTATAAGCGTGTTTTTGTCATATCTAACCCTTCAAAACTTATATATAAGTTATGTAAATGGTATTTAGAGTATGTGTAGCTTATGTCCTTTCTTCGAAGTGTACGTCACATTAAAATGATTGCATTTGAGTGTCAGTTAACGAATTACTTCCACAAAAATTTTTGAGGGTTCGAAATTGTGCAAATGTCTTAGATAATTATACAAATTTCAGAAATAAAACACATGGTTTCATTGAATATGAAATTGTTTGTAATTGTACAATGATTGAAAAGGCACAAATGTCACATTCGGCAAACCCGATTTTTGCACCGAGAAAACAAAATTTTCAATCACCAACACCAATTCTCCAATCGATGGAGAATTCAGCGAATCTAGATAAGCAACCTACTTCACCAATTCAATTCTCACCAACTCCTACACGACTATCACCTAACACCACCATACCTGTCAACTACCACCACAATCAACCTAACCAGTTACTACTCAACTTCCACCAAGGCCTCCACTACCATTCCCCAATCTAGACAACCTACCACTGTTCTCAAATCAGCCAACATCTTCTCGATACCCGGTCTTTACGCAAACCTCTACTATCCAACATTCTTCACCGTATGTGAGAATTGTTGCCAATGATAACCAATTCCATCAAACCAAGTGCAACCCATTAACTCATCCACCTTAATTCCTTTACCGACCCAACCTTCACATTACCACCCAGCTCAGCAGCAACTGTTTCCATGTTCGATCCAGGGAATATCTCGGGAGAGTTTAGTAAAGGATACAATGAATACGAGATATATGGGGTTAATCAAGGTAATAGGCAGGTGGTGAATGCGAGAAGTTTTGGAAGATATAACACGGGATACAGGTTCTTAAAAAGAGGAAATCCGGGTATGGCTGGGTATCAACAGCATGTTCATCAACTTGACCTGATTAACCAATAGCCAGTTTATGGGAGACCCATAGACATTCCGTTACCACCACCGGTGCAGCCAATGCCAGGTCAACAAAGGCCACTCCTAAGAAATCTAATCCCACTAGTCAACCAACATGAGGGTATTCCACGGAGATATGATCGAGGACCAGTAAGGGGAATTGAAAACCTTCCATTGCTAATAACCCCTCACCAGTAGTAATACCTCAACTCCAAGGTTGATCATTTGAGGTAAGAGCTCAATCCATCCAAAGTTTGCCCAAGTATCATGGCCTGGCCACTAAAGAACCGTATCAGCACATAGCCACCTATGATGCTCGTTGCAATACCATTGGGGGACAAGGTTTTACACTCGATGACGTGAAATTGGTGTTATTCCAATTCACACTAGAAGACAAAGCACACCAATGGTTTCTTACTTTGCCTTCGGCTTCTATTTTCACATGGCTCGAGATGTAGCAGTTGTTTTTGGATGAGTTTTACACGCCTCAAAGGACCAGTGATGCGTAGAAGGATATTCGGAACTTCTAACAACAGTCTGGAATCGGTTTAAAATGTTTTTGAAGAATTGCCCACATCACGACATTCAAATGAGGGAACTGCTCAAAGCCTTCCATGAGGGCTATTACCGGAAGATGCACGAGACTTGAGCTCGATATCGAATGGCATCTTCGGTACGAACTATGAAATGTCGATTAGGATTACTTAGAAAAAATGGTAAGCACTTCGAAGCGAAAAGCGCAATCTTCAAGAAGAGGTCGACACGCGACGGTGAGAGTAGTAGAAAACGCACCTGAAATGGGGGGCAATTCCCGATGTGTGGGCATTGTGGAGACTTGGGGCATATCACGGATCAATATCCGAGTATTATTGGTATGTACGACGAGGCACATTTTGTTCAAGGTAGCGGTGGCGGTGGTAGGAATTTTGGTACAAATTCTAATAACTACCACTCGAGGCTCAGAAATCACCCAAATTTTGGGTATGGGAATGCGAGTAATCAACTCAACCCGAGGTTTCAAGGAAATAATCAAGCTGGTGGGTAAAGGAATTTCGGCCAATCTTTACCAAAACAATAATCAAAGCGGATCATTTAGATCTTCTAGTTGGGGTAGTAATGAGATGATGGAGATGCTGAGGGCGACGCAGCAAGAAATGCAAAGGAAGAATCAGTTGGATGACGTACGGGCACAAAAGGATAAGATTCGTGATAAATCTATTCAATCACTAACAACGCAGATGGGGCATCTTGCCAGCGAGGTAGCGACATTGAAACATCAGAAAGGACAGTTGCCGACTGACACTCGAACAAACCCCAAGAATGCGATTTTTTGTTTTTTAAGTGGTTACGTGTCTCGAATGTGATAACTACGAGTTCTTGCGGTTTTACAGGTTAACCGTCTAAACCGGTAAAGTTGGAGGGCTTAGTGGTGCAAGAAAACAAGCAAGGATGATCATCGAGATATATTACATGATTAAGGACTTGTTCGGATCAAGAGATAGCTTGAATGCACAAGAAACACAAAACAATGAAGTCTGGGGCTGTTGGGTCATTATATGAAAGTTGGTATGCGAAGGTAAGCAGTCTTGTGGAGTACGACATAGCCTACGGTGTGTGAACTGTAGGTTACGGTTTGGTTAACATCAACAAAAGCATTTAGCAAGGTTCCACCATAACCTACAGTGGGAGACTGTAGGTCACGGTCATGTGACAAAAACCAAACAGGAACTCTCAACCATAGCTTACAGTTGATGACTGTAGCTTACGGTGTACTTTTCAGAAAAACACGCATGATCAGTATTTTGGACGTATTTAAGGGATTGGCAAACCCTAGTCAAGTGAGGCACTTCCTGGAACGAATTTGTGAGGCAAGAGACACTTTGTTGCACTAAGTTTCACTATCTTTCATCATTCATTTCACCGAATCGAAGATAAAAAATATGAATTCATCTGTTCATCAAGCTTGTGAAGATCGTTCAACCGAGATGAGCGGCTAATCTCTTTCTCATTTCCTTCGGGTGGAAGATTCTTGTAAGTGAACTAGGTTATGTGTTCGAACTCGTGTTAGAATCTGGTAATCTAAGCATTCAATGTTTTTTTTACCAGATAATTTGATTTGATTGATTGTAAACGATTGTTCTTGCTTTAGTTCTTAATTTGAACTCATTCAATTCCCGAGATTTTTAGTAATTGGGATACATTTGATAAGGGTTAAGGTTGGTAATTGCAATTGGTAATTGATATGATAACCTTCCGTTAGTTTACAATCGAAGTATGTAGTATTTGAATATCACAATCAGTTAATCAGATTATACAATTATGTCTATGTGATTGTAACCAATCAAATACGTAACTGAAGTTTGCTTTGAATCTAAAATCCAAAAGAACCATTGTTCCTCCAACTGTTTACAACATTGTTTTAGAATTCGTTAGTTAAACCAACAAACAAACAACCAAGTTTACATTTTCACAAGTAGTTAATCAATACTTAATCCATAACACTTTCCACCAGTCTCCTCTGGATTGATACCCTGCTTACCCTAACTATTTAGTTTAATTAGGTTTTTGCATGACACTCACGACAGTCATCAATGATCCGATTTCAACCGTTACTATTCAAATTAGATTACGAAGCTAAATAAATCATAATATATCATTTCAAGATAATTATTGAGTCTGATGCTTCCGTTTTGATGTCAGTGTGTTTCTTTGTTGTGTATTCGTTCACGTATTCATTCGGGTTTGCGTAATGTTCCATTCGAAAGTGTACGTGTATAAACTCATATTTTTAGTGTTGTCAATATTTTATCGGCATCAATTCGTGAAAGTTCAAACCTACAATAAAATTCTCATAAATCACCAATCGCGTAACGTGAAGTCGAAGAGAAGTCCCTGGGCTTTTTTTAAAGGCCTAGTTAGGTTGAATTGAGTTTAAAAAATCAGTTATCATTATCTTAGTGTTTATTATGCACATGATTGTCAATTGCAAATTACAGGTTATCACAAGTCATCTACAGTCTTTGATTCAGTCGTCCAATGTCTTTACATTTACTTTTCATCTGAAGTTATCTACATCAGTTGCATGCTTCTGGAGATCTTCAGCTAAAGACTTCATCCACTTCATTACCGAATCCAACTGACTCGTTCTGTTACCATTTTCTCGTAATTTGATCTTCTTGGAGTTTCTTTTCAACACTTATCATTAAAATTGGACCGACATATAAAGTGTTGTTCGGGCTTAATTATGTGTTAATTCCATGCCAAATACATGTGTTAAGGTGATGGTTTGGTTACACAAATAATAGTTAAGAAAGTGTGTTATTTCAACATAATTTCTATGCAGTTTGGGTATGGATTTGGATTACATTATTAAACCAACGGTGTGTTCTCAAAGTGGGATAATACGTGATGAATAATCTAGAGATAATGATGTGTGCATTGAATTTGTGTTTTAGAGATTGGAATGACAAAGGTAGAATTGGTGTTGTAAATTGGTTTAGGTTAGTTGTTATATTTATTTAGGTTAGTTTATTTGCATAGATAAGCTTATATAGCCATATCAATGTATAACTGTTATTCGTTTCTTGCATCAATCCCGCATTAAAGACGGAATCTTCCACCGCCACCCTACACACATAATGACATAAATGTCTCAAAGTAACATGTTCAGATATTGTTTTAATGATAGTTGTATAAACCACATCGGTACATTATAATACATCATTGCTACACTCGCATGTCCATCAAATGCTCATTCATTAGTTTGTTTATAACATACCCAAAAAGAAACACGTCATCTAATTAGTTTCTAACGTACCCGACAACAAACATGTCATCTAGTTTGATTCTGATGTACCCGCAACAATCACGTCATGTTTTTGGTGTACCCAACGACAAAAACGTCATCTAGTCTATTTCTAGTGTACTGCTAATTTGTTTCTAACGTACCCAACAACAAACATGTCATCTAGTTTGATTCTGATGTACCCGCAACAATCACGTCATGTAGTATGTTTTTGGTGTACCCGACAACAAAAACGTCATCTAGTATATTTCTAGTGTACCGACAACAAACGTGTCATGTACTGTGTTTTTGATGTACCCGACAACACACACGTCATGTAGTTTATTTTTTTGATGTGTAGACTCAATTTAGTTTTTAAGGAAGGTGTGATATCTTGTATGACGTTGTACACAGTTAGATTTAATAAAATAGATAAGTTGGACGAGTTAGGTAATACATATGTTCCTGATAACTAGTACGTCAACTAGTTTGTTTTTCCTTTACATTTCATTCAATATTTGTAATCAAATACCCGAACTTGTCAATCTTATAATATCTTTAATAACTACATGACGCACATTAGCCTCATCTAGGTTGGCCATGAGGAGGGACAGGGTTACTCTCCCTTTGGTGTGTGGGGGATTTTATAATTGTATATGTGTATATATAGGGTGAATATTATTTTAGATAGCTAAATATTTACAGAATTTGTAGAACTTCTAACTAACGATTTTTTTAATTTTTATGTTTTTATATTTAGTATAATTTTATCATTTATTATATGAATTTTTATGATTACATGTTGAGCGTAATTATATATTTTTTATATGTAATTTTATGAGTACTCATATGTAAACTAGTCTTTTTACATATATGTAATTAGTTATTACATGCATACACATATATAAACTACCCTAACAAGTATGTAATCATAAAAGTACCCTAAATAATATAAAATGATTGTTTATTAGGAGGTCTAAAAATTATGCAATTATTTAGAGATCTGAAATGAACCCAACCCTATATATATATATATATATATAAACTCTTTAAGGTAAAAGCTCACTGTTAAACTTAAAACCCAAATTTAAGTTAGAAACTAAAATCTAATAAATTTAACAACTAATTTGTACCTGATTAGTCAATTAATTACTCATTATAGAGTTCAAATTTAAATACATGTCAATAATAAACAAGGAGTACGTAGAAGGGGGTAGAAATTCTTAGGGTCCCAATTTAATCATCGCCTTGCCCCGGAACTTTTTGGCATTCTTGTAAATGCTCTTGATCTCTCTGAAGGGTCTTTGGTATAATGATACCAAGATGTTGAATCAGTCCTTACTTTTCTAAATTGTGAGGGTTTAATCCTTGTGATTAACGAAAATTGTCATTCTTAAAAAGAATTACATTTTGGCCAATTTAATTAAATTAGGAAGCATTCTATGTACACTTAAAAACAAAGGTCAGTGATTCCAACCTTTGTTTTATTTTAAACTTTGATAACTTGACCCCATAATATTCGTCATCCTTTTCATGCTGACTCCTCAACCTTGTAAACTTTCAAGTTTAATCGACGAAGTTTGCGAATTAACCCTTCAACTTTTTAATGTTTCAACTTGACCCCCATATTATATATAATATAATTTTTAATTCTCTTACTAAATCGCATTATTTTTTTAATAATTTTGTTCGTTAACCTTTTTTTTAAAAGAATAAATAACCCTCTTAAACTTTTGACATGAGCCATTATTAACCCTTATCTTTAAGTACGCTACATATTCACTTCTAACTTTTATTAATTGACAACTTTGACCCGCCAACCTTATCTACTTAATAAAATGACACCTCATTTTGTAACATCCATAAAAAAACGGATCTTCGAAACTTGCTCCTTTAGTAAATCGGATCCGAACCAAATAAATGAAAATGAGATTTTTTTTTATCATGTATTAGTTTAACTATTTTTGTTTTTAAAATATAAATTATATAAATGACTCCCTGCTTGTAGCGTTAAATATTGAAAAGGAAAGTTTGTTTTATAATTAACTAAGTTAGACATTAAGGTTGAATCAAGATATAAAGTCAGAGGATCAAAATTGTCAAGGTAGAAAATTCAATTAAAATGAGTTACAAAGTGAAGGGGTTGAAGTGTCAAGATGAAAAATCCAATTGTAAGGAGTTACAAAGTGAAGGGGTTGAATTGTCATTTTGTAAAACTTGTTTAAAAGGAAATGAGGAAAATAAAAAGAAACAAAAGTGCAGGGGACGGGACTCGAACACAAAACCCCTTGCACAAGATCAAACGTATTAACCATTCCACATTTGTTATTTCGTGTTTAATAGCCGAGTCGTTTTACATAAAAACCCATCCTCATCACTTTTCTTCCTCATCTAATAATAGCATTCATATCCTATCCACAATTTTCTACCCTATAATTACACTAAAAATAATTATATTTTCTCTCTCCTCCTAATTAAATAATATATTTTTATAATTTTATAATTACCTTTTCTCTCACCTCTACTCACAACAACTTTCAAAATATATTAAATTATAGAGGGTGAAAAGTGTCGCCTAAAATATACAGATGAACATTAACATTTTCTCGCTCTTCTACTCACAACAACTTACAAACACTTTTTATAATATAAAAACTAATCTCTCAGAATTTCATGGATAGGATGTGAATGCTCTAAAAAGCTTAAATTTATTTTAGGAGAAATAAAAAGGGTAGGACGTAGCTTAGAGGGACTCGAACCCGGGATCCCTTTGTTAAACATGCAATGCGCTTACCAGCTGAATTATTTCGTCATTTTATATAAAAGCTGTTGGTTCATATTTGTGACAATAACTT
Source organism: Scalesia atractyloides (assembly GCA_947069175.1). Taxonomy (NCBI): domain Eukaryota; kingdom Viridiplantae; phylum Streptophyta; class Magnoliopsida; order Asterales; family Asteraceae; genus Scalesia; species Scalesia atractyloides. The sequence goes on along the minus strand of CAMTDV010000116.1, from coordinate 12,631,006 downwards.
TTAGATTTTGTCTTTGGATATTTTATAATTGGTAAAACGATAAACGGTTAGCGGGTTTAGCTTCATATTAGTGAAATAGGAGTGATTGGGTCAAACCAAACCCACACATATGGGGCAGGGGGCGAAATGGGCCTAGCCCATGTGATGGAACACTAGCCCATGTTGCAACCTTGTGTTATATAAACAAGGTTTTGCTTTAGGGTTTAAGGTTAATCACCATAATTACTTTAAAGAGAGTTTAGAGAATTTGCAAAAGAGATTGGCTTGGACGAATTCGTGATGGTCTTGATTGATTGTAATCGTTTGTAGTAGACAACCAATAAAGATCGGGTTTGTTGGTGATTTCTATTTCTACACGTTTCTGTTATTAATCTGATCTAGAGGATTCCGCACTCTATGTTGGATAGACGATTCTTTGCAAGATCCGTGGATTAGGGGACCTACAATTGGTATCAGAGCATTAGTCTCTTGATTAGCTCGGTTCAGAATCGGTTGCTTCAAAAAACTTGGGTTTTTAGATGTTTTGACGGCTGTTCTAGGGTTTTGCTGTTGTTTTCAGATAAACAACAAGGAGTTCGGATAAAAAGTTTGTATTTCGGATGATCAGCAAGGTATTTCAGATAAGAAGTCTACATTTTGGATCAACACTATTGCATTTCAGATAAAAAGTGTTCATTTCGGATCAAAAAGTCAACATTTCGGATCTAGAGTGTGCATTTCGGATCCAAAAAGGTTGCACTTTTCGAATCATAACAGTGCATCTCGGACCATTTTGGATCATCTCAGATACATACCATTTCGGATAATCACCATATCAGATCATTTCAAACCATCTCGGATCACTATTCCGACTAACATTTCAGATACAGTATTTTGGACCATTTCGGATACTGTTTGAACTCCCATTTCGGATAGTATTTCAGATTATCATCTCGGATGACTGTTTCGAATTGGACAATATTCCGAGTTGAACTAAAAAAGGTGGAACTTTAACCAGCTGACACATTCGGTTTTAAACGTAATTAGGTGCAGAATTTGAACCGTAAACAATCTAAGTAAACCGACTGTACGGTTAGATTCGTGTGATTTTTAGGACAAAAAAAGGTCTTGGACATTATATATCATTGGATTCGTATTGTCAAGACGAGTCTAACAGTATGATTTGGTAATCACAGTTTTCGGACAATTAAACGTTTTTAGCAAGCCGGTTCGGTAAGAATGTCGAATATGCCTAATTTAAACGAGTTGTTAAGGATGGAGCATGAGGTTTGCACGACTAACAAAGCACCAAAGATGATGAAGGTAGAGAATTACCTGACATGGAAAGACCGGTTTCAGTCGTTTATTGAATATCAGAACACACAGATGTGGATCTGTATTCAAGAGGGGTACGTAAACCCAACTCATGATTTTGAAGCGATACAACGGGTCACTTCTTATGTGAAAATGATTGATGCAGAAGAGAAAATGTATGAAGCTGAGAAGAGAGCTTTAGCTGCAATAAAAATGTCCTTATCTTATGGCATTAAACATATGTTCAAGAAATATACCACCACGAAAGAGATGTAGGAGGCATTAGAAAAGAGATATGAGGGAAATGCTGACGTGAAGAAGAACAAAGTAGACCTGCTGAAGAAGCAATTTGCTGTCTTTAAGGGAATAAGAAATGAGTCCCTAGAAGACATTATCACAAGATACTATCATCTGATGTCAGATATGGACAATTATGACATAGAGGGATACACTGGCATTGAGATAAACGATAAGCTGTTAGATGCTTTACTTGCTAAGTGAGAAATTTATGCTCTCATGATTAAGGGGGAAGCTGATTATGATGAGAAAGACTTAGAAGAGGTTGTTGGGAAACTGAGAGCTTATAAGCTCAATATGAAGAAGAAGGAAACTGGATATGATCAGGTACTGAAAAATGCAAAGAGTTGTCAAACGCACAACTGGAATTTGTTGAACTTGAAAAGAAATTAAATCAATTCAGAGATTCTACTTTCGTAATGAAACACATGATGGGTGGCTTGAAGAAAAGTAGTGAGAAAACGTGTGTAGGCTTCCAGGGTTTCAATGAAGTTCCACCACCTCTTAGTCATGACTATTCATTCTTACCAAATGATGATAATTTAACAGACTTTGTGTCAATTACACCTAGTAGTTCCACATCAGAACGTGGTAATGTTTCTAACTAATATGATGCTAGTGTCAAGAAGGAAAATAACAAGGAACCAGTTTTGAAAACTAATAATGCACCTCCTAAAAACAAGAAACAAACTTTTGTTAAAAAGGTTAATTTTGTTCAGGGAAGTGACATGAAAAATGAAACTACTGTTATTGAAAATGAATCGAATGTGCAGTTTGCTAAAGATAAAAACAAAGAAAAATCTGATGTTGACCAAACTAAACCAGATCCTTCTAAGGCATCCTCATCTTCACCCGATGGATCTAGTCCAAAGGCTTCTGTAAAGAAGTCTTCGGCAAGAAGATTGTGCTTCAAATGTCACACCAAAGGACATGTAGCTAGCTGTTGTCCTAACAAAAAGAGTGAAGCACCAGTGAGTGACAAAAAGAGAGGAAAATCACCAGAGAAGAGTGGTAATGGTGAGCAAAAAGTGTCCAACTCACCAAAGATATCTGTATCTAAACAATAAGAGGGTGTTGCTATTGGTGTAAATAAGGCTGAAACAGGAACTCAACAAGTTTCTCATTTTCAAGAAATCAACAAAGGTTTCAGCCAGATTCTACATCAGGAAGATATGAGAGACCTAGAAGTAGTTCGCCAAGAATGAATAAATTTCATGGTCAATCAAGTAATTTCAGAAGTCAAGTTCAATATCAAAATCGATACTAGAATGTTGGTGGTCGAAATTTTTATAACAATGGCTTTAGAAATTTTTACAATCAAACTTCTTGGAATCAATCAAGGTCTCAAAACCAAAATTTCCAAAGGTCACAAAGTTCAAACTTGTATAGGAAACCTCAGGACCAGAGACCACGAGGAAATCAAACCCCATTTCCATCAATTGGTCCTAGATCCAAGACTCAAGTCTGGAGTGATGGATATTGGATGGATGTTCAAGTAGTTGATGAATTTGGAAGACCCAATACCATTAAGGCATGGGTCCCCTAATCCAACTAATTTCTTGTTAGTTTGTGTAGGAGCTGCTAAAGAGGATTATCAAGTTGTGGTATGTTGATAGTGGCTGCTCTAGTCACATGACGAGGGATGCGAGATTGTTGACTAACTTCGAAAATATAGATGGATGTTATGTGAATTTTGTAGGTGTTAAAGGAGGTCACATTACCGGTCAAGGAAAAGTGACCAACGGGAAGATCACATTGGACAAAGCGAACTATGTCGAGCAGCTTAAACACAATCTGATGAGCATGTCACAAGTCTACGACAAGGTCACTCGGTCCATTTTATTAAGTCTGAAGCTTTAGTGTTGAAACCGGGTTTAATGATACCGGACGATTGGATTGTGATGAGAGCACCGAGGAGGAATGACACTTATGTCATGGACATGGGTACTAAGGATGCTTCTCCAGTGGTGGTGTGTTTAATGTCAGAAGCATCTGATGCGGAGTCAATGTTTTGGCATAGGCGCATGGCTCACATCCACTACCGAAAAATGATCTATATTATTAAAAATGGTTTAGTGGAAGGGGTGCAAGTGCAGAGGTTTCATGTGGAAGATAAATGTCTTCCGTGTCAAAAGGGAAAACAACATAAGAAACCTCACAAATCTAAAACAGTAAATTCCATAGATGCCCCTTTTGAATTACTTCATATGGATCTATTCGGTCAAGTGAGTGTAAGGAGCATAGGTGGAAAGTACTATTGTTTAGTTGTCATAGATGATTACTCATGTTCTTCATGGGTTTTCTTTTTAGGTAAAAAAGATGAGAAATCGGCACTACTAATTAATCTTTTTACAAAATTGCAAAATGTCCATGATGCACACATCAAGAGGATAAGGAGTGATAATGGCACAGAGTTTAAGAATCAACTTCTTGTTCACTACTGTCTTTCGCAAGGGAATATAACATCAATATTCTGCTCCTTATACACCTCAACAGAATGGAGTTGATAAGAGGAAAAACAGGATGTTGATTGAAGCCGCTAGGACTATGCTTTCTGATTCAAAGCTTCTAGTTCTTTTCTGCGGGGAAGCTGTGAACACAGCTTGCTATGTCTTAAACAATGTTTTAACTATTAAACGGTTTAACAAGACATGTCAGGAACTAATGTTTAACAAGAAACTGAACTTAAAAGGCTTTGAACCATTTGGATTACCGTGCAGAATTGTGTGAAATAAAGATAAACAAAAATTTGGTGAGGTTGCTGACGAAGGTTACGTACCTAGAACACCAAATAAAAGGGTTTTTGATCTAAAAACTTGTAAAATTTAGGTTATGTTTAACGTTGAAATCACTAGTTATTCACCTCAACAATTAACGAGTGGTCCAACTATATTATATGATTATGATAGTGTTTTTAAATCATTTAGTATTCCTAAGTTTTCCAATGCAGATGAGTCTTAGATGATTCAAGCCCTGATTAGTGAGGATGAAGATGGTGACTTCATGCCAAGATCAAGTGTTCTGATGACAGATGCTCTATGAACTTCCACTAATGCAGCTAAATAGGACTCAAGCGATAGTGAGTCTGAACCCATTTAGGGGGAGTACTTCACTAATCTGTTTGCAGGTTAGAATATTCAGGGGGAGGTTGGTTCGAATCTGGGTGACAATTTAGTAGGTGACGCCGTTGCTACAACACAAGCAAAAAAAGATCATCCAGTTGAGAACATCTTAGGAGATCCTGCTGTAGGTGTTCAGAAAACTGGAATTATCAATGAGTGCTTGTATTGTTGCTTTATTTCCCAAGAGGAGCCGAAGAATGTTCACATGGCTCAGAAAGACAATTCATGGGTCAAAGCGATGCAAGAGGAGCTAGCTCAGTTCAAGAAGTTGAAGGTTTGGGAGCTACTTAACTTGCCTGAAGGAGAGAAGGAAATAGGCACTAAGTGGGTGTTTAAGTACAAGAAATAAGGCTCGATTAGTGGTTAAGGGGTTCAATCAGCAAGAAGGGATTGACTACAATGAAGTGTTTCCTCCAGTGGCAAGGTTGGAAGCAATTCGTTTGTTCCTAGCCTTCGGATCATTCAAGGGCTTTAAAGTGTACCAACTTGATGTGAAGAGTGCGTTTATTTACGGGAAAGTCCAAGAAGTGGGGTATGTCTCACAACTGATCGAGTGTATAGACTTGATAAGGCATTGTATGGATTGCATCAAGCACACAGGGCATGGTATGAGGCACTGTCAACACATTTTTTCAGGAATGGTTTTGAAAGAGGTCAGATTGACAGTACACTATTCATCAAGCAGCAACAAGGAAGATTTTCTGCTGGTACAGGTATACGTGGATGATATCATTTTTGGGTCATCTGTTGAGAGCCTGTGTCATGAAACAGGCGATGAAGAGCAAGTTTGAAATGAGTGCGATGGGTGAGTTGTCCTACTTTCTGGGTTTACAAGTTGAACAAAAGAAGGATGGGACGTTTATACATCAAACAAAACATGTGTATGACATTTTGTCTCGTTTCAAAATGGAGGATTGCGCTACTTTCAACACACCTATCTGCGAGAATCACAATCTTGGTCTAGATCATGAGAGTGTTGGTGATGTTGATCCAACTCAGTATAGGGCAATGATTGGTTCTCTAATGTACTTGATTGCTTCAAGACCAAACATCATGTGCGCTTTGCGTCTCTGTGCTAGATATCAAGCAAATCCAAAAGAGTCACATATGAAAGCGGTGAAGCGTATTCTTCGTTACTTGAAGGGGAAACCTAAACTTGGGTTATGGTATCCAGCTGATAGGGATTTGAAGTTTGTTGCTTTTACTGATATAGACTTTGGAGGATGTAAGTCTACAAGAAAATCTACAACAGGTGGTTGTCAGCTCTTAGGAGGGAGGGTTGTGTCTTGGCAATGCAAGAAGCATTCTTGCGTGTCTACCTCTACGTATGAAGCTGAATATATTGCTGCGGGTAGTTGTTGTTCTTAGGTTCTCTAGATACAACAGTAGATGCATGATTATGATTTAAATTTCACTCGTACTCCTATAATGATAGACAATAATGCCACTATATCAATCATAAACAATCCCATAAAACACAGTCGCACAAAACATATTGACATTCTTCATCATTTCATATGGGATTGTGTTGGAAAGAAATTGATTGAACTTCATCGAGCGACAAACTAGATAACCTGGCAGATCTTTACACAAAAGCATTTGACAGGGCTCAATTTGAACATCTAGTCGAACTCAACGGGATGAGGAATCCTAAATAATCAGTTTTACATAAGAATTTTGTACATAGTTTATTGTTTTCTTAAAAATCAAAAACATAAAAAAATTAGAAAACCATAAAAATAAAAAATAGAAAATAAAAAAAATGAGTATTCACTATGTGAAAAAGAAGAGATGATAGTACATCAACAAGTTAGATTGCCACACAAAATTTGAACTTAAATTGCCTAAGTGTGATAGCAGCTTCATCATATGATGTACCAGTAGGCAAGATACATGAAATATTTAACTTACCAAGGTGATATAAACATAAATAAATGTGTATGAGTGGGTAATATATCAGTGACGTATGGTTTTGTAACCTCAAATCTTCCGTTGATAGATTGCCAAAATCCGAGGTGTTGGGTCTTTATACTTGTAAGTCCACTTGGAGGATCAAGTTTAACCTACTTCCCTGTTTATGTAACACATATACGAGTGCGGAATCCACGTAAGTATGCAAACCAGATCAAAGTAAGAAAAACAAGATAACCAAAGATTCACTATATTGATTAATAGAAGAGAACTAGTACAAACACATACAAACAATGTTCATACAGACTCAGGAAACAACTTGCTTTGTTTCTTTCTTCCCTAATCACCACCTGTAGCACCTACATCACTTGCACCACCATTACCATCATTATTATCGTCATCATCATCACCTTTTCCCTTTTGACGACCAAATTTAACTTCGATCATCTTTTTCAAAATTGGTTCTTCATTATCTGACTCACTGTCATTATGGCGCCACTTATCGTTTTCTGGTGCAACATATTTATCATTTGCCAGAAAACGAACTATTTACGAGGATGTGTGCTTTCCTTGTAATGTTTTGCTGCTACACCTCTAAAAATCTTCAACGAATGTTCCATCATAACCTCAACTTTCAAAACATCGTTGTCGTTTTTCGGAAGATTCGGATATTGCACATTTAAGATCATTTGGAGAAAATGAGGATACATCCAAAACTTGTTTCCACCATATCCGGTTCTTCTCAGGTTTTCCTTCATGTTTGCAAAAATATACTTTGAAACACTAAACGGTTAGTTCAATGTTAAAGCTATCATCATTCCAACCAAGTCGTTATTCGCCATGTCATAACCACTTCGTCTGTTGCTCAAACATTGAATTAGAACATGTAGAAAGAACTTGTATCGGAGTGGCAACCATGTTTTGTTTAGTTGTCCTACGAGATAATCCCCAACACATTTCATTCGAAGCAAACATCCACGTTGACATTTCAATTGAACTGAGAATGGAGCTTCAGGATCATCGCCAAGTTGTAATAATGAGTTAATGATTTCTACAGAGACATCTACGTTCAAGTCATTTACTCTCTCGTGGATAAGTTCCTGCCCATTCACTTCAGCAACTTTAGCCGAATCCCAAAATTCCTTCATCAACATCTTGTATACTGTAGTCTTGTGTATTCTTGAGTCGCGCAAAAACTTCATTATACCGTTGTACTCAACAAATTTATCTTCCGGATCTAAGTAGGCCACCATGTTGCGTCTTGGCTCTGACATGATTTCCACTTCTAACTTGTCAGTTCTCTTTGTTGTAGGTTTTCTTTTATGTTCTTCTTGTTCCATTTTGTACACAAAAGATAACAAGAATAAGAACATAAATTCACTAGGGAATATACACAAAAAGTTTATTTCCAAATTTTTGTATATATGTATTCCCTTTTCGGAGAACTACCGAATCATACGAATGACACTTTATTCGTATGAAGAACAACTGATTTGTACGGACACTTGACTTAGTTAAACAAGTGATTTACTCGTACGAGTAACTGGCTCGTACGAGCGGCAGGTTACTCGTGCGAGTGCTCATTCACTCGTACGAAGCAAAGTTAACCGTTCGCACACAGAACTTCAAGTGAAGATTATGCATGAAGAACTTGTTTTTTGTTAAAAGATTCTTCGCTTAAAGTTTGTTGTTCATGTCAGGCAAAGTCACATAGTCAGATAACGTTCAAATTGTTCATCTTCAAGGTATGCTAACATTTATATACCTTAAAGATATCAGAAACAACTTAAGGAGAGGTGAAAGGATGACGTGAGCTAAGTGAAAGTAAAATTCCACCAAAGAACTTCATCACCCTTTATACCACATCATGATACTCGTACAAAGAACTTTAGCTTGTTCGAAGAACAACCATTTGTACAAGACACCAGTGGTCATTTGTACGAGGCATAATCACTCGTACGAGTGACCTTTGATTCGTGCGAGTCCAAGTTTTTCAAAACTGGACTTTCAGTTCTTCGTGGACCTTTCGTTGACCTGTTAAAATCTTTGCACATATCCACACTAATCACAAGTTAAGTTAGGAAAATTGCTCGTTAACCAGATTCTGTTCTTTGAGACGAGTTTACCCGTTGTAAGAAAGTATTTTATGAAGTTATGATATCAAAACAGATGATTTTTAGGGCGTATCTTAGTATAAAACTTTTGAGTTTCCATCTTTGGCTAAATCAAAAATACTTTAATTTGAAAACAGAGTAAACTAAATAAAATAACTACTAAAAGACAAGAATAAACTGTATATTTACTCAACAATCTTTTTCAGAGTTTCAAGGTAAGAGAATCGTACCAGCTTTTAATCTTGCCAAAAACTAGTTTTGTTTAAAACATCAAATTAAATAAATAAGTATTCTACTATGATTATCGGTATTGTTGTCCATGTAAGCTCAACTTATCAGATGTAACCATGATTGGAAGATATGATTAATGTATGAATTATACTTACTAGCCGGTGTTCAACCACTTCACGACACATTCCTGTATCAAGATATGCACGAGAGAAAATCTTACCGGTGAGTATACTGCTTATCATCTGTTTTGACGTATATGATGTGGGATACTCACTTATTTTGATTGAAAACAAGCCCTATGTGATTAAATCACTTATTGATGAGGAGCTTGATTTTCAGATGCATGCAGTGCACATGATTAAGTCCGTGAACAGGTTAGTACTATTGTACCGAAAAAGAGATGAACTTAGCTCCCGCATAAAGTTATGATATTTTATCACTTATATTTGGGTGGATGTGATATTTTTATCACTTATTGATGGTCGTGTGCAGTATTTACACGTATGTATGGTATCATGGAAGTTCAAGACTTGTGTCACTATTATTTTTTGGTAAAAAATTCAACCATGATACCTAGATGATAAGCAAGCATAAAGAACGCACATCTCAGAACCTCAACATACTATCAAACGAAATTTCGGTACCAAGACCATATGCTAATGAATGATCCCACCTGGCTTTCAGTCCGTTGTGTTTATATCAACCTACACATTTTAATCTGATTGTGAGCCTACCAATACATCAATAGTAAAGCTACTTATCAATTTTTGTTTTATGTTTTTGACCGTTTTTGACAAATTACTGGTGTATCATCATCTTCTCTTTTCTTTCCAAGAAACCATTTTTTATTTTTGAATTTTCTATTGTTTTTATATTTTTCTAAATTTTTCTCCCCCTTAAACATAGAAGGTAAACAAATAAATAAATAAACAACTTAACTAAATAACAAACATATATTTGTATTTTTGTATTTTCTCATGTTTTTGTATTTTTCTTAAAATTTCTTCCCCTAAAATATTCAACTAAGAGAAAACGGAAATTCTTTTTGTCGTTTTAGATTTTAAGAAAATATTTACGAAAATGATTAGCCAATGATGAATTACTCGGGTTTCACCTTGATGCCATTGACTAAAAGAAGATAATCAAAATGAGATTTATTAAAAGCTTTTGTAAACAGGTCGGCACGTTGGTGATCGTGTGGATTTTAACAACATTGATAAGTTTCTTTTCATAATAATCTCGCATGAAATGATACTTAATCTCAATGTGTTTGGTTTTTGAGTGCTGTACAGGATTACGAGTGATCTGTAAAGCAGCTTCGTTGTCAACATAAATAGGAGTAGTTAGAAATTATAAACCGGAGTCGTGCATTTGTTGTTGGATCCATAAAACTGAGAGCAGCAACTAGAAGCTGAAATATACTCAGCCTCACAGGTTGACGTAGCTACACAAGTATGCCTTTTGCACTACCATGTGACTAGGCAATTTCCCAAGAACTGACATCCTGCTGATGTTGATTTTGCATCAATCTTGCAGCCACCATGATCAGAGTCACTGAATACTGTCAAATCAAACTTATCATCCTTAGGGTACCAGAGACCAGTTTCCGGGTGACCCTTCAAATAACAAAAGATTCTTTTCACAACCATCAAATGAGAAACCTTTGGACTTGACTGGTAGCGAGCTAGAAGACATGTTGGGCACATTATATCGGGTCTTGAAGCAGTAAGATACATAAGAGATCCAACCATAGCATGATAAAGAGATGGTTCCACATGTTCACCCATTCCATCAGGAGTAATCCCATGATTTGAGCTAATGGATTTTCCAAAGGCTTTGAGTCTTCCATCTGAAATTGTTTGAGAATATCCCCGACGTACTTGGTTTGATGAATGAAAATCCCTTCCTTAGATTGATGAACCTGCAAACCTAAAAAGAAAGTCATTTCTCCCATGGTGCTCATCTCGAACTTCTCTTGCATCGCCTGCTCGAAATCTTTGCACATTCTCTCATTTGTAGACCCAAAAATAGTATCATCAACATACGCTTGTACCAGCAATAAGTCCTCATTTTCTTCCTTGATGAAGAGAGTACAGTCGATCAATCCACGTAGAAACCATTCTTCAGAAGATAGGAAGACAATGTTTCAAACCAAGCCCGTGGAGCTTGATGAAGACCATATAGCGCCTTATTGAGAAGCCAAACCTTGTCAGGATAGATTGGATCTTCAAAACCAGGATGAGATTCTCTAGCTTGCTTTCCCTTTTGGCATGATATACAGACGTCTTGTAAATGAAAGTTCTTCACTGGTACACTACTCACAAGATTAGTTTTTACTAGATAGTTCATTTTCCTAAAGTGAATGTGACCCATTCGTCTATGCCAAGAGATTGATTCCTTTTCGATGGCTTTTGAGACAAAACATGTAACTTGTGTAGACATGGTAATAGCTTGGCTCATGTCAAGAATATACAAGTCATTAATTCTTGGAGCTGACAGGAGAATCCATTCTTTGGGAATCTTGAAACCAGGTTTCAGCACATAACAACCGGTATCATCAAAATGAACCGTGAACTTCTTATCGCAGATTTGAGAAACACTTAGAAGATTGTGATCAATTTGACGAACATAATTGATCTTATCAGAAGTAACAACACCATCGGAAACCATTCCCTCTCCAGATGTATCCGCCCTTATCTCCAGCAAAGGCAACATAACCTCCTCTAATGCTTTTCACATCATAAAGAAGTCTTAAGTCACCTGTCATGTACCTTGATGCTCCATTGTCAACAATCCAATGACTATTCATAGTTCCACCTAGAACATCCTGCACATTTCAATACCCGATTAGTTTGAGATGGGGACACAAGCCTTAGTGGTCTTGGGTTGACCCTTATCATCAAGAAATGTGATTCTTATTTCTTGATGATTTGGAAATTTTGTGCCTCCCCCTGAAACTTTACCGGTTTTAGGTTTCCAAGATTGTTGATATTTACTAGAATGACTATTATTTACAGTTTTAAAAGCTTATGGTTTTAACAAACTTGAAGAACTTGGTTTCTTTTCTAAAACATCTGGTTTTAATGCCTTCTCAATTATTTTAACTTGTTTACGTCGTTGTTTTTCTTCTTGTTCCTTAACAACACGTTTGTCTTGTTTAGTGACACAGATTGACGTTGGCAATTTGTTTCAGAAGGGGCTTTTTCAACAAACTTCGGTTTTGCTGGGTTGGTACAATTTTTCATTATGTGGCTAAACTCTCCACACTTAAAACATGTTCTCCTTTCAACAAATTTAGCAGATCGTGTTTTATGACTTGATGTTGAACTTGTGGGTCTAGAGGTACTAGGTTCATCTTCACACCCATTTATGTGTTGAGTGTAATTGTTTTGACTGTTACGTTTTAAAATCTCGACTTGTTTTACAAAATCAATATTAGACATGCTTTCAAAAGTCTTGATTTTTATCAGTACCAGTTTATCCCACGAATTTAACATTCTTCAATTTCTTTTTGTAGCGAGCGCCTTTAGCTTCAACCTTTGGTTGTGATACCTTAGGTTTTTTAGCTCGCTTTTCTTGCTGTTTTCCTTTTGAAATGAATAATGGTTGTGACTTGATTGGATTCTTCTTTTCCAAAAGTTTGGTTGTTGTATTTTCAAAAACTTGATCAAATGAAGTTGGATTTACATTTTTGATCAAAAAGTCTTTGTTTGAGTAAATTTTCATGTCCCCAATCAAAGTATACAACACATTATCATTTGCAGCTGTAGATTTAGTTGTCTTGACAGATTTCATAAGATCATTCCCTTGATTTCACCAGTTTTCACATCGGGAGTAACAGAAATTTCTACCCCTTTTTCTTTATCAAGAGATCGATCCTGATCGATTTTCTCTGACTCATCATCTGATGAATCATCCTCCTCTATTGTAGAAGGATTCTGATCAACAACTGATGATGAGTTCTCTGATTTTCTTGATTCAGCTGAGGAATTGTCCAGCTTAAACCCTAATCCTGCTGCAAACTCTTCAGGATTAAGAGGTACAGATGGTTCAAAGCGTGTCATTTCCTCTTCATCAGGCAATTTGGTATAATTGTGTTTCAACGGAGGTGGACACGATTTATACCCAATGCATTTGACATCTCCCTTAAGCTTTTGAACGTCAATGATGTGATCAAGCACATATCGAGAGTTAGAATAACTTTCCAATTTTAGCTTAATTGCATCATGTTCGCATTTGGCAATGGCTAACTCCTTTTTTGTTTCTTCAAGGATATTAATGTAGTTATTAATTCCTGTTTCCTTGTTCAAACCTGCTTTAGTTAAGTCAGAAACGATTTTCTTAAGAGTTTCAATTACAGATTTGAATTATTTTTTGTTTCGAGTTCAAGCCAGATTTGCCTCTTTGTATTTTGACAGTTCAACTACTAGGCTTTGATTGTGACTGTTTATTGTTTCAAATTTTATTTTTAATTCAGCACAATCACTGCATATCTTAGGAGAGTCAGATTTTACTAGACTTGTTGAACCTGCAACGTTAGCCATGAAAGCGGTACGATGAGAAAAGGACGCATTGTTGGCAAAGATTTTCTCCATCTCCTTTGATGCAACTTCTGCTTTCCTTATCAAACCAGCCTTTTGACTTTTCAACTTTTCTGCTTCTTCCAGCAACTCATTGATCTTAGTATCAATCCTTTCCCTGACATCTGGATCAGATCCATAACCACCTACACTTGAGCTTTCCTTGTCAGAATTCCCATTATACCCAGAACTATCATCATCTTCAGAAGTGTCAATGCTATGAACATGTTTGATCCGATTGATAATCTTGGCATAACATGCAGTTCCTCCTTGATTCTTGTTTCCCAATTGTACTGACCAATCACATCCTTCATTTGCTTGAACTACTAGAGCTCTGTTTGTGTTGTTTGAAGGTCCAAACTGGTTAGAGTTGTTTGGGTTGTTAACAACAACTATTCTTTGTTCATTGTTAACTTGAGTTGTGTGGAATGGTTGTGATTGATTTCGAAAAGGGTTCCGATTTCCTTGTTTGCTAGGTCGAGTACATTCACGCTTGAAGTGACCTTTTCACCACAGTTGAAGCAAGTAACAACATCTTTATCAAAACCATATTTCGTATCTTTCTTGCTTTCCAAACTCGTTCTCCCAATTCTGCTCATTTAATCCTTAGCTCTTCTGACCGCACTTACAAACGCCCATTTAATATCCATCAACTCCATGTCATCTCTGTCTATTTGTTGATAGTCTTCATTAGTCAAATTGATGTTTCCAATTTGAACAACGACTAGTCCACAGGAAGCACTAACCATAGTGTTTAGAAATTCCATATGTTCCTGAGCAACTTCTACACTGACCTTGGAAAGATGTGATCTATCAAGTCTGACGGTATTAGGATTTGCAGGTTCAAAGTTGTTACCATAGAGAGCTTGTTGAGAAGCTTGTTGTGGAACTTGAGATGTAACAACTTGAGGTTGTGGTAGAAAGGCTTTAGGATCAAATACTTGACCATAGGTTTGAGTACTTGAGCTGGCAGATTGATTTGTTTGAACTGGTGGTGGTTGAAAGGGGTTAACATTTGACACAAACGCGGTTTGTAGTTTTGTTTGCTGAGTTGTACTAACACCTGTGTTAATACCTCCAAAGTACATCTCAGGGTTTTTTGGAACAGAAACCCTTTTTGCTTTCAGGATTTCTTCTTCATTTTTGTTCTCTAGCTTTTGAACAAATTCATAAATAGTAATCACATCCAAACACCTGTATGCCTTAGTAAGTTAATAAATTGACTCCATTTTGGCGGTACGGCGTCAGCAAAACGCATCACGATTTCTTGTGGAAATGCTAACACTTTGTATGAATACATTTTACTAAGCAAATGGTAGAAACGGGTTGTCATGTCGCTCAGTGTTTCATTCTCCATGAACATGAAACCTTTAAACTCTTTCTTTAGCAGATCATGTCGTACTTTTCTGGTTGCAACATTTCCTTCTCCTCTTGCTTCCAAAGTATCCAACAAATTTTTGGTGGTGTTACAGTACACAAACTGATGATAAATATCCTTATGAAGTGCTTGTGTAAGGATAACAAACGCCTTCTTCTCTAAATCATAGGCCTTTTTATCGTTTTCATCTAAGTTGGCTAAGGAGGTTGGATTTGATCCTACTGCTTCGAGAGATTCCTTGTAAGGTGTAGTAAAACATGTCCATAATTATGTATTTTGACCGAGAACATATGTATGGAAGTGACTTTTCCACGAAGGATAATCGTTCATATGGTTCAGTTTTGGTGAACGGTTATTACTTCCTGTTTCACTCTCACTTATAAGAAGAGTCTGAATGCTCTGATTTTGATTTGCTACACACGACCATTGATTTGCGGTAATCATGGTTGTGTGTTGAGGCATTAGTGATTTAACCAATGAGGTAGCAGAGCTTTGTGATGAGTCTTGATTTGTGCTTGAACTACTCCCCCAATCCCAAGGATTAGTACCCATTATGTTTTCTTGTTTATGAAAATTAAAAGGTTTAAAGTTTAATATTTGAAAATAGCAGTCTCCTTTTAAAGTTCACAATTTTAAAAACCACAAAGATTTGAAAAATTGAAACACGAAAAACAATCAAAGAAGGTCCGTTCTTCGTACAAATCAATGATTCGTACGAGCCACTATCTTTTGTACGAATCCGGTTGTTCGTACGAACAACAGTCTTTCGTGCGAGCAACCTGTGCTTCGTGCGAACAAGGTCCTTCGTGCGGATGACTTGGTCTTTTGCATGAACAATCTTGTTCTTCATGCGGATGGGTTATTCGCACGGATGTTTTTCGCTGAAGTTTGGTATTTAGCAAAGAGGAATCTTTTTGCAGGGTTGGTTGGTGAAAATTTCCTTTTCTAAGAGAGACTTGTTTCTGAGTTTGTTCGAAAGTGGTCTGTTGTCTACACAATTTTGGTTAAAAAGACAAACATTCCATATCAGCTTTTCAGTTAAAACAGTCAAGTTCAGAGATTTGGTCAACCCTACAAGAATATTCCGGTGAGATTTCCGGCAGATGTTTCATCTAAAAATACGTCCAACTGAACTTTGATGGAAAATTTTAAGAAAAAACAGATCCTAACATGTCTCCATGTATTCTAACAAGGTTTCTATGAAACTTTTCTTGATACAACAAGTTTTAACTTGGTTATCTTTTAAAAACGTAAGTTTCCTGTTGAAAGTTCAAGAACACTTCTAGGAAACCCTCACAACTAGCTCAGACACAACACTAAGCTTGGTTTTAGACAAGGAAGAGAGCCAAAGCTCTGATACCACTTGTAAGTCCACTTAGAGGATCAAGTTTAACCTACTTCCCTGTTTATGTAACACAAATACGAGTGCGGAATCCACGTAAGTATGCAAACCAAAGCAAAGTAAGAAACACAAGATAACCAAAGATTCACTATCTTGATTAATAGAAAAGAACTAGTACAAACACATACAAACTATGTTAATACAGACACAGGAAATACTCTCTGTGCTCTCTCTCTTGTGCTCTCAATGTCTCACAGCTTGTCAACTTGTCTTCCTAGTGTATAATATTCACTACTAGTGTCCACTAGTCACTGAGAAGTGCATGTCTGCTTATATAATGCCTATACCTAGCAACAATACAAAGAATGTTGCTGGTCGTACGAAACACTATCAGTCACGAAGAACATTCTTCAAAGGATGCTCGTACAAACGACCCATGGCTCGTACGAAGATGAACTGGCCCGTATGAATCAAGCAAGATGCTTGTTGGAATGACCCATTCGTATGACTGGAGAATCACTCGTACGAATGGTTAGTGGCTTGTACGAGCAACAACTTGCTCGTACGAAGCACTTCTCACTCGTACTTGAAAGTGTTCTACGGAGAACGTTCTAACAGACATGACGTACACAAGACTCAACAGTATGCATACATGAAACTATTTTTCTACACACACTAATCATAGTACTAAATCAAGATAGGAGGATATCTTGATTTGGTCGACAGGACCAAACTATACAGACACAATAAACAAACACCGTACAATTACAGGCATAATTAAGAACAAGCGACAGACACAAAAGTGTATCAACAATACTGTTATTTCATCTAGGGATATCAGGGGTGTCCTTCTGCTGCATCCAGATATATGCTGACCTAGGCACAACTAAGATATCTTAAGAGAGCTAAAATGCCAAATCCCAGAAATTGAAGAAGCTCTCCTCGAGAGTAATTCAAATGTGCAAAATGCATAAATCGTACCAAAATCTGTGGTATTTGTCTTAACCCTCGTTGGATATTGGTCTCTAAGCTGTATGACTGTACTGACTTGATCACCAAGTATCTAACGTTGTGAATTAAAAGGATGAATTTGGTATACTCACCTACTACGAGGAATCTTGGTGTATACCTTGATCGTGGGGATATGTTCTGAAGTGGGACACACTATTACCTTTGTATAATATTACCTTAACATATCACCAGGTAAAGGTACTTGAAATGTTCATGTGTTTTGTTTAAGTGGATAAACAATACTAGTAATCGTCTTCAACTACTATTCATGAAAATTAAAGGAAGAATGAACTAAAAGTGTGAAACAGTTTGAGTTGGCTGATATGATCTTCTTAACCAGTGATTCTCACAAACATAGAGGTATTTTTTCTTGTTAGTTATTTGTTTTTAGAAAATATAAAAATCCAAAACAATTTTCTTTTTCTTTAAAATTCTTAACGTACGGAAAATGGTTGTTCATGGAGGAATTGTTACCAATAGGGGGAGCTGGTGTTAAAATCTAAGTTCAACATTTTTGAAACTTGCAGGTTCTAGTGTGGTTAAAATTTTGAGTGTTGATGTTGAGTTATGAATTGCTTAATCTGTGATATAGTTTGCCATCTCTTGAATAATAATTTGTTCACCTGTGTTGAAAAATTCTTATGGTTTCTCGAGATGTTTATTTTATGGTATACAGATTGAAGCGGTGTGTTGCTGAGAAGTTGATGTGAGGATATGAGGAGTTTGTTACTGCATGGTAGAACCTCCTTTATACAATTGTAGACAAAACTGAAGATTTCATGATTCGATGCATCAGCTTAGGGGGAGTCTATTGCTGACAAAAGCTTTTAAAGCTGAACCTATCCAAAGACCAAAGATGATGAAAGATTACATGAAGAATGCAAGATGACTGAAGATAAAGTTGTTTGATAAAGCTATTATCAAAGGGGAGTTTGTTGGTGCATATTTGTGACAACAGCTTTTAGATTTGTTCTTTGGATATTTTGTAAATGGTTAGAGCGATAAACGGTTAGCGGGTTTAGCTTTGTATTAGTGAAATAAATTGATTGGGCCAAACCAAACCCACACATATTAGGAAGGGGACGAAATGGAATAGCCCATGTGATGGAACCCTAGCCCATGTTGCAACCTTGTGTTATATAAACAAGGCTTTGCTTTAGGGTTTAAGGTTAATCAACATAATCACTTTAGAGAGAATTTAGAGAAAATTCGTAAGAGAGATTGGCTTGGACGATTTCGTGGTGGTCTTGTTGATTGTAATCGTTTGTGATAGAAAATCTATAAAGATCAAGTTTGTTGGTGATTTCTGTTTCTACACGTTTTCGTTGATTAATCTGATCTAGAGGATTCAACACTCTAGGTTGGATAGACAATTTTGTGCAAGATCCGTGGATTAGGGGACCTACAAAAGCCTAACTCGAACCCGTTTGTTTTAATTAAGACTTGATTCTCACTTCTCCGTTACGCGACGTTATGGGTCAATTTTGGTTCCAGATAGATTGTTTATATGGAGATTAAAGACATGAATTATTTAACCGTTACATGACTTTTTTAATTAAGCTATTCAATTTGACCTTTAATCACCATTAATGAGATTCAATAACACATATGAGGTTTTATTCAAAACATCAAATTAGCCTTCAAGACCTATACCATTTGATTTATCTGTAAATTACAAACAAAAACTCGTTGATAATTATGTTGGAAATTGAACCTTACAAAAAGAACAGATGATAGAAAGCCAAAATATTCTACAACCTCTGATCCTTATAATAAATGAACATTTGCTGAAGCTAAGCTCTGTTGAAGACAAAGGTCAAAGGTTTGCCATAGCAAAGCTTTGATGAAGACTCAAAGGTCTACTAAGGCAAAGCTCTGATGAAGACTAAAGCTAAGGTCTGCCAAGGCAAAGCTCTGTTGAAGCCCAACAGAAGATGTCTCATCAGTGCTTACTATCAGACGTTGTATTATATAGTTTATAGCAGTGTTTAGCTTAGCAGATGTTGTAGTTTGTTTTAGTTTGTTACATGTCACTTTCAATGTAACATTAGCATAAGATGCTCAGCGGTTTGCTCTGTACTATAAATTGAACAATGCATGTACTGTTCTATTTATCACTTCACCTTGACATTTTGTGTACTAGCAAATCAGAGTGATCTTAGGCTAAGAGGGAGTTTGTAATCGTCCATGTATACGTGAATTCATAAATTTATAAAAGCGTGTTTGTGAATGCAAACTTCCTATTGTTGTGAATTCAAAGTTTATTATTTCCACTACACTATTCATACATGTTTATCCACTTCCATTGATGTCATCTTAAACATTCATAACAATATCAAACTCAGATCCTAGCAATTGGCATCAGAGCTTGGTCAATCGAATTTGATTTAACAATCAATTTGATTTGAACAGATAAGCTCTCACTGCTAATTCTTTTGCTCGTCGGATTTAAAACAGAGTAAAAGTTTATTTACGTTCAAAGTAGTTTAAACAAAAACTTGTTTTACAAACAATCGAAACTCATAAAATACTCTCCTAAGGAGATATTCTTTCTATCCATAAACAGAAAGGGGGAGAGATTCCTGCTTCTCAAAATTCACAAGATCCTCACAACACCGGCACCATGTTTAAACCACCGATTCTCGTCAGACCAGAGTACAATATCTGGCAGAGACGGATGGGTCATGTTCTTGCTCAGCAAAACACCGGTTGCTGGAAGTCGGTCATCTTTGGATCTCATGTTCCAATGATACTAAGTACTGAGAACCCTAAAGTCCAAGTACTAAAGAATCCTAAAAATTACTCAGATCAAGATTTCCAAAAGATCAAGCTAGATGCAAAGGCATTTAGTATCGTGGCCTCTACATTGCCAAATGATGTATATGCTGGTCTGTTGCATTGCAACAGTGCAAAGGAGTTGTGGGATGCTTTGAAAAAGCAATTCGGTGGGACTGAGGAAGTAACTGAAAGCAACAGAGAGGTTTTGAATCAACAATATTAAACATTTTGTCATGTGAAAGGAGAGTCATTAACCCAACAGTTTGAAAGATTTAGTTGTCTCATTAGTGAGCTTAAACTAGTTAATGTTGAGTTTGCAAATTCGACTTTAAATAGTCGTTTTCTTAGATCAATACAAGACAAGTGAGACACTATAGCTTTTGTAACAAGAAATTTGGTTGGGTTCAAAGAGATGAGTCTAACTCAGCTTCATTGTACGCTCTTCACTTATGAGAGAGGGCTGAACCAGAAAAAGAAGCTACAATAGTCTGGCAAAGTGGCTGATGACTATGCATTCAGTAGTACATCATGTTTTGGCCCAGAAGAAGCCTCTGGCAGCTGTATGGATCAGATTTATGATCATTTCATTAACATAACCTCTGGTGATAGTTTCATCTCTGATTCTTACACACCCAATTATGCTTTTACTGCTAATGGGGAAAGCCAAACTTTTGATAACTTATCCTTTGAGTTAAATGACCTTCAACATTTTAATCCTACACGTTTGGAAGAGATGGGTATTTTGCACCAACTTGCGTTGTTGAGTGTTAGGGTTAACAAGTATTACAAGAGAACTGGTAGAAAGTTTCCAGGGTTGCATGGGGGGGGGGGGGGCTAAAAGTTGGGCTGGATAAGTCAAAGATTAAATGTTTCAAGTGTAATAGGCTAGGTCACTTTGCTTGAGAATGAGGTCTCAAACATATGGACCAATTATCATACATCCTATCCCTAGACCTCAAAACACTCAAAACACTGTCCATTATTCACAATATACCCCTGCTCCTCATATGCAACACTTCTCAATTTGCACACCCTGCTACTACTGTTTCTGTGCAATATGTTCAAACCAATGTTCCTCAAATTCAATATGTTCAAGCACTAGTTCCTCAGGTTCAAATGCAACCTGCACAACAAGTTACCCAAACCACTGCTTCGGCAGAGGTTAATCAACAGAACTTCTTTACTCAGGGCTTTGTTTATTGGATTAGCTTGCCTAAGGATTTGACTGATAAAAACTTTGCTCTAATTGCTGACACTGAAAAGAAGCAAAATGAATTTTGCTTTATGGCATTAGAGTCTATAGTTGTGGGTGTTGAATTTGAGGAAGTGGAGCCTAAGTCTATTGTATTTGATGTTCATGATGAAAGAGTTGTTACACAAGAAAATGTTGATGAAGAATTGAAACCTCTGTATAACCCATGGGATGCCAGTGTTTGTGAAGGTGAAAGTGACTGTGCCATGATGGCTGCTACTAAGGTATCTCCCCAGGTCTTAAAAGATCTATGTTCAGATAAATGCATCATAGCTTTTGCTAACATAAAAGAGGTGAATGAAAACCTTAGGAATAAGATTTTGGATGATGAATTGCAGTTCGAAAAGCTTTCAAAAGAGCTAAAAACTAAACTGTTTGAAAAAGAATATGAAATCAGCAGCTTAAAACATGAAGCTAGCATAACCAAGGACCAACTCAAAACTATGATAGAAAATATCAGGTTTGCAAAAAGGAGTTGGAATCCACCCAAGTCACTTGTGAAAAATGGGTGGAATCTTGTAAAGGTTAAGAGATTTTGCTAGAAACCAGATCAAAAGTAACATAAAATTTGGCATAGGTTTAAAAGAAAATGACCAAATTTCTGAAAATTTACAGGAAATAATTCTGGTGTGGTTGAAATTGTTCCAACAAACTTGGCTAGTCAAGAAATCAAAGTCATTGATAAAAATGAAAATAAACTTGTTTTAGAAAGACATGAGGGATCCTCAACTTTTGAGGAGATTGAGAAGTATCAATTTAAACCCACATTGTCTGATGAATGTGATATTCTTGAAAATTTCAAGCCAGTGGATTTTTTAACCATTCAAGGTGTCAAAGAACCAAAGGCAAGAATCATTCCCATAACAGATTTACTAGCAGATGTTACAACATTTGCTGACATAAAGTCTGAAAAAGGGAAAAAGAAAGAAAAGATCAAAAACCAGTTTTGTGATTTCTGTGAAAAGAAGAACAATGTTACCAAAACTGTTTTCTTCTAAAAGCTTATGACATTAACAAACAAGTGTGATAATTCATTCTCCAAACTGCAAAATTTGTAATAAAACAAATTATAAAACTCAAGAGTGTGTTGATCTCAGAAACTTTGATCTGAAAAAGAATGAGTATAAATCCAAAACACTAGAGAGTTCAAAGAGTAGTACTTCAAAAGCAAGTCAAAATAGACCTTTGTGTCTATTGAAACATTTGTTACCAAAGCACTTCACAAAACCTCTGATCCCAAAGAGGTGCAGGTAATAGATGCACCACCTGCCAACCAGTACCAAGAGGATATGGCCAACCAATTTACCGAAAGGTACCTCTTAGTTATGAGGGTTACAAAATGCTCTCAAAACCAAGAGTAAATAGGCATCCTCATGGTTACTATCATCTGGTAGGAGAAGGGTCTCAACAGATGTTACAAAGAGTTGTTCAAACCACTAACCATTCTTCTAAATTTGAGACTGACATGTTTGTGATCCCTTCCAAAGCCATTTTGGCTTTGGAAACCCACCTAAACTAATTAATTACCACTGTGTAGGGAGCTTCTACTTGCCTTGATAGTTTATGGTATGTAGAAAGTGGAGGCTCCAGGCATATGACAAGATGTAGAGCCCTTCTAATATACGTCATGGCTCATGGAGGGGGTGATATATCTTTTAGTAATAATTCAAAAGGGAAGGTGCTTGGATCAGGGACTGTTCAGGCTAGGAAACTTAAATTTGAAAATGACAATCGTATTAACAATCTGAAATTTAATTTTCTTAGTGTTTCAGAAATGAGTGAGAAGGGCTATGGGTCATTCTTCACTAAGAAATCTTGTCAGATTATTGGGCCAGAAGTGGTTAAAAAGATTGATCAAATCATAGCTGAGAGCAAAGCACAACTTGTTGCTCATATGAGTGGCAATGTGTATGTGGTTGATATGTTGAAGGATAATTCAATGACTGATGCTTGTTTATTCTCAGCTGCCTATACAAGAGACAGGACTATGGCACAGAAGACGTGGGCACACAAATCTAACAACTATCACCACACTCTCTAAACAAGGCCTTGTAAGAGGTCTACCACAATTTTTTCACAAGAGATGGACATTGTGTTTCCTGTTTAAAAGGAAAACAACATAAAAGTTCATACAAACCCATTGGTGAGTCCAAAACAAGTCAATGCTTACAATTGTTGCACATGGACTTGTTTGGCCCTGTAAAAATCATGAGTCTTAAACAAAAAGGTATTGCCTTGTTATTGTTGATGATTTTTCTAGGTTTACTTTGACTTACTTCTTGCACTCCGAGGATGAGACTACAGGCATTTTGTAGGGATTTGTGAAACAAGTTGAAAAGCAATTTGACCTGCCAATAAACGTATTTAGGAGTGACGATGACACAGAGTTCAGAAATAAAGAGATGGATGATTTCTGTGTGTCAAAAGGAATTGTAAGGCAATACAGCATTCCAAGAACACCAGAACAAAATAGGGTGGTTGAAAGGACAAACAGGACTTTGATTGAAGCTGCCAGAACAATGCTTACAGACTCAGGTTTACCCTTAACCTTTTGGGCAAAGGCCGTAAACACTGCTTGCTATGTGTAGAACAAAATCCATAAACCTCAGGCATCAAACAACTGCTTTTGGAACTCTGTATACAATTAAACCACTGATCTCATACTTCAAAATCTTTGGTTGTCCATGTTTTATTTTGAACTTCAAAGATTCAATTTCAAATTTGCAGCCAAAGTAGATTGTGGTTATTTTCTAGGATACTCAACCACTGCAAAATCCTATAGAGTCTTTCATTCAAGGACTAGGTGTGTGGAAGATACCTTGAATGTAAAGTTCAATTAACTTTCTTCATAAAAAATCCCAACAAACCCTGCAAAATTGTTTGATCTAAATAAATTTACATTTGATGATGTGTCTGTCAAAGCTAATCCTGCAGGTACACCGCAATCTTCACCACAAGACTATGGATATGACATTGTGATTCCACAATATAAAGTCACTTCCACAATCAGAGGAACAAAAACAACTGTGAAAAATCTACCACTGCTGGATCAACCATTATGATCCTCAATCCTCTGCCAGCTCATCAAATATAACCCCTGTTGATAAAAGTTCAACCACTGTGGATAAAGGTCAACATGTTTTCACACCTCTCCCTCCAATACCTCCACCTCCTTTTCAAACAAATGTTGGCTCTTCAAAATTGCCAATAGATGTTAGCTCAGATAATTCCCATCTACAGTCTTCACCTCAAAATGCCATTATTCCATATAAGGGAGATCTAATCTACCTTAAAAGTCTTCCATCAGATCAAATCATTAGCAACATCAATGAAGGGGTGGGACAACCGACAGTTTCCAGTTGTAATTAAGCGCGTAACAAACAATAATAACATCGTAAACAACATAACTAGACGTAAAGTAACTCGATCGGTCCTCTGGAAAGCCTAGGAACGTCTACTTGCTTCACATTTCGCGATATGGCGATATCAAGAACACTAAACGCGAATTTGAACGATAAGCGAACTGATGCCGAACAAATGCCGACAACGTCTAAAAAAAAGAATTTTATACTTGTATTTATCATTCGGTGGATTATGCAAAATAATTGGATAATCAGGCATCGCAAAGCACAACGCGGAAGTTACGCGGAAAATCGAGACTCGCCGAGAACAAAACGGAAGCCGCGGACTAGAGTTACGTCTAAATATTAATATATTTTGATATATTTGGCTTCGTTTTCAAAATTTAATACTCGCGGTAGAAACCGGATTGAAAAACGGATAAAAACAGTGACCGTAGCGAAATACGCGATTTTTAACGCAACGAACGGGTTTACGTGTCAAACACCGACACCGACAGAAATTTTAGGTGTTTCAACTCCTAATTAACGTATTATGACATTTTACAAAAACTCGGGTTATGAAAACGGGCTTTGGATACGTATTGGGCTTGAACACATTAACGGGCCTTGGGCCCAACCCGCTCAAAACCCTAAGTATATAAACTTGATTTACACCCTCTTCCCTAATTTTGAAACTTGAAAACCCTAGCACACACAACCAGCCCCTTGTCTTCCCGTCTACTCCGATCGCCAGACTCCGACGATAAGTCCGGTCAGTTCGGTGGTCTTTCGGGCAACACACACTCACACCGACAACCCACCTCTTCTCCTTTCCCCTCTCATTCACACCCGCATACATACATCTAGAGAGAGAGAGACAAAGCAGTGAAGAGAGAGAGCAGCGGCGACAGTAGCGGCGGTGCGGCCGCGGGTTCTGGCTTGAGTGTCATCAGCGGCGTGGGTGTTGTTTTCGGGATAGGTTTGTCGGGTTGGGCGTTATAACCGGCGCGATGATATGGTGGTGGTTGTTTTCGGGTTCGGACGGTGGGGTTGGGTCGACAGATCAATAGCGGCAGCCGCCGGCGGCGGCTTCTTGCCGGCCGACGGCTGCGGTGTCACGGCGTCGGTTTTGGTTTGTTCAACTGTGGCCTGGGTTCGGTTCGCTCGGGTCGACTCAGTTTAGTTCCGATTCAGATCTTGGTTCAGCTTTCGGTTCAAGTTTGAAACATTTTTGGTTCAGTGTAAAAGTCTAAATGTTTGTTTCAGGTTCGGGCTAGGTTCGGTTAGATTCGTCGGCACCGGAAATGTGCGTTTGACTCGGTCAACACCGAGTCAACTCAGTCAAACCTGGTCAACACAGTCAACTGGTCAAACCCGGTCAACTGTTGGGTCAATGGGTCGACTAAGACTCGGTAAAAATTTAATTACGACGCGAAAATTTAATTATATTAGTTTATATATATTAATATATATATCGCGAAACCGAGCTCAAAACCGAATCGTAAACGATTAGATATCGCCAAAAAAGTTTAAAATAACAAAGATCCGACGTATAATATTCTCGTAAAAGTCAGAACCGACGTCGTTAAATATATAAATCGGAAATATTAATTGGCGAAACATTATATTGAACACAACGGAAAAGTAATATATATTGTTGCGTACATTGAAGATTGCATTTTGATAAATAAATCAACAACTAGTATTGTCGGGATCATCCGAAAACAGAGGAAACTCTGCCCGATTTTCGTCAAAATACGCGATACAAACACATTGAAATTCAAAGGCAAAGCATCCGATTCAAGCGATAGTTATAAAATATATATTGTTACGTATTTGTTTTGCCGACGCTATTATAACTTTCAACATTGAGCCGATAACATTTCAACGAGCACGATTACAAGATAACAAGATTCGCTAATCGACTATAAAATAAATAATATTTATTTATATTTAATTCAAAGTTGAAACTCGGAAACTATAATTCAAACATCGATTATTTATTCGAAAGATGATATAAAAATAAGTATATTGCTTATACTTATTTCGCAACGCCAAGATTTCCGAACGCTTTTACAAGATGAATACAAGGTGCGCATTATTTCAAACGAACGAATTCGGAAATCATATAACACAAATATAATTATATATATTCGAACGTCGAGATTTTGAATACCTTTATAAAATAAATATAGTTATTTTTATTTCGAACGTCGACGACTCGAATACTTTCGAAGGATTTTATAACAATAATATATATTGGTTATATTTGATTCAAACGCCTAAACGAAGTACAACGCAACTCTGCAAGACTATAACAAGCGTACGATGACATCGTTATTTATTATAAACGATGCGCCTGACTCTTGCTCGGATACGACATGTATTATCTATACGGATATATTTTCGAGTATATATACATTATATCCTATGAAAACTACGAAGAGTCATACTATTATCCGTCGACGTACATGACCACTAATACGATATCATGAAATATGGTTATGTTTATATGTAAACATATATTTCAAATCGCTTAAAAAGTAAATCGTTTCTAAGAAAACCATAAGTTGGTTAACCGAGTTAAGACAATGACAATTTCATAGAATCATATGAGTAACGATTCGGTAGAGCTCGGTTACACGTAGTTTAGCTACGTTATATCTAGAAACTTACAAGTATTCTGTTTTAGGAATACATTAGATTGCATGCTAGCAAGTCAAGTTGTGGAGACAACGCTATGGAATCACATTAAGCTAGCTTTGCACTAGAATATCAAGGTGAGTTCATAACCCCCACTTTTTACTGTTCTAAATTTTTATAAATATTTTCGGTGGTGGAAAGACATGCAAGTTTTGCAAAAGTACACAATGTTTCGATGAATGAAAATCATACAATTCTAAACCATGTTACAAACAGATTTCAATGAACTCAAATGGTTTACGAAAGCTTTATGCTAAACTTACCGGTTTTCATAGATATTCAAAGCTTTTCGAAACATGCATGAGTCTTATGACTAGTGATGGGATTGTCATAGTCACAACTAGGGGGCAAGGTCCCAATTTTTATTTATAACATGGGCTAGGCCCAATGACAAGAAAACATAGGCTAGGCCCAATAACACGGATAACATGAGAGCGGCCCAATAACACAGATTTATAACAATTGGTATGTAGCTATGGGATTAGATGATAACAGATCAGTGTGCGTAAGTAGGATGATGACAATAGTAACCATTAATCACGTATTGACAAAGGTGCAGAAGGTATAGATCTATCGAGTTTGAGACACGCTCCACTCCTGGTATGTTAACCGGTTAGGAGTGCTTTTGTGATCCCAATGATGTCAGGGTTGTCTCGGGTTGGTTACTTACTTATGGCACATAGGTCAGTGTATTAGCTACACACTAACAGATCCTTAGATTCCATAGGCATCCTACATACTATGATTTCAATACCGGTTTACAAAGATAGCAGAAAATATTTCAATACCGGTTTACAAAGATGACAGAAAACATTTCAATACTGATTTACTGATACGATTGAAAACATTTTATCACCGGTTTATAAACATAACAGTTATATGCATGGATTTGCAAACAACATGGAAAACATTTCAATACTGTTATACAGACCTGACATTTCAAATGCTTTGGGATACTATGATTCCACAAACCGGTTTTCAAATGCAAAATGTTCAAATGTTTTAAGATTCATTTGAAACGAAAACAAACAAACTATGAACTCGCCAGCTTTATGTTGACTTTTCGCATGTTCTTTCTCAGGTTACAATTATAATTATGGCACAGTTGGAATAGTGGAACCCATGGAGATTCGAATACTTAGCAGGCGTTCATTTATTAGAAGTCTTAGCACTCACGTTTGCTTCTGTTGTGCAATGAAGATACCAGTTTAGTTCACACCCAACTTTGATTTGAAGGAATTACAGGGGATGTGACAAGGGGTGCTCACTAGAAGTCTATCCCAAAACATTTATCTTTTTGCTGGTTTCTTATCTCTCACACAACCTATCAAGTACCAAGAGGCACTAAAAGATAATAGTTGGGTAGAAGCCATGCAAGAAGAGCTCATTCAATTTAAAAGACAACAAGTATGGGAACTTGCACCATTGCTAAAGGATGTATGTCCAATTGGCACAAAATGAGTCTTTAAAAACAAAACTAATGAAATGGGTATTGTTATCAAGAATATAGCTAGGCTTGTGGTTCAAGCTTATAGACAAGAAGAAGGCATTAACTATGATGAAATATTTTCTCCTGTAGCAAGATTAGAAGTTATTAGACTGCTCTTAGCCTTTGTTGCCAACCATAACATCAAGGTGTTTCAAATGGATATCAAAAGTGCATTCTAGTATGGTAAGATCAAATATGAGATATATGGTTGTCAACCTCCTGGTTTTGAAGATGCATTTTGATCCTGATCATGTCTTGAAACAAGCACCAAGAGCCTGCTATGAAAATACCTCCACTTTTCTCTTATCCATAGGTTTTACAAGAGGTAGAATTGATAAAACCTTGTTTTTAAAATGGAGAGGAAAAGATTTGATGCTTGTCCAAATTTATGTGGATGACATCATTTTTGGATCCACATGCACTGCCATGTGTGAAAAGTTCAGACAACTCATGGCAACAGAGTTTAAAATGAGTGCTATGGGTGAGCTCCAATGCTTTCTTGGTCTTCAAGTAAAGCAATTGCAAAATGGTACTTTCATTCATCAAAGTAAGTATGTCAAAGAACTACTTACAAAATTTGATATGAATGATTGTAAACCATGTAGCACACCCATGGCAACCACAAAGCTTGTCACTATTGATGACAAAGATGACTTGGTTGATCAAACTCTATATAGAAGCATGATAGGTTCTTTATTGTACTTAACTATATCAAGGCCAGACATCATGTTTGCAACATGTGTTTGTGCCAGATCCCAATCAGCACCTAGGAAGTCCAATCTCATTGCTATAAAAAGATATTCAGATACATAAAAGGTGCTCCCACACTTGGTATCTGGTATCCAGCTAATGGAATTATTGAGCTTTCAGATTATTTAGACAATGATTTTGCTAGATGCCACACCACAAGGATGTCAACTTCAGGAGGCTGTCAATTCCTAGGAAATTGCTTAGTGTCTTGGTAAAGCAAAAATGCAAGCAGCGGTATCAACATCCACATCAGAGGCTGAGTATATTGCTGCTGCAAGCTGCACTGCTCAACTCCTATGGCTTCAAAATTAATTGATGGATTTTGGTGTAACTGCTCTAAAGACTCCTCTCATGCTTGATAGTCAAGCAGCTGAAAACATCATAAAAAATCCAATATCTCATTCTACCACAAAACACATTGACATTAGACATCACTTTGTGAGAGATTGCTATGAAAAAGGTTTGATTTCTCTGCATCATGTTCCCACTAAAGATCAACTACCAAATATTCTTACCAAAGCATTAGATACATCTACCTTTAAAAGTCTGATATCTAGGATTGATATGCTAAACATGGAATAAAAACAAAATTTTGTTTTCCATGTGTAAATAGCATCAAAATGTTTTCAGAAAGTAAAAAAATCCATCCTTAAAAATAGCTAAAATTGAAATTTTTCAATAAATCTCTAAAGTCTACTCATAACCATTGTTTCTCCAAACCTCTGCTTGGTGTGAAAATCTATCCGTTGCTAAAAGTGTATCCTCTGTTCTACATCCACTGTTGGTGAAACCACTATTTTCCCAATCCACTGATAATCTATCCTCTGATAGTGTAAAATCACCAGTGTTCATTCCACTATTCAGAACCACTACTGTTTCTAAACAACTGTCTTCCATTATCCAACAGAGTTTACACGTGGACAAATGTTAGCCATCAGATCTTTTGAAAACCATTGCCACGTCAGCTTTCACTTTTTCCTTTATAAACCATGTTCCATCCAAACGGAGTTTTTCACTGCCATATTGAATTCAAAAATTCTCTAAAGCGGTTATCTCCTTCACTAACCCTCATTCACTCTTCAATCATGACTCTGAACATCAAAATTCCCCACAACTACCTTCCTATCCTCTAGAAAATAGGTAATAATGCTGCTTTTCATGAAATGATCGATGTTCTACGAACATCATCATACAAGGATATTCTACTTGTAAAGGCTCCAATATATGTGGACACACTTAGACAATTTTAGGTAAATGCTAAGGTTGAGATCCAAATCAAAAAGCCATTTGCTATTACGTCAAAGATTGGACAGTCTCTTGTCCAAATTTCTCCATCCACCATTTCCACCACATTTGGTCTAAATGACCTAAATGACTCCACTTCCTTCTTAAAGAAGGATTTACATGATCAATTCATTGAGCGTGGTTATGAAGGTCAAAGGACATGTATTACCATCTGTAAACATGGATTTCTTGCTGACGTGAAATTCTTTTTCCATACTTTACTGTTGTGTTTGTCAGCCAAGACAACTGCCTTCAATGAAATACCTTTAAACATTCAGTAACTGGATTATGCTATCTTAACAAAATCAAAATTTAATTTTTCCCAGTTATTGTTTTCTAACTTGATTGCAAACTATAACAACATTTCCAAAAATAAAGGTTTTTTATACACCCTAGGCTGTTGAGTTATCATCTTCAAAAATAAGTTTCTGAAACTGATTTTCAACAAGGTGTCATTTTTGAAATTGGCAGCCTTAAACATGAAACTTTTACAAGACTCTCTAACCAAAAGCCAAAGATTTTGATAACACAAGCAAAGGAGAATGAGCCAATTTTAGATACTAACACATCCATTGCGCAAACCTCTGTTGCTGAGCCCACTACTCCTGGTGAACATGGCACTATAATAAGTGTTGTGTAACCCCCACTAGAATCTACCAAAAGAAAACCTTCCAAATCAAAAAAGCTCTCCAAAAGGAAAACCAAAAAGGTAACTCTGGAAGATGAGATCCCAGAGGATATACTTGTGACAACACCAAAGTCACTTGAAACCACTTCTGCTAATTCCTCTTAGTAGATGGAACAAAGATCACCACCTAGCTAAAGTCCTCTTGATTCCTCACATAAGGAACAAATCCACAGGGACACCACATTATGAAGCTCATGATTCACTTGAATCAATCTTCCACAGCCCCTTTCCTAGGGCAATGTCTCTTTCTACACCACATCCCACTCCCACTTCTCCAATACCACCATGTAACACTTCGTAAATTCATGTCCAGTAATAAACAGACACATGTCTCTACTCTCAATTGTACCTCATTTTGGTTGAGAGGGACTATTTTTGTCAATAAATGAAAATATGAATGTGGAGGGACTAAAGGTGTCAACATAATGAAACTGTGCCTTTGAGCGACCCTTTAGGGTGTCTGTACTCTCAAATGAGCCACTTATTGGACGAAAGGGATCATTTGTGAATTTATATAAAAGAAAACGCTGATGACAACCACTGCTAAGCTAACCGCTGCTATACGCTAAACATTTCAAGGATTGATAGAAAACATTGATAACAATCACTGCTAAGCTAACCATTGCTATACGCTAAACATTTCAAGGACTGATAGAAAACGCTGATGATAACCACTACTAAGCTAACCACTGCTATACGCTAAAGATTACAAGGACCGATAGAAAACACTAATGATACATCCTCTGTTAATCTTCAGCAAAGCTTTGTTTTCAACAGAGCTTATCTATAGCAGCCCTTGGACATTTAAGCTTCAGCAGAGCTTAGACTTCAGCATAGGTTTGTCTTCAACAGATGTTAGCTATATCAGACCTTGGACAATTGGACTTCAGCAGAGCTTTGTCTTCAACAGAGCTTAGCTATAGCAGACCTTGAACATTTAGACTTTAGAAGAGGTTGTAGTATATCTTGGCTTGTTGCCCACACAAAGCTGCCAAAAACCATTAACCCAAAATCAGGGGCTTCAAAACTGCTATGCCACATTCTAGGACACTTGTCCTCAACCTCTAACTTCTACTAACACCTGGAACCACCTCCTTCAAGCTCCAACACTATAAATAGAAGTGTTTGCAACAATTTAAACTTGCACCTTCTTAAAGATAATAATCCTCTCATCACTTCTAGAGATTCCTGGTCCTTAGGAGTTTCCCATTCAAGTTTATTTTCATATGAGGATGACTTGTAAGTTCTCCTTTCAGCTATATTTTCGGTTTATTAGGCTATTAAAGCCAAAAGTCAAGCGATCTCGATAATTGCTTTGACTTCTGGTTTAGACCTTATGGTCTAGCCATACATGGCTACGTGGTTGTAGTTAGGTAGGTGTTGATCCCTCAAAAGGGCACCCCCCGAAAATCACGTTTACTAGGTAAATTAACGAGTTAAAATTTTAATGTTTAAAAAGTCAAATGGGTCAGATTTCATGAATGTTATAATCTGATTATATATATGTTCTAAAATACGTTTTGACGCTTAAAAAGTTGGTAATAATTATTAGAACAAGTGGGAACATGTTCGGCTTGTCAATTCCAGTCTCAAGGACGGTTCGCAACTGAAAGTCGCAAAGTTTGACTTCTCCTTAGACTTTCGATTTTGACCCGCTTTAGATCAGTTTGCTACTGATTTAAGGTTGCATTATGATCATAATTTAATGTAGCATAGCCCTATGAGGTTATAATACGTGATCATAATCGTATTCTGAGTTTTTCTACAAGTTTCGATATTATGCCATACTTTGGCCGAAATGTCCTTTTTTGCAAGAAATAAGGTTTTAATCAATAACAAACTTGCAAATGACTTATGTACTGATATGTTAATGTAATTAACATATTTTGAGGTTCTTAAACTGATCATAAACTGAGTTTTCATATAAGATCGTAAAATGTCGTTATTTAATGACCAAAACGCCCTTTGGCGCATATTTTGATTTTAAAACCTTAATGGTCATATAAGTTGATAACCTACTGATGTTACAACTTATTTAAAGTATATTGGCATATAGAACTTGTTTATAACTGGCTTATATGCGTACAATTAAGCTTATGTAACTAATTTAGTAAGTTTACCGAAACGGGTCAAATCTTATCATTTTTACTTCAAATTCCATAATGTATATTGCTTACCCATATTATACAAGTCTTAGTAATTGCTGGATTTAAACCTCATTCTATTCCGGTGATCGCTTAATCAAGCGTATCATACAGTTTTCATTAATTTAAGTTATCAGATCCAAGTCTACGACTTAAAAAGGACCGGTTGACATTTTAATTGGTTATTTAAACCATTCATTCCAGATTAGGACCTTCCGGTAAATTTCAAACAACCTTAGTTAATTGGTTACGGCTTAGCTATTTATAATTCTTGCATATTAAAACGAGTTTTAGCCTAGGTAAATACGATTAACCTATTTTCCTATACGGGTTTGGGATACGGTAAATTATTACCGCTTGGTTGGGTATGGGATCATATGTCGGATTGTGACTAGAAAATCCGCATAACTCGTTTTAATATGTTTTGTTTGATAACTAAAACATTGGGGGTTAATGTAACACCTCCTAAATCGTGTCCAATAGTAGAGTGACATGTGTTGTATTTTAAATTTAGTCTATTAAAGACTAATAAGGACTAAAGGTATCAACATGCTCAAACTGAGCCTCTGAGTGACTGTCCGATGTCAACATGCATAAATAACAGCCTCTGAGTGACTGATATGTCAACATGCTTAAAACTTGGCCTCTGAGTGACTAATATGTCAACATGCCCAAACTCTGAGTGATATCGGAGTCAACATGCTTATAGTGAGCCTCTGAGTGATCCTTTACGAAGTCCTAACTCTCATACGTGCCATTTGATAGACGAGAGGGTTCAATTCTATAAATATGTGAAAGTTGGATAATGGAGGGGTTAAAAGTGTCAACATGTTAATTCAGACCTCTGAGTGACCTTTTAACGAACCGAGAGCTCGACAATGTCCGGGCATAATCCTGGGTACGCCAATTAGTGTCTACGGAGGGCTAAATATGCTAAAAAGGTGTTTTAGATGGTTTTAAGGGTGTTTAATAAGTTGAGGGGCTAAATGTGGCAATTTTGAAAACTGACATGAGGCGCTCGCGGGGCGCGAGAGGCCTGTATCTACAGAAAATTAACTTGGAAACATACAAAGGTGCCAAAAACCATTAAATCGAAACCAAGGACTTTTAATCAGCTGTGCCACGTTTTGGGGTACTTGTAAGCTCCCTCTTACACCCCTTAACACCTGGCATCACCTCCTTTGAGTTTTCCAACTATAAATAGGTGCTCAAGTTCACCATTTGAACTTGCACTTTTCTCATTTTCAACTCTTCTCCCTCCTCTAGAAGTTCTAGAAGTTCCTGACTGAAAGAAGCATCTAACTTAGTTCTCTTGCATTCTAGGAACCTCTTGTAAGTGTTCCTTGCTCTTGCATTTTCGTTTATAGGCTTTTATAGCCAAAAGTTAAGCATTTTAAGGAAAACGCTTTGACTTTCGGTTAAGACCATTATGGTCCAGCCATTGTTCGTAACGAACATGGCTAAGTGATCGTAATAAGGTAGGTGTGAGTCCCTATAAAGGGCACCTCCTAAAGATCACGTTTGTAGACCAATTGACGGGTCAAAGTTAAGTTACTAAAAAGTCAAACATGCCATTTTTTTGAAAAATCATAAATTGATCTTATATATGTTATGAAACTTGTTTTGACACTTAAAAACGTTGGTAAGAATTATTAGAACATGTAAGAACATGTTCGGCTCGTCAATTTCAGTTCTAGGGTCGGTTCGCAACCGAAAGTCGTGAAGTTTGACTTCTTCTTTGACTTTCGATTCTAACCTGATTTAGATTAGTTAGCTACTGATCTAAAGTTGCATTAAGATTGTAATATAATGTAGCATAACCCTCTGAGGTTATATTACATGAGCATAATCAGAATCTAAGTTTATGCGCAAGCTCCGTAATTATGCCATTTATGACTAGAATGCCCTTTTTGCATAAATCAAGGTTTTAATGATAATGAACTTGAAAATAAGTTTTCTACTGATATAATATTATAAGTAGGACTATTTGGGATGTCAAACCATATTATAAACTGAGTTTACAAGCAGGTCCTTGAATTATGTCGATAAATGACGATTTAGCCCTTGTGGCTCATACAATAGTTTTAATCAAATCTTTTCAAGGTAAATCTTTTACCTACTGATATGTTATATTAAATAACATATCTAAGACATTCTAATCTTACCCTAACATCAGTTCTCATAAAACATCGCATAAAACATCATTTTACGACATAAGCGCCGTTTCGCCGCATAGTATGGTTTTAAACCATATTAATTGACCAAGACTCGTTACCTACTGATTTTAAAACTTACTTTAAAAATATTTACAGTAGGAACATCATATAAACTCAGAATCCCAAATAATTTATAAACATTGTGTAAAATGATCAAAATGCCCCTTCGGTACATAGTTTGGTCATAAAAGAAAAATTACACATGTAATTGATATCCTACTGATATTATATCATAAATAAGTTATTTTTCCAGAATACTTATAGTTATAACATTAAATTATATTCAAGTTCCTTTTATACAATATGAAATTACCAAAACGCCCTTATGAGGCATAGTTTCATTTTAAAACCACAACGGGAATACAAGTTGATATCCTACTGATATTACAACTTATTTAAAATATAATGGCATATAGAACTTGTCCATGACTTATCCAGTTACCCGATATCGCTAATATGCGTACGTTTAAGTATATGTAACTATTTTTTACTAAAATTAACTGAAACGGGTCTAACCTTATCATTCAAGTCTCAAAATCCAGAATGTTTATAGTTTATCCATATTACACAAGTTAAAGTACTTGTTGGGATTAAACAACATTCTATCCAATCATCGTTTAATCTAGCATTGTACGTTTTGATCAAGTACGCTAGTCGGTCTAAGTCTATGACTTAAATAAGACCATTAGTATTTAATTGGTTAGCTTATGCCATAATCCAGACTAGAGACATTCCGATAAATGCTATCTGCACTTAGTACTTTTGTGTACGGCTGAGTTAATAAATCTTGCGTTTAAACGAAGACTAGCTCAGGTAAATACTCTCGACTTATTTCCCCTGTACGGGCTTGGGTTACGGTAAACTATTACCGCTTGGTCGGAAATGGGATCAATCGAATGCCGGACTGTGGCTAGTAAATCCACATATTCTGTTTTAATCAGTTTTGTTTTATAACTTAAAGATCGGGGGTTAACTACCGTGTCCTAGATATCCTCGGCTCATTACATTAGTTAATGGCCACGACCTTAGCGCGGGGTGTAGGCATACACCCGACAGAAGCTCAAATGCAATTACCCAAGATGTTGGGGATAAGTCCTCTGTGAGTTCGTAAGTGGTGTGTAGTTAATCATGTCTCGATTTTCGCACTGGGCCCTGTATGTATGGACAAACATGTGAATCTGTTAACAAGGTTGCAACGTCAACTTTCCCAAGTTATAAAAAGATTTTGTGTTGATATGCACTTAAAACATATCCTCAAGTGTTTTCAAAATGAGTCAGTTGGGTGTATTTACCAGTGAAAGCTGACGTATTTTCAAAAGACTGAGCTTGCAGGTACAATACGAAATAGGCTGGAAGTGCTCAGTAGTGATAAGAGGATATTGCAAATCCTGCCTAAAGTCTGTTTTACATTCTTTCTTTGTACGTTTTATGATCCGCCTATGGATCTTCTATTACGAGCCTGTATATATTATTTTGTATTTAGAACATTTGGTTTGTAATATTCCCCACCCGGGCCCATCGGTGTTTGATTGGCTGTGGAAAGCTGGGGTGGGACAGGTTAGTATCAGAGCCAACGTTTGAGAGAATTAAACGCTATCCTTCTTGTGTTTAATCTCAAACTTACATGAGCACATTCCTTAGACTTCCGAGTCTAGGCATTGAGCTAGGATTATTCATTTCGTTATGAAGTTATTAGTATTGTTTTTGAATTGATTTTGACATTAAAATGCTGCCAAGAGTGAGAGGACGAGGAAAAGGACCCACGAGGGGAGGACCATCAGGACACATCCCTCCACATCCCCATCACCTGAACCCTTATGAGGACTCGGGAGATTCATGGCCATTTGTCCAACATTCGCCACCCTACACTCAAAGTTCTTACTACTCATACCATTCACACAACTCTCACCACTCCCATCACTCTCATCATTCTTACCATGATGAGTTTAATCCAAACCAATACCTAAATACACCTCCAGCCGATCAAAATCAGTTAGACCAACCAAACCCCATGGACGAAGACTCCGACCCGGAGATGCCATCGTCGGGATCGAACACGCATCCCATAGAGATCTCATGCGATTCAAACTCTTACACCGGATCGCCATATCAAGGTCCTAACGAATGGGACCAATATTGGAGCCAATTTACCTTCGCCAACACTCCTTCCCACCACTCTCAACCACCCCCTATACAAGCAGACGTTCATATGGAACCGGTGGTCCAACCTGAACCACCA
Organism: Scalesia atractyloides; assembly: GCA_947069175.1. Lineage (NCBI taxonomy): Eukaryota > Viridiplantae > Streptophyta > Magnoliopsida > Asterales > Asteraceae > Scalesia > Scalesia atractyloides. The sequence goes on along the minus strand of CAMTDV010000116.1, from coordinate 12,592,843 downwards.
AGGAGGAAGCGTGGAGCACGTATGTTGGTACGTTCAGGACAAAGGTCGGGATCGCTGCCACCTTTGCCCAACTCCTACCCCACAATTCAAGAGGACCCACAAATGGGTGGACCCTCTAATGTTTCACCTATGGTGGAACCAACACCAACACCAACACCAACACCTACGGTTCAACCACCACCATCGGGTTATAATAACCCAATCCCCACATATCTAGACATGTATGGATATGATCCTTTTAACCCGTCTACACCAATTAATTACCAAGCATGGTCGCATGACCCTTACATGCAAGCGGTCATGCATAATGCACTTTACCCATCTCCTTTCCCACCTGCTTATCCACCTACCGGATATCCAAGTTATGGGTATTAGTACTCTAGTATACCGCAACCACAACCACAACCTCCACCGCCACTCAAGGCCATTAATGAGGCCTTGGAACGAATGAAAGAAATGCAACAACAAGCAGAGAAAATGGAGAAGAGACAAACAATTTCTTCAAGAAACTCTCCTAGTTGGTCAAAGGAAAGAAAGACGAGTGAAATCTCTTCTAATAACTTATGTTAGTCCCTGCGAGGACATTGTTATTTCTTTAGTCCCTGTGTGGACATTTTTATTTCTTTAAAGTCCTTGCATAGACAGTTTATTTCATTGTTTCTAGTATTTTAATTTCTATTTGGAATTAATATATACATATATATATATTCATCCTTTTCAAGCGAGCGTCTCGATTTTACTCGAAATTTATGCTCTGCTGTATAATTCCAGAAAACCTTAATGGAGTTGAGTATGCCAAGTGGCACAGACCACACATTGGCCAAAGAATTAATAGTTAAAGATAAAGGGCCTTCTATCAGGATAGTTAAGGGAAGTTATCCTCTATCCAGAGGTGGTGAACTAGGTTCAAGCCTCCAAGGTCATTAAGGTCCAACGTGATCGGGACCATTAATCAATCATTAAGGTACTCTTATGTTAACATTAAGGAATGTACATAATCCTGGTAGTGTGACTTGAGGAACCACACTAGCCGGCTAGGTAAAAAGACTATGTCCTAAGACCTATTAAATACCCTTTGTGATCAATGTGATCCCGGCTAAAGTCATCAATGTGATGACAATTGTAGGCCAATGTGCCATACATCTATTATGATGTAGGCTGATATGCCATGAAATACATCTGTTATGATGTAGGCTGATATGCCATGAAATACATCTGTTATGATATAGGCTGATATGCCATGAATTACATCTGTTATGATATAGGCTGATATGCCATGAGTTACATCTGTTATGATGTAGGCTGATATGTCATGAATTACGTCTGTTATGATGTAGGCTGAGATGCCAAGAATTTCATCTGTTATGATGCAGGCCAGTGTGCCTAATTTTTATGTCCAACGTGACAGGCCAATGTGCGAATTATTATGTCCATTAGTGACAAGCCTAGGAGCTAGATAATTGTCTGAATGACAATGACAGTTGTGACATTACGATCTACTGTCTAATAATATATGGACTACGTCCAGATTGTAATTTGCCTATGATGGTCCTATTAAGACCTAGGCCAAATATAGATATGATAAGCCTAAGAATTGTGATGTTATTCACACTAGTTTGATTAGGCGATGGATTGTTATATCCAATTATTTAAAGCCAATATGGTTGTTATACCATGGCTAAGAGGAATTTTTGTTTGATGTTTAGAGCCAAAGCTTAAAATGGTAAACCCGGACGAGGCACAAAGTAGCCACCGAGAGATTTGCTCTAACAAGGCTGAAAATATGGCCATTAACAATGATGATTTCCAAGCTCGCATAGATGTAGCTGTGGGAAAGGCCATGGAAAAGGCCATAGAAAAACTTAGGGAGTTGAGTGCTACTCGATCCAGACCCTTATCTATTCCACCATCTTCAGCTCATAGGGAGAGCAAAGTTCACTCTTCAAATACGAAGAGTGAACTAAAGAAACTGGATTTTGCTGATAGGACCCGTTCTCTTAAGCCGGATGTACCTACAATACTTTGTCTCCTGTAAGCCCCAGGACTTTAATGGGTAGAAAGGAGATGTAGAAGCTTTGAAGTGGCTTGACGAGATGGAGACAATAGTGGATATCAACGTCTGTGCTGATAAGGATGTGGTTAAGTATGTATCACAGTCCTTTAAGGGCGATGCTCTAATCTGGTGGAAAGCCATGATCCAGTCTACAGGTAAAATACACCTGTATAATTTGGGATGGTCCAAGTTTGTGGACCTTGTTAAGGAAACTTACCGTCCACCCCACGAGGTGGAAAAGATAGAGTCAGACTTTCTGATTCTCACAATGAAAAACCTAGATTGTCGGAAGTATGTTTCCGATTTCAACTCCCTATCTAGGTTAGTTTTTATCTGATTACCCCAGAACCGAAACGCATTGCGTGTTTCATCAATGGGCTAGCGCCCGGGATAAAGGGCATGGTAAAGGCTGCTCAGCCTAGTACCTATAGGTCCGCTGTGACCTATCCCTCTCCCTCACCTTAGATTTAGTGAGGCAAAAGTCAGTAAAGAATGAGACTGACGGGAAAAGAAAAAGGGAGGAGGATAACTCCCAAGGATTTAAAAAGAAGGGAACATTTGGGTTCAAAAGGAACCAAGATAAGTCGGGTGTAACGCCGACATGTAAAAATTGCAACCGTAAGCATTGGGGACAGTGTAGTATTGATCCAAAAACTACACCATGTGGTATCTGTAAGAAAAGAGAGCATAAAACCTTAGAATGTAAGGATCTTAAGAATGCCGTCTGCTACAACTGTAATGAAAGAAGGCATATTAAATTCAACTGCCCCAAGAACCCCAAAAGTAATGATGCAAAGCCTGGAGAGGCCAAGAAAGGGAATGCTCGTGCCTTCCAGATGAATGCTATGGAAGCCGTTAATGACAATTGACGTCATAACAGGTACTTTCCTCATCAATGATGTATATGCTAGAGTTCTCTTCGATTCGGGTGCTGATAAATCTTTTTTGATCATAAGTTTAGTAAACTATTAAACTTGCCCATAAGAACTCTAGATAAAACTTATGAGATAGAACTTGCTGATGGAAGTTTAGAATCAGCATCTTCCATTCTCGATGGATGTTCTATATCCATTAAGAATCATTCTATTTCTGTCTCTCGTTTGCCAATGAAATTGGCGGGGTTCGATGTAGTTTTAGGCATGATTGGTTATCTCATAACCAAGCCTGCATTGCCTGCGATAAGAAACTCATCGAAATTAAAACCCCATCCGGTGAAATGATCACCGTCCCTGGAGATTCACACTATGGATTGCCAGACAAGGTGTCGTTATTTAAGGCATCCAAGTGTTTAGGGAAAGGTTGTGTCATTTACATGGCACAAGTCACTATCAACGAATCTAAGCCAAACATTCAAGACCTTCTAGTTATTTCGGAGTATTCCGATGTCTTTCCCAAAGAACTACCAGGCCTACCTCCAGACAGGCAAGTAGAATTTAGAATCGATATCCTGCCAGGATCAGGACCTGTTGCCAGAGCTCCATGTAGGCTAGCACCGGCAGAAATGAAGGAGTTGAGGACACAATTAGATGAACTCTTAGAGAAAGGCTTTATACAGCCTAGTTCCTCACCTTGGGGAGCTCCTATTCGTTAAGAAGAAAGACAGTTCAATGCGGATGTGCATTGACTACCGTGAGCTAAACAAGATAACAATCAAGAACCGTTATCCATTGCCCAAGATCGACGATTTATTCGACCAACTTCAAGGGGCGAGTTATTTCTCCAATACTGATTTAAGATCTAGATATCATCACCTGAAGGTTAGAAGTGAAGATGTTCCTAAAACCACCTTCAGGACTAGATATGGTCATTTTGAATTCTTGGTGATGCCTTTTGGGCTCACAAATGCACCTACAGCATTCATGGATCTCATGAATAGAGTCTGCAAACCATATTTAGATAAGTTTGTCCGTGTCTTCATAGACGACATACTTATCTACTCTCGTGATCAAGCTGATCACGAGAAACATCTTCGGTGAATCTTAGATCTACTAAGGCAAGAGAAACTATGTGCTAAGTTCTCTAAGTGTGAGTTTTGGCTTAGAGAAGTCCAATTTCTTGGACATATGGTGAGTGAGCATGGTATCCAAGTGGATCTCGCCAAAATTGAGGCCATAATGAATTGGGAAGTACCCAAAACCCCACCAAAGATTCGTAGCTTCTTAGGATTGGCAGGTTATTATAGGAGGTCCATTGAGAACTTTTCGAGGATAGCCACTCCTTTGACTACCTTAAACCGTAAGAATATTAAATTTAATTGGGGTCCGAAACAACAATAATCCTTTGAGATTCTTAAACACAAGTTATCTCTACCTGAGGGTATTGAAGAATTTGTAGTCTAATGTGATGCATCGCACACTGGCATGGGCTGTGTGCTAATGCAAAAAGGCAAAGTGATTGCCTATGCATCACGTCAATTAAAGGTGCATGAGATGAACTACACCACCCATGATTAGAACTGGGTGCCGTTGTATTCGTACTAAAGTTATGGAGACATTACTTATATGGCACAAAGTGTATTATGTACACATGCCATAAAAGACTCCAGCATCTGTTCAATCAGAAGGAATTGAACATGCGACAACGCCGATGGATAGAAATGCTTAATGACTATGATTGCGAGATTCGCTACCATCCAGGCAAGGAAAATGTAGTTACTAATGCCATAAGTCGCAAGGAACAGGTTAAACCTATAAGGATTAATGCACAAAGCATTGAGCTCAGAAATAGCTTAAACGGGAAGCTATTAGTTGCGCAAAAGCAAGCTCTATTAGAAGCTAATGCTCCTTATGAATGATTAGGTGGAACTATTGATCAGTTAACGCCTAGAAAGGATGGAATCCTTAGATTTAATGATAGAATCTGGGTTCCAATCTTTGGGGGACTTAGAGATCTAATCCTCCAAGAAGCGCATAGTTCCAGATACTCAGTTCACCCGGGAGGTGACAAGATGTATCAAGATCTGAAAACGAATTATTGGTGGATAGGTTTGAAGAAATCCATAGCCACTTATGTAGCTAAGTGTCTGACGTGTTCGCAAGTTAAGGCCGAACATCAGAAGCCGTCAGAATTTCTACAACAGCTTGAAATTCCCACTTGGAAATGGGAAATGGTAACAATGGACTTGATTACCAAGTTACCTAAGACCAAACGTGGTAATGACACGATTTGGGTTATAGTAGATAGGCTGACTAAGTCAGCACATTTTTTGCCAATTAAAGAAACGTATAATTCTGACAAATTGGCTAAGTTGTATGTGGACAAGATTGTGTCCCTACATGGTGTGCCAGTATCTATTGTATCTGATAGAGATACTAGATACACATCTCACTTTTGGAAGAGCTTCCAACAATCTTTAGGCACAAGATTAAACTTTAGTACGGCTTACCGTCCGCAGGCTGATGGTCAAAGTGAGGATTTTATCCAGACATTGGAAGACATGCTTAGGGCGTGTGTGATTGAGTTAGGTGGAAGTTGGGATGACCACTTACCCCTAATAGAATTCTCCTACAATAATAGTTATCATACGAGCATCAAGGTTGCTCCTTTTGAGGCCTTGTATGGGAGAAAGTGCCGAACGCCCGTGTGCTGGTTGAAGTTGGGGAAGCCCAACTATCAGGACCGGAGATTGTCCTGGAGACCACGGAAAAGATTGTACAAATTCGTGATCGTCTCAAAGCTACCCGAGATAGGCAGAAGAGCTATGCTGACAAGAGGCGAAAACCTATTAAGTTCCAAGTAGGGGACAAATTCATGCTAAAGGTATCACCCTTGAAAGGTGTGATGCACTTCGGGGAAGAAGGGCAAGTTAAGCCCAAGATATATCGGACAATTCGAGATAGTCGAATGTGTCATAGCTTATAAGCCTAGATTGCCAGAGGAGCTTAGTGGAATCCATGATGTGTTCCACATTAGTAACCTTAAGAAATGTCTAGCCGATGAGTCACTAGCAATGACACACAAGGATGTGCAAATTGATGAAAACCTGAGGTTCGTTGAGAAAACGATTTCGATCGAGGATCGACAGGTTAAGAAGCTCAGACGGAAATTGATACCTATAGTAAAGGTTAAATGGGATGCCTTTAGAGGTCTCGAGTATACATGGGAGGTTGAGTCCAATATGCGGCAAAAGTACCCCCATCTTTTTGAATAAAATCTGGAGGTCGAGATTTCTTATAGGGGTGAGGATGTAACACCTCGTAAAATCGTGTCCAATAGTATAGTGTTGTATTTTAAATTTAGTCTATTAAAGACTAATAAGGACTAAAGGTGTCAACATGCTCAAACTGAGCCTCTGAGTGACTGTCCGATGTTAACATGCAAAAATACCAGCCTCTGAGTGACTGATATGTCAACATGCTTAAGACTTGGCCTCTGAGTGACTGATATGTCAACATGCCCAGCCTTTGAGTGATATCAGAGTCAACATGCTTATAATGATCCTCTGAGTAATCCTTTACGAAGTCCTAAATCTCATACGTGCTATTTGATGGACGAGAGGGTTCAATTCTATAAATATGTGAAAGTTGGATAATGGAGGGGTTAAAAGTATCAACATGTTAACTCATACCTCTGAGTGACCTTTTAACGAACCGAGAGCTCGACAATGTCCGGGCATAATCCCAGGTACGCCAATTATTGGCTACGGAGGGCTAAATATGCTAAAAAGGTGTTTTAGATGGTTTTAAGGGTGTTTAATAAGTTGAGGGGCTAAATGTGGCAATTTTGAAAATAGATATGAAAACATGATTAACCTTGTTTTGAAGATGTTGATAACATTGAAAACATGATATTTTAGAGGAAACTACTGCAAAATTTTTCTAAAATATAATTATGATTAACCATGTTTAATCAAGTCTTTTTAAAGTTAAAAATGGATTAGTGCCCCTAAACATGTTTATACAAAGTTTTGGTGGAAAGATTAATGTTAAAATAAATAGAGTTTCCATGATATATATATATATATGAACATGAATATTTGTGTTCATTATGTGTCTTTAGTAGAAGTATATAAGAAACTTGTATAACTAAATACCAAGTGAAATAATACACTACAAATTCAAAGGGACAAAAATATGACATAATAAATATATACACAGAAACACATATACATATGTTACAAGGATGCATGGATAAAACACAAGAAATACATACACTTTACCCTTGACGAGGATGTGGAACAAATCGGACAAACTGACGATCGGATAAGTTATAATATATATACATAGATTGGACGGAATATATATATATATTTTAACAAGGCTCGGTAAAAATATACGAATTCAGACAAATAATCAAAGAATATATATATTTTATCATCGTACAAAGAATATATATATATATTACAAGTCGATCTTGAAAATATATTATTTTTAAGAAGCCTAGAGATACATATATCTTACTAGAAAAAAATCAGAAAAAAGCTAAAAATCACTAATTAAGGATGCTTTAATCATTAAGTACAAATATGTTATATGTATAAATACTTATACGTACAAATACGTGCTTACATATACATTTAGAAAAATATAAAATTGCAAGTATTATACATCTATATGCGTATACGAACAAATACAACACAAGTATCTAATTTAAAAGTGTATTAGTAAGTATATACACATGGATGCACGTATACATACAAAATAAACAATGAATACATGGATTGAACATGCATATATATACATGTGTACTTATCCAAAAACACTGTTAAAAAAATTATTTTTAACAAAGCATCTAAGTCGAAAATATATATATTTATCTGGGAAAAATCATTATATATATAGGATAAGGATCCGTTAGGAACTACCCTTTTATTGCCAGAACCGCAAGAGCCAATGTGAACACAACCAAAAATACCTAAAAAATGTAAAAAACACAAATTATTTTCAATATTGTTTTTTAAAAAATCGCTATATTTCGTCACTAAAAAAATTCAAGTAACAATTATTGATGCACATGTGCATATGTATCATTTCTTTGACAAATTGTATAATACATGTCAGCATTAGACAAATGCACTTTCATTTACACTACTATCCATAATACACTAATTTTTACATTACCAATATTAGAAATGCACATGTGCATCATTATGTATGCACATAAAATAATGTGTTTTGGTACACTACTTTGAATACACTTTCTCTTTCATCTATCATACCATCCATGATACACAACCATTACCTCCTACCATCCATAACACAATCCCATTGCCTCCTACTATCCATAATACAATACCATTACCAATATATATAATATTTTCACTTTATGCACATGTACATCAACATCCTACATACCATCCAAACAACATATCATAAAATGACAAAAATAACCAAACCATCAACTACTAGATATAACTAACCAAAAAACATGTATATGGGCCTACTTCATCATTCAAAATCACCAAGTTTTTGTACTAAAACACGTTATATCATGTTTATACATAATTAAACACATGTGCATTTTTAGTATTGGTAATGTAAAAAGTAGTTTATTACGGATGGTAGTGTAAATGAACGTGCAATTGTCTAATATTGGTAATGTATTACAGAATTTGTCCAAGAATTGATACATATGCACATGTGCATCGATAATTATTACTCGAAATTTTTTCTGGTAACGAAATATAGAAATTTTTTAAAAAAATAAAAAAATTGTGTGTGTTTTTTAGATTTTTAGGTATTTTTTGTGTTCACATTGGTTCTTTTTAAAAAATATTAAAAAAAGAATTTTTGTGTGTTTTTTAGATTTTTTAGGTATTTTTTTGTGTTCACATTAGTTCTCGCAATAAAGGTGGTTGTCGCATGAACACTACTATATATATATATATATATATATATATATATATATATATATATATATATATAGCAGAAAGATCCGTTAGGAACCACCCTTTATTGCGAGAACCAATGTGAACACAACCAAAAGTACCTAAAAAATAAAAAAACACACAAATGTTTTTGAATATTTTTTTTTGAAAAAATCGTTATTTTTCATAAATAAAAAAACAAAAAAATATTTGAGTAACAGTTATCCATGCACATGTGCATATGTATCATTTTTTTTGACAAATTTCATAATATATTACCAATATTAGACAATTGCACTTTCATTTACACTATAATCTATAATACACTACTTATTACATTAACAATATTAGAAATATACTTGTGGATCTATATGTATGAACATGATATAACGTGTTTGTTACACTTCTTTGAATACACGTTCTCTTTCATCTCATATCATCCATAATACAATACCATTATCTTTTATCATCCATAATACAATACCGTTACAAATATTTCACTTTATTACATATATATCAACACCCTTTATACCATCCAAACAACATAATATATCATAAAGTGAGAAATATAACCAAACCATCAACCACTAAATATAATTAAGAAGAAAACATGTATACGAGCCTACTATATCATTCAAAATCACATACTTTTTGTACCAAAATACGTTATATCATGGTTATACATAATGATGAATATGTGCATTTTTAATATTAGTAATGTAAAAAATTAGTATATTACGGATGGTAGTGTAAATAAACGCGCAATTGTCTAATATTGGTAATGTATTACGGAATTTGTCCAAGAAATGATCCATATGCCCATGGCATCGATAATTGTTACTCTAAATTTTCTTGTGTGACGAAAAATAGCGATTTAAAAAAGATATTATAATAGATTTTTTTAGGTTTTTTTTTGTTCACATTAGTTCTCGTGGTTCTCGCAATAAAGGTGGTTCTCCCATGAACCATATATATATATATATATACACACACACACTTGGACTTAGTCAAAGTTCCATGATAATAGGATTATAAAAAAGAAGAATATATTTTAGATAATAAAATATATTGTTTATACCAAAACAAAGACAATCGTGTGAGATATGAGGACATACAAACGGGTGAGGCCCAGACATCATACACACAACGATGAGGAATTGTGTGGGACACGAAAATATACAAGGGGTTAGGCCCCATTCACAAGCAAACAAGGATACAAATATGTCTCTCTATGTCTTTCTGTCTCTCTCTCTCTCTCTCTCTATATATATATATATATAGGGTGAGGTTGTTGTAAGAAAATATAAAAGTGTGAGAAGGATAAGAAAGAATCTAAATCATTAGATATCTAATCAAATGGTTGAGATATTGATGACAATCTTGTAAATAGTGTTGACTATAAACTAATTAATTTTCTAGATTAAGGTATAAAGGTAAATTTAAAATTTTTAAATTAAGAAACTAACATTAATGCACATGCAAGTTTCCCCCATCTTTTTTAAACGTCAATAATCTTTTATACGTAACTCTTTTTAAAAAAACAAATTACACAATAATAATGAGTGTTTTTTATCTTTTATATGAGTACCATATTGATATACTTATGTAGAGAAAAAAATTACGTCTCGCTTGGATGTTTTAGTCCATGGTTTTTTTTTCAATGTTCACACAATGGTATTTTAATTGTAGGGTGTTATTTCTGTTATATTTCTGTTCTTCATAAGATGTATGCCTTCAATATACATGTTGTTGTGTTTTTATGAGTTAGGGTGTTAAACATGTTATATTTAATGTGAGGACAAAGTTCCTCGATTTATTAGGGTGTTATTTCTGTTATATTCAATGTTAGGGTGTTCTTTATAAGATGTGTGCCTTTAATATACATGTTGTGGTGTTTTTATGAGTTAGGGTATTATTTCTGTTATATTTCTGTTCTTTATAAGATGTATGCCTTCAATATACATGTTGTCGTGTTTTTATGAGTTAGGGTGTTATTTCTTTATAAGATGTATGCCTTCAAATTCGAAAATCCCTACAATAACTGCCAAAAATCGGTTACATATATTCATTCCATAATTAGATTTTATTAAATAAATTACACTTATACCCTTAAACTACCAAAATAAAAAGTGACACGTGTCACCTCCAAAATCTTTCTTATCCTTCTCGTATTTTTATATTTTCTTACATGAACCTCTACCTACATATATATATATATATATATTGAAACGGCATCAGGAGAGAAAACGGTGCAAATGTGAAAACAATGAGAAAGGATCTTGGTCGAACACGTGGCACGGGGGCGCTAAATGATATGCAGGGCACAATTGTCATTGTCCAGGTTTCGCTCAATAAATGACGTTATAATTACTTTAAAAAACCCATCAGATATCACGTTTTGTTCTTCATTCTTGTTTAAATGCCGTCTTATTTTCAAAGTAGTATTTTTGAAAATGTCTTTATGTTTCAGTGTCCTTATATTCAATATTTGGCATTTCCATTATTAATTTTAATTGTCGTCTGGGTTCTAATATATGATTGTTGTTTACGATCAATTCCGTTTTACACCTGGTTATGTATATCTGATTAGTTGTAAATATTGGTGTTAATTTGTAAACATCAGTTCTTACTATTTGTTAATTGTTCAACTTATGGCGTTTTCATTAACATGTTTTAGGAAGTCAGTAAATCAGTTATTCTTATTGTTTATTATTCAACCAATGGATTTTTTATTATAGCATTTTATTAAGAAACAAGTAGATGCAATAGTCTAAACCAAATACATTAGTCAACATGAAAATTATAAAATGAAAGCAATTCATGGCGTTTAAGTTAATCTACATATTCCTCCATCCTTTGTTCTATTCTCCTGAACCCTATTTATATAATTCACTAATTCTTGCTGCCCCTAATTGCAAAAATTTATTTAAAGATTTGATCATTTTCTTCTGTTTTCATTTTTGCTATGCAGCAAAATTTTTGCAATGTATTTGATCCTGAGGTCATTTAGCTGTCTATGTTGTAGGTCATTTGGGCATTTTCTTTTGCCATACCACATTCCCAACAAGCCAACTGCCCTATATACGTTTCCATATGCCTTATTGCAAAAATCTCACAGTCAATCACGTAAGACACTGTCCTCAAATCCATTTTTTTTCTGACAATAGGCGTCGTCTTCATGATCATAGCCATCGGGTGTTTTTGAAAGTAGTTTGCAAAAGCATCTTGCTGCAGTTTCACATTTTTACATATATTAGTATCGCGTTTTGTCAACATAGTTTCTACGTACAAGGTTTTTAAGATACTTACCAACTTTTTCACCCAAACACCATACTTTATCTTGATGCTGAGTGTATCCTCTGCAGCGCTGTTATCTAATACATCAACTCTGTTGTGCTTTAAATTGAAGCAAACAACATAGAAATGTCTTTGGATATTATTGGCATGAAGTCCAGATCATATTCATCTATCTTTCTATCTTTCCGGTCTTCTTTGAAACGGTCGTGTTTCAAAACGAATTCCATGTTGTTTTTGAATTCTTTGTATCGATAACTTGTTGTCTTTGTATGCGCGGGCGTATTCTGTAATCTTGAGGAACGACATTTTTAACAACAAAACAAAGTAATAATATAATTGCATCAATTAAATATAGCAAAAGAGTTACTAGCATTATTTGTGTGCAAAATAATCTTAAGGGTGATTCATGAGCCTTTTATCTTTTTTCATAGTTCAGGATATGCCCCTAACTTTGAATAATGTAGACGTATGCATATAGTCCTGGTCTCATGGTCTCAGAAATCACCCTTGAGAGTTCTGACACTCCTTCAATCTTGAACATGGTACTCTTGAAAAAACCTAGCATATGGAGTTTTAGTTATGCAAACTCATTTTTACATAAGACATGGAGTTTAGGGTGCTTTAAGCAGATTTTGTCTTTCAACAGATATTGTACATACATTGGCCTTGGCAGACTTAGAGTAGCAGATATTGAGTCTTTGCCTTTGGGATGAGCAGATCTTCAAAGCATTGTTATTTGTAATCAGAGGTTGTAGACTATTTTGGCTTTCCAATCATATGTTCATTTATAGGGTCCACTAGATCCAACAATCTCCCCCTAGAACAGATGATGCCAAAACTCTTCTTTATTTCTGATCTTTATTTCTCATAAGCTTTCCCCTGATTTGGCCTTTGAGTATTAATTCAAAGTTCAAGGAAACCGTATCTTCAAAATCCCTTTCTAGTTGAAGGTTCAATAAATCTTGGTGGTCATCTACATCCAGACCATATGCAATCCATTCTTATCTTTTGAACATTACCATCTAATCTGAGCAATGTCAATTCGTGGGTGTCTGAGGATGAGTTCCACTTTAGAATTTTTGAATCAGATGATTTTCTTGGGTGAAGGGTTATTTTTGATGAGTTTTGGTGATTGTGGCCTGCCCATAAGGTTAGTAAGAGTTTCACGCAGTTGAGCACTGGCAGGATCGGTGTGATATAGCAGTTGATTTTTCAGTCCCTCTTTTGTAGTAGTCATCATACTTCTTTGCATCAGCCTCAGACATTTGCTTCTACCTTTTTGCTTGATTTTAGGCAGATATGGTCAAGCCAGATGCTGAGGACTGCTTTTAAGATGTAAGGGTCTGTTGAGGGACAACTATTGTTGGATATACTGGCTTCTTTAGAACTATAGGATCCTTTTCTCTTAGTTGTTCCAAGTTTTTGTATGTTTCAACAATTCTGGATTCTGACCATCTAGAAACAGACCTAGTAGTACCATACTTTGCAGCAACAGGCTGTTTTCTCATTATCGTCAGCTTCAGTGCCTTGTTTTGATCACCTTGTTTGTATTTCTTCCAGTTTGGTGGAGTTGGCTTATGTAAAGGATAATTGAGCATCTTTTGAATTATTTATATTTCTTCTTTGAGAGCATTTATTGACCAATCTTTGAACTGTGCTTTGTTTGCTTTGTATAGTTTATATTACATGATGTGATCAAGGTAATCCTGTCTCGGTTCATCATCAAGCTCAGCATTTATTGGCTTCTCAGTCATGGACTTGCTCAGTTCCTTAGCATAATCTTCTATCTTTCTCACCTTTCTAAGTTCTAGTGACAAGATCCCCTGAGCAGTCCTATCGTCCTTCCCTTTGCACCTCTCCTTTCCAATATTCTCAGCCTATCTTGCTCAAATATTCATCTAAGTTATTAGGCTTGCGATAACCAAAGAGAGATGGGAAGGACAGTAGTGATGTATCCTTTGTTGAATAAAAATATTCAATTTCACCTTGGATTACAGGAATCTCCAGAGGATACTGAGCAGCCAGTGGGATGATTTGTAATGGTGGTTGAGTGGATGGAAATGAAGTGGATTTTGGTGGAATGATGAGAGTGGCGTGGCTGGAATAGGGGTAGATGATAAGGGAGTTGGTGATGGAACCTCCACATCGTCTTCTTGCACCACATAAGTTTTTCTTTTGTGTGTGAATTTGATTTTAGGTTAAGGTGGACGTGTTGGAATTCTTGGTCCTGTAGGCAGTGGTTGTGTTGTTGTGGGAAAGGTTATCATGGCAGTGGTTTGTGGAACATCTGCTGATGCATCTGTTGTACTAGCATCTGTTGGTTGATTTGGTGGAGATTGTGGTGATGGTTTCTTTTGAGGTGGTTTTGTGGTGAGGGTTTGGTTTTGGCTGCAGTAGAGTATACACTTCTTGTAGACCTAGCAGTGGTTTTAAGAAGTGTGGTGATTAGCTGTCTAACATTTCTTGTTGACTTTCTCTAAAGTGCCAGTGTCTTCCTTTTTCCTCTGCATGGCCTGGTCTTGTTCAATTAGAATAGAATTTTTGCTTTCGAGAGTATCTTACCTTCTCTACTTTTCTAAGGAAATCTCTTCTGCTATGTTGTTCAGGGTCTCATCAATCCCTTTTCCGCTTCTAGTATTTGATGCAGTAGAGGTTTTGGTTGGAGCAGACCCTAGCTTTTGTTGTTGCACCTTTGATGGTTTTGCTTGTGATGAAGGCTGCAACTTTCTCAACTTTTCATTCTCCCCCTTTTTGGCATCATCCTCCACTTCTTCTTGAAGTACAGCTGGAGGGGCAGAGCCAGTGGTCTTTAAAAGATGTTCCCTGATGGCCTTGATATCAACTTGAGTAACTTTGTACCTAGCCTCAACCATGTTTCTTATCAACTCCATGTAATTGTTATGATTAATATCAGCCAAATTCCTTTGAGCTTGGATAATTGGTTTTATTGTTTTCCATAGCTCATTGGCAATTTGCTAAGTTAAAGGTTGACATTTAGAATTTTTCAACATCTGTTTCATCACGCTTTTCATTTCTTCCATTGAAGATTCCATAGATGTCACACCCCGACCCGCAGCGGAAATAAGAGTCGGGGCATAATTGGGTTATCACCAAAGCACATGACATTTACTATTATGTTTCATAATTAATGAAGTCAAAGTTACATTCTCAAACATCCAAACATGTTCATTCAATACAAGGGAAAATAACCAAACATAACAATCCAAATACTAAATCGTTTTATTTCTTCTAATCCAGGTCCTATGTGTTCCTAGCTGCTGCTGGTTCACCTGTATCATGTGTAAAATGGGAGGTTTTGGGTCAACATAAGTTGGCGAGTGAACCTTATTAGATAAACATTTGATAATGATTTTATGGTTAGTTTATCAATAAAATATTGTGCATAATCATAAAAGAGCACATGTAAGTAATCAAACATTGGCAAATAGCAGTTACAATTATAACATACATTAACACTTGATAGCATACATGAATATACCAATATCATACGATAACTAACATAAATGAACTGTGCGATCAAGGCTCAATCAAACGGAGCCGATCGTATTGCATGAACTGAAAATGTAAATTGAACTGTACGCTCAAGGCTCAATCAAACGGAGCCGAACGTATTGCATGAACTGGAAATGTAAATTGAACTGTGCACTCAAGGCTCAATCAAACGGAGCCGAACGTATTGCATGAACTGGAAATGTAAATTGAAATTACCGATCAAGGCTCAATCAAACGGAGCCGATCGTGCGGGCACGCCAAGATCAACCGCATAATAAAATGGGGATCAAGCTCAACCTCGGCGGATGGGGAGCTGCGGCCTCGGCAAATGCATGTACTGAATTAATAATTTGCATCCAATAATAACTACTTAACAGCATCAAACTAATACACATGTCATGTTATGATGTATGCACAATAATTTCGTTATAATATGTAAATAAACAATGACACATGATACACCCCAAAACGTGATTAAACGGGGAATTTGAAAGGTTCACTCACATTGGGTGCGTTGAATTTGAGATGGTGAGATGCGCACGATTTAAATGAGCGAGTCGACGAGGAAACACTAACCTAAATAATAATGGAAAAATATAATAAATGGATGGATTTTACTAAGGATTTTAATGGGATTTTTAGATATATTTTTGTGAGTTTATGGCTATTTTCTATCTTTAAAAATGTTATTTTTAAGTATTTTTAATTGATTTTAATTTAAAATAAACAAATAAATATATAAAAAAAAATATTATTATTTTACTGTTGACCGTTGACCGGTTCGGTCAGCGGTATATTCCTGCGCCAGGCGGGATTCGAACCGGTGACCTTCCGTTCACGTGCACGTAGCTCTACCAACTGAGCTACGTGACTAACCCGTTAGAAACTCAGTTTTAATTATATTTATATACTTATTTGATTTAACCGAAAATTCCTTTATTTTGCAAAAACATTTTAAATTCCACGGACCGGTGCTCGGGACAGGATTCGAACGCGCGACGTGAAGTTTATTTTGCACACAGTCCACCGCTGGACTGTGTGTCTAACCCGGTTATATTCTTGATTTATATTATACTTAACAACTACCTGTTTTAACCCGAGTTAGTTCATGTTAAAAAGGAATGTTATTACGTAAGGCGTGTGCGTAGTAAGGATCGAACTCGGGACGTGTATATGAAATTTGCACACAGTCCACCGCTGGACTGTGTGTCTAACCCGTTTATAATCCGGATTTTAATTACTCTTATATTCTGAAATAGCTTCATCTTCTTCGTCGGATTACACGGTCATCATAATTCAACTGGTTAAGTTTGATTTTGTGATTTACAAAGTTCTTAGACACTAACAGTAATTCAAGAGTAAGGAATGGAGAGAGTTTAAAGAACAGAAATTACCGATTGAAGATAATCACAGAAATCCGGCGAAGGTTCGTCGGTACTGGAAATGAACTCCGACTGTTGAATCAATTAACAGTGTGGATCGTTTATTCATAAAATTTAATCACCTAAACAAGGTTTAAAAGAAATGCAGGATATCTTACCAGTTCACAGTGGGATTCCGGCAATCTCAGGAACTTTCCGGCGAAGGTAAGATTTCCGATAAACGTTGGCTAAGAGTGATTCTGATGATGGAGTTGTGTTAGAGATTGACGAATCACATGTTTTAAACAAAAAGAGTCGAAGGAATTACCGTGAGAATGTGAGTCCCGGTTTTCCGGTGATTTGCAGAAAAATTCCGGCGATCTGATTCAGAGAATCTTACGGTTCAGAAACTTGACGAAAATGAAACTGAGTGTTGTTGTGATAGTTATGAATCGTGCAAATGATCAGAACTTGAATTAAATCAGAGTTTGATAAATTTTCGGTTTCAAATACCGGAAATGATGAAGCTTTATGTTCATTCAATTCGGACCTAATTAGAAACCGAAATACATTGGTTATAAGTTGGCCAGATGAATTCGAAATGATTTGGCGATCGGTTTGCCGATTTCCGTTATTCAAATGGCACCAACGGTTGATTTGAGTTTGCGTATAAGATCCAAATGTTTGCCTAGTGTTATCAGATAACACATTGTGGCGGAGTGGTTTAGTGAAAGATGGTTAAGTCTTGGCGACTCAGCTGACCCGGGTTCGAGTCCCGGCAGATTCAATTGTTTTTTATTTATTTTATTTTAACTTTTTATTAAATATAATTTTTATAGTTTAGTTTATTTATTAATTATGTAACGTTTAAACTCAAAATAATCATAAATAATTAATGTACTATCATAACTTGGTACAAGATTACAAAACGGAGAGGGTTTTGGAGACCCGATTTTTACAAATGTTACAGTTTCCCCTACTTTTAGGAATTTCGTCCCGAAATTTAAACAGTTGAAGTAGTAGGAAAAAGATGCGGGTATTTTTCACGCATTGAGTCTTCACGTTCCCAAGTAAACTCGGTCCCCATTTCGACTCCCAGCGTACCCTAACAATAGGAATGCGACTTCGTCGTAGACGTTTTTCTCCATAGTCCATAATCTCCACTGGTCTTTCAATAAAATGCATGGATTCATCAATCTGAATATCTTCCAGTGGAATATGGAGATTCTCATCAGCGAGACACTTCTTCAAGTTCGACACGTGGAATGTGGGATGAATCCTGTCGAGTTCTTCCGATAGGTCAAGCTTGTATGCTACAGGACCTACTATTTCGAGTATCTTGAAAGGTCCTACGTAACGTGGTGCTAGCTTTCCCTTTTGACCAAAACGAACTACTCCCTTCCACGGTGATACTTTTAAAAGCACATGATCACCAACGCTAAACTCCAAGGGCTTCCGTCGTTTATCTGTGTAACTCTTTTGACGACTTTGAGCCGCTAGAAGATTGTTTCGGATTTGATGAATCTTATCTGTGGTTTCTTGGATCAATTCTGGACCAGTAATTTGTGCTTCCCCAATTTCGTGCCAACAAACAGGAGATCGGCACTTTCGACCATATAAAGCTTCAAAAGGTGCCATGCCGATGCTCGAATGATAGCTGTTGTTGTACGAAAATTCAACTAACGGTAGGTGGGCGTCCCAATTTCCCTTGAAGTCTATGACACATGCTCTAAGCATGTCCTCAAGAGTTTGAATGGTGCGCTCAGACTGTCCATCAGTTTGAGGATGATAGGCGGTACTGAGATCTAGTCGAGTGCCCATAGCGGATTGTACTGCTTGCCATGTTCGTGAGGTGAAACGACCATCACGATCAGAAATAATACTTAATGGTACTCCATGCCGGCTTACGATTTCGTTGATATAAATACGAGCAAGCTTTTCATTCTTGAAATCTTCTCGAATAGGAATAAAGTGAGCTGATTTTGTAAGTCGGTCTATAATCACCCATATAGTGTCATACCCACTAGAAGTGCGAGGTAACCCGGTAATGAAATCCATGGTTATATTTTCCCACTTCCATACAGGTATTTCCGGTTGGACTAGAAGTCCTGAGGGTCTTTGGTGTTCAGCCTTCACCTTAGAACATGTGAGACACTTGGAAACAAAAACGGCAATATCTTTCTTCATTCCAGGCCACCAATAGGTGTACCGTAGGTCTTGATACATCTTATCGCTCCTGGGTGTATAGAATATCGCGTTTTGTGAGCTTCATTCATGAGAGTTTCACGAAGATTGATGTGGTTAGGAATCCAGATACGATCGAGGTAATACAAAATACCATCCGATTTAGTTTCAAGTTTTAGCTCGGCTCCGCAGGACATCTCTTTTTGTACATCTTCCTCTGTTAATGAAACGTGTTGAGCTTCTCGAATTTGATCCTTAATATTTGTTATAATTTGCGAACATAGAAGATGAATGGAGTTCGCATAACCCTTTCGACTAAGTGCATCAGCCACCACATTTGCTTTACCAGGGTGGTATCTGATTTCACAGTCGTAATCATTTAGGAGTTCGACCCATCTTTGTTGCCTCATATTTAACTCTTTTTTATTGAAGATATGCTGAAGACTCTTGTGGTCAGTGTATATTTCACACTTAGTACCATAAAGATAATGTCTCCATATCTTAAGATCGAATACAACGGCTCCAAGTTCGAAGTCATGAGTGGTGTAGTTCTTTTCATGTGTCTTGAGTTGCCTTGAGGCATAAGCTATGACTTTTCCTCTTTGCATGAGAACGCAACCTAATCCTTGCCCTGACGCGTCGCAATAGACTACAAAATCATCACAACCTTCAGGAAGAGTGAGGATTGGTGCATCACAAAGTTTTTGTTTAAGAGTTTGAAAAGCTTCTTCTTGCTTGGGTCCCCATACGAATGGTTTTCCCTTATGGGTTAAAGCCGTGAGTGGCACCGCAATGCGAGAGAAGTTTGAAATGAACCGACGATAATAGCCAGCCAATCCAAGAAAAGACCTTACCTCAGTTGGTGTACGTGGAGCTTGCCATTCTTGAACTGCTTTGATCTTTGATGGGTCAACATGTATCCCTTTGTCATTGACTACATGCCCGAGAAATTGCACCTCCTTTAACCAGAATTCACATTTAGAGAACTTGGCATAAAGCTTTTCCTTTTCTAGAAGTGCAAGAACAAGTCGCAGATGACGCTCATGATCAGCTTTAGATTTTGAATAGATAAGAATATCGTCGATGAATACAATAACAAATCGATCAAGGTAACGTTTGCAGACTCTATTCATTAGGTCCATGAAAACAGCTGGTGCGTTGGTTAATCTAAACGGCATAACCATGAATTCATAGTGACCATATCGAGTTCGAAAAGCAGTTTTAGGGACGTCTTCTTCATGCACTCTAAGCTGATGATAGCCAGATCGAAGGTCGATTTTTGAAAAGCAACTGCACCTTGTAGTTGGTCAAGAAGATCATCTATGCGAGGTAAAGGATATCGATTTTTGATTGTTAACTTGTTGAGCTCTCTGTAGTCGATGCACATACGAAAAGATCCATCTTTCTTCTTTACAAAAAGGACAGGTGCACCCCAAGGCGATGAGCTGGGGCGTATGAATCCCTTGTCAGTCAATTCTTGCAATTGACTGGCTAGCTCTTGCATTTCGGAGGGGGCTAACCTATATGGAGATTTTGCCACTGGTGTAGCACCAGGTATAAGATCGATACGGAATTTGACATCTCTGATTGGAGGAAGTCCTGAAATGTCGTCAGGAAAAACTTGTGGAAAATCTTTTACAACAGGAATATCTTCAAGTTTCTTCTCTGTGGTCCCCTTCTTGATGATATGGGCTAAAAACGCGACATAATTCTTGCGAAGGTATTTTTGAGCTTGAAGACAAGACATTAAGTTGAGCCCTTTCGACGAGGTTTCTCCAATGATTCGAAGAGTCTGACCGTTTGAAAGAGGAATACGAATAAATTTCTCACGACAAACAACTTCCGCATGATGTTGACTGAGCCAATCCATCCCAATTATGATGTCGAAACTTCCCAGCTTCATAGGAATAAGATCGACTGAGAAATCGTGGTCGTTTAAGGTGAGTGTACAGTTGCGTAAAATAGAGTCTAATGAAACTGGTTTTCCGTCCGCAACATCCACCGTTATGGATTCCGCGAGCTTATCCCGATTTTTACTTAAGATAGGTTCAAATTCTAATGACACGAAACTTCTATCTGCACCAGTATCAAATAACATAGAGGCATATCTACCATTTATAAGAAACGTACCGTTGACCACATTGCCGTCAGCTCTGGCCTGGTTTGCGTTAATATTGAAAGCCCTTCCTCTAGCAGGTGGAGGAGCTTGGTTCGCTTGATTCACAGGGTTGGCTTGGGCCTGAGCATGAATAATATTGACCAGCCTTGGACATGTGTTTCTGAAATGACTTGGGTCGCCGCAGTTGAAACAAGCCCGCATAGGTTGGCCCATAGGGTAATTGGGTTGATAGTAGGTTTGGGCTAAATGTTGAGTGGGTGGAAATGGTAGTTGTAGTTGTGCTTGACCCATTAACTGTTGGTGGGTTTGGGTTATAGGTTGGTGGCGGTTTGTTCGTTGAAGCGTGCGGCAGTTTTGAACAGTGTGTCCGGCGCGACCGCAGCCGGTACAGTATTGGCAAGGATAATCAGGGGAGTGGTGATACTGACAATGGTTACATTTTGGTAGTGGCCCTGTGTATGGTTTTCTGTATGGCACGGGTGGAGGAGTGGCTTGAGTGATGGGTGCAGTAGGAATAGGGGTGTTGGTTTGGGTGACTGCAAAGTTCCTGGTGTTACGCTTCCTCTTGTTAGTAAATTTAGAGGAAGGAGTGTGGTGGTTTGAGGTTTGTCCCTCAGCAGGGCTTTCTTCTTTTTCTCTTTGAACTTCCCATTGCGAATTCGGTTTTCGGTCAGTTCCGTTGCCAACTCCATGGCAGCTTCGAGTGTTACCGGTGAAACGCTGAGGACCGAATCTTGGATTTTCGAGGGAAGTCCTCGAATGTAATGTTCTATCAGACGGTAGGTTGGAGTGAATAAGTTTGGAACCATTTGGTTCAACTCCAAGAACCTTTTGTTGTAAGTAGAGTGATCACCCTCTTTTTGCTTCAAGGCATGAAATTCATCCTCCAATTTCTTAATTTCACTTCTAGGACAGAATCGCCTAGTCATGATTTCCCTTAACTCCTCCCAAGTTAAGGCCATCGCATCTTCTGTTCCCCTCTTTCCTTTCTCAGTATTCCACCAGGTGAGAGCTACACCAAGTAGTCTCCCGGTGGCGTAACGAACTTTGCGATCCTCAGGACAATCGCAGTTTAAGAACACGTTTTCCATCTCCTCGAACCAATGTAGGAGAGCAGTGACTCCCTCAGTCCCTTCGAATTTTTGAGGATCACAGGACTTAAAATGTTTGTAAGAGCATTTGATGGTAGGAGGGTTGTTGATGATCTGGTCCTGTTGTTGAGGAGGGTTAGTAGGATTTGCAGCAAGGGCTTGTTGTACTTGTACTACGATGTCAGGCAATATCGTGGCCATTTGATTCGCGATATGAGTGGCCAAACGTTCCCGAGACTTTTCCGAATTCCTACCCCTTCGATACTGTCTAGACGACATCTACAGGATCATAAAATGAGAAGATTGTGAGTTTATGGTGTCTTTTTAGGTGTCATGTGTCTTTAAGAAAATGAAAATAACATAAATATCAATAATGCAACTACATCCAAAGGATGTCTTGGGTTCGCTCATGTTGGGCCTCAAATGTCCCCCATACCTTCACCTACATAGTCATGTGGGCCCCCATGGCTATTGGCTTGGTAGGATTCACATTAGTATTGGCAATTTAACACTCGCATCCCCCGAATGCAAACCACAAAATATGTTCATGAGATGTTTGGTCGGAACGTGTCCAGGTGTAGACACAATGACAACTCAAAGTGGGATTAGCTCTCACGACGTTTGGTATAGCATGCTTTGGCCTAATAGGTATTTCGTACTCTCATCGTTAGTCCCCAGGTAGGCAAACTGGTCCTTTATTTGGATTTATACGAATGCCAGCCTAGACAGGACGTTCCGACTACCGGTACTAGTACCCTTCCAGTTACTACATGCCCGTCATGAGAACTCACTTTGATGAGATTTGAAAACACAAAAATCATTGTAAAATCAATCATGATGTGGTGTGTGCTTGCATGGATGTGATATGTTATGATCATACGATTTCATGATAGGCATTATTTGATAATACATACTTATGAACATGCTTGTACAATATCAAATGTAACATTTAACATAAACATATAAACATCATGAAATTTGGCAAATAACACACAAAATTCTTATAAGTTTCTAATCGACTATAGTATAGGCTCTAAGGGTCTAATAACCTATCCTATATCCCTATAGTCATGGCTCTGATACCAATCTGTCACACCCCGACCCGCAGCGGAAATAAGAGTCGGGGCATAATTGGGCTATCACCAAAGCACATGACATTTACTATTATGTTTCATAATTAATGAAGTCAAAGTTACATTCTCAAACATCCAAACATGTTCATTCAATACAAGGGAAAATAACCAAACATAACAATCCAAATACTAAATCGTTTTATTTCTTCTAATCCAGGTCCTATGTGTTCCTAGCTGCTGCTGGTTCACCTGTATCATGTGTAAAATGGGAGGTTTTGGGTCAACATAAGTTGGCGAGTGAACCTTATTAGATAAACATTTGATAATGATTTTATGGTTAGTTTATCAATAAAATATTGTGCATAATCATAAAAGAGCACATGTAAGTAATCAAACATTGGCAAATAGCAGGTACAATTATAACATACATTAACACTTGATAGCATACATGAATATACCAATATCATACGATAACTAACATAAATGAACTGTGCGATCAAGGCTCAATCAAACGGAGCCGATCGTATTGCATGAACTGAAAATGTAAATTGAACTGTACGCTCAAGGCTCAATCAAACGGAGCCGAACGTATTGCATGAACTGGAAATGTAAATTGAACTGTGCACTCAAGGCTCAATCAAACGGAGCCGAACGTATTGCATGAACTGGAAATGTAAATTAAAATGACCGATCAAGGCTCAATCAAACGGAGCCGATCGTGCGGGCACGCCAAGATCAACCGCATAATAAAATGGGGATCAAGCTCAACCTCGGCAGATGGGGAGCTGCGGCCTCGGCAAATGCATGTACTGAATTAATAATTTGCATCCAATAATAACTACTTAACAGCATCAAACTAATACACATGTCATGTTATGATGTATGCACAATAATTTCGTTATAATATGTAAATAAACAATGACACATGATACACCCCAAAACGTGATTAAACGGGGAATTTGAAAGGTTCACTCACATTGGGTGCGTTGAATTTGAGATGGTGAGATGCGCACGATTTAAATGAGCGAGTCGACGAGGAAACACTAACCTAAATAATAATGGAAAAATATAATAAATGGATGGATTTTACTAAGGATTTTAATGGGATTTTTAGATATATTTTTGTGAGTTTATGGCTATTTTCTATCTTTAAAAATGTTATTTTTAAGTATTTTTAATTGATTTTTAATTTAAAATAAACAAATAAATATATAAAAAAAAATATTATTATTTTACTGTTGACCGTTGACCGGTTCGGTCAGCGGTATATTCCTGCGCCAGGCGGGATTCGAACCGGTGACCTTCCGTTCACGTGCACGTAGCTCTACCAACTGAGCTACGTGACTAACCCGTTAGAAACTCAGTTTTAATTATATTTATATACTTATTTGATTTAACCGAAAATTCCTTTATTTTGCAAAAACATTTTAAATTCCACGGACCGGTGCTCGGGACAGGATTCGAACGCGCGACGTGAAGTTTATTTTGCACACAGTCCACCGCTGGACTGTGTGTCTAACCCGGTTATATTCTTGATTTATATTTTACTTAACAACTACCTGTTTTAACCCGAGTTAGTTCATGTTTAAAAAGGAATGTTATTACGTAAGGCGTGTGCGTAGTAAGGATCGAACTCGGGACGTGTATATGAAATTTGCACACAGTCCACCGCTGGACTGTGTGTCTAACCCGTTTATAATCCGGATTTTAATTACTCTTATATTCTGAAATAGCTTCATCTTCTTCGTCGGATTACACGGTCATCATAATTCAACTGGTTAAGTTTGATTTTGTGATTTACAAAGTTCTTAGACACTAACAGTAATTCAAGAGTAAGGAATGGAGAGAGTTTAAAGAACAGAAATTACCGATTGAAGATAATCACAGAAATCCGGCGAAGGTTCGTCGGTACTGGAAATGAACTCCGACTGTTGAATCAATTAACAGTGTGGATCGTTTATTCATAAAATTTAATCACCTAAACAAGGTTTAAAAGAAATGCAGGATATCTTACCAGTTCACAGTGGGATTCCGGCAATCTCAGGAACTTTCCGGCGAAGGTAAGATTTCCGATAAACGTTGGCTAAGAGTGATTCTAATGATGGAGTTGTGTTAGAGATTGACGAATCACATGTTTTAAAAAAAAAGAGTCGAAGGAATTACCGTGAGAATGTGAGTCCCGGTTTTCCGGTGATTTGCAGAAAAATTCCGGCGATCTGATTCAGAGAATCTTACGGTTCAGAAACTTGACGAAAATGAAACTGAGTGTTGTTGTGATAGTTATGAATCGTGCAAATGATCAGAACTTGAATTAAATCAGAGTTTGATAAATTTTCGGTTTCAAATACCGGAAATGATGAAGCTTTATGTTCATTCAATTCGGACCTAATTAGAAACCGAAATACATCGGTTATAAGTTGGCCAGATGAATTCGAAATGATTTGGCGATCGGTTTGCCGATTTCCGTTATTCAAATGGCACCAACGGTTGATTTGAGTTTGCGTATAAGATCCAAATGTTTGCCTAGTGTTATCAGATAACACATTGTGGCGGAGTGGTTTAGTGAAAGATGGTTAAGTCTTGGCGACTCAGCTGACCCGGGTTCGAGTCCCGGCAGATTCAATTGTTTTTTATTTATTTTATTTTAACTTTTTATTAAATATAATTTTTATAGTTTAGTTTATTTATTAATTATGTAACGTTTAAACTCAAAATAATCATAAATAATTAATGTACTATCATAACTTGGTACAAGATTACAAAACGGAGCGGGTTTTGGAGACCCGATTTTTACAAATGTTACAATAGATGCCATTCTTTCCATCAAGTCCTTGTATCTTAATTCATCACCTAACTTAATAGGATCATCTTGATTCCTACCAGAGGTAGTTTTATTTGGTTCCATAACAGGAGAAAACTCCAAATTATCAGAACCAAATGCCCCCTTTTCTTGATACTAGGGACTTCCAACTGGAACAGAGGTTACAATTGTATCCTCAACAGTTTTTGCCTTCAAGGAAGACTTATAGATTAAACCACCATCCAACTGAAAAACTGTTGTTTCACCAGTTGTAGTGGCTGCTTCACTTAAATACCACCAAGAGTTATATGTAACATAAGGGGTGTAGCCTCCTCAACTGTTTGTGGGCTAGCAAGTTGATTTTTCTCAAACTCAGTCACTTGTGGAAGTTTGCTCTCACTAATTGGTGAGTGAGAGGAACTGATTTGTGTCTGAGTTTTATCAATTGCATCATCAGAGGTATGAATGTTGGTGGAATTGGAGAAGAGGGTTATGGAGTTAAAAGAGAGACAGCCCTAGAAGAGGGGCTTAGAAAAAGACTTTCAATTGAAATGTCAGCTTCTTGATTTGGTGTCCCTATGCTTACAACTTGATCCTTTTGTGAGGATTCAAAAGGAGTTTGGATGGATGGAGATCTTTCCATCTGTTCTGAGGAAGTAACAACAGTGGTTTCAAGTGGCTTTTGTACTGTCACAAGGTTATCCTCTCGGATCTCATCTTGCAGAGGTGCCTTTTTATTTTGGTTCTTTTTGGTTGGCTTTTGGATGTGGGCGGGGGGGGGGGGGTTCTTTTTGGATTTTTCTAGTGTGGGTTTCACAACACTGGTTGTGGTGTCATGATCACCAAGAGCAGTGGGCTCAGCAAGAGGGGTATGAGCAACAGATGTGGACTCATCTAATATAGACTCATCCCCCTTTGCTTGTATTTTAGAACCTTTTGACTCTTTATATTTTATTCTAGTAAAAGTTTCATTTGTTGTTAAAGGTAAAAGCTTAAAAGTCTGGGATACATAAGAAAAGCATTTCTTGAATTCCTTTTAATAGCATTCATACTTGTCACTAAGTCCAAGAACAATGTATGTGATAGACTATAATCTGAATTTGTCAAAATGGCATATCCCAAGTATTGAACTTTTTGTGGAATCTCATTGAAAGGGTGGTCTTGGGTGAGAGACATATAAGTAGGGTATGGAAAAAAGTATCTCATTTCAGGAGGAAATTTAGCTTTAAAAATTGTAACTCATGTTTGTTGACCCTTATACCCTCTTTCTATGAACTTTGTGTGAAGATTCTGATTTTACAAAGAATTATTACCTGCTTGATCGTTCAAAGCAAATATTGTGATATGGAAGATGGGGATATCTAAACAATGGTGTCTCCTATTTTTGACGTTATACCAAAGGGTTTGTTATTTTAGTCTATCAGAGGATAGACATCAGAGGTTATGAACAGTGGTGAATGAGAACAGAGGATACCTTTCAGCAGTGGATAAACTTTAGCCAAACAGATGTTTTAGAAATAGTGGTTTGGAACAGAATTTAAGGATATTTGAAAATTTTTCAAACAAAGCTATTTTTAAGGATGGATTTTTTATTTTCTGAAAACATATAAATGCATCTTATTCATGGAAAACAAAATTTTGCTTTAATCCATGTTTAGCATACTAATCCTAGAGATTAAACTTTCAAAGGTAGATGTGTCCAAAGCTTTGGTCAACACATCTGCCCGCTGATCTTTAGTTGGAACGTGATGCAGAAAAATCAAACATCTTTCATATCTATCTCTCACAAAGTGATGTCTGATGTCAATGTGCTTGGTTGTTAAATGATAAACTGGATTTTTAATAATGTTTTCAATTGCTTGACTATCCAACATGAGAGGAGTCTTTAAAGCAGTTACACCAAACTCCAGCAACTGATTTTGAAGCCTTAGGAGTTGGGCTGTACAGCTTGTAGTAGCACTATATTCAGCCTCTGCTGTTGATTGAAACCGCTGTTTTCTTTTTGCTTTGCCAAGAACCAAACAATTGCCAAGAAACTGGCAACCCATGAAGTGGACTTCAATGTAGTATGACAGCCAGCAAAGTCACTGTCTGAGTAACCTGAAAGCTCAATATTTCCATTAGCAGGACACCAGATACAAAGTGTGGGAGCACCTTTAATGTATCTGAATATCATTTTCACAGCTATAAGGTTGGACTTTCTAGGTGCTGACAGGGATCTTTCACAGACACATGTTGCAAACATGATGTCTGGCCTTGATGCTGTTAGGTATAATAATGACCCAAACATGCGTCTGTAAAGTGTTTGATCAACCAAGTCATCTCATACTTGCTATCTCTTGAACTGTTGGAGCTCTTCCTGCATGGCCTCTACCCAACTATTGTCTTGTGCCTCTTGGTACCTGACATGTTGTGTGAGTGATAGAAAACCAGCAAAAAAACAAATGTTTTGGGATGGACTTCTTGTGAGTACCCCTTCATTGATGTTGCCAATAACTTGGTCTGGTGGATGATTTTTAAGGTAGATTAGATCTCCCTTGTATGGAATAACGACATTTAGAGGTGAACGCTGTAGATGAGAATCATCTGAGCTAACATATGTTGGCAATTTTGAAGAGTCAACAGATGTTTGGAATGGAGGTGGAGGAATGGGTGGGATTGGTGTAAAAATAGGTTGACTTTTGTCCATAGATGATGGACTTTTGTCAACAATGGATTGACTGGATGAGGCGACAAAGATTTGAGGATTAACAATTGTTGATGCAGTAGTGACAGAGTTTCGACAGCTGTTTTGAACATCTGTTCCTCTGATGGTGGAAGTGCCTTTATATTGTGGGATTACAGTGTCAAATCCATAATCTTGATTGGAAGGCCGTGGTGTATCTGCATTGTTAGTCTTGACAGACACATCTTCAAATGTAAATTTATCTAAATCAAAGAATTCAGTAGGATTTTCTGGGATTTTTAAAGAAGAAAGATCATTGAACTTTACATTCAAAGTCTCTTCTACACACCTAGTCCTTGTGTTAAACATTTTGTAGGATTTGGTAGTAGTTGAGTATCCCAGAAAATAACCACAATCTACTTTGGCTGCAAATTTTGAAATTGAATCTTTTAAGTTTAAAATGAAGCATGGCCAGCCAAAGATTTTGAAATAAGAGATCAGTGGTTTGATTTTGAACAGAATTTCATAAGCAGTCTTTTGATGTCTGGGGTTGATTAAAATTCTGTTTTTCCCAGAGAAAGCATTGTTTACAGTCTCTGCCCAAAAGGACAATGGTAAACCTTAATCTACAAGCATTGTTCTTGCAGCCTGAATCAAGGTCCTATTCTTTCTTTCAACCACCTCATTTTGTTCTGGTGTTCTTGGGATGCTCTTAGCCTTACAATCCCTTTTGACACACAGAATTCATCCAACTCTTATTTTTGAACTCGGTTCCATTGTCACTCCTGACGATTTTTACTAGCAGATCAAATTGCTTTTCAACTTTTCTTACAAAGTACTACAAAATACCTGCAGTCTCATCTTTGGAGTGCAAAAAGCAAGTCCATGTAACCTTAAAAATCATCAATTTTAACAAGACAATACCTCTTCTTTTTAAGACTCATGATTTTAACAGGGCCAAACAAGTCCATGTGTAACAATTGTAAACACTGACTAGTTTTGGACTCATCAATGGATTTGATTGAACTTTTTTGTTGTTTACCTTTTAGACAGAAAATAGTGTTCATCACATGTGAATTGTTTTGGTGGAATGCCTCTTACCAGACCTTGTTTTGAGAGTGTGGTGATAGTTTTGAGATTTATGTGACCAATTCTTCTTTGCCATAGTTCAGTCTCTTTGGTAGAGGCAGCTGAGAACAGACAAGCATTAGACATTGTATTATCTTTCAACATATCTACCACATACACATTGCCACTCCTGTGAGCAACAAGTTATGTTTTGCTCCCGTCTATGATTTCTTCAATCTATTTCACCACATCTGGCCCAATAATCTTACAAGTTTTCTTAGTGAAGAATGACCCATAGCCTTTTTCACTCATTTGAGATATACTAAAAAGGTTTGATTTGATTGTCGATAAGATTGACATGTTCAAACTTGAGTTTCCCTGCTTGGACTGTCCCTGAACCTAACACCCTTCCTTTTGAGTTGTACTAAAGGATATATCACCCCTCCATGTTCTAGAAAATCTTTGAGAAGGGCTCTACATCCTTTTATGTGCCTAGAGACTCTACTATCTACATACTATAAACTATCAAAGCAAGTAGAAGCTCCATGCACATCCATAATAGATTAGTTTTTGTAAGTGTCCAAATCCAAAATGGCTTTGGATGGAGTCACAGACATTCCAGCTTCATGTCCAGTGGGATGGTCAGAGTTTTGAGCAGATTTTTGAAACATCTTTTTTCGACCATTTCCTATCAAGTGGTTGTAACCATGAGGATGCTTGTTCACTCTTGGTTTTGAAGGTCTTTTGTAGACCTCATAACCATGTGGTAATCTTTGATAAGGTGGTTGGCCATATCCCTCTTGGAAATTTGTTTGATGGTGGTGCATCTATTACCTGAACCTCTCTGGGAGTAGAGGTTGCATTCAGTTGTTTGGTAACAGATGTTTGGACTGGGATAAAGGTCTAATTGGACTTTCCTTTTTCAGTACTAGCCCGTAGACTCTCAAGTGTTTTTTATTTATACTTATTTTTTCTGACATCAAAATTTTTGAGATAAACACACTTTTGAGTTTTGTGATTTTTCTTGCCACATATAGTGCAATGGGGTGCATCAACAATCACACTGGTCTTGTAAATGTCATATTTTAAAGTGAAAACAGTTTTTGTAACATGGTTTTTCTTCCAAAAAAGTCATAAAACAAGTTTAATATCTTCTCTTTCTTCTTCCCCTTTTTAACCTTTTTGTTAAAAGATGTTATAACATCTGCTGGAAGGACTTTTAAGGGAATGATTTTCACTTTAGGTGCTTTCACACCCTCAATGGTTGAGAAGTCCATCGGCTTAGTGTCCTCAAGAATGTCACATTCATCTGACCATGTTGGTTTGAATTGGTATTTTTCAATTTCCTCAAAACTTGAGGATCCTTAAAGTCCTTCTTTATAGTAGGAGATGTTGAGTCTTTGCCTTTGGGAGGAGCAAATCTTCAAAGCATTTTTATTTGTAATCAGAGGTTGTAGATAATTTTGGCTTTCTAGTCATCTGTTCTTTTGTGAGGTCTACTAGATCCAACATCCTCATCACCCTTCTCCTGCACATCTGCCCTGTTTGGCTTTTTAGTTGGTGATGTGTCAGTGGCTTTTTCATCTTGGGGTTTCTAGGGTGTTTTTTCTTCTTCAAAAGTTTGAATGAGGTTCTTCCTATCTCCAGATAGTGGCTGCTAACATCACGTTTCATCAACCACTGCACCATGCTAGTCAACACTTTTATTCACCATCTCCCCTTTAGTTTTTTCTATTTGAGAAATGAAGGCATCACTGAGCTACGTCTCTATCACAGGTACGTTTGGCATTTTGTCGTTGACTGCCTCTATTATTTTTTCGAGTTCAATGATGAACCCTTGTGTGTATTGTGTTTCTGTTGGGGGGATTTTTGGTGTTTCTTCAAATAAAGACATATTCGGGGTCTCCTCAGTAGGGTACAGGTGGTTTTTTATATAGATTTAAGCATTTGATCCACCATCTTTGTCAATCTAAACCTTCTTTTAGTTCAATAATTTGTTCTAGGTATTGTCCCAACAGTTCCAAACCTTAGAAACATTCCTTTTAATTATATTTTCACCATTATATCTAAAAAAATGATATTCAAGTGTTTTGAAATCACAATCCCAACTTTTAATATCATTCTCATTTATATTTTCTTCATCTGTACTTTCTTCATCTGACAATATAATATTCTCATCGCCACCCTCAGACTCCCTTTCACCTTCATATTTCCTTTCAACCTCATCTTCATTCACCTTCCTTTCTCTCATCAGCTACCCCCTTGGCGCTTTCATCAACATATGTTGGCACTTCCTTTTCTGTCTCATCAGCCACTTCTTTGGCGTTTTGTTCTCCAACCATCTCCCCTTCTCCTTCTCCTTTCCCTTCCCCTTCTCCTTTCACTTTCCTTTCACCTTCAACGTCCACTTCAACCTCATCTTCATTTTCACCTTCTTCTCTCTCATCTGCCACGTCATTGGCCTTTTCATCAACAAATGATGACATGTTTTTTAACAATGTCAGACATTGTGAGAATTTTATGTGTACCAAGAGGCTGTTTGGATGTTCAATCGATGACTGATTTAACAATGTCCTCATTTTATTGTAATAGTTTTCTAATTATTGTATACCCCATCCAACTTCTCAGCCATTGTCTGTTAACTAGAAAAAGGAATTATTAAGTATGGCATTTTGTGATTTTTGTTAAAATTATTATTCGACCAGCATACCTCCTCAGCTTCATTGTTTTGTTGTTTCTCACCAGCACCATGGTTTTCATACTGTGTTAGTACTCTGACTAGAGCATGATTCCCTGATTCAGAAACTTCAAACATCCTGATCTGGCTTTCTACATCTTCAGCCACAACCCTTTCATAGAAAGCCTCTTCATTCTCACCATTGATCATCAGGCCGTTTTGAACTTTAGGGTCGAGTTCAGTATAATCATAATGATCGTCATGACCAAAACCATCATAATCATCATCAAATTCATCATGATCATCACCATCGTCATCATCAACCTCATAATGATCATTATCAGCATGCTCATCAACATTGTCAACATCAACTTCGTCTTCATTGTCAACATCATCAACATCAGCATCTTCTTCATCAACACCCTGCATTTTGTCTACTGTCTTGGGTGTGGCTTGTTCTTGAACAATTATTTGTAACTGTGTTTTCTTAGCTTTCTTAACAGTTTACTTTTTAATGTCTTTGCCATCATGGCGTTTTGGCTCTCCATCATATTTCCTTATAACTAGTACACTCTCAAACAGGTCAAGAGTTCTTCTTGTAACTCATTCAATCAGGTATCCTTGTTGTCGTTGCAAATTTTTTCTATTGCAAGAATCATTCACCCAGGCAAGCTGTAACACAAGAAATTTTTAATCTTAAAATTGTTATTTTGTGCAAACTATTATATATGGAAATTGTTTTCTTACCGTAAGTACAATCAAGTGTGAAATGCTTTTTTGGAGACCATGCGGTTTCAGTGTGTTGCAAACATTGGATGAGATAACCACACCGGTTCAATTGGTTTATTTGAACGTTTCATTTAATGTTCTATAAGGACAGTTGGTTGACGACCGCATTATCACTTGCATGCCCAATTATAGTGAAGAATGCTACAAGGAAATTTAGGCAGAAGTTTCTCCCAGAGCTATCCATCTGAGGCAAGATGTCATCAAAGAAGAGCTTCATAGTTTGTCTGTTACTCCAGTCAGTCCCTTTGAACTGTGCTCTCCACTCATCCACTACTTCATCTTTAGTTGTTGACCTTTTTCCCCTTCACGGCCACGTTTCCATTCAGTTTACCTAGTAAAGAGTTTATCAATTCTTCATTGATATGTATTGTA
Source organism: Scalesia atractyloides (assembly GCA_947069175.1). Classification (NCBI taxonomy): domain Eukaryota; kingdom Viridiplantae; phylum Streptophyta; class Magnoliopsida; order Asterales; family Asteraceae; genus Scalesia; species Scalesia atractyloides. The sequence goes on along the minus strand of CAMTDV010000116.1, from coordinate 12,558,976 downwards.
TGGTTTCCAACATTTAGATTGTTTGTTCTTTCATTATAATTTTCAACCAACCAGTACCGAAGCATTGTGGGTATGTTGTCTATTTTCATCTTCAGGGAAGCACCAAACCCCATGTCGTGTACTACCTGTATTTGATTTTGATTCAGATTTATAAACCAAGCAGTCAAGTTTATAGCTTTTAGTCTTAACAAAACTCTAGCCCCACTAAACTGACAAAATGGTTCTTCCTCAACCTAAACATCCTAACTTAAGCCCTTCCTCTTATTGGCGTTTTGGGCCTTGCCTGTGTGCACATTTATTGTTACCTAATCCCCTCTTTGCCTATAAATCAAGTTTAATTTACAAGTCGTTTTAGTACTAGTTAAATGATATATGTTGTTCAATAAGACAATCTCAGATGATACATGGCGTTTAATAACATATATGATATATGTAAAATGGTGTCTCATACAGTCAAACAATATTATACCAACGATACATTTATTGACGCCATAACATTGTGGTTTCGCGATTTCTAGGGTTTTCACGTTTTTTGTTGGAATTTGGGGGGGGGGGGGATTTCTTTGGGAAGTATAGATGTTTCAGTCCCTTTTTTATGGTTGTGTAGATGCACATTTACCTTTTTGCCCTTAATGAAGCGCGTCTACATTCGAAAGTTGATGTTATTTACAAAAACACCACCGTGGCAATCTAATCCATAGATTGTTTTGATCCAACGGATGAGGGGCGTTCTCACCGTCTTCACACTTATAGTAGTTTTCTCTAAATACTTCCCCTATATATATATATATATATATATATATATATATATATATATATATATATATATAAACAATTACAATGGATAATCTAACTACCAACGTGTCTAAACCAAACAAGAGTTTCAAACAAACAAAACAAGGGTGATGATGAGAAACTTATACATAATCAAAGAATGAGACCTAACTATCTTAATGAATTAGGATACTTGTAGGTCGGGTATAATTCAATAAAAACAAGCGATTGCTAGATTGCACGAGACCAAACTGTGAGTCAATGTCCCTTCTTTTTAATATATTTTGTTTCCAAAATTAGGGGAAGATACATGTTACAAAATGGTATGAAAGCCAGGGAATCAAATCACCATAGAGCATGTGCGTATAAGTAGAAAAATACAAGAGTAGTAATTAATCACACATATAAACCGGGGAACAAAAGGTGTTAGATCTATTGAGTTTTGGCGAGCTCCACTCCCGGTCCGTGAGACCCTGTGGGAGTGCTTTTATTGTCCCAATAGTCATGGTACACTAGGATTTAATGGCCGGAATGACAACCATCATCAATGTTTGGTTGCTTACTTATGTCAGCACACACATATTACGCTTTGCATACTAGTTTTCAATAAAGGGCATAACAATTTTTTTCAAGATTCATTTGCTACAAACACAAAACACATGAATTCACCAACATTATTGTTGACTTCTTAAACTTAACATGTATTTTAGGAAAGTTAGCATTTCATGACGGAAAGCCAAGGAACTAAGGAACGCAAAAGAATGATGCCACTTTTGAAGGATTTGCCTTTTATATACCGCCCTCGTGTGGGAATATGGGAGTTAAAACCTTTATTTATTTACATGAAGAAAAACTACATTTTGTTTAAGTTGTGTTGTAAACTTGAATACTTTTGGGGATGTCACGAACAAGTCCCAAAATCTTATATTTTAAATTTCAAACAATACATCGAACGGCATTGTTGTTTATTTTTATTCATGTAGATTATTTACACTATTGAATGCTATGAAAACCTTTCATGGTCACGAGCATGCGCTTCCGATACGAGTAGTGTGTGACAATCTAGGGCTCCAAACTTCAAATCGCCATTTCTGCGTCAGTACTTAACCTTTTCAAGTAATTCCAAAGCACAATTTATTTAAGTTTTTATGCTCTACAAAACTTAACCTTTTCAAGTAATTCCAAAGCACAATTTATTTAAGTTTTTATGCTCTACAAAAACCTATATCAATTTCTATTATTGAAGGGCAGGTAAATTCAAATTAAATTAGTGTAAAGTCAATTTAAAATATAAAATGATCACAAATGAATTCTATAAATATTTTTACGAATTACAACTGATTACAAAAATGTTATCGAACTTTTATATAATTTTTCGTTAATTTGTTTTTGAAATCTTTAAGTTTAAATCATTTAAAAATACAAGATTTATTAAAAATAAATTCTATAAATATTTTTACCAATTTTTACAGATTATATAAATGTTATAGAATTTTTATGAAATTTCTCTATAATTTTTTTATAATCATTTTATGATTAAAGGATTAATAGGATTGCTAAACAAATTAATCTCATTATATATTAATTAATTTAAATAAAAATATGTGATGATCATTAAATCTGATTTGTAGAACTTTTAGACGAATTTAATGAATTTGCCTAATTTTCAGCATTTATAGATATGATAACCAACTAAATTGGTATTTTCTAAGAATTAAGCATGTTTAATTATTCTAGAAATATATTTACTAATTTGTTATTATTTTGAATAATTATTTATATAATTCAAGTCCATAGAAAAAAAATCAGTTTCCTAACAATTAATGTATTGTCTATTCATTTAGTATTTCGTTTATTTATATTTTAGGGTAATTATTGCAATTTTTGTTTTAAATATATAATATGTTCCTTTCCATGCGGAAATTCTCGTGGATCAATTCTTCGTAACCTCTGAGTTGATTCTATTCCCCCTTTTCACATTAACTTTTTGGGGTGTACCATTGCATCATAAAGTTTCGTGATTATTTTAAATCATTTACCAAACATGCAATGTTAGTGTGTATTACATGTATTATTTGGTTGTTGTGTTGGTTATTGAATTCAAGCAAGCAATCATATTGGGGATCCACAACTGACCGGTTCCTCATGGCCATGGATGTTTAGTGGGGCTTGGAAAAGGGTCTACATGGACTAGGATTGAACAAAACGAAGACACGGGGTCATCAACGGCGTCGACTAGGCATCAACATCCCTTAAGGGCGTAGATCACCCAATTCAATTAGACGATTCCAAAATATGACGTCGGCGATGCGCTTAATAGATTCGGCGCCCGAATTACATTCAGCCACTATTCGTGCATCTCAAGAGTCCTAAAATGTAACATAACATTTTTCCAAGCCCCCAAATCATTCTAACACTTCCCATCTCCCTAGAACCAAAACCTATAATTTTATCTAACTTTCTAGATTTTGACCCATTTGATTCTACCATGTACTTTTGACATAGTTAAATACTTTTGACCTGCTACAACAATACTTACCTTAGTACTTCCATTAATTACCCATCCTTGCATGATTCCGCATATTTATACATACCAAAGCTCTTTTTATATACTAAGAAGTGAGTCGGTAATCACTTACCTTAAACTTCCATGCTCGTGCTTGCCACCTCTTGACCCGTTAGCCTTCTAGGCTTGTGTTCATGCTTAAGTGATTCCTATCTTTTATGCCACCATATGCACAACATTGTTAGCATGCACGTTCCATCATATCACATTCATTCCCAACTGTGAGTTACATTGACTTTTATTAGTCATTCATTAACATGCATAACACATAAATTGATATTCATATTGTTTAACATCAACGAAATCCAATACATCACCATACATAACTCATATTGGTCTAACACATATCGCATGATCTCACTAATCTTACATTTGTATCAAAATGCCAAACCATGCTATTAATACATTGTTGACTTTAAAAAAGTCAATTGTCCATCGCATGAACTTTCAATTTATACACATACATCCATATAATTATTGTAGTCTAGACTAATGACACCATATACATTTCATACTAATGTTGTAAGACACATACAACCACATGATATCACCTAGTTACATACACATAGTCAATTCTACACAAACTAATGCTTTTATGATGCTACAATTAACTTCCACCTTCAAAGTTAGCCAATTAAAATAACTCTACCATCCTTACTTGCTAGTAAGTCGAAACTCTATACAACAACACCAACCTCATTTCTTGATCCCAACTAAACATTCAACTAAACACATAATGGGCATCATACCATTCAAGCATATACTGCAAGCTACTATGCATACTTCTACCCAAACATGAAATAAATAAAACCTCCTTATGGATTCAATCTAGCGCATTTTCCTCATGTAAGTTTACTAACAATTACATCATTTTCACATTCTATACATATTCATCCACTACTTGCATACATTTTCATATAATATTGTTATTTAGATATTTCATCAAATACTTGGCGTGCGTACTACTATTTAAGCATAATGTACAAGTAGTTCATGCCTGATCTTCCTAGTTCATACATAAATCATCAAGTTTCTTACCTACAACAAGTATCACTATTATTATAACATTAAACATATGAAAACACAATATTTCTTTCAATCAATTCATACTAAACCATATTTAATAAAAAACCCTAATTTCTTGAACATGGATTTACAATTTAACATTTCCAACCTAAAATTCACAACTGAGATTATTAAATGATTATTGACATTAGATTAGTGGATTTAAACATGAATTCAACTATCTCATGTTTCCAATTTACCCAATTTAGGTAATTCATCAAAAACTCACCTAGAACTCCAACTAAGAAAGTTCAAGAAATGATAACTAATACTTACTTGATGATTATAAGATGATGAACATCATTAAAAAATAGATCTCCCATGCCATTTCACCTCCTTCCTTTTCCATTCCTTACTTAATTCACACAAGAACACAACCATACCCATATACTAGTTTTTCATTTTCTCGTTGTTTTAATTAAAATACTTTCTAATTTGTCCCATTTCATCCCCTATAGTTTTGTTTATAATTTTGTTTGGTCAGAAATTCATTCCTTGTTATTGAACTAATAATTTAACTAAGTTAAATAACTTAGTTATCTCATTCCATATCATAAAATTCGAGTTTTGTAGCGTTACAATAATGCATTTGGTACAAGACTCTAAATAGCATGTTTTCTTGATATTCAACCAACATAATAATTAAAGAAATAATATTTATTGAACATTATATTTTATAACATAAATTTTACAAATATAATTTGTATTTATTTTTTTATAAAATTATATTTAATATTTATTAATTAGTTGAGTTTAATATTTTAGTTTTGAGTAAAAAGCACAGATAGTCCTTTTTAAAATTACATGTACTCCCGGCGGTTTGAAAACTTGTTACTTAAATAGTCCCTAACGTGAATGGAGGTTAGTTTTTGGTGTAAAATATGCGTTGATGCGTGGTTGAAAATCGGTATTCTTATATGTTAAAGTTGATGTGTTTACATGAATTTTACTTTCGAATAGCCTACTTTTGGTTGGAGTTGTGTTTTCCAGGTCTAACGGAGTTTAAGAAGCTATACGGAGCATCAGGACGGAAAACGGGTCAACCGAGTGCGATAATTGGACAAAACAGAAAATACCAAAAGGAGGCATCGTCGCGACGCCCTCCGGGGCTGTCGCCGACGCCACTCTGATGTCCCCGTCGGTTAGAACCCTTGTAGGCAGTAAAATAGGTCGTCGAAGGAAAACAGGTGAACCAAGGATCGTCGCCGACGCCTTGGTGGGCCGTCGACGACACCCTCCCCTGATGTTGGACGTTGATTTGCTTGTTTGTTGAGTAGGGACAGGTTTTATGCTTGGTTTATGACCATTTTGAGGGAGTTACGAATATTTTGAGTTTTGAAACTATCATGGAGCCAAGAACCATCACCAACCTCAATCACAATCCATCTGAATCATCCATCATCATCCGAATTCATCATCCATCCTTACTTCCCTAACCCTAATCATCATCTTTTCAATCATTCCACCAATTCATTCTCCATAATCATTCACAATAACCCTATCCTACATCATATTCATCCTCAAAGCTTCAAGATGTTCAAGACCAAGAGTTCATCATCCGTTGATCACGTTCCTTCGTCATGACCGGCTAATTCTTGCAGGGTTCACCCCGTTGTAGACTTATATAAGGATTTCTAGGGTTTGCTATTTGTTTAATATTTGGTTTGTGACAAATTGAATTACATTTGAATCATTAGATAGTTGTCTTACATTTGTATGAATTTATGAATTGTCGAGTGAGTTATGAAATTTGACTTCGTGAAATGAATATGTGTATTTATGCCTTTTCTTTTGATAGGATTTGCTTATACGAGGTAACGAAGTGCATTGTGATGAGTTGTATGACGTTGATAGCAATTGGCACCTAAGCCTTGTGATTTTAAAACTGTTAATGAATTAATTCGATTGAACCAAATTAAAATGTTAGTAACCCTAGGTCCTACAATTATTGAACCCAGTGTGAACCTTGTTCTCAAATATTGTTTAAAATCATTAATTAAGTTTTCATGCAACTATTCAAGTTTTTAGTAGTTAAGTAATTAAAACAAACTTGTCGGTTTAATCCGACATCCCTTTTCAAGCGAACAAACAAATTAATCAATTTCTTAGTATGCTTCATAAAAGTGACAACAACATTCTTTAAAATAATCATGTTCATCGCAAACCACAAACTTTTCCTGGTTCGACCCCTTCTTACCACTAACGTATTGTTAAGGGTAATTTGGAACTACAAATATTATCTTTGACCGAGGCGCGTTTTCGATCTCGAGGATTTGATAAACAATATTCTCGACGATGCACCGTATAGCATTCCCGGTTATCAATCACCGGAACATGTGAGTGTTCATTCGGAATACTCAGACGATGGTGGGAATTACAATGAGCAGGTTGAAGATGATGAATGGAGTAATAACAATGTGGGGAATTTTTACAATGCTCGGGGGTTTGAGTATGAAGACATTGGTTATCAAAATGCCAAATTTTTGGGGAACGACAAAGGATATGGGTATGATTATGGTCGAAACAACGGCTACAAAAACAACCGTCAACCACAAAATAATAAAAGAAACCAAAATGACGGGGATTACGGCAATAACAACAACAATAATGCTAAGCGTAACTGTGTTCCGCAATTCGTGGGCGAGGGAAATCAAGGTGGACATCGGGGAATCAAGAGGTTAATCGCCCACGCCGTCAACCGCAACAAGCCCCAAGAGGTGTTAATGGGTGATTTAGACTGGTGGTCACTGAAAATGACTCACCTATTGTGCCTACACCTCGTGGGAGGCAATCATACGAGTGCAAGGCTAATTACATCAACATCCTACCTCACTTCAATGGTAGGACGAATGACGAAGCATACACTCATTTGGCAGAATTCTCTGCTATATGTGGCACGATCGGGGGCCACAATTTCCGCGAGGAAGTGAGCTAAGGCTATTTCAGTTCCCATTCAAGACAAAGCTAAACAGTGGTTCCTTATGCTTCCGGCCATTAGTATTCATACTTGGGTAGAAATGCAACAAGTATTTCTTGACGAATACTATTCGACAGCAAAGACCGATGATGCACGGGATGAGATTCGGTCATTTAGACAATTACCGGGGGAATTGCTATACGAGGCTCTTATTCCTTTCAAGGAGTTGGTTCAGAAATGCCCTCTCCATCAAATTCGGAAAGTTGTTGAAGTGTTTCGAAAAAGGGTTAGACGCTGAAGATCACAAGTACTTGCAATTGGCAAGTAATGGTACTTTGCTTAACAATCACGAGGAAGATGATTGGGACTTCTTTGAGAGAAAGAGCAAAAACTACAAAGCGGTTGCTATGGCGGACCGAGCCAAAAAGCATCCCATTTCTAGATCTCTTCCCGATCTTGATTTGAATGATAAGAACCGAATCGCTACATTGGAACGGGAGTTGGCCCGTATGAAGAAAAAGGATGTGGGGGCGGTTCAATTCGCGGTATGTGAAGATTGTGGGGACATTGGTCATTGGACCGAGGAGTGCCAAGTGAATATGGCAAAAGCCACCGAGAGGTGAATCAAGTTGGAGAATGGAAATAATTTGATATGAACTCTAACACTTATCACCCGGGTTTGAGGAACCATCCTAATTTTAGGTATGGTAATGCCTCGAACCAAATGAACCCGAATTTCCAACCGGGTAACCAAGGGGGAAATCAAGATGGAAATAAAGGTGGGTCGTCATAGTAAAACCGTCAAAGTGATAATCAAGGGGGTTACCAACGAAATTACAACCACGGGGGTAGTCAAGTATATCAAGGTCATGACAATAATCAAAAAGGCTACAATTAAAGTGGTAACGGTGATGGTAACGGGTCGATGAGCAACTAAGGTGGTGGTGATGATTTGAATGTGAAGATTGATGCATTATTGAGTGTAGTGAAGGAGTCTAATAATGACATCAAGGAAATGAAAAAGGCGAATGATATGAGAGATAAATCTCATGAGTTGTTGGCAAAGCAAGTTGGTCAACTTGCAGAAGAGGTGGCGCAAATGAGGGGAAGTGGAGGAAGATTTCCAAGTGACACCACCGTGAACCATAAGCATCGATGGTCCAACTCGAAAAACACACATAAGGCACAAATAAATAAAATCTCTTTACGTAGTGGTCGAGTCATTGATACGGGTGTCGAGTCACCACAACCCCAGTTTGTTGAAGTGGTGGTACAAGATGTTACTGATGAGGAGGTTAACGAAGGTCAACAGGTCAAAACAAAAATGTTTCTAAAAATGAAAAAAATACCCCCCTTGTGACCGTCCCCGTCCCAAAGGCTATGGAGGTTAATACCGCCCCTTATCCAGAACTTTTGTTGGGACCATCTAAGAGAGTGGTGAATAAACATGGTCCCCATCAAGAAGAGATGTGGGAAGTTTTTAAACAAGTTAAAATCAATTTACCACTCTTGGATGCCATCAAGAAAGTACCCTCATACTCTAAGTATTTAAAGGGTTTGTATACCAAAAAGTGAACTCACAAATTTCCTAAGAAACTTGATTTTACCGAAAATGTGAGTTTGATTCTTTCGGGTGCACTTCCACCAAACTTGCAAGATCCGAGGGCACAAATTATTTCGATACAAGTGGGTGACTTTAAAATGACCCGGGCACTTTTGGATCTTGGGGCGAGTGTGAGTATCATACCGGGTAGTTTGTATGACCAATACGAATTTGGTCCACTTCAAGCGACAATCACCACCATGGTGTTGGCCGACTTGACCCCCAAACTACCCCGTGGGATAGTCACAGATGTAATTGTCAAGGTCGACGACTTTTATTATCCGGTGGATTTCCTTGTACTTGATTATATCTCTTTGGACCGAACTAAGTAACCAACGGTTATTCTAGGTTGACTGTTTTTGGCAACATTGAATGCCCAAATTAATTGTAAAATGGGTACGGTTGACAGTACTTTTGGTAACCGTCGGTTGCGGTTAATGTCTTTTCGGGATTAACGGATCCTCTAGTTAACAACAAATGCTATATGACGGACGTTGTTGATGAGTGTACACCTCTTTGCGACACGGTGGTCGAGGAGGAAGGCATAATAGAGGAATGTTTCATGTTTGATAGGTTACAAATGGAGACAAATCGGAGCCTAGATGAGGAGGTAAGAAAGATGGAGGTGATGACGATGAAGGAAGGAAGACCTACTTGGACACACCAAGTGGAAAGTCTTCCGGAAAAGATTGACACAAAGTTGGTGCCATCATTGGTAGAGCCTCCGGTAGTGTGCTATAGAGATTTGCAAAAATGTGTTAAGTTGATTAATAAAGAAAACAATGTCAGGATATAGTTTCAGGATAACATACTATATCAATTATCAAGCAATGAACAATAAAAGCAAGGATTGACGCGGGATGTACGAGGAAAGCCCTTAATCTATCTAGATCGCTGGCACAAAACCTCAAGAGCTAACAATTGTCAGCTGCCTTTGTTCTTCTTGTTGATTGAAATATCAGGATACAACTTCAAGATAATGCACGGATCAGCTCTAAGTGTTACAATGATTGTGAAATGTGAGTTAATAATTGTGAAGGTAGCGAGTAATTGGTGTGTGTACGAAATTACATGTGTTTTTTTAATGATCCGGCATCCCCTTATAAGTTTTTAAATTCTAACTAAATATCCTACAATTCCGGGATACGAAGAATATCCCCTTGTGACCGTTGTAGGCCCTTTCTCCAGCCATCAACATTTACCTTTCAACCACTTTGAACGAGTCTTCGGGTAGACCTAGTCCTTGTTAACGTTGGTCACTTGAAACTGAAGCATACAAACAAACCATTAGTAAGAGCAAGCTACTTTTGCAGGATGTTACCAATATCCCGGTTCAATATCATGGTCTCATATTAGAAACTTAAAGTCAGGATATATTATCGGGATATAGGTTCAAAATTCCACCCATAACAATTGTCCCCAAAAATATAGATGTTGGATATCCCGATTCCAATGGATATATTTTTAGTTGTTCGAAATCTAAAGTGGGATGTTGACGTGACTTGGTGCAACTTCCAAGGCAATATTTTCTCATAATAGCTACTCTTTTCCATATATCTTCTCCTTAAATCCTTCATCTATCTCCTTGCATCAAAATTTCAGGTATTATTCTCTCTTTCCTTTAAACCCTTTCCGCTGCATTTCGTCTTCCTCACCATCACTTCTCCATGGCCAAACGCTTCGATAATGCTGATATAGCTGCTCTCTGATTCTCTGGTGCTTTCTCGGATGGCACAGTCATCCGATCATATGATCGGATTCTTCGATCGGACGTGTCTTCGACTGAATGGCTTTGTTTCTTGTTCTGACCGGATCAAAACCAACCATAGGTCTTATGTTCCCATTCCCAGAGTTTATCATGGAGTTCTTTCATGTCACCGATCTAAGCTTTTCCCAAACCATGCCCATGGTTTGGAGGATCTTACTTGTTCTTGACCGGATCAAAACCAACCATGTCCCTGATCTCAGTATTGAGGATTTACCCTTGGCCTACCGTTTGAGGTCCCATGGATCTAGCCGGTTCTTATTGTTTTCTACCTCCAACAGTCCTCTCATTCTCCAAGCTAATAAGAATGAGGATGAGTGGAAGTGAAAGTTCTTCTTTGTTAAGAGGGACTCCATCGTTAATGGCGGTGATTTCCAAGTGGAGTGGTTGACCAAGGGTAGGATTTAGGTCTTCAGGAATATCCCCAAATGTATCCTGCTATGACATCCCTAACTTATATCCTTGTTTTTTAAGCAGCGGATTTCAGGAAACTAGCTCCCCCAACTCCAGAGTCAGAGACACGAATTAAGGCCATGTACAAGTTGTCAGAGATTGAAAGAACCTTTCTGCTTAGCCATCCAAGTTCCAGCCAGCAGTCTACTTCCATCATGCCTGGTAAGGATATCTGCTTTGAACATTCCTGCATATGTTTGGTTAATCGGGATATTATTATGTAATAAGATTGAAATTACTCCCTTTTATGCAGATTCCACCAAGGTCCCTGCTACTTTTGATCTTGAGGAGCTTGACAGCTTCTCCAAGCCTGCCTTGGTGAAAAAGGAGCCCTCTATTGCCATCAGCTCTAAGCCTTCTACTACTCCTAAGCCCTTTCTGCTGACAACGTCCCGGGCCTCAGGATCCAAGAAGAGGAAGGGTTATGACCTCCCTGCTATTGTTGCCAAAGCCTTTTCCAATGATGGACTTGGCTTTATGGAATCCATTGGTCCCATGACCACATTCCTTAACTAGGTAAATATCCACATCCCGTATCCTGCATCCTTCACATGTATGCTAAACCTATATCCTCGTTAGGTTATATTTGTTGATACCTGTATTTTGTTTTGTAAGGTCTTGATCGCCTGGCACTTCTTCACAATGTGGCTTGTGAAGCAATAAAGTTTCTATAGGCCAAGTTGAAGAAAGCCAAGGTCACCATTGAGGATCAGGGGAAGATCACTGCCACCAAGACCCAGCACTACGAGGATAAGCTGAAGAAGGTGAGTCATGATGCTGAACTCAAGTTAGCCACCATCCAGGTTAACCATGAGCAGGGAATGTTCTCCTTCAGGGATGGCCTCAAAAATTCGGTTGTGATCTCGCTTCTCCATGCTAGGATCAAGATGGCTTATGAGGCCAAGGAAGCGGGCTTTGAATGCCCATCCTGGACGGTAGATGCCTGGGAGGCCAAGGCAGCCCTGTGGAGTATCTTGCTAAACCTAGGCTGGTGAGTCCTCTAAGGCGGCCCTATGGAGTACCTTGCTAAACCTAGGCTGGCGAGTCCTCTAAGGCGGCGGAGGCAGGTGGCAAGGCTGGTGAAAATGGTGGAGCAGGTGCCGATGGATATGATGGTGTGGTTGGTGCTACCCCGTGGGTGGGCAGCAAAGTAGGCGATGATGGATGTTATTGCTTAAGCCGGAGCCCACTTTTTTTAATTCTGATGGTTAATGTCTGTTGAACAATTTACTTTTTCTGCATGCTGAACAATTTACTCTTCCTGCACTTTAGATTTTAGAGTAATATAATGATTGGAGGTGGAGGGATCCTGGTGTTTCAGGACGAAGCCTTCAATCGTTAACGTCAATATGCTTTTGAACAGCTTACACCCTTGGTGGGTGGGTTTCGGTTTTGAAACGAGGCCAAGGGTGTAACGTTTTGACTTGTTAATATGAATCTAATCTTTTGGCCTTATCCTTGTGTTATATGTTGTTTGTAAAAAGTTAGACTAAGTATACTAGTTAGCATATTAGTGGTATCTATATTGCTTTCCATTATGTTTTGAAATATGCTTTATAAAAATTCCGTAGGAAAAAATTTTCATAGTTAATAAATCCCATTTATTTAGATAAGGCCTTTAAACTTAGAAAAAATAAGAATCCATACCAGAGACGTTTAAGTAGAAAGTTTGTGATAAACCTTAGGATCATTTATAATGTCCCCAGCAGGAAATATTGTCAGCATTTGTTACATTCAGCCCTAGCATAGATGTCCCATGTCTGTGCAGGATCAACATGTTGCATCAGGATATATTTTGCATATATAATCCTTCAGTTGGTAATTGAGCTTTACAATTTCCTTCCATCAAGAGAAATATATTTAAACATAATTGTGTTTTAAGATACTCTTGGGATTATCCAAAATCTTGTGTTTCACTTAGATAAACATATTTTTCATGCACTACAGGCGGGAGTGTATGACCTCCAAGACTTAGAAAGGTGAAAACCTTTAAACCTTAGAGAGTATGAAAATACCCTTCACAAGAGAGAGGATGATCAGTCCTCATATACCATAAGTATCTAGGATATAGACAATAATGACGAAATTGTCAGCCACTATTACATGAACTGGTCCCGCTATCTTGAACTATATCCGGAAAACGTAAGCTCCATGCAGAGTGTTTAAACTCAATTCGAGAGAAAGGTGAATACCTTTAAACCTTAGAAGGAATGTAACACCCTTAAATGTGAGAGAGGGGGCCAATCCTCTAGTCTTTCGATTTTATCTTGAGTAAGTATCCTAGAGTGTCATCCTAAAACGTATTCCTACAGAACTCCTTCAAACTAGGGTGAGAGTGGGTGTTAGCTAACACCCCTCCGATGCTTAAGTCAGTATAGGGTTTAGAAAATAAAAAATAATAAATTAAATAAATTTAAATAAGGTAGGGTTCATATCGTCCCGAATTAGAATTTAAATTCCAAACTCATTTGTAATAAGCTTTGAGGTGTATGGCGTTCCAGGATCTTGGTAGCACATCCCCCTCCATCGTCTTGAGCCGATATGCTTGCTTTCTGGATTCTGATTCTATCGCATATGGTCCTTCCCATTTTAGGGCTAATTTCCCATCGACAGGATTAGTTATGTTTTGAAATGCCTTTCTCAATACCTAATCCCCAACTTGGAACCTTCTTGTCCTTATATTCTTGTTGTAAGACTTGGCTATCCCCTACTGGTATGCTGCCGTTCTTAGTTTTGCTGCATCGGTATCCAACTCTTGGCATAAGGCTTCGAGATTCAAATCAGGATTTCGTAGATTTGATCTAGCTGTAGGTATCATCATTTCAGTCGAAATCACTGCTTCCGCCCTGAATACTAGTGAGAATGGGGTCTGCCCAGTAGCATTTTTTTGAAGTTGTTCTATCTGCCCATAGGACAAATGGTAGTTCCTCAGCCCATTTTCCTCTTTTAGCACCTAATCTCTTTTTCAAATTATTGATAATTATCTTGTTCGAGGATTCTGCCTGTCCATTGGCTTGAGGATGCACCAGTGTTGATGTAATCATCTTTATGCCCCAACTCTTACAAAAGTCTATAGTCCTCTTGCTGATGAACTGAGAGCCATTGTCACAAATTATCTTGGCCGGTATCCCGAATCTTGTTAGTATATTCCTTTTTATGAAGGATACCACTTCTTGATCCCTGACTTGAATAAAAGCTTCTACTTTAACCCATTTAGAGAAGTAATCTGTCATTGCTAACATAAAAACTTTTCCTCCTGGAGCCTTAGGAAGCTTTCCCACTATATCCATCCCCCATTTCATAAATGGCCATGGGGATGTAATAGGATATAATGGATCTGTAGGTTTATGTAGTATGTTGCTATGTCTCTGACATGCATCACATTTCTTGGTATATTCCATAGCATCCTTTCTCATAGTTGGCGAATAATATCCTATTCTCAGTACTTTTAAAAATAAAGCTCTGCCCCAGTATGGTTGCCACAGTCTCCTTCATGTATATGCTGGAGTACTTCTTTGGTTTTGGGATCCTCCAAGCACCTCAAATATGGTCCTGAAAGAGGTTTCTTATACAAGATATTATTTATTAAAGTAAAACGAGATACCTTCATTCTGAAAGCCCTAGGGTTTTCATCCTTTGGGATATCTCCCTCTTGTAGGTACTTAACGATTGGAGTCATACAGGATTCAGGATACTTCTTAGGATAGCCATCACCAGGGTCCTGGATACTCGATACTTGTTTATCCTAAGATTTGAAATGTTCCAATGCGGGGTGCAAAGTTATGAACTATTGGTATCCGAGTTCCTTCCGGTATCCTGATAGCAGATCCTAATTTTTCTAAAGCATCTGCTTCAGCATTGTCTTCCCTTGGTACCTGTTCAAGTGAAAATATTTCGATAAATCCTACTAATTTTTTAACAATTTCAAGATATTTGGCTAATTTTTCACCTTTTACTACATAAGATCCATTGAAATGGTTAACAAGGAATCAACATATACTTGTAAAAATTTAATATTCATATCCTTGGCTACTTCTAATCCTGCTATTAAAGCTTCATACACAGCCCTTCATTATTATGTTAGTAGAAGTTAATTAAGGATACTGCTAACCTTCATGATCTTTAATCAAGACTGCACTTACTGCATTTCCTGACACTGTAAGATATAGAGATAAGGGTCACCATCTTCAGGCTTCATTAGAAGGGGTGCACTTGAGAGATACTACTTTAATGCTTGTAGAGCAGCTTCATGTTTTTCTCCCATTCGAATTTCTTGTTCTTTTCAAGATATCATAGAATTCTTTACATTTTTCAGAGGATCTTGATGTAAATCTGTCTAGTGCTGCTACCATTCTAGTTAATCTTTGAACATATTTCATATTGGATGGGGACTTGAGATCTAGAATAGCTCTGATCTTCTCTGGGTTTGCTTCTATTCATCTTTTGGTTACCATATATCCCAAGAATTTTCTTGCCCCCATTCCAAATTGGCATTTTGCAGGATTTAGTTTCATGTTATACTAGTTCAGGATATTGAAGGCACTTTCCAAGTCTTGGAGATGATTCTTAGCTTTCTTATATTTCACCACCATATCGTCGATGTATACTTCCATAGTATCCCCCAATTTATCCTTGAACATCATGTTGACTAGCCTCTGATATGTTGCACCAGTATTTTTCAAACCAAATGGCATAGCAGTATAACAATATATACCTGTAGGTGTCATAAATGTTGTATCCTCATGGTCGGATGGTTCCATTTGGATTTGTTGAAATCCTGAGGATGCATCCATGAAAGTCAGCATTTTGTGTGCAGCAGTTGCAACTACTATGGAGTCAATGTGAGGTAGTGGGAATGGATCCTTCTACATGCTTTGTTAAGATCTGTATAATCAACACAGACTCTCCATTTTCCATTCTTCTTCTACACTACCACTACATTTGCTAACCACTTTGAGAATTTGACCTCGCTTATCATCTTGGATTTCAACAGCCTCTCTACTTCTTCTTGGATGATAGAATTTCTTTCAGGAGCGAACTTTCTTCGTTTTTGTTGAACAATCCTGAAAGATTTATCAATTACAAGTTTATGGGTTATAATATCCTTTCATATACATGTCATATCCTCATGCTTCTAGGAAAATGTAGACATCCTGCATTTTAAAAAGTTAATAAGTTGTTTCTCAATATCCTCAGGAATATTGACTCCTACAAGCACTAAGATATCTGGATTATCTTCATCAAGGATAACTTTCTTGACATCATGTTTAGAAGCTTCCATAATATCCTGTGCTTGTATCTTTGATGTGCTAAAAGTGATCTAAACAAATTACCTAAATTAAACCCTAAATTAGACACGCTAAGCTTTAAATTTATAAAACTAAGACTCTCTAACCTAAACCACACAACCGGAAAGTGTACCGATCAATGTAGTATAACTTATGTAAGTCCGAGTATCGAACCCACGAGACTCTCTAATTAGGTTTACTAGACTCTCTAGACTTGAAAGAGTGACATGACTAAATTGACTTTTATATTTTGAGGGGGGTTTACTAAAATCCTAAATTGCAATTAAAATACATTAATTAAACTAAATAACTAAGACACGACTTAAATGATATTCAGATTAGTAATGACGAACAACTACCTAGGTTGGAATCATAATTGATATCATATGGTTTCTATCAGATGCTAATGTGTTATGGAACCGGGATCTTTAAGAGGTAAACCCTATGAGAAACCGAGCAGGACCCCTAACCCTTCTCGGGAAGACACCTATTGAGCTCTGAAAGGATGTTAAGACTACCGATTTATTTCCCATACGGTTATCTAATTATCTAGAAAAGTGCTGTAATGTGACTAACTACCTCTCAGTGAAAAGTCTAAGGCAACTACGGAACTTGATTTAACTCAGTAAGCAAATAATGAAAGGTAAACTAAGGTTATCTTATTTCAAAGAATCTAACCCCAGCAATCTAAGACTAAAGACCGACAAGACAACCTCTCACCTTGCGGCTATCGAGATCGGTAGAATACTAAATCCTATTAAAAACCTTAATCACCATTCCTACGGAAATCCCGCATAATTAACCGTAAACTAGTCACCAACACACAGTCTATGACCTAACTAGCATTCATACATGGAAGACATCCACAAAAAACGCAAGTGAAACATGTAATCAGATTTAAATAAATTAAATACGCATGCACATTAAATCAATAATCCAAAATTTGTTACTTTTCATGAATAATCCATAGAACACATTAACATCTAATAAAAATCCATACTTTATTCAAGAGTTCATCACAACCTAGATAGTTCAAGAAATTTAGCCAAGAACAAGAAACAAGTCTCATACAATAAGCAAATCATGTCTAATAATTTGTAAAACACAAAGTCTAACAACACCAAAAAAATAATAAACTGCAAACCAAATCCGAATATTGAATCGCGACTTTGAAGTTCAAACCAATTCTTTCTTTTCTCTTTCGTTTCTCTTCGTCGAACTCAACTCCAACCAAAAATAATAATAATGGCAGCTTCCCCCCCAAATAAGAATTCCCTCCCAATAACAGTGGGGTTCTCTCCATATATATCGATTTGGGAGGTGTCACAATTATGTTATAATATGAATTCTCGATCTAGCCTATTGAACGTAATACGCTAAAGGAACATAGGACCTAGGCTCCACAATACTCCATCAGCCCAATCACAAGAAAAATAGAATGGTCAACAGAATTAGGCTTGGTCAACATGGCATTAAAGATCCACATCTTTTTAGTTTTGTCGTGACTTTGTGATTTAATATAACTTTCCATCATTTTCCACTTATGGTCCCTCAACTCCTAAAATTCTTCACAATTAATTTTCCATTTCAGCTTTTATGCATTTATGGTCCTTCGAGGTTATTATACATTTCCCAATTATTCGTTCACTGATCTGTTTAAGCTCGTTTTGATTCCTTTTTGGCATCGAGACCTTAATAAAATAAAAATTGTTGGGCTTAGATTGCTAAAGGTTTACTCATTAGGGATTATTTTGGGCTTTGGTGTATATTGTGGGCTTCCTAGTGCCTTATGGGCCTAGGGTTGTAATAGTGGGCTTGCTAGTGCTTATAAATAGAGATGCTAGGTTAATGAGAGAGGATTAGAGAGTTATAATCAAAGAACTTGTATCAGACATCTTTTGGTGTATGCAAGTTAAAGTTATTCAAAGTTGTTCTTCTTCCTAATCATAATTTCCGCTACTGATTAGGTTAGTGATACCTGTTTGATCCTTTACGGGACTTACAATTGGTATCAGAGCCTGCTGTTCAAATACAGGCTCCGGGTATTGCTGATTGAAGAAGTTTATCGAAGTGTGTTGCTACTGCTCGGATCGGTTTCTGTTCCGGATCACTGTTCATCGTCGGAAGGGTTACTGTTCCGAAGAACTCGAAGAAGTTTTGAAGATTTCAGATCTGGTACTGTTCCAGATTCCGAAGAACACGAAGAAGGTTCTCACATCTCGGATCAACTATTGTTCCGGATTCTAAAGAACATGAAGGAGATCATCCATCTCGGATTGATCCCAGACTGTTGCTCAATCCGGATTGCAATCCGAGTTACTATTGCGTTTATCTATTCCTTGGATTTCGGAATACTGTTGAAGGAAAGGCGGGTTACTGTTACGGATAAGGATAAGGATTCCGGATTCATCAGATAGGACAAGCATTCCGGATTTCTTCATTCCGGATTCTCCTTTCCAGATTCACCTTCAGAATTCTTTATTCCGGATCATACATCTCAGATTTTCATTCCGGATTTGTCATTCGGACTTCTCATTTCGGATCCATCAGCTTCTGGTTTCTTCATTTCGGGTTTTCAAGTCGGACTCTCCATTTCAGACTCATCAATCCGGATTATCATCAATTCGGATATTATTTCCGGATTTGACCATCATTGACTTCAGAGTTGACCATTCCGGACCAATTTCAGATTTCGTCCTGTTCATCTAAGAAAATTTTAATAAATTAATTTTAAATTGGTTTGGTAAATTGTTAATTAATTTAATAATGATGGCTGGATACATGACCGCACAAGATCTGACAAATGCCAATCTAGTTGCCCTACAATCGCAAACACTGGCCCTCCATCAAGAGCTGGATCAAGTAATTGGCACTTCCACTAAAGTGCCACGTTTATTATATAGGGATGAATACTATGAATGGAAGTTTCGTTTTGAACAATATTGCAAGGCTAAAGAGCCTGGTGTGTGGAGATGCATCATGAATGGTCCAAGAACCATCGTTTACAGTACAGAGCAAGATCCAAACACGAAAATTCCTAAGCCCATGCACCTATGGACTCCAGAGGATATCAAGATAATAGAGGAAGATGAGAAGCCCTCGGTAAATCTGACCATGGCCCTTGGACCTGATATCTCTATCACGGTTAGAAATTGAAAGACCGCAAAGGAAGTTTGGAGTAAACTACAAAGTCTCTACGAGGGAAATGCAGACATGAAAGCAAGCATGGTGAATCAGCTGAATCATCAATTCAGCTCATTCAATCACATCTATGGGGAAATTATTGAAAACCAGAGTCGTCGATATGTCAAGCTTGTGTCCCAGATGATTTCAGCTGAGATTACCCTCACCAACAGTGCCATGAACAGGCAATTATTAAACTTACTGCCCTAGAGTTGGGATGCAGATGTGGGAATGATCAAAAAGACCAAGAAGTTGAATGATGTCACTCTCACTGAGATGATAGCTACTATCAAATTATGTGAGATTGACAACAAGCAGAGGGAAATCAATCATCAAAGCAGTTTGATGGCCGCAGGGATGACAGGACAAAACGCGGCTCTAATGTCACAAACTCTTATTTATAGTCCTCTGCAAGAAAATTCACAAACACCGGATGGTTCAAACGTGGTTTACAGTCCTATAGCCATGCCTCAGAACACTTAGTACGTGTATGCTCTTCAATCTCAGAATCCCACGATGGTTTCAGCTGCTCAAGTTCAAACTCGGTACCATGCTCAGTACCCCAACATGGTGTTCAGTCCTGCAATTCCTCAAACGGTGCAACAAGGTAACCCTCCTCAAACTGCTGCACCAGCGCCTGCACCTGCTCAACCTGCATCGAACTCTGCATTTCTCACTAAAGAAAACGAAGAGAAACTGGCTATTGCGACATCGATGATCAAAAGCTCAAACGCCTTCCTGGCAGGTGATCTGACTCCACCATTCATTCTTCCAACTGAAGTTGATCAAATCATGGAGGAGGACCTGGACGAGATCGATGTTTCTTGGAATCTAGCAATGGCTGCTTTTCGGGTTAACAAGTTTCAGAAGAAGTATGGAAGGCAACCCTTGTCAAATTTGAAGACCGGTCTCACCAAGGACAAACGAAGATGCTACCGATGTCACGAACCAGGACACTTTGCCAGGGAATGCAAGAAGCCACCGTCCGGGTATGTATCATCCAGAGTCGTTGATATATAGAGTAGTAACAGACAGCTGGTTCCCGTCTCTCCTTCAAAGTCCACTACGAGTCCATCAAGCAGCTCAGGCGGGAAGTCAACAGCATTGGTGGCCCAACATCATGAAGGTTTCACTAGGCAGATGTTGCAGCTAAAATGGAAACATTGAATCTCTCCAAGAACAGCAATCACTGCATGATGACGCAGACAACTGCGACACCCAATCTTTCGGAAACGGAACAGCTCTGGCGCGCTCTTGTTAGACTATGGTACATTGATTGTGCCTGTTCCAGGCACACGACCGGAGACATCTCGCAGTTGAATGACATTCAGTTCTTCGATGGCGGGTTTGTTTCCTTCACAGGTGGAGAGACAGGGAAAATTACCATGAGAGGAACTGTTTGCAACGGAGCCCTCAGCTTTAAGAATGTTAATTACGTACCAGAATTGAAGCACAGTCTTTGAGTGTGTCTCAATTCTGCGACAATCATTTGGATGTTCTCTTCACCAAGAAAGGATGTTATGTGCTCAAACCTGGTTTAATTATTCCAGATGATTGGATTCTTCTTAAAGTTGCACGTAAAGGAAATGCGTATGTTATTGATATGAACCAGGCTCCATCTGACAAGCTCACTTGCCTCTTCTCATCGACAGCCGAACATGACGCCATGCTATGGCATTGAAGACTGGGATACATCAACATGAAGAATTTAAATCGTCTTGTAAAAGGTGGTTTATTCAGAGATCTACCAGTTCATGATTTCATGCAGATCGAAAAGTGTGAATCATGTGCGCGTGGGAAACAACGTCGAGAGCCGCACAAATCTAAAGTTGTTCCCTCCACGTCTCAAGTCTTAGAACAACTACATATGGATCTCTTTGGTCCAACAGACATACGCAACATTGGCGGAAAGGCTTTGGTTATTATTGATGACTACTCTCGGTTCACCTGGGTTTTCTTTCTCACACATAAAAGTGAAACCACTGAGTTAGTCAAGCAATTTATCACGCTTATGGAAAACCAGACAAATTCTACGATGAAGGATATTCGGTGTGATAATGGGACATAGTTTAAGAATATTACCCTAAACTCTTTCTGCTCTTCCAAGGGGTTTGACCGATAGTTTAGTGCAGCCAGAACCCCACAACAAAATGGGGTTGTAGAACGCAGAAATCACACACTCATTGAAGTTGCACGCACTATGCTGGTTGAATCCGAGTTACCTCTTATTTTCTGGGCAGAAGCAATCAATACTGCATGCTATATTCAGAATCATGCCCTGATCAATAAACGCCATATGAAGACTCCATACGAAGTGGTTGAAGGTTGCAAACCTTCGGTCAAGCATTTCCGCAAGTTCGGATGCCCTTGTGTTCTCCTGCTCATGGATGCTAAAGGAAAGTTTGAATCACGCGGGGATCCTTGCATCTTCGTTGGCTATTCTAAAAATACGTCATACCACGTTTAAAACAAGATCAAGAAGATGGTAGTTGAAACCTACTATGTGGATTGGCTGGAGAAAATCCCAAGGACATACGCATTGGTCCTGACTGGTTGTATGACTATTCCAAATTATTTAATCATATTGATGTGTCTTCCAATGTGTCTGCAGGTAACAGTTCAATTTCTGCCCTTCCAAAGGTGCCCATTTCATCTGAAGACGATGATGACCTTATCGAGCTACATGAGACTTTAAAGCAGCTGAGTGTGGATCCTCCTGGATTTAATGACGCTGTCTCGCGTTCTTCCACCATTTCGCATCCTCAAGAACCAGTTATCAATTCACCTGCTCAGACCGATTCTCCTGAAATTGTGGTTTCTAATCCAGAGCCTCCTACGACACACGAAGGACCTACTCCCAATGTTTTGGGTTCCTCTCTGTTTCCTGAGCCTACTCCACTCGATTGTTCGGTGGATTCCTCAGCACATACTTCTACTTGTCCCCCTCTGTTGAGGGGGAGTCATCTGGAGTAGCTTCAGCTAGTGTCACCAACTTGCAAACATATGTTCTCGTTCCCGCTACACCAATACCGCAAGGTTTACAACGTGATCACCCCATTGAAATTATTATTGGTCCTGTCAACGCTGCTATTCGAACCCGCAGCCAATCTGGGGATATCATACCTGTCTCTATTGTTGCTTCATTTCATAAATTGAACCTAAAAGTATTGATGTTGCCTTGCAGGAACCAGGCTGGGTGGATGCCATGCACGAGGAACTCAATCAATTTGAGAAACTTAGTGTCTGGCAATTGGTGAAGCTGCCTCAAGGAAAACGTGCTCTTGAACTCACTTGGTTTTCCGTAACAAGCATGATGACACTGGAGTTATTGTTCGAAATAAAGCTCGAGTGGTGGTTCAGGGTTTTCGACAGATTAAAGGATAAGATTATGATGAGGTATATGCACCTGTCGCGCGTTTGGAGGCTATACGCATTTTCTTGGCATATGCATCTTACATGGATTTCACTATTTAT
Organism: Scalesia atractyloides; assembly: GCA_947069175.1. NCBI lineage: Eukaryota > Viridiplantae > Streptophyta > Magnoliopsida > Asterales > Asteraceae > Scalesia > Scalesia atractyloides. Next base: position 12,535,888 of record CAMTDV010000116.1, on the reverse strand, counting down.
CAAATGGATGTCAAGACTGCGTTTCTATACGGCAAGGAGAAAGAGGAAATCTACATGGCATAACCACTAGCCTTTGCTGATCGTGACAAGCCAGATTATGCTTACAAACTAGACAAAGCTTTGTATGGGTTGCATAAAGCGCCTCGCGCATGGTACGCTACACTTATAGAGCATCAGCTTGCTCATGAATACACACGAGGAACCATTGATCAAACCCTGTTCATCAAATGCGTTGATAAGGACATTATTCTCATCCAAATCTACGTTGATGATATTATATTTGGTTCCACCAATGATGGTTTGTGCCACAAATTTGAAGAAATCATGAAAAAGAAATTTGAGATGAGCTCATTGGCGGAGATGACCATGTTTTTAGGACTTCAAGTTCATCAGAGCCCACAAGGTATCCTTTTTCATCAAGGAAAATGTGTCCATGACATTCTTGCCAAATTCAGGCTTACAGATTCAAAGCCTATGGCTTCACCTATCGCAGAACGGCCTCTGCTAAATGAAGATGCTGAAGGAACACCTGTTAATCCGACTATGTATCGCTCCATGATTGGATCACTCATGTATCTCACTGATAGCCGGCCAGATATCATGTTTGTCGTCTGCCAATGTGCTCGTTATCAGGCTACTCCTAAACTTTCTCATTTACATGCTGTGAAACAAATTTTTAGGTACCTCAAAGGGGCTCCAGCACTGGGCCTCTGGAATCCTAAAAATTCTGAATTTGAATTGTTTGCTTTCTCTGATAGTAATCTTGGAGGTACAGATAGGGACATGCGCTCAACTTCGGCTGGTTGCCAATTTCTGAGAGATCGCTTAATCTTGTGGCAATGCAAGAAGCAACAGACGGTTTCGCTTTCTATCACAGAAGCAGAATATGTCGCAGCCTCTGCTTGCTGCTCCCAGGTTTTATGGATGCAACATCAGCTTGCGGATTACGTTTGACTTATCTAAACACAACAATTTATTGTGATAATGATGCCGCTATCCAAATTGTTAAAAACCCTGTTTTTCACTCCAAAACCAAGCACATAAATTTTAAAGTTTATTTTATCCGTGATTGGTATGAAAAGGGTCTTGTAAAGTTGAGCAAATCCACACTGTTTCAAATGTGGCAGATTTGTTCATGAAACCGTTAGCAACGCGCGTTTTCACGTGCTTGTGGATCTTCTCAAAATGATTCGGTTTTCTACCTAGGCATCCTTCGTCTTTGTGTTTTGTTTACTGTTCTTATTTTATTTTCATTGCTTCGTAAATTTGTTCATATGTATGCCAAATTTAGGGGGAGAAATCTATATATAAAAAAAAAGTTTTTGCAAGGATAGGGAAATAAAATACGTTTTCGTGATAAAATGTTTGACTAACATATGTAAGGTGTCAAAGAAGGAAAAGATTTGGATCGAAAGTGATGTGTCAGTAGGTCTAAAACTCAACCGGATGGGGAAAGTTAAATGATATAAACATAACGAACTATGTACTCAGTGGGTCACTTACTATAGGCGTATGATTTCATGGTCTTGAATCTTGTGTTGATAGATAGCCAACATCTGAGGTTTTGGGTCTTTATGTTGTTGAGTCATCCGGGGATATCTTGACTGCCCTTCTATTGCAACCAGATTATATGCAGACCTAGGCACAGTCAGGATATCTTTGTAAAAGAGCCAAAATGAAAAGGCCAAAACCTAAGAGAACAGAAGTTTCTTCATAAGTTCTTAAGTACGGTATTTGCCTAACCCTCATCAGTCACTATTGGTCTCTCTGCTGTACGGAAGTACTGACCTGTTCACCAATAGCCTAATGTTGTAAAATAAAAGGATGACCACAGTATACTCACCTGCTACGATGAATTGTTGTGCTTACCTTGATCGCGGGGGTATGTCATGGTATGGGACACATGAGTATCATAGTATAATACTACCTTAAGCGTATCATGATGCTTGAACTGGAAAGGTTGAGTTTTAGGTTTAAATGGACAAGTATATTGACAATCGCTTAGACCAACTGAACCTGCTCATACTGAAAAATGTTCCTTAGTTAGCATTTGAAACGATTTGATCCCTTAGCAAGGCTATGTTAATTTTTATTTATGTATTAATTAGTTCTTCTTTGTAGAATGTTTAAAAGGTGGTTGGATGCTTGGTTAGTCTATTTGATGAATTTTGGTGAGATGGTTTCTGTCAAGAGATTTTGGACTGGCCCAGTGTGCTTGGGATTTGGGCCAGTCTAATAAAATTGGTTAAAAGTCTTAAAATTGGAAACTCAGATTACTATTCCGGATTGGGCTTCATTGGGCTCAAAAAGTTACTGTTCCGGATTGGGCTTTTCCGGAAAGGCCCAATTGAACTTTTCCGGACAGGCCCACTGTGTTAATGTTCCGGATTAGGCCGGTCACAAGCCCAATCCGGATTCTAAATGTTAGGCCCAAGCCCATTTCGGAAGTATATAGGTATCTCTGATATCTTATTTCGGATTATCCACAAATTCTGAAATCAAAATTCTTCTCTGATTCTCTCTATTCGAACTATGCATCTCGGAAATTCATCCGGATTTAGGTATAATTTGCTTAAATTCATGAATTACGGATGAAAATATTAACGTTTAAAGCATTCCGGATTGTGTCTCGGATAGATCTTCAAAGTCTTATGCATTTTGGATTTCATTCCGGATGGGTATTCATCCGAATTGATGAACTCGGATTTCATCTCGGATTGGATCTTCATCCGGAATGATAATTCATCCGAGATACTATGGGTAATCCGGATTGCACCTTTGTCTGAACTGTATTTGACCTCCTTCTAATCCGGATTGATGAAAGGGTTCATCCGGATTATCATTGAACTGTCAGTAATCCGAATTTTTTTTTAACCTTTCATCTTGTTTAAACCTTTTCAACTATTGAACCCTGAAATTAACTTGAATTCTTATTTATTTGAACTTTAACATCTGATTGAACTATCAGTTAGTTTTAACTGCCATACTGGTAAACTCCGTTAACTTTTGTTAGTTGGGATTTTACTTAGTTGTTATCTTGACAAATATGGTTGAAGAAGCCTTTGATGTTGTGATACTGGTTGAGGAGCAATTCCACAACCAAGCGGGTTATCTTTCAGGCCCTCCAGCAGAGTTCTTTCAGGAGTTCCAATCCATGATTGTGGGGCTAAACGCGTGTAAAAATTGCATATGCTCTCCGAGCTAATCCGGTTATCTACAGAGACATAGTACATTCGTTCTGGAAAAGAGCACGATTTCATCCAAGAGGTGAAGATGGAAGACCGTTTATCCGTTCGCAAATATAGGGTAAAGAGATAGTGGTAAACGAAACTTGTGTGAGAGAGGTGTTGAAGATTGCCGATACTATTAATGATCCAACCATCTTTGCCAAAGAGAAGGTGCTTCTAGTGTTGATGGAGATGGGATATGAAGGATCGTATCCACCATTACTGAAGAAGATGTTTTCGGCTTATTGGCATTTACTTGTTCACATGTTTATGCAGTGTGTATCGGAGAACAAAGGCGGTCGTGATCAGCCGAATCAGGCCCAGACATTTGCTAGAGTTTCGTTGGTTATGGACTAGAAGTATAACTATTCTGGTTATATCTTCGACAACATGAAGAAAATTATAGAACAGTCCAAGAAGAGAATATTTCTTTTGTACCCACGTTTCGTTCAGTTGATCTTAGATGCTCGCTACCCAGACTTGGCGAAGGATGCGTCAGATGCCAACTTGCTTAACATGAAGCCGATGGGGCCTACTATTTTTGGTACGATGAAGAAGAACTGCTCAACGTCTAAGACGGTGTTTGTGGGTCGGTTTGCTCTGAAGAAGTTCAGGAAGTTCGCTGAAGTTGTTGGTTTGGATATTCCACCACCTCCTCCTCCTCCAGTCAATGCTATAGTGGCCGAAGAACACGATTTACCTTCTAAAGAGAAAGAGATAGAGATAGAGGACTTGGTTACTGATGATGAAGTTGACGTTGGGCAAGCTTTTCTTGATGATCTCACAGAATTCAACGCCACTTTGCTTCTTGTTTTACCATAATTGTCATCGGAGAATTTACAAGCTTTGATTGCTCATTTGAAGGATATTCAAGAGAAGCAAGGTGATCCTCCACTTGATATTCCACCTATCGTTGCTCCAACTGATCTAGGTGAGGAAGATGACCAAGATGAAGAAGATGAAGTGCCATTGATTAAAAGAAGAAGAACTGAGCTGAGTATTCCATCAAGTCAACCTGAAGCTCCTGTTGCTGTCACTGTTGTAGAATCTGAGTTAATCACTTCTACCGCCGTTGAGTCTACAGTTGCTGGATCTATTGTTGATACTTCGATACTTGAGACACCTGTTTCATCTGCATAGCCAACCACTCCTATTATTACATAGTCTACTGTTGTGTCTATTCCAGCTGACACGGTTCTTCAAATGATGGAGTTTGGGGGAAGCTCATCAGGTGCTGGGAGTTCTAAAGCAGGTGGTAGTGGAGTTGGTCGTACTGATGATGTTGCTGAAGATTATTTGCGCAGATCAGAGAAAAGGGCATTTGAATTCGGGGGAATGGATAGTGACGAAGATGATGATGTGGAAGTTGATGTCATGGATTTAAAGAAGAGGGTGGTCCTCTTGGAACAAGAAGTTATTCTGAAGGATGCACAAATTGCCTCACTGCAGACTCGTTTAGACGTCAGAGATCAGACTATTGATCAGTTGCAGGGAGATGTAACCATGCTTATGACTCTGGTTTTTGATTTGAAGGCCAAGCTGGAAAATAAATTCGGAAGGGAATTCAGTGATCCAATAGACGACCCGATGAACATTGAGAATAGGCATCGTGCGTCGCAACAGAGAATGGCTGAGGAGACCGAAGAACGTAGATTGGCAGCTGAACAGTTGACTGCTGAACGCCAAGCTGGTCTGGATGATTATCTGAGCGACCCACGCAAGAAGTTCACTGCAAGTAAAAAACATGCCACTGGTCAGAAGAAGAAACAAATGGTTTTAATAAAGAATGTTAATGTGAATGCGCTTGATGAGAACTTTCAGCTCAAGGATCCAACGAATCAGTCGGAATGATATGTGATGGAGCTAGGGTCGAGCTATTACAGTAAATTGGGAAACAAGTCCAGGGTGCTCAGCTGGATGTACGACCACGTAAAAAACATGTGGATTATTGTGTGTCAGGATGGAACAGGTGAATATTATTCAAAGGAATCGCAATTTGAGACGTGGACGAAGGTTGCTTTGACTGATCTAATTAGGGCTCCGTATAATGACGATGATACTACCGAGCGTAGACCCGGGTGGAGATTTTTCAAAAGGCTAGAACGTGAGGTTAAGAGTGGGTTCAAGACTATGAAGACTGTTGAACCATATTTGAGAGCGGCTAAAGGAGTTCGTGATGCACACACTGGCAAGAGATTCAAATCAGTGATGTGGCTGCCGACCAACAAAGAATTGGTTATACCAGTTGCTCTTACATTTCCTCGCGGGATTCTCAAGAATTTCAACTTTTGGCTATACGACCCTAAAGTGGGAAGCGTTGCGATCGTGACAAAGGAGAAAGCATTCAGAGTTAACGATGTGGTAGATTTATTGAGCTTTCATGACGAAGACTTGCAGGTTCTTACGTTACATCAAATCAGATTGTAGAGCTGTATGAGGTTTGCGCAAAAGATTGGACTGATGCGGTAGCTGGGATTATAGCTGGAAGGCTCGGTGTGGATGCTTAACCGAAAGACTAATGTAGTAAACCTAGGGGGAGATTGTTGGGCTTAGATTGCTAAAGGTTTACTAATTAGGGATTATTTTGGGCTTTGGTGTATATTGTGGGCTCCCTAGTGCCTTATGGGCCTAGGGTTGTAATAGTGGGCTTGTCAGTGCTTATAAATAGAGATGCTAGGTTAATGAGAGTGGATTAGAGAGTTGTAATCAAGGAACTTGTATCAGACATCTTTTGGTGTATGTAAGTTAAAGTTATTCAAAGTTGTTCTTCTTCCTAATCTGGATGTACGACCACGTAAAAAACATGTGGATTATTGTGTGTCAGGATGGAACACGTGAATATTATTCAAAGGAATCGCAATTTGAGACGTGGACGAAGGTTGCTTTGACTGATCTAATTAGGGCTTCGTATAATGACGATGATACTACCGAGCGTAGACCCGGGTGGAGATTTTTCAAAAGGCTAGAACGTGAGGTTAAGAGTGGGTTCAAGACTATGAAGACTGTTGATCCATATTTGGGAGCGGCTAAAGGAGTTCGTGATGCACACACTGGCAAGAGATTCAAATCAGTGATGTGGCTGCCGACCAACAAAGAATTGGTTATACCAGTTGCTCCTACATTTTCTCGCGGGATTCTCAAGAATTTCAACTTTTGGCTATACGACCCTAAAGTGGGAAACGTTACGATCGTGACAAAGGAGAAAGCATTCAGAGTTAACGATGTGGTAGATTTATTGAGCTTTCATGACGAAGACTTGCAGGTTCTTACGTTACATCAAATCAGATTGTAGAGTTGTATGAGGTTTGCGCAAAAGATTGGACTGCTGCGGTAGCTGGGATTATAGCTGGAAGGCTCGGTGTGGATGCTTAACCGAAAGACTAATGTAGTAAACCTAGGGGGAGATTGTTGGGCTTAGATTGCTAAAGGTTTACTAATTAGGGATTATTTTGGGCTTTGGTGTATATTGTGGGCTTCCTCTTGCCTTATGGGCCTAGGGTTGTAATAGTGGGCTTGCTAGTGCTTATAAATAGAGATGCTAGGTTAATGAGAGTGGATTAGAGAGTTGTAATCAAAGAACTTGTATCAGACATCTTTTGGTGTATGTAAGTTAAAGTTATTCAAAGTTGTTCTTCTTCCTAATCATAATTTCCGCTACTGATTAGGTTAGTGATACCTGTTTGATCCATTTATGGGACTTACAATTGGTCTCTTTTCTCAAGGATATACAATCCTCCGTCATGTGCCCAAAATCTTCATGAAACGCACACCACTTTGATTTGTCCTTCTAATCAGCATTTTTCGGATTCTTTTTTGGCCATCTTGCTTTGTCCCCTAATCCGTAGCATACATTAGTTCAGGAACATTTACTGAAAAACAATATTCTGAAAGTTTAGGATATTCTTGTTCATCCTCATCCTCAATAGCATTCACTCTTTCATTGTCGTTCTTAGCATATGGATTGGATCGGTATTGTTTGTATGAGGATTCTGACTTCCTATTCGTCGATTCATATGTTTAGGATGTGTTCATCCTTTCTTGCATTTTCCTATCATCTTCGAGCCTTATGTATCTCAAGGCCCTATTTCGAGCTTCATCTAGATTCCTGCAAGGATTCATTACAAGGTCTTTGTAACATTGAGAATCCTTCTGTAACCCCATTTTAAATGCTTGTACTGCTGTGGCAACATCAAGGTTCGGGATATCCATGGATTCACCACTAAATTTATTAACATAATCTCTCAGGGATTCTTGTGATCCATGCGTTATCCTATAAAGATCACTCGTTAGTTTCTCAATGCTCCTCCTACAAGAAAATTGGTTGTTAAATAAGTTAACTAAATGAGCAAAAAATGTTATAGAATGAGGTGGAATATTTAAAAGCCATTTTAAGGCTGATCATTTCAAAGTGGAACCAAAGCCTTTGCATGAGCATGCCTCTTTGAGTTCTGGTGGGATTGAATTTATTTACGTTATACTAGGCAACATGCTCCTTAGGATCCATCGTCCCATGATATAGCTTCATGTTGGGAGTCTGGAATCTCTTTGGATTTCTGCATTACAAATTGGTAAGCAAATCGGGATATCTTGTGGCTATCATGGAATACTTCTGGTACAGGTTGCACTACCCCAAGCACACTCCATATCATATCCTTCAATTTTTGGAAGTTCTCTTGTTAATGCTGATGTTATACATGCATCCTTCAATAATTCAAGATTATTAGTAGTAGGGATACTGGTGTTAATAGATGCGTTACCAGCCTGGCGATTCTGGCCATATCCAAGACCATATCCTGGATCCCTCACGGTTGATATCCTGGCTGTTGGGGATATTTCCAATATATTGCTTCGGGGATGACTCGATATCATGTTGCCTTGATTATCTTTGGTGAATGTTGTCAAACTAAAGTTCAACATCCTAGATTGTACAGGAGTAGCTGCATCCTCAATAGGTTTCTTGGAGTTTAACTTCAAGAGTTGTATCTCCTTCATTACAACCTGGTTGGTTTCCTGCTACTTTTTCATTTGATCCTATATGCTTCCAAACAAAGACAAAATCTCATCATTAGAAGCAAAGATAAGAAATCTCCCTGAAACTTCGGATCTAGAAACAATCTGAGCAACAGAAGTGTCTCAAGGTGTTTAGCTTTCATTTCTCCTTAGGGAAGCTTGAACTTGTGGACGCGAAGGAGGCAATGAACCAGTCGTAGCAGAGGTTGAAGCACATCGAAGAAGAGCTCAAATTTGAATGAGAGGCCAATGAAAATATTTTTGTAAAAAGTTTGGAGAACAAAAAACCGATTAATGATCTTAACAAAGTGTTGAATAAAAATAGCACCACTTGCCCCACGATGCCACCAAATTGTTTTGGTCAAAAATTACCGAAGCAATTAAGTGATTAAATTTAGTTTGTGAGGTAGTGTGCTATAGAGATTTAAAAATAATGTGTTAAGTTGATTAACAAAGAAAATAATTTCAAGATATAGTTTCAGGACAACAAACTATATCAATTATCAAGCAATCACAATAAAAGTAAGGATTGACGCGGGATGTCTGAGGAAAGCCCTTGATCTATCTAGATCACCGGCACAAAACCTCGAGAGCTGACAGCTGTCAGCTGCCTTTGTTCTTCTTATTGATTGAAATATATCAGGATACAACTTTAGGATAATGCAGGAATCAGCTATAAGTGTTACAATGATTGTGGAATGTGAGTGAATGATTGTGAATGTAGCGAGTAACTGGTGTGTGTAAAAGATTACATGTGTTTTTCTAATGATCCTGCATCCCCTTATATAGTTTTTAAATTCTAACTAAATATCCTACAATTCCTGGACGGAGAATATCCCCTTGTGACCGTTGTAGACCCTTTCTTCAGCTATCATAATTCACCTTTCAACCACTTTTAGCGAGTCTTCGGGTAGACCTAGTCCTTGTTAACGTTGGTCACTTGCAACTGAAGCATAAAAACAAACCATTAGTAACGAGCAAGCTACTTTTGTAGGATGTAACCAATATCATAGTTTAGTATCCTGATCGCACATTAGAAACATAAAGTCTGGATATATTATCGGGATATAGGTTCAAAATTTAACCCATAACACCAAGCATCTCAAATATGCTTATGCGGGTGAGGGTAACACGCTCCCGGTCATTATTGCATCAATCTTGACCATTATTGCATCAATCTTGACCGAGGAGCAAGAAGGGAAATTGATGGCAGTTTTGGTCACTAACAGGGCGGCTATTGGGTGGACTATAGCGGATCTAAAGGGAATCAGTCCCTCTGTGGTGATGGATAAAATCATTACCGAAGATGGTGTTACTCCTTCTCGTGACGCACAATGAAGGTTGAATCCGAACATGCGTGATGTGGTCATGAAAGAGGTTTTGAAGTTGCTAGATGCAGGTATCAGTTACCCCATTTCTTATAGCAAATGGGTGAGCCCAATGCAAACCGTTGCCAAAAAGGTGGGCATTCAAGTCATCCCTAATGATGCAGGTGAAGAGGTCGCCACTCGGCTTGTAACCGGGTGGCGTATTTGTATTGATTATAGGAAGTTGAATTCCGCAACTTCTAAAGACCATTTCCCTTTACCGTTTATTGACCAAATTGCTGAGAAGTTAGTGGGTCAAAAATTATATTGTTTCTCGGATGGGTATTAGGGTTATAATTAAATTGTTATCCATCCGGAAGACCAAGCAAATACCACGTTCACATGTCCGTATGGCACATTCGCATTTAGGCGAATGCCATTCGGACTATGTAACACCCCCACCACCTTTTGAAGATGTATAATGAGTATCTTTTCAGATATGGTGGGGGAGTCTTTGGAATCTTTATGGATGACTTCTCAATATTTGGGTCATCATTTGATGCATGCCTTGACCAACTCGAAAAAGTTTTGAAAAGATGTGTTGAGAAAAATTTGGTTTTGAGTTTGGAGATGAGCCATTTTATGGTTCAGGAAGAGACTGTGTTGGGGCACGTCGTGTCAAGTAATAGGATAGAGGTTGACCGTGCAAAGGTGCAAGTCATCTCTACTTTGCGCATCCCACGAGTGTTAAGGGTATTAGGTCATGCAGGTTTTTATAGAAGGTTTAAAAAAGGGTTTAGTGACATAACGATACCATTGTGTAACTTGTTGGTAAAAGACCAACTTTTGATTTTAACAAAGATTGCCAAAATTCCTTTAATGTTTTGAAAAACAAATTGGTTGAGGCCCCAATCTTGCAATCACCGAATTGGTCTTTACCATTCGAAATCATGTGTGATGCAAGTGACTACGCGATGGGGGCCGTGTTGGGTCAAAGGGTAGAAAAGAAACCGGTTTCTATTTACTATGCGAGTAAGACTCTCTCGAATGCTCAATTGAATTACACAACTACTGAGAAAGAGCTACTCGCGGTGGTATATGCATTCGATAATTACGGGCTTATATATGGGGTAACAATGTGATTATTATTCTCATCATACTGCTATCAGGTACTTCATGGAAAAGAAGGATGCAAAGCTGTGGTTAATCCGATTGGTTCTTTTACTACAAGAGTTTGACCTAAAGATACGAGACAAAACGAGTAGTGAGAATGTGGTCGCGGACCAGTTATCCCGGTTGTTGGTAGAGGAGGGTTCATCCCGTGTGGAGATCAATGAGACTTGCCTAGATGAGCATATCTTAAAAATTTCGGTATTACCTTGGTTTGCTAATATTATTAATTATTTGGTGACAGGTGACTTGCCGGCTCATTGGGATAGGAGGAGGAGATTGCATTTCCTTTCTTAGATCAAGTACTACATGTTGGAAGAACTGAACTTATTCAAGATATGCCAGGATCAAGTCGTGAGGAGATGTGTAGCGGACGACGAGATTTCAAGTGTCTTGATGCACTTGCATTCATTTGCTTGTGGGGGCCATTTTAGTGGTCACAAAATGGGGCACAAAGTGCTCAATAGTAGGCTTTATTGGCCAACTATTTTAAGGACGCTCTTAACTTTGCTAAAAATATTGTCGAGTGTCAAAAGCAAGGGGGTATTTCCAAACGGGATGAGATGCCCATGCAACCAAATCTCATTGTTGATATTTTCAAAGTGTGGGGGATTGATTTCATGGGCCCATTCCCGAATTCGCATGGAATTTTGTTTTGGTGGCGGTCAATTATGTGTCTAAATTGGTCGAAGTGATTGCCACCAAAACAAACGACCATACCGTAGTTTGTAATTTTGTACAAACCAATATTATTTCTCGATTTGAGGTTCCCTAAGTGATCATTAGTGATGGGTGATCTCATTTTAAGAATTTTAGTTTTGGAATATTTTTGAATTGGTATGGTGTTGACCATCAAATTGCTACTCCCTACCACCCGCAAACGAGTGGTCAGGTGGAAGTGTCTAATAGGCAAATTAAATAGATATTGCAAAAGACCGTTCGACTAGACCATAAGGATTGGTCAACGAAGTTGAACGATGCTTTATGGGGTTACCGAACGGCACATAAAAAACCTATTGGCATACACCTTATCGCTTAGTTTACGGTAAAATTTTCACTTACCGGTTGAACTTGTTCATCGTGGGTTTTAGGCTATTAAAGAAGTTAATGTCAAATACGTTGATGCAGGTAAGGAATGCAAGTTAAAGTTGTGTAAATTGGAAGAGCTAAGGGAGGAGGCATATGAATGTGCTTCCAAGTACAAGGATGGCATGAAGCAAGCACATGATGCCAGACTAAAGACGAAGGAGTTTGTTTTGGGTCAACGGGTTTGGCTCAACAATTCGAAGCTCAAGTTCTTTCCAGGAAGCCCAAGAGCAAATGGATGGACTCGTTCATTGTTACACGGGTCGGAAAGTTGGGAGATGTTACTATCGAGGACCCGAAGGATGGGTCAAAGCAAATGGTCAACGACCATTGCCTTGAATCGTTTCTCGATGGAAATGAAGGAAAGAACGGTGGAAACACGGAGTTGGTAAGCTTCTTGGCAAGCGTTCCAACTTATAAGGTCAACTAGGGACCGGTAACACTTATGTAGAGTTTTGTACATTTTCATTGTTTGTTTCGTATTGTTCTTGTTATTATTGTTTTCGTTTCGTGCTAATCTCTTTGATGTGTGAAGTTTCAGACATCACAAATGGGTTATGAATATGTAAGGTATGTCTTATACTTGCTGTGTATTTGGGATAATACACGACTTTTCGGGGGGGGGGGGTGGTAGGAATCGTTAAACGATTGGTTGTTGGTAATTTAAAAAAAAGCTGAAATTTGAAAAAATAAAAAAAGTGAAAAGTAGTGTGCCGTCTGCGACGGGGATAAAAAAAGTGAAAAGTAGTGTGCCGTCTGCGACGGGGATAAAAAAAAGTGAAAAGTAGTGTGTCGTCTGCGACGGGGCACCATGTTGTCACCGACGGTAAGTGTTTGGGGGTTGTTGGCTGTTGCCATGCGTAAATAATAGATCAAGTCGTCGGAGGTATGTGCCAAATCCAAGGGGTGTTGGCAACGGGTACCCAAGTCATCGTTGACGGCTTCTCTGTTCCTGCTAACGTTGGTTGATTTTTTTTTTGTTTATAAATTCGAACCTAAGTACCATAAAACCGGTTTTTGCATGACCCAAGCTCAGTTTTAGCCACACATTCGACCCGAGACCCAACTTATCCCGATCTGCAACTCTTCAAAACACAAAATCTCTGCATCCACAACCTAAAATCCTCCTACTCACTTCACCTTCTTCTCTAAAACTCCAAGAACCCTAAAACCTTCAAGCATTCATAACTTCTTCAATTCTTAACCAAATCTAGTGATTCTTAAGCCTAACTTGTGTAGTTTTTTGAGAGGGACAAAACCCTTATCACAGTTTTCATCAATTCTTGTCGTTTGCACGATTTTTGAGCTTTAATTTTCAGGTTTTTTGCAAGGGTGTCTTAAACTTTCTTGATTTTACATCTTTTCGTAGTTTCTCTTCATCTACAACATAAAAGGTATGAACTTTACTTGAATTTGAGCATGATTATCATACAGTTTGTTAGTTTCTTCCGAAATTTTGAACTTAAATGTTTGAGAGTAGGTTGTTTATGATAATGTATGATGTATTAGCTTGAATTTGTGGGTAAAGATTTGATTTGGGTGGGGATTGAACATGCAACAAGTGTGGGGATGTGATTACACTCACTTTTTCGCATGATTGAACATGAGCATGATGTTGAACCTTGTTGCAATCTTATTAACTTAGGATTAAACATGAAAAAATAATTTTTAGGATAGTTGTGGTTCAACATTACATATAATGTAAAAAGTTTGAGTTAATTTGAGGTTTTGAGTGATATTGATTGTCTTCCTTATGTTATTATTTGTATCCATGACAAGCCGGAAGATAAGCAAAACTTCGGGTCAAGGTTCATCTTCAGGAGCTGGTTCAGGTTCTTGTATCTTTTAGAAAAATGGGAACAACAAAGTAATGTGGAAGAGAATGACGGAGGTTATACCGTCAAGATTGGGTTTGGGAAAGGATTAGAGAAATTAATGTTGGTGACCAATGGGAAGAGAACAAGAATTGTGGAAATGGAAGATGGCGAATGCCAAGACTACTATTCAGAGAGGGTTGTTCTAACACCTTGTAAAATCGTGTCCAATAATATAGAGACACGTGTCATTACTTTTATATTAAGTCTAATAAGGACTAATAAGGACTAAAAGTGTCAACATGCTTAAACTGAGCCTCTGAGTGACCATTTGTGTCCACATGCTTAAACAAAGCCTGTGAGTGACCATTAGTGTCAATATGCTTAAACTAAGCCTTTGAGTCACCATTAGTGCCAACATGCTTAAACTAAGCCTCTGAGTGACCAATATTGTCAACATGCTTAAACTAAGCTTTTGAGTGACCCTTTACAAAGTCCTAACTCTCATATGAGCCACTGGTTGGGCGAGAGGGATTACTTGTGTAAATATGTAAAAGTTGGACATGGAGGGGTTAAAAGTGTCAACGTATTAATTTATACCTCTGAGTGACCTTTTAACGAACCGAGAGATTGACGATGTCCGGGCATACTCCTGGGTACGCCAAATATTGGCTACGGAGGGTTAATTATGCTTATAAAGGTGTTTTAGAAGTCTAATAAGTTGAGGGGCTAAATGTGACAAAGTTTGAAAGTTTCCATGTGGCACTCGCGGGCCGTGAGAGACATGGGCCTGGTCTCTCGCGGGTCGCCAGAAGGATGTATCTATAGAAAATTTTGCTTGGCACCCACACAAGTTGCCAGAAACCATTGGATTCGAAACCATAGACTTCCAAACTGCTATGCCACGTTTTAGGACATTTGTAGGCACCCTCTAACACTTGCAAACACTTGGCATCACCTCCTTCAAGCTCTCCAACAATAAATAGGTGCGATGCTTCTTCACTTGAACTTGCACCTTCTCATAATTCATTCTATATCCCTCCTATGGAAGTTCCTAACTGAAAGGAACATCCAACTTAGTTCTATTTCATCCAATAATCACTTGTAAGTGTTCATTTCTCTTGCATTTTTGTTTATAGGCTTTTTATAGCCAAAAGTCAAGCATTTACGGAAAACTCTTTGACTTTCAATTAAGACCATTATGGTCCAGCCATTGTTCATAACGAACATGGCTAAGTAATCGTAATAAGGTAGGTGTTAATCCCTATAAAGGGCACCTCATAAAGATCACGTTTACTATACCAATTGACGGGTCAAAGTTTTATTAATAAAAGGTCAAACACGCCAGATTTTGAAAGTATTATAATATGTGTTTATACATGTTATAAAACATGTTTTGACACTAAAACAAGTTGGTAATAATTACTAGAACATGTGAGAACATGTTTGACTCATCAATTTCACTTCTAGGGTCGGTTCGCAACCGAAAGTCGCAAAGTTTGACTTCTGCTTTATTTTCGATTCTGACATGATTTATATTAGTTAGATACTGATCTAAGGTTGCATTGTGATCATAAAATAATGTATCATAACCCTCTAAGGTTATATAACATGATCATAATCAGAATCTGAGTTTATGCACAAGTTCCGTTATTATGCCAATTTTGACTAAAATGCCCTTTTTACATAAATTAAGGTTTTAATCGATAACAAACTTGACAATGAATTTCTTACTGGTGTAATATCATAAGTACGGTTATTTTGGATGTCAAGTTAGTTTAAATATTGAGTTTACATACAAGTTCTCACATTATGTCGACAAATAACGGTAAAGCCCTTATGGCACATAAAACGGTTTTAATCATACTTTTTATACCAAACCTTTTATCTACTAATGTGTTGTATTAAATAACATATCTAAAATATACAAACCTGGTCTTAGCATCTGTTTTCATTAAACTTCGCACAAATCGTCATTTTTCGACATAAACGCCATTTCGGCACATAATATGGTTTTAAACCATATTTATCAACCGAGGCTTGTTAACTACTGATTTAAAACTTATTTAAAATAATTTTACAGTACGTACATTATATAAACTGAGAATCCCAAATAAATTATATAGCTATGGTAAGATGACCAAAATGCCCCTACGGTGCATAGTTTGGTCATAAATGATAAATTACACATATGATCAGTATGTTACTGATATTATACCATAAATTAAATATTTTTTCTAGAAATTTATGATCATAACATCAAAATATATATTCAAGTTCCTTTTATACGGTATATAATTACCAAAACACCCTTATGAGGCATAATTTCATTTTAAAACCTTTACGGGCTTGTAAGTTGATATCCTACTAATCTTACAACTTATTTAAAGTATAATGGAATATAGAACTTGTTCATAACTCATCCGGTTACCCGATATCGCTTATATGCGTACGGTTAAGCATATGTAACTAGTTTACGGAAATTAACCGAAACGGGTTTAACCTTATCATTTTAAATCTCAAAATCCAGAATGCTTATGGTTTACCCATATTATGGGTTTAAACTACATTCTATCCGATCATCACTTAATCTAGTGTATTATACCGTTTCGATCCTTTAAGCTAGTCGGTCTAAGTCTATGACTTAAATAAGACCGTTAGCATTTTAATTGGTTAGCTTATGTCATAATCCAGACTAGAGCCTTCCAGTAAATGCTATCTGCACTTATTTCATTTTGAATACAGCTGAGATAATTAATCTTGCATTTTAAATCAAGACTAGCTCAGGTAAATACTATTGACTTATTTTCCCTATACGGGCTTGGGTTACGGTAAATTATTACCGCTTGGTCGGAAATGGGATCAATTGAATGCCAGATTGTGGCTAGTAAATCCGCATATTCTGTTTTGGTCAGTTTTGTTTGATAACTTAAACATTGGGGGTTAACGACCGTGTCTTGTATATCCTTGGCTCATTACATTAGTTAATGGCTACGACCAAAGCACGGGGTGTAGGCATACACCTGACATATGTGAATGCTAAATTATTTTACCCACAACTTGGGGATAACTCCTTCATGCGTTCATAAGTGGTGTGTACGTTAATCATGTCTCGGTCTTCGTACTGGGCCCCATATGTATTGACAAAAATGTAAAGCTGTTAACAAGGTTACAAGGCTGACTTTCCCAATTTATTAAAAAAATTTCATGCCCTGTGCACTTAAATCCATTTCTGAAATGTTTTCAAAACGAGTCAGTTAATTGTATTTACCAGCGAAAGCTGACGTATTTTCAAAAGACTAAGTTACAGGTACAATACGAAATAGTCTGGAAGCTGGTTAGTAGTGATATAAGAGGATCTTGCAAATCCTTAGATCTGCCCAAAGTCTGTTACACATTTTTTGTATATTTTACGATCCGCCTGTGGATCTTCATTACAAGCCGTCTGTATATTATTTTCGTATTTTGAACATTTGGTTTGTACTAGTAATTTAAACTCCAAGACTTCCGTTGTGTTGTGTTATTGGACTATGATGATATCAACTTACGTCACGATATTCCCCACCCGGGCCAACCAGTGTTTGGTTGGAAATATGGGATGTGACAGTTGTGTTGGAGCGAACGGTGAACATGGAAGAGTTTCGGACGATTGGGATCGTCTAAATGTTTGAGAGACTCGGATGGGAGAGAGTTTTAGACTGGAGTGAGGATACCACACCCGGGTATATTTTACGGCGATTTGTGAATGGTTGGCATCCTTGAGGTTCAACAACAGAGACGGTCTGCCACACATGTGGCAATTGGTCGGTGACATGGGAAGGGGACAAATGATGATGTCTTTCGAGACTATGAATAATATCTTCCAGTTTGACTCATTGAGAAATGACGAGTATTTTTACTACACCATTGACCAATTCCTGGATAACAAAATGAACACTGTGGATCCGGAAGGTATGGGTCAAGCAACTTTACCATACAGTGATGGTGGGACTACTTCGAGGAACCATTTATCTTAAGAAGGGAAAATCCTGCAACACATTTCTTTAGAAGATATCATGGTACGGTTTGGAGATTGGGGGAAGGTGAACGCATCAGACTGTCGGGTTATTCATTCATTGTTGTTCGGATCACCGAAATCTTATGCTCGAAAGATGATACTGTATGTTCAGTTGATCAGTGGCATGATAGTACAACAAAATAGTTTACTGGAGGAAGCACTGTGGGTTTCAAAACCTGTGGATCATATTCGTTTCGCGTCGATGAAACAACATTGGAAAATAAGGGTTCAAGTTTATGGTCATCAGTACACCGTGTCCGATGAGCATGGATACCAATTCTAATATACTGATCCGAGTGCTGCACAAGAAGCGACACGAGAGGAAGAAATGGTTGACGAGGAAAATGAGGATGAGCCTGCCGGTCCAAGGGCACCACGTCAAAGGTACATCCGGCCATCTGGAAATATCAGCAGGTGTGGTGACTTTGTGACTAACCGGCGTAGACCGGGGCATTGTAACGATAACCAGGTTAGCAAGACATGCATAATAATGTCACCGCGAGTATTGGGGAGAATTGGGAGTATGAAGGACGAAGACGGCAATGGGAACAGGATTGGCAAGTTTAACAAGAAGCTCGTTGAGACGAAGAAGCTGCCCACAGAGCTAAGGATCAAAAGCATTAGGAGGAACAATAGGAAAGGTGGGCAATGCAGCAGTCTCAATGGGAATAACAAGAGTTGCACCGGGTGCAAGAGTTGGCCCAGAGACAAGCTTGGGAGGACGAGCAAGGTCGCCTCCGGATTGAATTAATTCGTTGGAAGACAATCGATTGAGGACAACATCAATAGCTCAACATATGCAGTGAACAATGCCTATGTCCTCCATATCCAAGAGCGTCACCAGCGAGATTTTGAGGCAGGTCGGTCATTTCAAGAGCACACTCCCTTGACACGCTATGAGGGCCTTCCTGTACCCTTTAGACCTTCAGACTCGTCTCCTCGTTGGCCTGAAGGAGATGCTTCGAATTATATCCCGGTTCAATTTTAGCCACCGGCCGAAGGGGGAAAGGGGTTCCCTTGATGACTTCCATGATATGATGTCGTCACTCAGTGGATACCCTTACTAGACATACCCGCCTAGAGAACCGAACGAGCAATATCAGAGATAAGGCGAGGTATGTACTTTGTTATTGTTGTTGTATATTATTTTATTTTTTTTAGTTTTTTGTGTTTCTTGTAGCTTTTAGCTTCTTGTATTTTCTTTTGTGTTTTTGCTTTAGTTTAAATGAACTTTGTGGGTATGTTCCCCATATAACTCTCACGAGACCTTCCTCATCCTCCCGAGCTACCAGGAGGTTTAAAGGGCGTGTTGCATACGCTAAATGCAACTGTGATTCCTACAAAAGTGAGTTAGATTTGTTGTTGTTGTAAAAAAAAAGTTTCCACAAAATCAAAAATATGGCTTGGTAATTTCTTTATAAAAAATGGTAGAACTAGGTAACTAACAAGTTTTGATGGTTGTGAGAAGCTTGCTTCTACACGAGGGTTGAGATTTGTAGGTACACTATGTTTGTGATATGACCATTTTTATTGAAGAATAAAGAGCACACAATGAATGAGCAAAAGTCAGGTGTATATGTTTCTTTTTAGCTTTGACTCTTAGTTAGTTAATAAATGGATTGTAATGTGTATTTTATTTACCAGGGTGAAATTTTGGGAGGTTAGTCGTGTCATATCCCTTGTACATTTTAAAGGCTATCATTCTTACACATTGAGGACAATGTTAACCTCAAGTGTGAGGATAGGTGAAAAAGTTGTTGATTTTGACCCTTTTCATTTAAACACTACATTAAGGACAATGTTAACCTCAAGTATGAGGATGGGAGGAAAATTTTCAAAATGTCTTTGTTTGAGCAATCTAAAAAGCACAAGTAACTAAGTCAATAAGAGATGGCACAACCCATGTACTCTTTTGTCATGATCTGGTTCGAATTAATAACGTGATGGGTATTTAACGGGTAGTTATTTAGGAATAATCCGCTTAAGAAACTTACATTTTGTGCATATCACACACTATACCCTGTGTACGTTAGATTTCAAGCCTACACATCAAAAATATATATATTTGTATTTCTTTATTTGAGTGGACCATTAGTCGTGTATTGTAAAACTTGCAACTTTTGATGCGTTTGAGACTATAGACTGAATACGAGCTCAAGAATGATTAAGGCATTAGGTAAATATTTTTCTTTTACATCGTTTATATATCTTTACCCGTAATCAATCCTTTAGTCGCCATCCTTGAGCCTAAACCTTTCATTTGACCAACCAATTTAGCCTTTGACCGTTGAACCTTTTATTTCTAAGCCGTGCGATGAAAATTCGATTTTAGGTTTAGTTTGATTGTAAAGTTGTGGTAAAGAAAATAATCAAAAATTCAAAAAATCTAGAAAAAGAGTAGAAAATCATTGAGAAAAGCACAAAAATATGTGTTAATAGTTTGTTGGATAAAAAGGCGAAATTCTTTGCCTCCTTGTTTGTTTATTCATAGTTAGTCGTTTTTATAGTAGTTGTTTATATAATAAAAATCGAGCTTTCATCACATTAGCCACTTTAAGACATCCTTTTCCACAACCTTAGCCTAGCCCCGTTACAACCCGGAAAGACCTTTTTTACTTGTGCTTAGTATTTGTGTTCGGTGATGGAGAATGATAGAGTTGCAAGCCTATGTGGGTGCGTGTTCTAAATGGTTTGAGTGATTACTTCCATAGTGTAATGCATAATTGATTAGCCAACTTTTTTAACCGAGTGGAGAGAACATTGTGAGGGATGCGTATGATTTGTGAGTTTCAAGGGCGGGTTAATCTTGGGTAACCATTCTTATGTGATTAATCACTTTACCGCTAAATATTTTGAAAATTGTAAGAATCATGAACCGAGTATGACATCATACATTAGCTTACGTCTCGAGAATGAGAAGTGTGTTTTTCGTTCGACCTATGTGAAAGTGAAAAACAGATTTGCTTGAGGGCAAGCAAAAGACAAGTGTGGGGATGTGATGCGTGGTCGAAAACCGGTGGTCTTTTATGTCTATGTTGATGTGTTTACATGACTTTTAGTTTCAAATTGCCTATTTTTTATTGGATTTGTGTTTTGCAGGTTTAACGGAGTTTAAGGAGCCATTCGGAGCATCGGGACGGTAAACGGGTCAACCGGGTGTGAGAATTGGATAAAACAGAAAATACCAAAAGCAGGCATCGTCGCCGACACCCTCCTAGGCCGTCGGCGACACCACTCTGATGTCCCCGTCGGACAGAAGCCCCCATAGGCCGTAAAATAGGTCGTCGAAGGAAAACATGTGAACAAAGTGCCGTCGCCGACGCCCTCCCTTGATGCTGGACACTGATTTGCTAGTTTGTTGAGTGGGGACAGGTTATATGCTTGGTTTCTTACCACTTTGAGGGAGTTACGAATATTTTGAGTTTTGAAACTATTTTGGAGCCAAGAACCATCACCAACCTCAATCATAATCCATCTGAATCATCCATCATCATCCAAATTCATCATCCATCCTTACTTCCTTAACCCTAATCATCATCTTTTCCATCATTCCACCAATCCATTCTTCATAATCTTAACCATAACCCTAACCTATATCATGTTCATCCTTAAAGCTTCAAGATGTTCAAGACCAAGAGTTCATCAACCGTTGATCACGTTCCGGTCGTCATGAGCGGCTAATTCTCGCGGGTTTCACCCAAGTGTAGACTTTTGTAAGGATTTCTAGGGTTTGCTATTTGTTTAATATTTGGTTTGTGATAAATTGAATTATATTTGAATCATTGGATAATTGTCTTACGTTTGTATTGAATTTACGAATTGCCGAGTTAGTTATGAAATTTGACTTTGTGAAATGAATATAGGTATTTATGCCTTGTCTTTTGATAGGATTTGCTTGTCCGAGGTAACGAAGTGCATTACAGTTTGTTGTCTATGACGTTGATAGCAATTGGCACGTAAGCCTTATGATTTTAAAACCTTTAATGAACTAATTCGATTGAACCAAATTAAAATGTGTAGTAACCCGAGGACCTACAATTGTTGAACCAGGTGAGAACCTTGTTCTCAAATATTGTTTAAAATCATTAATTAAGTTTTTGTGCAACTATTCAAGTTTTTAGTAGTTAAGTAATTCAAACAAACTTGTCGGTTTAATCCGACATCCATTTTCAAACAAACAAGTTAATCAATTTCTTAGCAAGCTTCGTAAGAAGTGACAACAACATTCTTTAAAATCAAACATGTTCATCGCAAACCATAAATTTTTCGTGGTTCGACCCTTACTACCACTAACGCATTGTTAAGAGTAATTTAGGATTATAAATATAATATTTAAGTAGTGTGCGACATTCCAATAATGTGTGAAATGACTATCCTTACTATTAAACAAATTAATATAAATATAACCAAGCATTTAATAACTCAAATGGACCCGACCAATTATATTTAAATATAAAAACCTTAGGCCCTATCCCAACACCACACCCACCCTCACCCCTTCTAACCGTCAAACCTCAGCATCACCATGACCGGCAAATCAAACCTCTTCCGGTCACCCATACTATGAGCAATTATTTTTACAGGGGTATAAAAATTATTGCAAATATTTGTGTGTTAGGTGTAGTGATTTTTAGGTTTCGTGAATTTGATTTGAGATTTTGTTGTGTTGTTGTAGTTGTTTCTATTTGTTCAAGAGCATGCTGGTTATGATAAGTCGTGTGTGTGGCATGCTGCTAACTTTGTTGATGGTGAACATAAGGATGAATTTTTTTTATAAGATTTGCATAAGTTAAGAGTATGTTTTTGGTGTGTGCATATATTTAGACAGAGAAAGGGAATTGGGAAATGAGGATGTGATGAAAGAGAGTTGAGAAAGTATAAGGAGTTGTAATTTGAGTTTTGTATGGCAGTGGTGATTCTCACCAGAGTATAGTTGAAAAAACGATTCCGATGACCGGAATTATGATAAAGAAGACATGAGTGTAGATGAACATGGTTGGTTTCATTAATTGTGGATCCCACGAATTTTTAACACGTTATATGTTTTAATTAAAAATGGGTCCCAACATTAATACGTTTTAATTTTTTTTAAATAGCATTTTAGTCAATTCACATCCACTTAACATCAAAAAGCAACATCCATCCACTGTAGAGACAATCCGAGTAACAAGTTGTCAAACCATAATGAACATACGTAATTTTAGAAAGTTTGACAATAAAGATGAAACTTTGGCAAACCACAGGAACTATCTGTGCATTTTACTTTTTAGTTTAAAATTTCTTTTATTCATTTTTATTTTAATAATAACTTTGGTATTTAATAATACGTATTGGCCGGGTCGGTTAGCACATCGCGTCATAACATATCACACAAAAAGGTTGTTTTGGTTCGAGTCAAAACGGTTTCATGTTAAAAAAGTTTCAGGTGAGAACAAATCACATAATATTAATAAGAGTTAATTGCTATTTCCGTCCTTGACCTTCTTGAAACATCTTAGCTTAGTCCAAAAAGTTAACATTCGTTAATTTTGTCTTTTTAATGAGGGGTAAAAAGGTCATTGTACATTTATAGTTGCCAGCTGCCATTCCCGTCCATCTAGTTTATCCAATGATGCCACTCTAGGCCAAATATCAAATTTGTACCATTTTCGTTCACGATCAGTAACCCTACCATTGTCCACCACCGTCAACCACCGGACACCATCAAAGACACCAACCACCATCTTCCCCACACGACCACCTGCAATCCACCTCCACCACTACCATCCATCTTCACTAGACCACCAAACATCATCAACCGCCCCTTACCTCCACCACAATTCCGCTTCGCTAGACAACCGCCTTTTGCCACCATCCACCTCCTATCCATGACCACCACTGCCTTTAATCCCCACCATTCATTACCCACTTTCCACCACCTCTGTTACCACCTACAACCTACCCCTTCAACCACCCTATCTCCGCCGCAAAACCTGCACCAACATTCTCCACTGCTGCTACACACTCAACCACCGGCCACCTTCTCTAGTCACTACCAACCATGATCTTCCACCACCAAAACCCAATATCTGTGTGAGAGTGGCGAGTGTGTATTGAAACACACATGGGTAGCTGGAAAGCCAAACCCTAAACATGTGACCACGGGGACGAAATGGCTTAATTGGACAAACCATGGGGACGAAATGACAGTTAACTCAAAATAAAATGTATAATGACCAATTTACCACTCATTAAACAGACGTTAAGTTTTTGGACTGAAGTAGCACGTTTTAAGAAATGTTAAGGACTAAAGTGGAACAAATTTGAATTTTTGCATGGACTAACATAATTGGACAAACCATATGAACAAAAATTGACAATTGACTCTATTAACAATTTCAGTTAGTTGAATTTAATATTTTAAGTTTAAATTTCTTTTATTCATTTTCTTTTAATAATATGTTTAGTATTTAATAATACTTATTCATTTTTCTTTTAATAATACATTTAGTCGGGTCGGGTCGGATATCATCTCGCGTTAGAACAACTCTATTAAAAATGGTTATATATTGGTTCAAGTCAAAATGAGTTCGGTTCAAAGTAGTTTCACGACAAAACAAGTCACCTAACATTTAATATTTATTAAATTGAATTTAGTACTTTATTTTTAAATTTCTTTTATTTATTTTTCGTATTCATTTTTCTTTTAATAATGTGTTTGATATCTAATAATACGTATTAGGTCGGGTCAATCAACATGTCACGTCAGAACAGGTTACATAAAAAGAGTTTTTTTTTTTCGAGTCAAAACACGTTCGTGTAATTAATTAGTTTATCTTAATATTTTAATTTTAAATTTCCTTTATTCTTTTTTCTACAAATAATACGTATTGGTCAGGTCGGGCAACATGTCGCGTCAGAACAAGTCACATAAAAGGTTCTTTTAGTTTGAGTTAAAATTGGTTTGGCTCAAACATCTACCGGTCAGATCAATATATACTAATTACTTGAATTTAATATTTTTAATTTAAATTTGTTTTATCGTTGTTCTTTTGATAATATTTTTTCTTTTAATAAATATTTAATACGTTTGGTATTTAATAATAATTTTTTTTTCTTTTAATAATACATATCGGTCGATCGGACAACATGACACATCAGAACATGCCACATAAAAAGGGGTTTTTTTGGTTAAAAAATTCGGTCAGAACAATTTACATAACATTTAATATTTATTCATTAGTTGAATTTAATATTTTAATTTTAAAAAAAAAAATTATTCAATTTTTTGCTTAATAATACGTTTGATATTTAATAATATGTATTATGTGTAACGTCCAAATTATAGGTTTATATATTGAGTCTAGTCATTTAGGAGTTATTGAGCTTAAGTGGGTTAGTGTAAGTTATGTGGTGTGGGTCGTGTGGGTTGTTTGGGTCGAGTAGGTCGTGTAAACCCATGTGGGGCGAGTTAGGCTAGCCTAGTTTATAAGCATGTTTTCATTCACAACAATGTTCACAGTTTTGAGGTAAGTATCTTGTATTAGACGATTTCTTTAGATTATCTTATAAATCGTATATAAGGTTGAAAGTATTTTCTCGTGTTTTGGGTCATCATAATTATTTGATTTCGTCAAACAATTGTTTTTTTATTTCATATCTGTTAACTTCGGGACTTACAATTGGTGTCAGAGACGTCATTCAAGGGATCAATTCTGATATCAAGATTTAAGATTTTTGAAAAAAAAAAACGAATGTGTTTTGTTTGGTTCCGTCCAATCCAGATTTATTGTTGCTGTTTCAGGGTTGTTTCAAACTAGTTTTTGAACTATTTCGAGTTGTTTTGTGTAGAGGCATTAATAGGTTTATGCATTAGTATTAATTAGGGATTGGGTTATTATAAATGTAATGGGCTTGGGGAAAGGCCTTGGGCCTAAGTGTGTAGGGTTTTGAGCACTAACCCTCTTGTATAGATATATTTAGTGATGTATTAGGGTTAGGGGCTCCTTGATTGTTCTTTCTTGATTGTTCTTGCATCACATGAAGACAACTTATGAAATAGTCAAAGGATGGAAACCCTCGGTAAAACATTTTCGCACTTTTGGTTGTCCTTGTGTTCTCCTTATCATGGAAGGGAAAATTTAACCCAAGAGAAGATCCATGCTATTTCGTCGGCTATGCAAAGAACACTTCATATCGTGTTTACAAAAAAATCAAGAAGTAGATCATGGAGACGTATTATGTGGATTGGCTTGAAGAAAATCCGAAAGATGCACGACTTGGACCTGATTGGTTATATGATTATTCTTCTTTGTTTAAGTCCTTTAATATTCTACCTAATGTGACTGTTGCTGTAGATGTCTCAAATACTATGATACATATTCCTATCATAGCTGAAGATGATGTTGGTCCTATTCAAGACTCTATCAAGAAGCTTACTGTAGATCCACCGGGATTTCATGAAGTTGCTTCGAAAATACATCCTTCTTCACAAGTGCGAGCTAAGGTTCTTGAACCTACTTCTGTCAGCAACATTGAATCTCTACACAGCAAACTCCTATTGGCCCTTCCAATTCTACTATTCAAAGAGCTACATTGTTTTCAGAGTCGATTCCGTTAGATTGTATAGTAGATCCTCCTGTAATCAGTACTGCTACTGCATCAAATGAGGGGGAGCAATGTCAAAAAGTGTCAGGAAATGCTTCTAGCTTAGAATCTAATTTGCAGGCACTAGATGCGGCAATCCCTCAGCGTGTTCACAAAGACCAACCAATTACAAACGTTATTGGTCCTGTATCTACCAGTGTTCAAACACGCAGTAGATCAGGAACCATTAACACATGTTTATCTTCATGTTTCATATCACAGATTGAGCCTAAGAACATTGATGTTGCTTTGCATGAACCTGGATGGGTCAATGCAATGCATGAAGAGCTCAATCAGTTTGAAAGCTTGGAGTGTGGAAATTGGTGAAGTTTCTAGAGGGAAAACGAGCTCTTGGTACTCATTGGGTATATAGAAACAAACAAGACGATACTGGAGTGATCGTACGAAACAAAGCCCGGTTAGTGGTTCAGGGATTTAGACAAATCGAAGGTCTTGACTATGATGAGGTATACGCACTAGTAGTTGATCTAGAAGCCATATGCATCTTCTTGGCATATGCATCCTATATGGGTTTCACAATTTGTCAAATGGATGTCAAGATAGCGTTTTTGTACGGGAAGGTCAAGGAGGAGATTTATGTCGCTCAACCCCATGGTTATACAGATCCTAAGAAGCAAGGATATGCATATAAGTTAAAGCTTTGTATGGTTTGCATCAAGCACCTCGTGCATGGTATGCAACTTTTTATAGAGAATCTGCTTGCTCATGGTTATACACGGGGTATGATAGATCAAATGTTGTTCATTAAACGCGTTGGCGAGGACCTTATCCTTATTTAGATCTATATCGACGACATCATTTTTGGATCTACCAATGAAGAGCTATGCAAAGAATTTGAGGACGTAATGAAGAAGAAGTTCGAAATGAGCTCACTAGATGAGATGACTATGTTTCTGGCTTGCAAATTCGTCAGAGTAGTCAAGGATTCTTGATCCATCAAGAAAAGTATGTTCAGGATGTTCTCGCAAAATTTGACATGTCAAACTCGAAGCCCATCGACTCACCCATTGTTGAACGACCTTTGCTGAATGATGATGCTGAAGGAGATCCGGTCAATCAAACGATGTACCAATCCATGATTGGTTCATTGATGTACTTACTGCGAGCCGACCGAACATTATGTTTGCGGTCTGCCAATGTACCAGATATCAAGCTAATCCTAAACTTTCTCATCTTTCAGTCGTTAAACGAATCTTTAGATACGTCAAGGGTGCTCCAAAATTGGGCCTCTGGTATCCTAGAGATTCGAATTTGATCTGTTTGCTTTTTCTGATAGTAATCTTGGAGGGACAGACATGGATATGAAGTCCACATTAGCTGGATGCCAATACTTAGGAGACATGCTAATTTCATGGCAGTGCAAGAAACAACAAACAATGTCTTTATCAACCTCAGAAGCAGAATATGTTGCAGCATCTGCATGCTGTTCCCAGGTTATTTGGATGCAACATCAGCTCGAGGATTATGGTTTGACTTATCTTAACACTACTATCGATTGTGATAATGATGTCGCTATACAGATTGTCAAAAACCCTTTTTTTCATTCCAAAACCAAGCACATTGATATCAAAGTTCATTTTATTCGAGCTTGTTTCGTCAGAGGTTTAATTAAACTTGAATAGATCCACACTGATGCTAATACGGCAAATCTTTTTACAAAACCTGTCAGCAATATGAGATTCAAAGTGCTTGTGAAACTTTTAAAAATGATGTGTTTTACTGACTAAGCAACTTTAGAAAAAATACAAACAACTTTTCTTTTTCAGCAAAATAACTAAATTTGTGCATAAAGTATTCTACTTCTGCACAAATTTATGCCAACTTCTGAAGTTTCAAGTCTTTATGCCGATAAGTCATCCGGGATATCAGGGCTGCCCTTCTGTTGCATCCAGATACACGCAGACCTAGGCACAGTCAGGATATCCTTAAAAAGAGCCTAAATGGAAGGGCCAAAACCTTAAAAAAGGGAAATCTCTCACGAGAAAATCCCATGTGCTTGCAAAAGTCAAACATACCGTATAAGGTATTTTGCCTGTAACCCTAGTCTGATATTGTACGGTCTCTTTGCAGTACGTTGTACTGACCTGCTCACCAACAACTCAGACATTGTAAAAGGAAAGGATGATCTTGGTATATTCACTTGTTACGATGAACTGTTGTGTTTACCTTGATCGAAGGGGTATGCCTTGATATGGGACACATGGATGTTTTCGCATACTCACTTGATGAAGTCATGTCACACCCCGTATGTCCAACCAAACACCGGTGGGCCCGGGTGGGGAATATCGTGATGTAAGTTGATATCATTATAGTCAATTAAAATAGCATAGCGGAAGTCATGGAGTTTAAATTACTGTTACAAACCAAATGTTTAAAATATGAAAATAATATACAGACGACTTGTAATGAAGATCCACAGGCGGACCATAAAGTATACAAAAATGTGTAACAGACTTTGGGCAGGTCTAAGGATTTGCAAGATCCTCTTATATCACTACCAAGCAGCTTCCAGCCTATTTCGTATTGTACCTGCAACTTAGTCTTTTGAAAATATGTCAGCTTTCGCTGGTAAATACAATTAACTGACTCATTTTGAAAACATTTCAAAAATGGATTTAAGTGCACAGGGCATGAAAAATCTTTTATAACTTGGGAAAGTCAGCCTTGTAACCATGTTAACACTTTACATGTTTGTCAATACATATGTGGCCCAGTATGAAGACCGAGATATGATTAACGTACACACCACTTATGAACCCACAAAGGAGTTATCCCCAACTTGTGGGTAAAATAATTTAGCATTCGCATCTGTCAGGTGTATGCCTACACCAAGTGCTTTGGTCGTGGCCATTAACTAATGTAATGAGCCAAGGATATCCAGGACACGGTCGTAAACCCCCAATGTTTAAGTTATCAAACAAAACTGACCAAAACAGAATATGCGGATTTACTAGCCACAATCCGGCATTCGATTGATCCCATTTCCGACCAAGCGGTTATAATTTACCCTAACCCAAGCCCGTATAGCGAAAAGAAATCAAAAGTATTTACCTGAGCTAGTCTTGATTTAAAATGCCAGATTTAATATCTCAACCATATTCAAAATGAAATAACTGCAGATCGCATTTACTGGAAGGCTCTAGTATGGATTATGGCATTAGCTAACCAATTAAAATGCTAACGGTCTTATTTAAGTCATAGACTTAGACCGACTAGCTTAAAGGATCAAAACGGTGTAATACGCTAGATTAAGCGATGCTTGGATAGAATGTAGTTTAAACCCAACAAGTACTATGACTTGAATAATACGGGTAAACCATATGCATTCTGGATTTTGAGACTTAAAATGATAACGTTACACTCATTTCGTGTAATTTCCATAAACTAGCTACATATGCTTTAGCGTACGCCTATAAGCGATATCGGGTAACCGGATGAGTTATGAACAAGTTCTATATGTCATTATACTTTAAATAAGTTGTAATATCAGTAGGATATCAACTTACATGCCTGTTAAGGTTTTAAAATGAAATTATGCCTCATAAGGGTGTTTTGGTAATTATATATCGTATAAAAGGAACTTGAATATATATTTTGATGTTATGATCATAAAATTCTAGAAAAATATTTAATTTATGGTATAATATCAGTAAGATACTGATCATATGTGTAATTTATCATTTATGACCAAACTATGCACCTTAGGGGCATTTTGGTCATCTTACACATAGTTTTATAATTTATTTGGGATTCTGAGTTTATATTATGTACCTACTGTAAAAGTATTTTAAATAACTTTTAAAATCAGTAGGTAACAAGTCTCGGTTGATAAATATGGTTTAAAACCATATTATGCGCCGAAACGGCGTTTATGTCGAAAAATAACGATTTGTGCGAATTTTGATGAAAACAGATGCTAAGACCAGGTTTGTATCTTTTAGATATGTTATTTAATACAACACATCAGTAGATAAAGGTTTGGTATAAAAAGTATGATTAAAACCGTTATATGTGCCATAAGGGCTTTATCGTTATTTGTCGACATAATGTAAGAACTTGTATCTAAACTCAGTATTTAAACTGACTTGACATCCCAAATAACCTTACTTATGATATTACATCAGTAAGAAATTCATTTTAATGTTTGTTATCGATTAAAACCTTATTTTATGTAAAAAGGGCATTTTAGTCAAAATTGGCATAATAACGGAACTTGTGCATAAACTCAGATTCTGATTATGATCGTGTTATATAACCTTAGAGGGTTATGCCACATTATTTTATGATTACAATGCAACCTTAGATCAGTAACTAACTAATCTAAATCAGGCCAGAATCGAAAGTCAAAGTAGAAGTCAAAGTTTGCGACTTTCGGTTGTGAACAGACCCTAGAACTGAAATTGACTAGTCGAACTTCTTCTCACATGTTCTAATAATTATTACCAACTTGTTTAAGTGTCAAAACATGTTTTATAACATATATAAACTCAGATTATAATATTTTCAAAATCTAGCCTGATTGACTTTTTAATAATAAAACTTTGACCCGTCAATTGGTCTAGTAAACGTGATCTTTATGAGGTGCCCTTTATAGGGATTAGCACCTACCTTATTACGATCACTTAGCCATGTTCTTTATGAACAATGGCTGGACCATAATAGTCTTAACCGAAAGTCAAAGCGTTTTCCGTAAACGCTTGACTTTTGGTTATAAAAAGCCTATAAACGAAATTGCAAGAGAAAAGAACACTTACAAGTGATTCTTGGATGAAATAGAACTAAGTTGGATGTTCCTTTCAGTTAGGAACTTCCATAGGAGGGAGATAGAATGAATCATGAGAAGGTGCAAGTTCAAGTGAAGATGCATTGCACCTATTTATTGTTGGAGAGCTTAGTGTTTGCAAGTGTTAGAGGGTGCCTACAAGTGTCTTAAAACGTGGCATAGCAGTTTGGAAGTCTATGGTTTCGAATCCAATGGTTTTTGGCAACTTGTGTGGGTGCTAAGCAAAATTTTCTACAGATACATCCTTCTGGCAGCCCGCGAGAGACCAGGCCCATGTCTCTCATGGCCCGCGAGTGCCACATGGAAACTTTCAAACTTTCAAACTTTGTCACATTTAGCCCCTCAACTTATTAAACTTCTAAAACACCTTTATAAGCATAATTAGCCCTCCGTAGCCAATATTTGGCGTACCCAGGAGTATGCCCAGACATCGTCAATCTCTCGGTTCGTTAAAAGGTCACTCAGAGGTATAAATTAACACGTTGACACTTTTAACCCCTCCATGTCTAACTTTTACATATTTACACAAGTAATCCCTCTCGCCCAACCAGTGGCTCATATGAGAGTTAGGACTTTGTAAAGGGTCACTCAAGGGCTTAGTTTAAGCATGTTGACAATATTGGTCACTCAGAGGCTCAGTTTAAGCATGTTGACACTAATGGTCACTTTGAGGCTTAGTTTAAGCATGTTGACACTAATGGTCACTCAGAGGCTCAGTTTAAGCATGTTGACACATTTAGTCCTTATTAGTCCTTATTAGACTTAATATAAAAGTAATGACACGTGTCGCTATATTATTGGACACGATTTTACGAGGTGTTACAAGTCACAAGGTTGAAAGTTGAAGATTGATGCAATAAGTTTAGAAGGACAAATATATCGGAAATCGCACGGTTTCGTTTGACCAAGCTCATTCGAAAATGTTCCTTAATTAGTTCAGAACTGGTTTGATCCCATGGCAACTCTCCCCTTATCCCTTTATTTTTATTATTATTATTTCCTCTTCTTATAAAACTAGTTGCTTGGTTTGTTGGATCGCAGACTTTGACAAAAGGTGTTACTGTTCATGACTAGTGAAAATTGGTGGGGCCCGAAAAGATCAAAATATTTCTGTCTCGAGTGGGTCCACTCATCTCGAATAGACCCACTTTATTTTTGAACACTGTTTCGAGATGGACCAGGCCCAACTATCTCGAACTAGTGTTCCGAGATTGGCCTGGCTCTATTTCGAGTCTTTATAAGCCCATCTCGAGTCATTTCGAGTCATCTTGAGTCATTTCGAACACTTGTTTATCTCGGATCTCTCTCATCTCAATATCAAAGGTAGATTTCTTCATCTCGGATGCATCCCGGATGCTCTTATATGGACCTTCTCGAATAACAAGGGGTCATTGAGTTGAACCCTTGTAATCCAAGTTCATTTGACCTGTTCAAATCGGTGTGAACCTTTGAACTTCAATTCTCCTTTGAACCTCTGACCTTCACATCTGAACTGTTAACTTATCAACTAAGTTGATCTGTCAAACAGTCAAGAGGGTCAATAAAATTTAACCTTTGCAATAAATGTTGACATCTCTGTTACAAGTGCAGAAAATGGCGCAGAAAAATGATGGATAAACGCAAGGTGGAAGTTGAGGTCTTTCACAATCAAGCATTCTATTTGTTTGAGCCGGAATAGCGAGAAAGATTTAATTCTCTGATTAACGGACTGAGCAACTGCCGACTTACTCATGCTTTAAAGACAAACCTAGTAAATGATGAAGACATGATCCAGGACTTTTGGACTAACGCTAAACCAATGGTGGCAGTGCTTACCTTGAGACAAAGATTGGAGAAAGAGAGATAAAGGTTTCAAAGGCAGACGTACGAGATGCACTATAGTTTGGAGACAACGAACGTCATCCAACATCATTCAACAGAGACAGCGTGCTGAAAGCTCTACGTCGCATGAGCTATGAAGGAGTGTATCCAACTGTGCTGAAGAAACTATTCCCACCATATTGGAGGTGCCTTGCTCACATCTTTTTACAGTGTATTTCCGAGAATAAAGGCGCCCAGGATCAGCTAAATTAGACACAGACAGCGGCACTTGTTGCATTGGTGAATGACTGGGACTACAACTTTTCGGTTTTTATATTCGACAACATGAAAAGTATGTTGGAAAGCACAAAGAAGAAGGTGTTCTTGCTATATCCAAGATTTGTGCAATTGATTGTTGACAAGAAGTATCCTAAGCTGATAAAGGGCACAAACCACCTGAATCTAAAGTTGCTAGGATCGAGTTGTTTCGAAGCGGCATGCAAACAACGTGATTCTGCAAAGGTCAAGTTTGTTGGACGATATAAGTTGGTTAAACATGGGAAGTTTAAAGAAGTTGTATCTGCACCTAAGCCAGTGACAGCATTCGTAGCTGAAGAACACGATATTCAGATCGTCGATGGACCAACTCAACCAAAACCAGTCATTGAAGATCTTGTTTCTGATGAAGAAAAGGAAGAAGAGACAGCACAAGCTGAAACAGAGATAGCTAAGGAGACTGTTAGAGAAATGAATCCGATTTCTGCTGAGAACCTTGAAGCTCTACTTGCATCACTTAAGGGTGATTCTGGGATCCCTTCTCCAGGTTCGTTCCTTCCGATGAAACGCAATCTGAAGATGATGAAACAGAGCACGTTTTTGCAGCTAAAGCCCCTGATATCCCCAAGCCCTAAAGTTCAAGTACTATTCATGATCCGATATCACAGCCAGAAAGTTCTAGTGGAGTTCTTGATGAGGCAGGCAGTTCTGGTGGTGGTTTTTCTGAATATGAAGAGGCAGCAATGAGAATGGCAGCTGAAAAGATGAAATTCATTGAGTAGTATGATTGTGATGAAGATGAAACAGTGGATATTGGCAAGCTACAGCGAAGAGTAGTGCTGTTGGAACAAGAAAATGAATTGAAAAATGCTCAGATAGCATCCTTACAAAATCAAATAACAATCAGAGACCAAGCTATTGAGCAACTTCAGGGTGATATGAGTTTGCTGATGATAGAGATCTACGAGATAAAAGCTAAGCTGCAGAAGAAGTTTTGTTGTGATTTTGTAGATATGGATGATGATCCTCTAAATGTTGCACATCATGAACTCATAGAAGCGGAAACGGCTGCAGCTGATGCAGAATATGAAGAAGGTTTAAATACCTATCTTTTAGCTGAAAAACCAAAGAAAGGAAAGCAGCCACAGAAAAGGAATACCAACAGCAAGAAATTGCTTGCCATGAAGAACTAAGATGTAAATCCCCTCGATGAAAACTTTCAACCATAGGATCCTTTCAAAGTGTCAGACCGGTATGTCATGAAGAAAGGATCAAGCCACTATGATAAAATTGGAAACAAGTCAGAGGTGAAATGTTGGAGATATGATCATGACAGGAACTTATGGATAGTCACAAGGGAGAGCGTCCACATAGAATACTACTCCAAGCAGACATAGTTCGAACCTTGGACAAAGATTAATCTAAAAAGTCTGTTGAGGGTTCACTACTCTGACTCAGATCCAAATCAAGGAGGTCCTGGATGGGCATTTCATTCAAAACTTGAACATGAAGTATCTCACAACTTCCCAACTATGAAGACTATTGAATCATATCTAAAGAAAAGCCCAGGAATGCAATATCCTCATACTCATAAACTTCTTCAAAACGTTATCTAGCCACCAACTGACAAAGACAAGGTCATTCCGGCTGCTCCAAAATTTTCTAAAAGGCATACCAAAAAACCTCTGCTACTGGCTTATGACCCGAGAATGGCTAAAGCAGTTATTGTTACAAAAGAAAAGGCATTCCGATTGGCTGATACTTTGGATTTGATTAGCTTTCACGAGAAGGACATTCTGACGCTAGGTGCACATCAAATTCAAGCAAATGATAAATATGAAGAATGTGCGAAATCTTGGATCAGGAGAATGGCTAAAGCAGTTATTGATTCAGAACAAATTATTTGAACATGATTGAAAATCCTGAAGCGGAAAGCTATCTCTAATGTAGTAAACCTAGGGGAGATTGTAGAGGCATTAATAGGTTTATGCATTAGTATTAATTTGGGATCGGGTTATTATAATTGTAATGGGCTTGGGGAAAGGCCTTGGCCTAAGAGTTTAGGGTTTTGAGCACTAACCCTTATGTATATATAGTTAATGATGTATTAGGTTAGGGCTCCTTGATTGTTCTTCACTTGTATTACACAAATTCCTAATTTGTATACAAGTTGAATCTTTCCATCTTCATCTTATTTCTTTCATTTGATTCTTAAGCTTGTTTGTGTGATTCCGCCACCTTTCAAGCTAAGTGTGATATCAAAAGATACGTTTTCGGGACTTACAATTGGTATTAGAGCCTGTTTGAACATGTTTCCAGGCTCAGTTGATATCACACGGATTTCAGATCGCATCTACTATTGTTTCGGTGTTCGTTTAGTTTCTATTTCGGTGTTCGGTTGAGTTTCTGTTTCATCTCGGACCATCTCGGATTATCTTCTTGAAGATCTCGGACCATTTCGGACTATCTTCTTGAAGATCTCAGACCATCTCGGATTATCTTCTTGAACATCTCGAATCCAAGAATCACATCTTGGATCATTTTGAATCATTTCGGATCAAAGGCTTGCATATCTCAACTAGCATCTCGGATCGATCATATTGAAGACTTAGATGATGAACATGCATCTCGGATCATTAGTGTTCAAAGTTGTCTCCATCTTCAAAACTCAGAATCATCTCGGATCTTCATCCTCTCAGAAAAGTTACTGTTCTGAGATACTGTTACTATCTCGGATCTACTTTTATCATCTCAGTTCTTCTGTTACCATCTCGAAACTACTGTTACCATCTCGGATCTACTATTACCATCTCGGATTCACTGTTTCGAGTTACTGTTTCAAGTTACTGTTACTATTAGCTTCTCTGATTGATCTGTCTTTTCACTCTTTTGATGATGAATCCAAACAGTACTCTGACAGCTGCGGATCTCACCAACGCTACCTTAACGGCCATTCAGTCTTAGACTCTTGCATTGCATCAGTAACTGGACCAGAGTATTGGAACGTCTACCAAAATTCCAAGATTGATGTATGGAGATGATTATTTTGAATGGACTTGGCGCTTTGAGCAGTATTGCAAAGCCAAGGACCCGGAATGTGGAGGTGCATTCTTGATGGTCCCCGCACAATCATGTACATAACTACAGATGATCCATACACTCGAATTCCAAAACTAGAAAGTTTGTGGTCCGACAAAGATCAAAAAATCAAGGAAAAATATGATAACGCTATGGCACTCGGTCCTGACATCTCGAGT
Organism: Scalesia atractyloides; assembly: GCA_947069175.1. Lineage (NCBI taxonomy): Eukaryota > Viridiplantae > Streptophyta > Magnoliopsida > Asterales > Asteraceae > Scalesia > Scalesia atractyloides. The sequence goes on along the minus strand of CAMTDV010000116.1, from coordinate 12,499,455 downwards.
GTTGTCAGAAACTGCACAAGTGCGAAAGAAATCTGGGATGTGATAAAAAAAATTTGTACGAAGGAAACACTGACATGAAGGCTAGCATGGTAAATATGTTGAACCAACAATTCAGTTCATTCAATCATATTATCACACCCCGGATATCCAACCAAACCTCGATGGGCCCGGGTAGGGAATATCGTGACGTAAGTTGATATCATCATAGTCAATTAACACACCACAACGGAAGTCTTGGAGTTAAAATACTATTACAAACCAAAATGTTCAAAGTTCGAAAATAATATACAGACGGTTTGTAACTAAAGATCCACAGGCGGATCATAAAATATACAAAAGATGTGAAACAGACTTTAGGGCAGATCTAAAGATTTGCAAGATCCTCTTATATAACTACCAAGCAGCTTCCATCCTATTTCATATTGTACCTGCAACTTAGTCTTTTAAAAATACGTCAGCTTTCGCTGGTAAATACAATTAACTGACTCGTTTTGAAAACATTTCAAAAATTGATTTAAGTGCACAAGGCACAAAAAATCTTTTATAACTTGGGAAAGTTATACTTATAACCTTGTTAATAGATTCACATGTTTGTCAATACATATGGGGCCCAGTACAGACACCGAGACATGGTTAACTGACACACCACTTATGAACCCACGAAGGAGTTATCCCCAACTTGTGGGTAAAATATTTTAGCATTCACATCTGTCGGGTATATGTCTACACCCTGTGCTTGGTTGTGGCCATTAATAACTTAAATGAGCCGAGGATTTCCAGGACACGGTCGTTAACCCCCAATGTTTAAGTTATCAAACAAAACTGATCAAAATGGAATATGCGGATTTACTAGCCACAATCTGGCATTCGATTGATCCCATTTCCGACCAAGAGGTAATAATTTGCCGTAACCAAGCCCGTATAGGGAAAATAAGTCAAGAGTATTTATTTGAGCTAGCACTTGATTTAAATGCAACTTTAAATTAACTCAGCCGTTTAATCAATTAGATAAGTGCAGATAGCATTTACTGGAAGGCTTTAGTCTGGAATAATGGCATAAGCTAACCAATTAGAATGCTAACGGTCCTATTTAAGTCATATACTTAGACTGACTAGCTTAAAGGATAAAAACGGTACAATACGCTAGATTAAGCGATGGCCGGATAGAATGTAGTTTAAACCCAACAAATGCTTAAGACTTGTATGTCATGGGTAAACAATTAACATTCTGGAATTTGAGATTAAATTGTTAAGGTTAAACCCGTTTTAGTTAATTTTCGTAAACTAGTTACATATACTTAACCGTACGTATATAAGCGATATCGGTAACCGAATGAGTCATGAACAAGTTCTATATGTCATTATACTTTCAATAAGTTGTAATATCAATAGGATATCAACTTATATGTCTGTTGAGGTTTTAAAACGAAACTACGCCTTATAAGGCGTTTTGACCATTATATGTCGTATAAAAGGAACTTGCATATATTATCAGTAAGATAGCACACATAAGTTTGATTTATGGTGTAGTACCAAGCTATGCACCAAAAGCGCATTTTGGTCCTTTAAAAATATAATTTATGATAGTAGATTAAAACTTAGTTTATGATCAGAATAATAACATCATAATATGTTAATTATATTAACATGTCAGTAGATAATTCATTTGCAAGTTCGTTGTTGATTAAAACCTTATTTTATGTAAAAAGGGCATTTTAGTCAAAGATTGACATTTACTGGAACTTGTGCATAAACTCATATTATGATTATGATCAAGTAATATAACTTCAAATGGTTATACAACACTGTATTATGATCATAATGTGACTGTAAGTCAGTAGTAAATTAATCTAAGTCGGTTCAGAATCAAAAGTCAAAGCAGAAGTCAAACTTCGTGACTTTCGGTTGCGAACGAACTCTAGGACTGAAATTGACGGATCGAACATGTTCCTACATGTTCTATTAATTATTACCAACTTGTTTAAGTGTCAAAAACATATTTATAACATGTATAAACTAAGATTACAATATTTATAAAATCTGACCCGTTTGACTTTTTAAGACATAAATTTTGACCCGTCAATTGACCTAGTAAACATGATCCTTAGGAGGTGCCCTTTTAAGGGATTAACACCTACCTAATTACGATCACTTAGCCGTGTTCATTTCGAACAATGGCTAGACGATAATGGTCTTAACCGAAAGTCAAAGCATTTGTCGAAGATGATTGACTTTTGGCTATTAGAAGCCTATAAAAAGAAAAGAGCAGAGATGAACCACTTACAAGTGATCCAAGGGAAACTTAGAACTCAAAGGGAAGCTCCTAAATAGTCAGGAACTTCCCATAGTGTAATGGAGAGGAGAAAAGTGAAATGAGTAAGGAATGAGGTTAACTAAGTGGGCTATTTATATTGCAACAAGGTGTAAGAAGATGGAGCCAAGTGTTAGGGGTGTTGTAGGATCATCATAATTGTCTAATTAGGTGATAAGAGCTGCAAGAGTGTGGCAATTTGCAGGAGAGGTGGCAACTTGACAGAATTTTGGGGTTTTGACATATATAGTCCCTCAAAAATAGTTTTGTGAAATGGCATGAATTGTCCCTTGACTTTTATTCCATGACATAATGACACAACTAGTTCTTTTCGTTCAACACGAGATGTATTGAAGAAAGGTACGAATAACCGAACGTTAACGCGTGTCACACTAGGTGTTTTTACGACTTATAAGTGTTTACTAGCTTAAACGTTAAAGATACAAATACTTATGGTTTCATGGGATAAATTACCCAAACTAGTAAGGTTAAAGATACAAACGTGATGATGCATGATACTCAAGAATGGTGAATCAAAAGATATCACCTTAACCGGGAGTCATTCAGGTCGAAAAATGACTTGGTTATGCAAGGAAAATGAAATAATAAAGTCTAGAGGCCTTCAGGTTATTAGTTGAAAGTTAAAATGATGAAAACGTGAAGTTCTAGAGGGCCGCCATAGGCTACGATCATCAAACCGTAGCTTACGGTTAGTTTTAAAATCAAACCAGTAAGCCTGGACCGTAGCTTATGGTCCTGGACCGTAAGCTACGGTCAGGTTTAATTTTTTTTAGACACGTTTGAGGAGTTGAGTGGCTAACTTATTTGAGGTATTTCCGAGGGCATGTACACATGTCGTTATATTACCGGACGTGAATTTTACGAGGTGTTTCACATATCTATGGATAGACTGTAGAGAATCAAATCAGGAGATTCGTCAAACTTATTTCACAGATGGTTAGTTCTGGAATTCAAATCACAAATAGTGGGATGAATCGCCAACTGTTAAATTCTCTGCCAAAGTCTTGGGATGCTGATGTTTTGATGATCAAACGTACTACTAATTTGAATGAAGTTGCTCTCACTGAACTGATCGCCACCATCAAATCATGTGAAATTGACAACCAGCAAAGAGAACTGAACCACAAGAACTCCATGATGGTTGCAGGGGTGACTGGCGCTAACACTGCTTTGATGTCTCAAAGTCATCCTAACCTTATCTTTAGCCACATGACAAACAATAATCCGAACGTTGTTTTAAGTCCATTGACTCAAGCACAGCTTCAAGATCAGAAGACTAACTGTGTTTATGGCATGTCTCTTCCAAACAACTCAGTTGTTTCGACTACTATTACTGCTCAGCAATTACCTCCGCACGCAAACGTTGTCTACAGTCCCATTAATCTCTCAGCTCCTCAAAATGCTCAATCTACACCCCTCGCTGAAAATCTCGCATTTCTGACCAAACAAATCGAAGAGAAGTTGGCTCTGGCAGCCTCCATGTTCAACAGTTTGAATGATTTTCTTGCAGGTGATCTCTTGCCTCCTTTTGCTATAGAGATGAATCAAGTGGTTGAAGAAGATATTGAAGAACTGGATGCGTCATGGAATCTGGCTATAGTCGCATTTCGAGCAGAAAAGTTTCAAAAGAGATACGGGCGTCATCCAATGTCAAACATTCGTACTAGGTCAGTCAAGGATAAGCTGAGATGCTAAATATGTCACGAACCCGGACACTTCGCTAGAGACTGCAGGAAGACACCCGTGGGGTATGAAGCAACTGCTGCTGCCGCAAGGAATTCAGAGCGGTCCATGGTTCCAGTTACTTCAGCTCAGACGTCATCATCAACCTCATCAAGCCAAGGAGGATCAGGAGTGGGAAAGGCTCTAATGGTGCAAAAGCAGTATGGTTTCAGCTGGGTTGATGCTGCAGCTCAAGTGGAATCCCTGAAGATTGCAGAAGTTGCTGAAAATCATCTCAAATGCTTGATGGCACAAACTGAGGATCCGAAATCTCTCTACGAAATGGTAAACTCTCTCTTATGCTCAGAAGATTGTAAAAATAAAATGGCTCAAATGAGAGCACATAATCTCAATGTCATTAGTGATTACAACAGTGCCATGTCAAAGTATATCGGTCTTCATGAGAACAATAGAATTCTCTATGAAAAGAATGATGCACTAAAGAAGGACATAGCTCAACTTCACCGGGACGTAAACTAACAGAAATGTTGGGTCCATGATTATAAAACCAAACTACATTCAAGAACCTTGGAATGCAACTTGGTAAGAGTTGAACTAGGACTTCTCACTAGAAAGTTTCAATAAAATGAAAGAAATAAGATGAAGATGGAAAGATTCAACTTGCATACAAATTAGGAATTTGTCTAATACAAGTGAAGAACAATCAAGGAGCCCCTAACCCTAATACATTATTAACTATATATACAAGAGGGTTAGTGCTCAAAACCCTAAACTCTTAGGCCCAAGGCCTTTCCCCAAGCCCATTACAATTATAATAACCCAATCCCTAATTAATACTAATGTATAAACCTATTAATGCCTCTAAATTTTGAAGTGTTATAGTTTGTTTGGATTTTTTCAAAAGGTATCCATGTTATTTTTAAACTTATTCAAGGCGTTTGGAATCTGCTTTGGGTATTACGGGTTGATATTAAAGATCACAGATCAAACTCGGATTTGTTCAGGTGTTGTGTTTATGTTTAATTTGTTTGTTTTGCATGATATAGGTTGTTATTAGGTTGGAAAACTAGCGTTATCAACAAATAACCATCATCGTGTTCATCAATAACCATCATCGGATTCATAGGGATTTTTTGGAATCATATATTTGGAGATAAGGTTTTTCTTTGAAAAGATATGAAGATATTGCAAGGATTTCCAAAACATTTACTCAATCTCTAGTTTTTCATAAATCAGTTTGTAATCCATTGTTTTTGAGATTGTTTCACTTTGAAGGCAATTAGAGTTTACGGGTTCAAGGAGGTCTCATATTCTTAGCTAATCGCAAGTACGTAGGAGTTCTTGAGTCTACGTTGTGATTGTTTTTAGATTGTCTTGTGATCCTGGTTAACAAGTGATTTTGAGTTGTGAACTATTGTGGGTTCTCAAGGATTGCGAATTAGCTTTTGTTTTCGAGCAGGTTTTCAAGATTAAAACATTTTTGAGATCAGGAGGTTTTCAAGCTGTTTAGAGATTTCAGATTCAGTGTTCGGGTTTTGGAGTTCATTATGTTTTCATGGTATCTGGGCTGTTTTCGAACTAGCATAGTTCTCGAGTTCACAAGTTCAAAGAGCTTTCGGGGTCACAATGATTGTGGATTTTATTCATTTGCAAATTGTTTTCGGGTTTCAAACATTCTCGACTTCAAGAAGTTTGTGGGTAATCAAAAGCTGTCAACTTGCCTAAGTGTTTTTGAGAAACTTGATTGTTCTTGTTATTTGAGTGTTTCTTGAAGTTACTAAACGGTTCTCAAGTTTTTGCAGGACGGGTGGCTCTATTGACACTAATGAATTATGTGTGTCTTCAGCATCCCCTGCATATTGATGTATTGCAAAATACATCTAGTACTATGTATAGTTTATACAGTTTTCGAGTCTAAATTGTGTCGTTTTTACGTAGATTTTGTATATTACTAAGTCGTGTATGATTTTTAGGTCTGGGGAGAGAAAAGAAGCTAAAATGGGCGAAAAAACGAGCTACATTGGACGAAAACCGAGCCCTGGAACCTTCACAATTGATCAAACAGCTAAACGACGAAGAATTCTAGAAATTTTACCCTATCGCGTTGTGCGATAGGGAATGAGAAGCCCCTTATGTCGCACTAGGGGTGATTGTTGACAAGGTTGACTTTGGCTTCACGCGACACGCTAGACTAGATGGGAAAACCCCTTATGTCATGCGAGGGGCTTGTGATCATAGAAACATGTGGGGTTTGGCCTGTTTTGCATGATTCTAGCATAAAAACCTAGTCATTAAGTAATATAACAATACCTTGGATGAAAATCAGAGAAGTTGGATGAGTTGAGAACAACATTCGACGATTTTGGAGCATCGGAAGCGAAAAGTTGAAGACTTGGAACTTCAGGATCCAGAATTCCTAGGTTTAATCATTCGGTGTTCTTTGTTTCTTCACTCCTTCGATTCAATCATGTTTTCTACTCTTTTTTTGAATATTGTTTCTGTTTGAACATCATGCTATGCTTAATACTTTATACACTGCCTAGGCTAATATGATTACACGTATTGTTTGATTGCTTTCTTAATTTTGGGATGGAACTTAATTTGGATTTAATAGTAAAGTAAAGACTTGGTTTTATGATTTGATGTATAAGCATGCTTAATCTTGTTCATTGATTGATTATTTACTCTACATGTCCCTCGTTGAATGTCTTTTATATAATAGGTTCATGTTAGATATACTATAGTGTGTTTTTATTAGTTTATGGTTGATTGGCCAAGATACCGTAGGAGTGATTTTCATACATTGCATAGTATAAGTGTTCTACCAATCTCAGTAGTTGTGAGGTAAGAGGTTGTCGATCTATCTTTACTGTTAGACTACTAGGGTTAGATACTTTGTCAGAAGATCCCCTTAGTTTCCCTTTCACAACTTGCTTATCGAGTTTGATGAGGAATCCAATGTTACCTTTAGAGCTTGTCATACATGTGTTGGATTCTAACCTTGGTAGTGTGTTTCTCAATATCTGATCCAGTTCTTAGTCTAAATTCGTGTCCATGTTAACTTTAGTTAGCTTTAGTTAATTTCAGTAGTTTGTTAGACCCCCCACCCCTCAAAACAACAAAACAATTAAGTTGAGTTAGTTCAGTTACTAGTAATCGAATCTAGTATTCGTAATCAGCAGAGTCACGTGGGTTCGATACTTGGACTAATTTGAGCTTTACTAAATCAACCGGTACACTTGTCGATTGTGTTTTTTAGGATTTTAGAGAGTCTAGTTTATAAACTAAAAACTTAGAGTGACTAATTTTGGGTTAAAATTAGTTAGTTTCATTAGACCGCTCAGAGCACATCAAGTTTTTGGCGCCGTTGTTGGGGACTCTTGGCGATTGTGTTTATTAGCTATGATTACTTATCTGAAATATATGTGCTATTGTGTCTTTTTGTTTTTATTTGAGATAGTCAGTCGAGTTTTCTTATCTTTCTTGTGTCTATCCCCCATTTGCGATCACAAGGACCGCCACCACTCATTCTCCCCAAGCTTTCGGATTTCAAATTCGAGGTAAGTACTTCTTCTTCAAGCTCGCCCTTTTCTTACTCTACTACAAAATCTACACCACCAGCACCACCAAATACACCACACCCACATCCCATGATTCGAGGTTAGTACTTCTTCTTCAAGCTCGCCCTTTTATGTGATTATTGAAGAAAAATTGTGATACCTCTAACCAACTGCTGAAGATAAAGTCATGAAGGTCAAACAAGAAGAAGAAACAAGACAATCTGGACAGAAGAAAAAAGAACACATCCTCAACATTCATTAGAAAAGGATCACAAGTAAATAAAGACAATCGCAAAAGACCAATCTGATGGATCTGATGATATTTCTGATGACTATCATCAAATTCTGGTGAACTCTGATCATCAGAAAATCTGGTGATTTGTTCAATAGATTTTTTGATGAGCTGGTTGTCAAGAATTCGGATGAGCCAACTTGTCTGAAAGATAAGGCTCTACCACATTTGTAAAGTAGCAAGTTAACCTTAGTAGATTCAATGAATAAGCCAAAAAGCTACTTTATGCAGGGCAAGTGCATGAATAAACAAATGTTTATTCATTCTCAAAACTTTCTATAAATAGAGAAGTAAATCATCAAAGGATAATGAGTTAAACCAAGCATTTAGTACCTACAACAAAAACTCCATTACCCTTTCACCGCAGAATTATCAAAGTATTCGTTTATAATAGTCAATAACCTCACAATCACCTTGTAAACCATTTTGTTTCAAAGTGATATAAACTTGAAACCTATGTAGTTGTGTTTCTTGAAAGTTTGATTTCTAATTACGCATATTATTTTCATACTTGTTGAAATCACATGCCATTTAAGTTAAAAGAGCATTGTTTATCTAGGATCATAAATTCGTATCAGAGTAGATTGAATAATTGTTTTTCAAACGATCCATTGCTCATTTACTTTAAACTTTCTTTTATCCAAATATGGCCAACTTTCAAACATGGAACAATGCTTTCAATATTGGGTCTATGTCAAAGCCTCTGACCTTGGTTAGAGAGGAGTACCCCCCCCCCCCAATGGAAAATCAGGATGATAAATTTCCTAAATGGACATGATCGAACTCTGTTTCAATCCACTGAGGGTGGCCCACATATACCCATGGTTGAAATATAAGGTATTCCAGCAACTGAGCAAACACCAGAATAGCCCGTATCTTGGGCTCCAAAAGCAGAAAATTTTTGGAGCAATAAAGATAAGGCAAAGGTGGAAGCTGATGAAAGGGCCAAATCACTTTTGATTATGGCATTTCCAAATTACATATTCTCTCAAGTAGATGCATGTGCTTCTACTAAAGAGATATGGGATCAGTTGGAAAATATTTGTGAAGGAGGAGAAAGGATGAAGAGAAACAAATGAACAAATAGTGTTTCCTCTTATTAGAGATTTAAAAGTCTACCAGATGAAAATCTTTGTAAAACATATAACAGATTTGCTAAACTATTATATGAACAAAAAATTGGTACTGAGAAATCAAACAATGAAAGGAATGTGAAATTCCTAGATGCTCTACTGTTGGTGCATATTTGTGACAACAGCTTAGATTTGGTCTTTGGATATCTTGTAATTAGTAAAATGATAAACGGTTAGCGGGTATGGTTTTGTATTAGTGGATTAGAAGTAATTGGGCTGAACTAGACATAGAATAGTGCATGGCAGGCGAATTGGGCTTCAAACCCATTAGCAGTCCATGTAGGAAACCCAAGCCCATGAGCATAACCTATCTCTATATATAGGGATGTTGTGATTAGGGTTAAGGTTGCTCAGTAAGTTGTTCAGTGCTGAAAGAATTGCTTCAAAGAGATTGAGAGAAGAGTCTTGAATTGATTGTAAAACAATTGTGTTTGATAATCAATAGAAGACTGTTTGAAGAAATTGTTTGTGTTCTTGTTATTTTCTGATCTACGGGATCCCGCACTCTAGATTGGATAGACGATTCTGTCAAGATCCATAAGGAATAGGGGACCTACAATTGGTATCAGAGCATTCGGCTCTTGATTATTGCTCGGTTCAGAATCGTCACAGTAGAAAATTGGGTTTTTTTTTGGCGTTTTTGGAGGTTGTTTCTTGAAGTTTTTGACGCTGTTTTAGGGTTTTGAAGGTATTTTGGATTTTCTGCAGGTATTTCGAATTAACAGCAGTTATTTTGGATTAAAAGCAAGCAATTCCGATTAAAAAGCAAGCAATTCGGATTGAAGAAAGGCATTCCGGATTAAAAAGCATAGGAATTCGGATTGAAGACTTGAATTTCGGACCAGAATTTGCATTTCGGATCTGGAAAACGAGCAATTCAAATCAGAAAAGCTATTTCAGATTCGATTTTGAATTGAAATTTTGAATCATAACTGTATTCCGGATTCCATCTCAGATTGGGAACTATTCCGGATTCCATCTCGGATTATAACTATTCCGGATTCCATCTCGGATCAGAGTAGGCTATTCCGGATTTCCATTTCGGATCAGAACAGTGCATTCCGGATTTTCATCTCGGATCACTCTTCCGGATCATCATTTCGGATTGTCAACTCGGATTACTGTTCCGGATTTTCATCTCGGATTGTAAATCAGAGTTTCCATTCCGGATTTGAAAATGTTCCGAGTTACACATAAAAAGGTGGAAACTTAACCAGCTGGCGTAACTCGAGTTAAACGTATTCGGACATAGAAATTGATCCATAGACAATTTTGATGAACCGACTGGACAGTTAGACTCAGTTGATTTTTAGGACAAAAAAAGGCACAAAAATTTCAAAAATCATAATCGGACAATATACATCATTAGAATCATATCGACGAGACGAAACTAATGGTATAATATGGCAACCACTCATTTCGGACAAGTTTTAACGTTTTTAACGCGTCGGTTCGGTAAAAATGTCGAATATGTCAAATATAAATGGGTTGTTAAGGATGGAGCATGAGGCTGGAACTACAAATAAACCTTCAAAGATGCTGAAGGTAGAGAACTATCTAACATGGAAGGATAGATTTCAATCCTTTATTGAATATCAGGACACACGGATGTGGATCTGTATTCAAGATGTGTATGCTAACCCAACGCATGATTTTGAGGGCAGACAACGTGTTACTGCTTACGTGAATATGTCTGAAGCTGAGAAGAGGATGTATGAATCTGAAAAGAAAGCATTAGCTGCTATAAAGATGTCGTTACCTGATGGCATCAAACATACTTTCAAACGTTATACCACATCGAAGGAGATGTGGGATGCCCTGGAGAAGAGGTATGAGGGCAATACTGACGTAAAGAAGAACAAGGTTGATCTACTGAAGAAACAGTTTGCTGTGTTCAAAGGCATGAGAAATGAATCCCTTGAAGATATTATCACGAGATATTATCATCTGATGTCAGAAATAGATAATTATGACATAGAGGGATACACAGATGTAGAGATAAATGACAAGTTGCTGGATGCTTTACCTGCCAGGTGGGATATGTACACATTAATGATAAAGGGTGAAGCAGATTATGAAAAGAAAGACCTGGAAGAGGTTGTTGGGAAATTGAGAGCTTATGAGCTCAACATGAAGAAGAAGGAAACGGGTTATGATCAGGTTCAAGATCCGGGGATATATAAAGGTCTTACACCTTCATCTTCCAACAATGCTTCCAGTGATACTGCAACGGCGTTTCTCTCATGTGAGAATGAACAGATCGTGACTAATTCTGAAGGTGAAGTATGTTTTGTTGCTGCTTCAGGAGGCTCGTCAGGGGCTAAGAGACAACAAACAAATAACAACAGTTCTAAGTCTATGCCTCTGAGTGTCAAAAGTGCTGAAGAACACATGGCATTGCTTGCTTCTTTCGTTGCTTCCTACGAGAACTATATTCAGGTAAAAATATCTGATCCTGCTACGTTTGATGAAGATTATGATCAGATCGATCCTGATGACTTAGAGGAGATGGATTTGCAATGGCAGCTGGCCATGATCTCTAGAAGGGTGAAAAGGTTCATGAACAGAACAGGCAGGAAATTTGTTGGCAATAGTGTGGGCTTTGACAAGTCGAAAGTGAAGTGTTACAATTGTCACAACTACGAACATTTCTCTAGAGAGTGTCAAAGAGTAAAGTCTGAATCGCGTTCTAGTTCATCCTTTCAAGATTCTCCTGGTCATGGTTCAAGCAACAGGAATGCATCAAACAACACTGGATCAAAGGCCCTGATTTCTACTACAAGAGAGGGTTCTTATGATTGGAGTCTTTATCTGGAGAGTGATAACAACGCATCACAGACGTTTATGGCTGAGATAGCTCCAGTTGTTGATGAAGATGTGAAAGCTGATGCTGAGAAGGAGCAAGAGAAAGTAGCTGAGAAAGATAATGGAGAACAGATGACTACAAAGAAGAAAAAGGCTGCTGATTTTGATGCTTTATGGCTGATCTAAGCAAATCAACAGGCAAGGTATGTTCTAACTCTGGTAGTTCTGTTTGTTTGAAGTGTCGTGAACTGCAAAGTGAGGTTGACACATTAACCAATCAAAACCAAAGTCTGGTAAATAAGCTCTCGAACCTAAAAGAATCAAACTTTTTCGTAAAACAAATGAGTCATTATACTTGAAGAAAATTAAAGGTTATGAAGAAGAAATCAATATTTTAACATGTAAGCTTAATGAAAAACTTCAAGTTATTGACTTAGCTCATGATACGATGAGTGAAAAACAAAAGAGGTTTCTAAAAAGTGCAAAGAGTTGTCTGAACCACAACTTAAAATTTGTGAGCTTGAAAAGAAATTAAATCAATTCAGAGATTCATCTTTTGACATAAAACACATGATGAATGGCTTGAAGAAGAGTAATGACAAGACTTGTGTGGGATTCAAAGGTTTGAATGAAGTTCCACCACCAGTTGGTCATGACTATTCTTTCTTGCAAGATGAAGAAGAACTTACCGACTTTGTGTCAACTACACCTTGTAGTTCCACATCAGGAAGTGTTAGTGGTTCTGAGAATGCCACGAAGGATACTAACAGGGAACCAATTTTAAAAACAAAGAATACACACCCTAAGAATCAAAAACAAATTTTTGTTAAAAAGGTTGATTTTGTTAAAGGGAGTAACATGAATGAAGAGGTCCCTGTTATTACCAAAGAGTCAAATATGCAGTTTGCTAAGAACAAAAACAAAGAAAAATCAGAAGTTAAGCAAACTAAACAAGATCCTTCTAAAGCATCATCATCATCACCATCACCTGATGAGTCTAAGCAAAAGGATTCTGTAAAGAAGTCTTCGGCTAGAAAATCTTGCTTCAAATGTCATGAAAAGGGACATGTAGCTAGCTGATGTCCTAACAAAAAGGTTGAAGCACAGGTAAGTAAGAGACAAAGAGAAAAATCACCAGCAAAAAGTGGTGATGGTGAGAAGAAGGTTAACTCACCAAAAACATCTGCTACAAAGCAACAGAGTGTTGCTGTTGGTGTAGATAAGGCTGAAAAAAGAACTCACCAAGTTCCTCATTTTCAAAGAAATCAACAAAGATTTCAGCCTGCATCTACATTAGGCAGATATGATAGACCTAGAAGTAATTCACCAAGAATGAATAACTTTAATGGTTCATCAAATAATTTCAGAAGTCAAGGTCAATATCAAAATCGATACCAGAATGTTGGTAGTTGAAATTTTTATAACGATGGCTTTAGAAATTATCATCATCAAAATTCATGGCACCAAAATCATAATTTCCAAAGGTCGCAAAGTCCAAACATGGTTGGGAAACCTCAGGACCACAGAACTAGTGGAAATCAAAAACCATTTCCATCAACAGGTCTAAGATCCAAGACTCCTGGTAGGAGTAATGGATATTGGATGGATGTTCCTATGGTTAATGAATCTGGAAGACCCAAGACCATTAAGGCTTGGGTCCCCCAATCAACTAATTTTGTTGGATGGTGCAGGAGCTGCTAAGGAGGATTATCAACTTGTGGTATGTTGATAGTGGCTGCTCCAGGCACATGACAGGGGATGCGAGGCTGTTGACAGAGTTTGATAATATGGATGGTGGTTATGTGAATTTTGCAGGTGCTAAAGGAGGGAACATTACCGGTCGAGGAAACGTGACTAACGGGAAGATCACACTAGACAAAGTGAACTATGTTGAGCAGCTGAAGCACAATCTGATGAGCGTGTCTCAAGTCTGCGACAAGTGTCACTCGGTTCACTTTACAAAGTCTGAAGCTTTGGTAATGAAACCTGGTTTGGTGATACCGGATGACTAGATAGTGATGAGAGCGCCAAGGAGAAATGACACTTATGTCATGGACATGGGTGCTAAGGATTCTTCCACTGTGGTTGCGTGTTTACTATCAAAAGCATCTGAGGCTGAGTCATTGTTGTGGCATAGACGCATGGCCCACATCCACCATAGAAAAATGAATTATATTATTAAAAATGGCTTAGTGGAAGGGTGCCAGTGAAGAGGTTTCACATGGAAGATAAATGTCTTCCATGTCAAAAGGGAAAACAACATAAGAAACCTCATAAGTCTAAAACAGTCAATTCCATAGATGCCCCTTATGAATTACTTCATATGGATCTATTCGGTCTAGTGAACGTAAGGAGCATAGGTGGAAAGTACTATTGTTTAGTTGTCGCTGATGATTACTCACGATATTCATGGGTTTTCTTTTTAGGTACAAAAGATAAGACAGTCGAGATGCTGATAGATCTTTTTACAAAATTGGAAAATGTCCATGATGCACGGATCAAGAGGATAAGGAGTGATAATGGGACGGAGTTCAAGAATCAAGTTCTGGATCTCTATTGTCTTCGCAAGGGAATTGAACATCAATATTCTACTCCTTATACACCTCAACAGAATGGAGTCGCTGAGAGGAAGAACAGGACGTTGATTGAAGCCGAGAGGACTATGCTATCTGATTCAAAGCTTCCAGTTCTTTTCTGGGGAGAAGCTGTGAACACAGCTTGCTACGTCCTGAACAAAGTTTTGATGGTTAAACGGTTTAACAAAAAATTCACAACTATTATTTAACCGAAAACTAAACTTAAAAGGCTTTGAACCATTTGGATTACCCTGCACTATTGTGCGAAACAAAGATAAACAAAAATTTAGTGAAGTAGCTGATGAGGGTTACTTTCTAGGCTATATGCCTGGAACATCGAATAAAAGGGTTTTTAATCTAAAAACTGGTAAAATTGAGGTTGCGTTTAACATGGAAATCACTAGTTATACACCTCAACAATCAACGAGTGGTCCTCCTATATTATATGATTATGACAGTGTTTTTAAATCATTTAATATTCCTGATTTTTCTAATGCAGATGAGTCTCAAGTGATCCATACTATGATCAGTGAAGATGGAGAGTGTAACTTCATGCCTAGATCGAGTGTATTGATGACAGATGCTCCAGAAACTTCTTCCAGTGCAGCTCCAGAGGACTCCAGTGATAGTGTGTCTGAACCTATTCAGGGGGAGGACTTCACTAATCCGTTTGCTAATTCTAACATTCAGGGGGAGGTTGGATCTAATCTGGGAGATAATCTGGTTGTTGACACCATTACAACCACACGAGTAAACAGAGATCATCCAGTTGAAAACATCATTGGTGATCCTGTTGCAGGTGTTCAGACAAGAAGAGGTGTGGTCGAAGGTTCCTGTTTGTTTACCTCAATTCAGAAGACTGGGTTGATACATGAATGTTTGTATAGTTGCTTTATTGCCCAAGAGGAACCGAAGAATGTTCATATGGCTCTAAAAGACAATTGTTGGGTTGAAGCTATGCAAGAGGAACTAGCTCAGTTCAAGAAATAGAAGGTTTGGGAGCTAGTTGATCTACCTGAAGGAGAAAAAGAAATAGGCACTAAGTGGGTGTTTAAGTGCAAGAAAGACGACCGAGGGATCGTGATAAGGAATAAGGCTTGGTTGGTGGTAAAAGGGTTCAATCAGCAAGAGGGGATTGATTACAATGAAGTGTTTGCACCAGTAGCAAGGTTGGAAGCAATTCGTTTGTTCCTAGCTTTTGCTTCATTAAAGGGCTTCAAAGTTTACCAACTTGATGTGAAGAGTGCATTTCTTTACTGGAAAGTCCAAGAAGTGGTGTATGTCTCACAACCAGATGGGTTTACTGATCCAGACTATCCAGATCGAGTCTATCGACTTGATAAGGCATTGTATGGGTTGCATCAGGCACCTAGGGCGTGGTATGAGACACTGTCAGCTCACTTGTTAAAACATGGTTTCGAACGAGGTCAGATTGACAGTACACTTTTCATTAAAAGAAAAAGGAAGACTTTCTGCTGGTACAGGTATACGTAGATGACATTATTTTTGGGTCATCTGATTAGAACATGTGCCATGATTTCGAAGAGGTAATGAAGAGCAAGTTTGAGATGAGTGCGATGGGTGAATTATCCTGTTTTTTGGGTTTACAAGTTGAACAGAAGAAGGATGGGATGTTCATACATCAGACGAAGTATGTGTATGACATTTTGTCTCGTTTCAAGATAGAGGATTGCACTACTTTCAATACACCTATCTTTGAGAATCACAATCTTGGTCCAGATCATGAGAGTGTGGAAGATGTTGATCCAACTCAATACAGGGCAACGATTGGTTCTTTGATGTACTTGACTGCTTCAAGACCCGAAATCATGTTCGCAGTATATCTTTGTGCCAGATATCAAGCGAATCCAAAGGAGTCCCACATTAAAGCGGTGAAGCGGATTCTTCGTTACTTGAAGGGGAAACCTAAACTTGGGTTATGGTATCCAGCTGCTAGTGATTTGAAGTTTGTTGCTTTTACTGATTCAGACTTTGGAGGATGCAAATCTACAAGAAAGTCTACCATAGGTGGTTGTCAGTTCTTAGGTGGGAGGCTTGTCTCATGGCAATGCAAGAAGCAGTCTTGCGTGTCTATCTCGACGTGTGAAGCTGAATATATTGCTGCGGGTAACTGTTGCTCTCAGGTTCTCTGGATCCAACAGCAGATGCGTGATTACGGTTTGAATTTCACTCGTACTCCTATTATGATAGACAATAATGCCACTATATCAATCACCAACAATCCCGTAAAACACATTCGCACAAAACATATTGACATTCGTCATCATTTTATACGGGATTGTGCTGAAAAGAAATTAATTGAACTACATCGAGTCGACACACTAGATAACCTCGCAGATCTTTACACAAAAGCATTTGACAGAGCTCGCTTTGAACATTTAGTCAAACTCAACGGGATGAGGAATCCTGAATAACCATTTTTCCGTCAAAATAGTTTGTAAACAATTTACTACTTTTCAAAAATCAAAAACAACAAAAAAAAATAGAAAATCAAAAATGAGTTTTTCACTGTGTGAAAAAGAAGAAATAATAGTACATCAGCAAGTTAGATTGTCACACTGAAGTTAAAAGAAAATTGCTTACGTGTGATAGCAGCTTCATCATATGATGTACAAAAGGCATCAAAAAATCAACTTACCTTTGTGATACAAATAAACTAAACTGTGTATGAGTGGGGAACATATCAGTGGCGTATGGTTTTATAACCTTAAATCTTGCGTTGATAGATTGCCAAAATCTGAGGTTTAGTTCTTTATATCGTTATTTCATCCGGGGTATCAAGGTTGTCCTTCTGCTGCATCCAGATATATGCTGACCTAGGTACAACCGGGATATCTTAAAAGAGCAAAAAATACCAAATCCCAAAAATTGAAGAAGCTCTCCTAGAGAGTCATTCAAATGTGCAAATTGCATTATTCGTACCAAAATTTTGTATTTGTCCTAACCCTCGTTGGATATTGGTCTCTTTGGTGTACGAAAGTACTGACCTGATCACTAATTATCTAACGTTGTAATACAAAAGGATGAATTTCAGTATACTCACCTACTACGATGAATTTTTGTGCATACCTTGATCGCGGGGGTATGTCCTGAAGTGGGACACACTAGTATGTCAGTATAAACTATCTAAACAGATCACGAGGTAATGGTACTTGAAAGGTTCATGTATTTTGTTTAAGTGGATAAACAATACTGGTAATCGTCTTGAACTACTTTTCATGAATATTGCATATAAAATAATTATATAGTGTGAAAACAGTTTGATGTTGCTGATATGATCTTCTTACCGGTGATACTCACAAAAATAGAGTGTTTAATTTTTCATACTTTATTTGCTTTCAGAAAATATAAAAATCCAAAAATATTTCATTTCCTTGAAAATTCTTATTGTACGGAATATTGGTTGTTCATGGAGGAGTTGTTACCGATAGGGGGAGACGATGTTAGAAGCTGAATTCAAAATTTTTACGATCTTGCACGCTATGTGTACTTCAAATTTTTGAGTATATGGTTTGAATTAAGAAGTGCATAATCTGTGATACAGTTTGACTATCTCTTGAATAATAATAATTTGTTTAACTTGTGTTGAAAAATTCTTATGGTTTCTCGAGATGTTTGTTTTATAGTATACAGATTGTAGTAGTGTGTTGCTGAGAAGTTTTGGTGAAGAGGAGTTTGCTTGGATGCATAGTAGAACCTCCTTTCTATATTGGAGATAAAGTTGAAGTTTTTGAAGATTGCTATGCAAGGACTAAACAGGAGTTTACTCAAACGCTAACGATTTAGAAGATTCGGTGATTGGATACATCAGCTTAGGGGGAGTCTGTTGCTGACAGAAGCTGTTAAAGCTGAAGCTATCCAAAGACCAACATTTTTCAAAGATGTTGCACATTACAAGAAGACTGAAGACTAAGTTATTTTATGAAGCTATTGTCAAGGGGGAGTTTGTTGGTGCATATTTGTGACAACAGCTTAGATTTGGTCTTTGGATATCTTGTAATTATTAAATGATAAACGATTAGCGAGTTAAGTTTTGTATTAGTGGATTAGAAGTAATTGGGCTGAACTAGACATAGAATAGTGCATGGTAGGCGAATTGGGCTTTAAACCCATTAGCAGTCCATGTAGGAAACCCTAGCCCTGAGCATAACCTATCTCTATATATATAAGGAGGTTGTGATTAGGGTTATGGTTGCTCAGTTAGTTGTTCAGTGCTGAAAGAATTGCTTCAGAGAGATTGAGAGAAGAGTCTTGAATTGATTGTAAAACAATTGTGTTTGATAATCAATAGAAGACTATTTGAAGGAATTGTTCGTGTTTGTGTTTGTGTTCGTGTTCTTGTTATTTCTGTGAAATCTGATCTAGGGGATTCCGCACTCTAGATTGGATAGACAATTCTGTCAAGATCCATAAGGAATAGGGGACCTACATCTACCAAGAGAATGGAGAAGTCTAACAATGACTTCATCCTCCACCTTAGAACTGCGAAACATGAGTCTACATGACCTTTATAGCATTCTTGTCCCTAGAGAAGAAGAAATATATGATAACTCAAACCAAAGAGGGGGACCCATTGCTCTCATTGCAAACTCTCAAAGAGTAATCAATTCTGATCCACAAACCTCTTATTGCCAAAATATGAAAAATTCTAATACCTCTCATCAGATTTTTCTTCATTTGCTGAGACAATTGCACTGCTCACCAAAACATTTGAGTAGAGATTAAAAGGTGTAAGCCATAAGTACCAGAAAGGTGACAATGGGAGGATGGAAGGGAAGTCCAAGGACAAAGCAAAAGCAGAAGTTGAGTGTTACAAGTGTAAGCAAAAAGGTCACTATGCGTCTGAATGTAAAAGCAAGAAATTGAAAGATGTTGCTTAATATGAGAAAAAGCTTGAACAAGCTAAGAAGTAGCAACAAGTCAGTCTAACTGCAGGGACTCATACTTGGCTAACTGGTTACTCCTCAGATGATGAAGAAGAAGAGATGGCCAATTTTCAATCCTATGGCAAAACTTTCTAATGCAGAACTGAAATATTAGAACAGAAGGTAAGCTCAAACAACTTTGATCTTAAACAGCAACGCAGATTTTGTGAATCTACAAGAAAAACAAAATTAAGAAAGCAAAAAAATCTGATGATTTACACAAATTTTTTAATAAATTGAAACATTAAAACAAATTACTCAATGAAGAAGCATTGAACAAGCAGGCCAAAATTGAATTATGTGAAAACGAGAGAAAAAGATTTGCACAAAAGAATTCATGACAAAGAAATAAATATAAAAGGTTGTAACATTTGTATAAATCGGGTCTCCAAAACCCGCTCCGTTTTGTAATCAAATACCAAGTTATGAAAATACAGTAATTATTTATGGTTATCTTGAGTTTAAACGTTACATAATTAATAAATAAACTAAACTATAAAAATTAAATTGGATAAAAAGTTAAAATAAAATAAATAAAAACATTTGTAGCTGACCGGACTCGAACCCGGGTCAACTGCCTCCAATAACTTAACATCCACTTCCCAAACCACTCCGCCATCAAGTGTTTTCTGATAACTTTAGGAAGACAATTGAATCTTATACGCGAACTCAATCAACCATTAATGCCATCTGCATAACGGAAATCGGTAAACCGAATCGCCAAATCGGTTCAAACTCGTTTAGCTAGCGTATAACCGATGAATATCGGTTTCTAATTAAGTTCAAATTGAATGAACTTAAAGTTTCGGTTTTTGAAACCAAAAAGTATTCAAACTCCAAATAATTCAGGTCCCAATCATTTATGTGATTCAGAACCGTCTCAAATACACTCCATTTCCTTTTCGTCGCGTTTTCAAGTCTTTTGAGCACAAAAAAAACTGTTCGCCGGAATTCTCTGCAAAACTCGCCGGAAAACCGTGTTCAACCCAAACCGGTAAGATTTTCCTCCTTTGCGGTTTCAATCTATAGCTAGGACTCTACTAACATTAATCCGTCACTCAAAATCAGTCACAGAAGACTTTGCTGGATTTTCTGGGTTCGCCGGAGAAATTCTGGAATTTGCCGGAAACTCGCTAGTTAACGGTAAACACATTCAATCGTGCTAAAAATCCATGTACTCTGGTTCAATTTCAAATCTAATTCCTTAATTCTGTTGATAGACTCTCTCAACCGGAGGTTCAAAAACAGAGCTATCTGATTTTCGCCGGAATCCTTAAAGAAGACGACCTGTCCGGTATTTCCTTTCCCCAAACTGTTCGGTTATGTACATTCAAGCTAGTTGTCATGTTATTTAAGTAGTTAAGTCATGAACCAGTTGTTTGAGTAAAGCCGGTAATTGTAGTGAAGAAGATGAACTGAAAACCGGGATAAGACTAAATAAAATTCGGATAATAAACGGGTTAGACACACAGTCCAGCGGTGGACTGTGTGCAAAGTTAACATACACGTCCCGAGTTCGATCCTTACTACACACACGCTTCACGTAATAACACTCTTTTTATTCATGAACTAACCGGGTTAGAACGGGTAGTTGTTAAGTATAATATAAATCAAGAATATAACCGGGTTAGACACACAGTCCAGCGGTGGACTGTGTGCAAAACAAACTTCACGTCGCGCGATCGAGTCCCGTCACAAGCACCGGTCCATGAGATTAAAACGTTTTGCAAAATAAAGGAATTTTTGGTAAGTTCGAATAAGTATATAAATATAATTAAAACTGGGTTTCTAACGGGTTAGTCACGTAGCTCAGCTGGTAGAGCTACGTGCGCGTGAACGGAAGGTCACCGGTTCGAATCCCGCTTGGCGCAAATAATTACCGCTGACCGAACCGGTCAACGGTCAACGGTCAAACAGTAAAAAATAATATTTTTTTTAAATATTTATTTGTTTATTTTAATTTAAAAATCAATTTAAAATACTTAAAAATAACATTTTTAAAGATAGAAAATAGCCATAAACTCACAAAAATATATCTAAAAATCCCATTAGAATCCTTAATAAAATCCATCCATTTTAATATATTTTCCATTATTATTTAGGTTAGTATTCCTCGTCGACTCGCTCGTCTAAATCGTGCGCATCTCGCTATATCCAATCCAACGCACCCAATGTGAGTGAACCCTTCAAATTCCCCGTTTTAATCACGTTTTTGGGGTGTATCATGTGTCTTGTTCATTTACATATTATAACCAAGTTATTGTGCATATATCATATCATGACATGTGTGTTAGTTTGTTGCTGTTAAGTAGTTATTATTGTTTGCAAATTATTATTTCAGTACATGCAATTGCCGAGGCCGTAGCTCCCCATCCATCGAGGTTGAGTTTGATCCCCATTTTATTATGCGGTTGATCAGGGCTTGCCCGCACGATCGGCTCCGTTTGATTGAGCCTTGATCGGTCATTTCACTTTACACTTCAATACATGCAATACGCTCGGCTCCGTTTGATTGGGCCTTGAGTGCACAGTTCAATTTACATTTCCAGTTCATGCAATACGTTCGGCTCCGTCTGATTGAGCCTTGAGCGCACAGTTCAATTTACATTTCCAGTTCATGCAATACGATCGGCTCCGTTTGATTGAGCCTTGATCGCACAGTTCATTTATGATAATTATTATATGATGTTGGTATGTTCATGTATGCTATCGATTGTAAATGTATGTTATAATTGTAACTGATGTTTGCCATTGCTTGATTTCATACATATGCTCTTTTATGATTATGCACAATATTTTATTGATAAACTAACCAGAAAATCATTATCAAATGTTTATCTATAAGGTTCACTCGCCAACTTAGGTTGACCCAAAAACCTCCTATTTTACACATGATACAGGTGAACCAGCAACAGCTAGGAACACGTAGGACCTGGATTAGAAGAAATAAAACAATTTAGTATTTGGATTATTATGTTTGGTTATTTTCCCTTGTAATGAATGAACATGTTTGGATGTTTGAGAAATGTAACTTTGACTTCATTTAATTATGAAACATAATAGTAAATGTCATGTGCTTTGGTGATAACCCAATTATGCCCCGACTCTTATTTCCGCTGCGGGTCGGGGTGTGACAGATTGGTATCAGAGCCACGACTATAGGGATATAGGATAGGTTATTAGACCCTTAGAGCCTATACTATAGTCGATTAGAAACTTATAAGAATTTTGTGTGTTATATGCCAAATTTCATGATGTTTATATGTTTATGTTAAATGTTACATTTGATATTGTTCAAGCATGTTCATAAGTATGTATTATCAAACAATGCCTATTATGAAATCGTATGATTATAGCATATCACATCCATGCAAGCACACACCACATCATGATTGATTTTACAATGATTTTCGTGTTTTCAAATCTCATCAAAGTGAGTTCTCATGACGGGCATGTAGTAACTGGAAGGGTACTAGTACCGGTAGTCGGAACGTCCTGTCTAGGCTGGCATTCGTATAAATCCAAAATAAAGGACCAGTTTGCCTACCTGGGGACTAACGATGAGAGTACAAAATACCTATTAGCCCAAAGCATGCTATACCAAACGTCGTGAGAGCTAACCCCACTTTGAGTTGTCATTGTGTCTACACCTGGGCACGTTCCGACCAAAATCTTCATGAACATATTTTGTGGTTCGCATTCGGGGGATGCAAGTGTTAAATTGCTAATACTAATGTGAATCCTACCAAGCCAATAGCCATGGGGGCCCACATGACTATATAGGTGAAGGTATGGGGGACATTTGAGGCCCAACATGAGCGAACCCAAGACATCCTTTCGATGTAGTTGCATTATTGATATTTATGTTATTTTCATTTTCTTAAAGACACATGACACCTTAAAAGATACCATAAACTCACAATCTTCTCATTTTATGATCCTGTAGATGTCGTCTAGACCGCATCGAAGGAGTAGGAAATCGGAAAAGTCTCGGGAACGTTTGGCCACTCATATCGCAAATCAAATGGCCACGATATTACCTGACATCGTAGTACAAGTACAACAAGCCCTTGCTGCAAATCCTACTAACCCTCCTCAACAACAGGACCAGATCATCAACAACCCTCCTACCATCAAATGCTCCTACAAACATTTTAAGTCCTGCGATCCCCCGAAGTTCGAAGGGACTGAGGGAGTCACTGCTCTCCTACATTGGTTCGAGGAGATGGAAAACGTTTTCTTAAACTGCGATTGTCCTGAGGATCGCAAAGTTCGTTATGCCACCGGGAGACTACTTGGGGTAGCTCTCACTTGGTGGAATACCGAGAAAGGAAAGAGGGGAACGGAAGATGCGATGGCCTTAACTTGGGAGGAGTTAAGGGAAATCATGACTAGGCGATTCTGTCCTAGAAGTGAAATTAAGAAATTGGAAGATGAATTTCATGCCTTGAAGCAAAAAGATGGTGATCACTCTACTTACAACAAAAGGTTCTTGGAGTTGAACCAAATGGTACCAAACTTATTCACTCCAACCTACCGTCTGATCGAACATTACATTCAAGGACTTTCCTCGAAAATCCAAGATTCGGTCCTCAGCGTTTCACCGGTAACACTCGAAGCTGCCATGGAGTTGGCAACAGAACTGACCGAAAACCGAATTCGCAATGGGAAGTTCAAGGAGGAAAAGAAGAAAACCCCTGCTGAGGGACAAACCTCAAACCACCACACTCCTTCCTCTAAATTTGCTAACAAGAGGAAGCGTAACACCAGGAACTTTGCAGTCACCCAAACCAACACCCCTGTTCCTGCTGCAACCATCACTCAAGCCACTCCTCCACCCGCGCCATACAGAAAACCATACACAGGGCCACTACCAAAATGTAACCGTTGTCAGTATCATCACTTCCCTGACTATCCTTGTCAATACTGTACCGGCTGCGGTCGCGCTGGACACACTGTTCAAAACTGCCGCACGCTTCAACGAACAAACCGCCACCAACCTATAACCCAAACCCACCAACAATTAATGGGTCAGGCCCAACAACAACAACCATTTCCACCCACTCAACTTTTAGCACAAACATACTATCAACCCAACTACCCTATGGGCCAACCTATGCGGGCTTGTTTCAATTGCGGTGATCCAAGTCATTTCAGGAACACATGTCCAAGGCTGGTCAATATTATTCATGCTCAGGCCCAAGCCAACCCTGTGAATCAAGCAAACCAAGCTCCTGCACCTGCTAGAGGAAGGGCTTTCAATATTAACGCAAACCAGGCCAGAGCTGACGGCAATGTGGTCAATGGTACGTTTCTTATAAATGGTAGATATGCCTCTATGTTATTTGATACTGGTGCGGATAGAAGTTTCGTGTCATTAGAATTTGAACCTATCTTAAGCAAAAATCGGAATAAGCTCGCGGAATCCATAACGGTGGAAGTTGCGGACGGAAAACCAGTTTCGTTAGACTCCATTCTACGCAACTGTACGCTCACCCTAAACGACCACGATTTCTCAGTCGATCTCATTCCTATGAAGCTGGGAAGTTTCGACATCATAATCGGAATGGATTGGCTCAGTCAGCATCATGCGGAAGTTGTATGTCGTGAGAAATTTATTCGTATTCCTCTTTCAAATGGTCAGACTCTTCGAATTATTGGAGAAACCTCGGCGAAAGGGCTCAAATTAATGACTTGTCTTCAAGCTCAAAAATACCTTCGCAAGAAATATGTCGCGTTTTAGCCCATATCATCAAGAAGGGGACCTCAGAAAAGAAACTTGAAGATATCCCTGTTGTAAAAGATTTTCCACAAGTTTTTCCTGACGACATTTCAGGACTTCCTCCAATCAGAGATGTCGAATTTCGTATCGATCTTATACCTGGTGCTACACCAGTGGCAAAATCTCCATATAGGTTAGCCCCCTCTGAAATGCAAGAGCTAGCCAGTCAATTGCAAGAGTTGACTGACAAGGGATTTATACGCCCCAGCTCATCGCCTTGGGGTGCACCTGTACCCTTTGTAAAGAAGAAGGATGGATCTTTTCGCATGTGCATCGACTACAGAGAGCTCAACAAGTTAACTATCAAAAATCGATATCCTTTACCTCGCATAGATGATCTTCTTGACCAACTACAAGGTGCCAGTTGCTTTTCAAAAATCGACCTTCGATCTGGCTATCATCAGCTTAGAGTGCATGAAGAAGACGTCCCTAAAACTGCTTTTCGAACTCGATATGGTCACTATGAATTCATGGTTATGCCATTTGGATTAACCAACGCACCAGCTGTTTTCATGGACCTAATGAATAGAGTCTGCAAACCTTACCTTGATCGATTTGTTATTGTATTCATCGACGATATTCTTATCTATTCAAAATCTAAAGCTGGTCATGAGCGTCATCTGCGACTTGTTCTTGCACTTCTAGAAAAGGAAAAGCTTTATGCCAAGTTCTCTAAATGTGAATTCTGGTTAAAAGAGGTGCAATTTCTCGGGCATGTAGTCAATGACAAAGGAATACATGTGGACCCATCAAAGATCAAAGCAGTTCAAGAATGGCAAGCTCCACGTACGCCAACTGAAGTAAGGTCTTTCCTTGGACTTGCTGGCTATTATCGTCGGTTCATTTCAAACTTCTCTCGCATTGCGGTGCCACTCACGGCTTTAACCCATAAAGGGAAACCATTTGTATGGGGACCCAAGCAAGAAGAAGCCTTTCAAATTCTCAAGCAAAAACTTTGTGATGCACCAATCCTCACTCTTCCTGAAGGTTGTGATGATTTTGTAGTCTATTACGACGCGTCAGGGCAAGGATTAGGTTGCGTTCTCATGCAAAGAGGAAAAGTCATAGCTTATGCCTCAAGGCAACTCAAGACACACGAGAAGAATTACACCACTCATGACCTTGAACTTGGAGCTGTTGTATTTGCTCTTAAGATATGGAGACATTATCTCTATGGTAGGAAGTGTGAAATCTACACTGACCACAAGAGTCTTCAACATATCTTCAATCAGAAAGAGTTAAATATGAGGCAACGAAGATGGGTCGAACTCCTAAATGATTACGACTGTGAAATCAGATACCACCCTGGTAAAGCAAATGTGGTGGCTGATGCACTTAGTCGAAAGGGTTATGCGAACTCCATTCATCTTCTATGTCCGCAAATTATAACCAATATTAAGGATCAAATTCAAGAAGCTCAACACGTTTCAATAACAGAGGAAGATGTACAAAAAGAGATGTCCTGCGAAGCCGAGCTAAAACTTGAAACTAAATCTGATGGTATTTTGTATTACCTAGATCGTATATGGATTCCTAACCACATCAATCTTCGTGAAACACTCATGCATGAAGCTCATAAGACGCGATATTCTATACACCCAGGAGCCGATAAGATGTATCAAGACCTACGGTACACCTATTGGTGGCCTGGAATGAAGAAAGATATTGCTGTTTTTGTTTCTAAGTGTCTCACATGTTCTAAGGTGAAGGCTGAACACCAAAGACCCTCAGGACTTCTAGTCTAACCGGAAATACCTGTATGGAAGTGGGAAAATATAACCATGGATTTTATTACCGGGTTACCTCGCACTTCTAGTGGGTATGACACTATATGGGTGATTATAGATCGACTTACAAAATCAGCTCACTTTATCCCTATTCGAGAAGATTTCAAGAACGAAAAACTTGCTCGTATTTATAGCAGCGAAATCGTAAGCCGGCACGGGGTACCAATAAGTATTATTTCTGATCGTGATGGTCGTTTCACCTTACGAACATGGCAAGCAGTACAATCCGCTATGGGCACTCGATTAGATCTCAGTACCGCCTACCACCCTCAAACTGATGGACAGTCTGAGCGCACCATTCAAACCCTTGAGGATATGCTTAGAGCATGTGTCATAGACTTCAAGGGAAATTGGGACGCCCATCTACCGTTAGTTGAATTTTCGTACAACAACAGTTATCATTCTAGCATCGGCATGGCACCTTTTGAAGCTTTATATGGTCGAAAGTGCCAATCTCCTGTTTGTTGGCACGAAATTGGGGAAGCACAAATTACTGGTCCAGAACTGATCCAAGAAACCACAGATAAGATTCATCAAATCCGAAACAATCTTCTAGCGGCTCAAAGTCGTCAAAAGAGTTACGCAGATAAACGACGGAAGCCCTTGGAGTTTAGCGTTGGTGATCATGTGCTTTTAAAAGTATCACCGTGGAAGGGAGTAGTTCGTTTTGGTCAAAAGGGAAAGCTAGCACCACGTTACGTAGGACCTTTCAAGATACTCGAAAGAGTAGGTCCTGTAGCCTACAAGCTTGACCTACCGGAAGAACTCGATAGGATTCATCCCACATTCCACGTGTCGAACTTGAAGAAGTGCCTTGCTGATGAGAATCTTCATATTCCACTAGAAGATATTCAGATCGATGAATCCATGCATTTTATTGAAAGACCAGTGGAGATTATGGACTATGGAGAAAAGCGTCTACGACGAAGCCGCATTCCTATTGTTAGGGTACGCTGGGAGTCGAAACGGGGACCTGAGTTTACTTGGGAACGTGAAGACTCAATGCGTGAAAAATACCCTCATCTTTTCCCTACTACTTCAACTGTTTAAATTTCGGGACGAAATTCCTAAAAGTAGGGGATACTGTAACATTTGTATAAATCGGGTCTCCAAAACCCGCTCCGTTTTGTAATCAAATACCAAGTTATGAAAATACAGTAATTATTTATGGTTATCTTGAGTTTAAACGTTACATAATTAATAAATAAACTAAACTATAAAAATTAAATTGGATAAAAAGTTAAAATAAAATAAATAAAAACATTTGTAGCTGACCGGACTCGAACCCGGGTCAACTGCCTCCAATAACTTAACATCCACTTCCCAAACCACTCCGCTATCAAGTGTTTTCTGATAACTTTAGGAAGACAATTGAATCTTATACGCGAACTCAATCAACCATTAATGCCATCTGCATAACGGAAATCGGTAAACCGAATCGCCAAATCGGTTCAAACTCGTTTAGCTAGCGTATAACCGATGAATATCGGTTTCTAATTAAGTTCAAATTGAATGAACTTAAAGTTTCGGTTTTTGAAACCGAAAAGTATTCAAACTCCAAATAATTCAGGTCCCAATCATTTATGCGATTCAGAACCGTCTCAAATACACTCCATTTCCTTTTCGTCGCGTTTTCAAGTCTTTTGAGCACAAAAAAAACTGTTCGCCGGAATTCTCTGCAAAACTCGCCGGAAAACCGTGTTCAACCCAAACCGGTAAGATTTTCCTCCTTTGCGGTTTCAATCTATAGCTAGGACTCTACTAACATTAATCCGTCACTCAAAATCAGTCACAGAAGACTTTGCTGGATTTTCTGGGTTCGCCGGAGAAATTCTGGAATTTGCCGGAAACTCGCTAGTTAACGGTAAACACATTCAATCGTGCTAAAAATCCATGTACTCTGGTTCAATTTCAAATCTAATTCCTTAATTCTGTTGATAGACTCTCTCAACCGGAGGTTCAAAAACAGAGCTATCTGATTTTCGCCGGAATCCTTAAAGAAGACGACCTGTCCGGTATTTCCTTTCCCCAAACTGTTCGGTTATGTACATTCAAGCTAGTTGTCATGTTATTTAAGTAGTTAAGTCATGAACCAGTTGTTTGAGTAAAGCCGGTAATTGTAGTGAAGAAGATGAACTGAAAACCGGGATAAGACTAAATAAAATTCGGATAATAAACGGGTTAGACACACAGTCCAGCGGTGGACTGTGTGCAAAGTTAACATACACGTCCCGAGTTCGATCCTTACTACACACACGCTTCACGTAATAACACTCTTTTTATTCATGAACTAACCGGGTTAGAACGGGTAGTTGTTAAGTATAATATAAATCAAGAATATAACCGGGTTAGACACACAGTCCAGCGGTGGACTGTGTGCAAAACAAACTTCACGTCGCGCGATCGAGTCCCGTCACAAGCACCGGTCCATGAGATTAAAACGTTTTGCAAAATAAAGGAATTTTTGGTAAGTTCAAATAAGTATATAAATATAATTAAAACTGGGTTTCTAACGGGTTAGTCACGTAGCTCAGCTGGTAGAGCTACGTGCGCGTGAACGGAAGGTCACCGGTTCGAATCCCGCTTGGCGCAAATAATTACGCTGACCGAACCGGTCAACGGTCAACGGTCAACGGGCAAACAGTAAAAAAATAATATTTTTTTTAAATATTTATTTGTTTATTTTAATTTAAAAATCAATTTAAAATACTTAAAAATAACATTTTTAAAGATAGAAAATAGCCATAAACTCACAAAAATATATCTAAAAATCCCATTAGAATCCTTAATAAAATCCATCCATTTTAATATATTTTCCATTATTATTTAGGTTAGTATTCCTCGTCGACTCGCTCGTCTAAATCGTGCGCATCTCGCTATATCCAATCCAACGCACCCAATGTGAGTGAACCCTTCAAATTCCCCGTTTTAATCACGTTTTTGGGGTGTATCATGTGTCTTGTTCATTTACATATTATAACCAAGTTATTGTGCATATATCATATCATGACATGTGTGTTAGTTTGTTGCTGTTAAGTAGTTATTATTGTTTGCAAATTATTATTTCAGTACATGCAATTGCCGAGGCCGTAGCTCCCCATCCATCGAGGTTGAGTTTGATCCCCATTTTATTATGCGGTTGATCAGGGCGTGCCCGCATGATCGGCTCCATTTGATTGAGCCTTGATCGGTCATTTCACTTTACACTTCAATACATGCAATACGCTCGGCTCCGTTTGATTGAGCCTTGAGTGCACAGTTCAATTTACATTTCCAGTTCATGCAATACGTTCGGCTCCGTCTGATTGAGCCTTGAGCGCACATTTCAATTTACATTTCCAGTTCATGCAATACGATCGGCTCCGTTTGATTGAGCCTTGATCGCACAGTTCAT
Organism: Scalesia atractyloides; assembly: GCA_947069175.1. NCBI lineage: Eukaryota > Viridiplantae > Streptophyta > Magnoliopsida > Asterales > Asteraceae > Scalesia > Scalesia atractyloides. The sequence goes on along the minus strand of CAMTDV010000116.1, from coordinate 12,469,165 downwards.
TTATGATAATTATTATATGATGTTGGTATGTTCATGTATGCTATCGATTGTAAATGTATGTTATAATTGTAACTGATGTTTGCCATTGCTTGATTTCATACATATGCTCTTTTATGATTATGCACAATATTTTATTGATAAACTAACCAGAAAATCATTATCAAATGTTTATCTATAAGGTTCACCCGCCAACTTATGTTGACCCAAAAACCTCCTATTTTACACATGATACAGGTGAACCTGCAGCAGCTAGGAACACGTAGGACCTGGATTAGAAGAAATAAAACAATTTAGTATTTGGATTATTATGTTTGGTTATTTTCCCTTGTAATGAATGAACATGTTTGGATGTTTGAGAAATGTAACTTTGACTTCATTTAATTATGAAACATAATAGTAAATGTCATGTGCTTTGGTGATAACCCAATTATGCCCCGACTCTTATTTCCGCTGCGGGTCGGGGTGTGACAAAGGTTCTCAACAAGCTAAAGATTTCATAAACTTTATTAGAACAACACCCACAAACAAAGGTGAAGGACTGAGATATGTAAAGACAGAAATTAGGAATCCCATCACCTTTGTCAAAGCCAATGACAAGAATTCTGATAAATTAACATCAGATGCTGATGCTGAGTCTTGTAAATCAATGAGTTCTAACATATTTTTCTACATACAGAATGTAACACAAAGGAAAGAGGCATGAATGAAAGCAACCATTTTTAGAAGATTCAAGAAGAATTCATCCAAAATTTCAAAAATCTACTAACCTTTCATCACAATCAACTGAGTCGAAAAATTATGACGAAGAAGATTGCATGTGTGTTAAAATACTGAATCTAATTCAACAACATCTCCAAACCAAAATCAAACTATCTGCTAGTGGCTCAGCATTTAACGGAAACTCTGATGAAAATTCGTCATTAGAAGAAGAAATCTCAAATAAATTTTCATTAGAAAAAGTACCCAAGTAAGTGTGAGTACCAAAAATTCTTTAACTCTACCATTTCAAGACCATCATGTGCCGCAGACCTGGTACTGTGATTCAAGAAGCTCCAAGCACATGACTGGGAATAGGAGCTTACTCAGCAATTTTGTTTCTAAGTTGGGTAAATTAGTAAACTTTGGAAATGGAGTAAAGGGGAGAACGTTGGGATACGGTTGCATTAAGTATGGATCTTTAACCATTGAGAAGGTAGCTTACGTAGAAGGTCTAAAATACAATCTACTAAGGTGTGGTTAATTTTGTGACAAAGGTTTTCAGGTAACCTTTTTACCAGAAAAATGCTTATTAATTGGTTCAGATGATAACAAAATATATTTAAGTGGAAAAAGAATAAGAAAGTCCATTTATTACTTTGATTTCAAACAAGAAATTGATCATCCTCAGTTATGCTTATTTTCGAAAAACAATAGGGGTAATAGCTGGTTGTAGCACAAAAGATTAGCTCATTTAAATCTCAAAAATCTAAAACAATTAGCAACTAAGGGTTTGGTAAAAGGTTTACCTTTCATATCCTCCAAAAGGGATAAAATATGTGAAGCATGTGAATTAGGAAAGTCAAAAAGAGGCTCACATAAGATCATTTCTGAATCCTTGATATCACAAAAAATTAGAACTTTTGCATATGGACCTTTGTAAACCTGTAAGCACATCAAGTTTTTCTGGCAAGAAATACATTTTAGTCATTGTAGATGACTACTCTAGGTACACCTTGGTTGAATTTTTAAAAAAGAAAAGTGAGACCCCAGATCTGATCATAAACTTCATCAGAAAAATTGATAATTTGTTAAAATTACATGTCAAAAGAATTAGGTCTAATAATGGAACAGAATTTAAAAACTCAAAACTTGAGACCTTCCTTATAAGCGAAGGAATCTCTCATGATTTTTCTGCTCCAAGAACCCCACAACAAAATGGAGTTGTGGAAAGAAGAAATAGAACACCGGTTAAACCTGCAAGAACCATGCTTGCTTATGCCAAACTGCCTACTCACTTTTGGGTAGAAGCAATGGCAAATGCCTGTTTTACACAGAACAGATCTGTTATAAACAAAATACATCTGAAAACACCTTAAAACATCATAAATGGAATAATACCAAACATAAAATTATTGTACACAATTGGTTGTAGATGTTTTGTATTTAATGACTTCGTAGTCTTGAATTTTGAAAGAAAGGCTAAAAAAGGCATTTTTCTTGGTTATTCATTGTCCTCAAAAACTTATAGAGTCTTCATTTTAAATACTAGGACAATAAGGGAAAGTTTATATTTATCATTTGATGACTCATCGGAAACAGAAATTTCTGGTGAAATTCTAAAAGAAATAAACTTTTTAGACCAACAAGAAAATTCTGGCCATCTTCTTAAAATCCTAACTTATAAACTTCTTGAATGTGACCATACATACAAAGATTTATCCAAAAATCAGTCACATAACCTTTACGAAAATCTAGTGCGCTCACCAAAAAACTCACCAGATAATCAGAATTCTGAAAATTCAACAGAAAATCAAATTGAACATCATAATTCTAATCCTCTCAATGCAACAGATTCAACTAATCAGGAGGAAGCATCAGAACCCCTAGAACCATCAAGCTCTAACAACAATTATAGATGGATCAAAGGACACTCTCAATCAAACATAATTGGGAATCCTGAAAAAGGTGTAAAAAAAGATTTACCACAGCTCATGAATGTCTATATGCTGGTTTTCTAAGCATGATAGAACCAAAAACTGTCAAAGAAGCACTCAATGACTCAGATTGGGTCCAAGCAATGCAAGGAGAGCTTGGCCAATTTGAAAAGAGGAAAGTATGGGATCTGGTACCCAGACCAACTAACAAATCAGTTATTGATTCAAAATGGGTATTTAGAAACAAATCTGATGAACAGGGTATCATAACAAGGAACAAAGCAAGGCTTGTGGTAAAAGGTTATTGTCAACAAGAAGGCATAGATTATGATGAAACATTTGCACCAATGGCCAGGTTAGAAGCAGTTAGAATATTCCTTGCTTATGCTGCATCAAAGAATTTTAGAGTGTATTAGATGGATGTGAAATCAGCAAATCTGAATGATAAAATTGAGGAAGAAGTATACGTGCATCAACTAGAAGGCTTTATTGACCCTAAATTTTCAAAACATGTTTACAAATTAAATAAAGCCTTATATGGATTGAATCAAGCTCCTAGAGCATGGTATGAAACTTTTTCAAACTTCTTAATCAAATCAGGCTTCACAAAAGATATAATTGATATAACTTTATTTCTCAAAACTCACAAGGGACACACTTTGTTGGTCCAAATTTATGTTAATGATACTATTTTTGGATCAACCAACGAAAAATTTTGCAAAAAGTTTGAAAAATTGATGACCAACCATTTTGAGATGAGCATGACGAGTGAATTAAATTTTTTTCTTAGGCTTACAAGTAAAACAAAGAAGTGATGGCATATTTTTTGAGTCAATCAAAGTATGTCAGAACAATTTTGAAGAAATCTTCACTTGAAAACTGTTCTACCTCAAAAACTCCCATGGCAACTGGAAATAAACTTAATTCTGTTCCTGATGGAAAAACTGTTGATATTAAAACCTATAGGGGAATGATAGGATCATTATTGTATCTAACAGCTAGTAGATCAGATATAATGTTCTCAACATGTTTTCTAGCAAGATACCAATGTAATCCTAAAGAGTCCCACTTAAAAGTTGTAAAAAGAGTTTTTAAATATCTGAAAGGTACATCAGATCTTGGTTTATGGTACCCTAAAGAAACCAGTTTGGAATTAATAGCATGCACAAATGCAAATCATGCAGGATGTAAAATTGACAGAAAAAGCACATCTGGTACTTGCTAGATGTTGGGAGAAAAACTAGTCTGTTGGGGCAAACAAGAAACAAAATTATATTTCCACTTCAACAGCTGAATCAGAATACGTGGCAGCAGAAAGTTGTTGTTCACAAGTGTTGTGGATGCAAACTCAGCTAAGGGACTATGGAGTAAATCTGACCAAAATTCCTATATTGTGTAATTCAAAGAGTGCAATTGCCATAAAAGAAAATCCGGTGCATCACTCTAGAACCAAACACATTGATGTCAGGTATCACTTCATAAAAGACCATGTTGAAAAAGGTAAAATTGGAATGTATTTTGTTCCAATAGAAAACCAAATTGTTGATATTTTTACAAAACTTCTAGATGAAAAAAGACATAACTTTTTGGTCAGCAAATTAGGTATGGTCAACATAAGATATGAAGAAACTTCATAAAAAGTTTTGTCACTAAAGGAAACTGAAAAGTATTTTGTTCCAACAAAAAAACAAATTGCTAATATTTTTACAAAACCTCTAGAAGAAAAAAGATATAACTTTCTAGTCAGCAAATTAGGTATGGTCAACATGATATGAAGAAACTTTAGAAAAAGTTTTGTCACTAAAGGAAATTGAAATGTATTTTGTTCCAATAGAAAACCAAATTGCTAATATTTTTACAAAACCTCTAGTGAAAAAAGACATAACTTTCTAGTCAGCAAATTAGGTATGGTCAACATAAGTTATGAAGAAACTTCAAAAAAAGTTTTATCACTAAAGAAAAATTGTGAATCATCAGAAGATGATCAAAATATTGGCAAAAATCCTAATAATCCATCAGAAAGTGCATAAGTTCATCAGAAATTCTGGTGATTCATCAGATGTATCAAAATCATCAGAAAATCTGATATGATTCACTATTTTTTTTCTCTTCTTCCAATTGCTCCATACTCACACACAAACACAACATTAGTACATATTTTCATCATACAAAAATCTTTCTTATCCGTTTTTGTTCTTTTTCTTTTTATTTCTCTACAAAAATAAACAAAAGAGATTTTTTTTCAAAAATCTATTAAAATCTCATAAACTTAGGGGTGATGATGTCACAAAGTAATATCTCTAAACAAAAATTCAATGTACAACCATACTCTCTCATAACCTTCAAATGCTTAGTCATCTATACTTAGAGAGAAAAGAAGAGACACCTAGACAGATAATGATTGTAATTTCTAATAAAATAGCCACCTAAATAATAAATGCAGAGAATTTTTTTATCTCACATTATTCTTTTTTCTTCTAACAAAGGATCTTAAGCAATAAAGGATAATGGAGATACAGAAAAGAAATCTGAGTTGGTAAATGCTATTTATGGTGAGACTATCACTTTCACTTATATATAACTACTACTTAGAGATCAACTTTATCTCATCTGTCATTGTCTTCTTCTTCCTTTGTTCAGAAACCCCAAAACCTTCTTGTCTTTCAAACCCTAACGATGGCTCTACTTGACTTTTCACCTTTCCCACTTCCACTCCATCTAACTCACAACATGAGCGTCTGGAGGAACCTTGATGGACCAGCATGGGAAGGATGTGACTTCATTATTTCCATGATAATGCATAGCCCTCTCGCATATGCGCTGTCAGTATACATCTGGATCCACCCAGATCTATTGCAACAATTCTAGGTGAATGCCTACACCACCTTCAACGAAAGAGGTACCAGCATCAGAAGTCAAGTGATGGGAAGGGACCTTGTCCTAACCGAAGAATCATCAGAGAGGTTCTTCACCTCAATGATGATAATGATATCAAGACCTTCACTCACGAGGTATCAGACATCACCCTAACCGAGATGGGATACTACACAGAAAACCATGCAAGAGGGATCTGCAAGTCTGGATTCATCCAACCATGGCAGTTTTTGGTCACCCAGCTTGGAGTATGTTTCTCAAGAAAGTATGCCAACTTTCATGAAGTCTCATACAGGTTGATGGAGGTTGTACATGCAGTGATGCAAGAGGTCCCCTACAACTTCACTCAGTATCTATTGAAAGATTTTGTGACTAACTTACACTCTCCCAGGCCATTCCTGATCTATCCTCGTTTCTTAATGAGGAAAATCACTCATCAACTGGACTTCGGAGGAGTCCCCAACTGGTACCCCAGAGCTCAGGTAGTCCTTCAAGAAAACATTCACAACGCCAGCCTAATGCCAACTGCTAATCATTCTGGACATATGACCTTTTTATGGGTTTTTGTTGGACTTATTTTTAATGTAAATTAGTTTTTTTCTTCTCTGTAAGTTTTCCTTCTTTTAAGTTATGTAGCTGTAAATATTTTATCTATCTATCTCTCTCTCTCTCTCTCTCTATATATATATATATATATATCCTTACTGTTAAAATAGGGAAGAGTGGGATAAGAGAATCAAAAAGGAAAGGAACAATATCAAACACATTGAAACTAAGGACCCCTTGTCATAAAATCTGATAATTGAGTCAGTTCTAATGTACATCTGGTAAAATATTTAAAAATCTAATAAAAACATTTTGACTGAAAACTTGGAAATTAATCACTAGGTATACTTTAGATCTGACGTGACACATAATTTATTATGGTTCCTTTTTTCAAATAGTCAAAACCCATGCACTTTTATGATAACAATAAAACGGACAAAACCTTCTTTTCTAAAACAAATCATAATTCTAAAAGACAAGGCAAGATACTCTACAAGATCATGCACTGTAAGTATTTTCTGATATACTACTCATTCCCTATCATCTCAAAAAAAAGACCCTTGCAATCTATCCAGGGGGGAACTTTTATTTCTGATGACTTTCTGATAAAAACAATGATCAGAAAATCAAGAATTCTCTCATTAGAAAACTGATCAAGCATCTGATGATGTCATTAGATTAAATTTTGCTTTCAAAAAAGGGGGGGAAGAATTGTTAGTTTCCAAAAGAGAATATCACTATACCTTCTCTCTACAAAAGGGTCCCACAAGAGGTAAAAGGTACAACTTGACCGTTAGTACTCACCAATAAAAAATTTATCTTCAAAATTCTTTATAAAAATATATCAAAAGAAATTGGAGATACATAAAAAATTGGGGATGTATCAAAAGTTTCTATAAAACGGTTCAGATAAAGTTAAAGCATCATGAACTTGTCATTAGACATCTTAAATACTAACCAACCACGATCTAATACCCATGATCTCTATGCCAAATCCTATATATACCCAACTCAAAGAGGACGAGAAACTCACCTGCAACCTCCAAATCCACAAAACCCTAAAAACCCTTTCAGTTTTTGAAGAGAAAAATTCAAACTCACCATGGCCGCACCAAGCCTTATCAACCTCAACATCCCAACTGTTGAACATTCTGTTCCATTCATCAAGGATGATGACTTCTTACCAATGAAAGAAAACAACCTTCTGATGAACACCAACCATGAAGAATATGATGAAAAATGTCAAATTTTGGTTGAATTCCTGCTGAAGTGCCTTATTGCCCAAGCCTTAACCAAAACCAAAGAGGTACCGGAAAGTATTTTACAACAGCTTGTCAATACACTTGAAGAGACCGGTGAGAATGCAGTCACAGTTGACCTCTAGAAACATCTTTGTCACCATAACTCAACGAAAAATCAGGGAGTCCTTGGAACTTCCAATTCGTGAGTAGTATATTGAATCGCATAAAAGGAAGTTCTGATGGACCAGCTGACTGATTTGATGGGATATGCTAAGAGGATTTCGAAGATTGGTGAATTTAAAAGGAACGAGCTGCCTGCCTTCTAGTAAGTGATGATGGAAACCTTAACCAAGTGCCTAATTTCAAAGATTGGGGGCATTGATCAGATCAACTTAACAATTCTAACAGTCATGTATGGACTCATTACTGGGTCTAACATTGATTACAGAACATAAATCTTCAATCTGATAAAGAGAACTGTACTGACCAAATCTGGTAGAATTGGGTCTCATCTGCCCTTTCCCAGATTCTAGTCAATCATAATTGCTGAGACATTTGTACAAAGGAATGTTGAACTTCCTACATTAGAAAACATGTGGAAATCATCTGTCATGAAACCCTGGTGTGCAACACTAGCCTGGAAATCTAACAGAGGTGACCCAACCTGCTAGAAAGCATGATGTGCCTGATAGCAGAAGACTTACCCTACAAGATACAACATATAGCAATTCTGAACAGAAAAATAGAGCACACAAAGGTTTATGACAGCAGCTCTTCACCTAAACGTGATGATCAAGGATCTGTGGCTCCACAAGCTGATGAAGTAGAGGATATTCAACATCAGAACATTAGGTTTTCACTAGAACCGATGGAGGTTGATCAAGAAATGTAGCAGAACCTTGAAGCAGAAAAACATCATGCTGAAACATCACACATGGCAGAATTAGGTGCTCAAAATAATCTTGATTTATTTACTATTAGAAACTCACAGATTCAGATTCAGAGGAATCTGTTATGGGTGATTACATAATGTTTCCTAGAAAACAGAAAACAACAAATAAAGAGGCTAGTAGTTCCATAGGTCCTATCTCTGAATCATTTGATGAGGAGGAGATTGAGACGGCAACATGTGGAAATCAGCCTACTAATCAAGGAAACATGGGTGAGAAAAATGAGCTTTTCTTAGCAATACACTGAGGATCATTCTCAAGAATGGTTCAAGGAAGTGAAGAAATACAAGAAGTGAATAGGTTTCACAGTTCTAGTAAAGGTCTGCAAGATTGGTCTTTTGACCAACCTGACCCTTTAACAACAACAGCTAGTGTGTCTTCTGCTGGTTTGAAAGAGGGAACATATGTTGTTCCACCATTACCCACTAAACCACCAATCATCTCAAAAGAACAGTTTGACCACATGCTAGACAATGTCATCAAGGTATGTGCAGAAAAGTCTCCTATTGAAGCAAAGTTGGGTGTGCTAATAGAAGAAATACGAAGCCATAAGTCTGATATAAAGAATTTATTAGAATCAGTTGAAACCCGTAGAAACTAGATAGAAAAGAATACTGAAATTCTGAAGAATATGCAACAATCAAATAAGGCACCAGACAGCAGCAGGCTTGCAGCAGATTTTAAAAATATTCGAAGAAATAAAAGATGTCAAGATAAAGGTGAAGTAAGCTGTGGAAACAAAAGATTCCACAATTTCTTGTAAACTACTAGAGGAAATTCAAAGCCTAAGAGCCAGCAACAACAACCTAACAGATGCTCTTGAAAAATTGGTAAGTGAATGGGTGGGCTGCACATCAAAAACATAATGTAGCAGAATTCAAAAGAGTGCATGAAGAATAAAAGAGGAATGCTCAGCTCATGAGTGATGTAGCAATCTCTTGTGAAGAGGCTGTAGTTCAATGTTGCTAGACTAGCAAACATTGATGTTCATGAGCTTAGAACCCCCATTCAACCCTCACAACAGAAACAACCATAAGTCATCCAGCAACCACAAGCAAAACCAACAACACCTCTCAGTCAATCAGGGCCTACACCTATGGGGCCCTCACCACCAGTCTCAAGAACTGAAATGATCAAAAGACTTGAAGCAACTCCCACTACAATATCCAATCGGTCTTCAAGAGGTACACAACAGGAACAACCTAAAAGAACCTCATCCAGAGAAACAACCTTTAGTGAATAACTAAACCTATCAGAAAAGAGAAAATGGCATGACTCTGCCACTTCAATAAAGATACCAAAGGTTGTTATAAGAATGGATTCTTAAGGAAAGGAGAAGGAGTATCTAGTTTAGGAGATTGATCAAGACAGCATGATGTTTCTTGAATCATCTGAAAGATTTCTACTGGAATGATGAGAGAGACAAGTTGAATAAACCTCTAAGTCCCATGAGCAAAAGGGTGAAAGAAGAAAAAGTAAAGAGAGGAGAAGCCAGCCTTCACAAACCTCAACCCAATCTAGTAGTAAGATTGCTCAAGATAGAAACCCAAACCACTGCAGACAAATTAGTAGGTGTTCATGAGCAAAACAAGTATACCTTGATCAGATTGAATGGCAGGGAAACAACTGTGGTGGATGCTGATTTGGCTAATGAACTTCATCCTATGGACTTAATGAAACTGAAACAAATTTATGATCAAGAAACAGGAAAGAAAATGTTCACAGGGGCAGCCTTAGTTGATTTTGATCTTTGCTTACCTTTGATTATATGTTGAGCAAGAAAGTACAAGTACCTCCTCTTGATACATCCATTCCAGCTGAACTTGAGCAAAAAGCCAGAATAGGAGTCATTTTTGAGAAACCTGAATTTTCTGTTGTTTCTATGGATCATGAAGATAAAAAGGCATTGTTTAGAGTTGATGAAATATGCAGGTCTCACGTGTTTGTACCTCTACCTCTTCTACTTGTACCCGCTATTTGGTCCTTCATTTCCGTCTTCAAATCAGACCCTCAACTATATTAAAGGCTGCATGAACAAGATACAAGAGCAACTTAAGGCAAAGAGATGAAACAAAGAGAAGCTAAGGAAAGAAATTGAAGATATGATGAATGATTGGATCACAGCAAGAGGTTGGTATAAGGACATGTTCAGAGTATGCCACAAGATGATCGGCTACAAGAAAAAGCTGAAGGGGGGGATCTTTACAGAAGTAACTTGAAGATTGCCTGAAAAACAATTTTATTTCTGATATTCTGTTTTGTCTAAAACAATGTTTGTCTGCAAATTGAATTTTGATGTTTTGAAGTTTTAAAGTTTGATCTTTCTCTTAAGATGATATTTTTCTTACAATACTTAGGGGAAATTGTTAGGAAACTTTTATATGACTATTGAAGAAAAATTGTGATATGTCTAACCAACTGCTGAAGATAAAGTCATGAAGGTCATGACAAGAAGAATAAACATGACAATCTGGACAAAAGAAAGAAGAACACATCTTCAACATTCATTAGAAAAGGATCACAAGTAAATAAAGACAATCAGAAATAACCAATCTGATGGATCTGATGATTATTTCTGATGATTATCATTAGATTCTGGTGAACTCTCATCATCAGAAAATTTGGTGATTTGTTCAACAGATTTTCTGTCACACCCCGACCCGCAGCGGAAATAAGAGTCGGGGCATAATTGGGTTATCACCAAAGCACATGACATTTACTATTATGTTTCATAATTAATGAAGTCAAAGTTACATTTTCAAACATCCAAACATGTTCATTCAATACAAGGGAAAATAACCAAAAACTAACAATCCAAATACTAAATCGTTTTATTCTTCTAATCCAGGTCCTATGTGTTCCTAGCTGCTGCTGGTTCACCTGTATCATGTGTAAAATGGGAGGTTTTGGGTCAACATAAGTTGGCGAGTGAACCTTATTAGATAAACATTTGATAATGCTTTTATGGTTAGTTTATCAATAAAATATTGTGCATAATCATAAAAGAGCAAATGTAAGTAATCAAGCATTGGCAAATAGCAGTTACAATTATAACATACAATAACACTTGATAGCATACATGAATATACCAATATCATACGATAACTAACATAAATGAACTGTGCGATCAAGGCTCAATCAAACGGAGCCGATCGTATTGCATGAACTGGAAATGTAAATTGAACTGTGCGCTCAAGGCTCAATCAAACGGAGCCGAACGTATTGCATGAACTGGAAATGTAAATTGAACTGTGCGCTCAAGGCTCAATCAAACGGAGCCGAGCGTATTGCATGTATTGAAATGTAAAATGAAATGACCGATCAAGGCTCAATCAAACGGAGCCGATTGTGCGGGCACGCCACAGATCAACCGCATAATAAAATGGGGATCAAGCTCAACCTCATGGATGGGGAGCTGCGGCCTCGGCAAATGCATGTACTGAAATAATAATTTGCATCCAATAATAACTACTTAACAGCAACAAACTAATACACATGTCATGATATGATGTATGCACAATAGTTTCGTTATAATATGTAAATAAACAAAGACACATGATATACCCCAAAAACGTGATTAAAACGGGGAATTTGAAAGGTTCACTCACATTGGGTGCGTTGAATTTGAGATGGTGAGATGCGCACGATTTAGATGAGCGAGTCGACGAGGAATACTAACCTAAATAATAATGGAAAAATATATTAAGTGGATGGATGTTAGTAAGGATTTTAATGAAATTTTTTTAGATATATTTTTATGGGTTTATGGCTATTTTCTATCTTTAAAAATGTTATTTTTAAGTATTTTTAATTGATTTTTAAATTAAATTAAATAAATAAATATATAAAAAATTATTTTTTTTTTCACTGTTGACCGTTGACCGGTTCGGTCAGCGGTAAATTCCTGCGCCGGGCGGGATTCGAACCGGCGACCTTCCGTTCACGTGCAAGTAGCTCTACCAACTGAGCTACGTGACTAACCCGTTATAAACTCAGTTTTAATTATATTTATATGCTTATTTGAATTAACCGAAAATTCCTTTATTTACAAAAACGTTTTAATTCAACTGGACCGGTGCTCGTGACATGATTCGAACGCGCGACGTGAAGTTCATTTTGCACACAGTCCACCGCTGGACTGTGTGTCTAACCTGGTTATATTCTAGATTTATATTATACTTAACAACTACCTGTTTTAACCCGGGTTAGTTCATGATTAAAAAGGAATGTTATTACACAAAGCGTGCGCGTAGCAAGGATCGAACTCGGGACGTGTATATGAAATTTGCACACAGTCCACCGCTGGACTGTGTGTCTAACCCGTTTAAAATACCGATTTTAATTATACTTATGTTCTGATAGAACTTCATCTTCTTCATCGGATTACACGGACAGCATAAATCGACTGGTTAGGATTGATTTGTGATTTACAAAGTTTTTAGACATTAACAGTAATTCAAGAGTAAGGAATGGAGAGATTTTAGAGAACAGAATTTACCGATTGATGATATTCACAGAAATCCGGCGGAGGTTCGTCGGTACTGGAAATGAACTCCGACTGTTGAACCAATTAACAGCGTTGATCGATTATTCATAAAGTTGAGTCACCTAAATAGGGTTTAAAAGAAGTGTAGGATATCTTACCAGTTCACAGTGGGATTCCGGCAGTCTCAGGAACTTTCCGGCAAAGGTAAGATTTCCGATAAACGTTTGCTAGAATCGATTCTGGTGATAGAGTTGTGTTAGAGACTGATTAATAACATGTTTTAAACTGAAAGAGTCGGAGGAATTACCGTGAGAATGTGAGTCCCGGTTTTCCGGTGACTTGCAGAAAAATTCCGGCGAACAGATTCAGAAGATCTTATGGTTCAGGAATGCGACGAAAATGAAATTGGATATTGTTGTGATAGTTCTGAATCGTGTAAATGATCTGGAGCTCGAAATAAATCAGAACTTGATGAAATTTTCGGTTTCAAAAGCCGAAATGATAAAGCTTAATGTTCAATCAATTCTGACTTAATTAGAAACCGTCGCATATCGGTTATAACTGAAATTGTGAGGTAAACAATCGATTGGACGATTGGTTTACCGATTACCGGTTTTCAGTTGGTAATATTGATTAAACTGAGTTTGTGTATAAGTTTCTTTTGTTTTCATATGGTTAACAGAAAATACATTGTGGCGGAGCGGTTTGGGGAATGGATGTTAAGTCTTGGCGACTCAGCTGACCCGGGTTCGAGTCCCGGCAGCTTCACTTATTTTTTATTTGATTTATTTTAACTTTTTATCAAATATGATTTTTATAGTTTAGTTTATTTATTAATTATGTAACGTTTTAACTCAAAATAACCATAATTAATGCACTTCCATAACTTGGTACTTGATTACAAAACGGAGCGGGTTTTGGAGACCCGATTTTTACAAATGTTACAGTATCCCCTACTTTTAGGAATTTCGTCCCGAAATTTAAAAGTTGAAGTAGGAAAAAGATGCGGGTATTTTTCACGCATTGAGTCTTCACGTTCCCAAGTAAACTCAGGTCCCCGTTTCGACTCCCAGCGTACCCTAACAATAGGAATGCGACTCCGTCGTAGACGCTTTTCTCCATAGTCCATAATCTCCACTGGTCTTTCAATAAAATGCATGGATTCATCAATCTGAATATCTTCCAGTGGAATATGGAGATTCTCATCAGCGAGACACTTCTTCAAGTTCGACACGTGGAATGTGGGATGAATCCTGTCGAGTTCTTCCGGTAGGTCAACCTTGTATGCTACAGGACCTACTCTTTCGAGTATCTTGAAAGGTCCTACGTAACGTGGTGCTAGCTTTCCCTTTTGACCAAAACGAACTACTCCCTTCCACGGTGATACTTTTAAAAGCACATGATCACCAATGCTAAACTCCAAGGGCTTCCGTCATTTATCTGCGTAACTCTTTTGACGACTATGAGCCGCTAGAAGATTGTTTCGGATTTGATGAATCTTATCTGTGGTTTCTTGGATCAATTCTGGACCAGTAAATTGTGCTTCCCCGATTTCGTGCCCACAAACAGGAGATCGACACTTTCGACCATATAAAGCTTCAAAAGGTGCCATGCCGATGCTAGAATGATAGCTGTTGTTGTACGAAAATTCAACTAACGGTAGGTGGGTGTCCCAATTTCCCTTGAAGTCTATGACACATGCCCTAAGCATATCCTCAAGAGTTTGAATGGTGCGCTCAGACTGTCCATCAGTTTGGGGATGATAGGCGGTACTGAGATCTAATCGAGTGCCCATAGCGGATTGTACTGCTTGCCATGTTCGTGAGGTGAAACGACCATCACGATCAGAAATAATACTTAATGGTACCCCGTGTCGGCTTACGATTTCGTTGATATAAATACGAGCAAGCTTTTCGTTCTTGAAATCTTCTCGAATAGGGATAAAGTGAGCTGATTTTGTAAGTCGGTCTATAATCACCCATATAGTGTCATACCCACTAGAAGTGCGAGGTAACCCGGTAATGAAATCCATGGTTATATTTTCCCACTTCCATACAGGTATTTCCGGTTGGACTAGAAGTCCTGAGGGTCTTTGGTGTTCAGCCTTCACCTTAGAACATGTGAGACACTTGGAAACAAAAATGGCAATATCTTTCTTCATTCCAGGCCACCAATAGGTGTACCGTAGGTCTTGATACATCTTATCAGCTCCTGGGTGTATAGAATATCGCGTTTTATGAGCTTCATGCATGAGTGTTTCACGAAGATTGATGTGATTAGGAATCCATATACGATCTAGGTAATACAAAATACCATCAGATTTAGTTTCAAGTTTTAGCTCGGCTCCACAGGACATCTCTTTTCGTACATCTTCCTCTGTTATTGAAACGTGTTGGGCTTCACGAATTTAATCTTTAATATTGGTTATAATTTGCGAACATAGAAGATGAATGGAGTTCGCATAACCCTTTCGACTAAGTGCATCAGCCACCACATTGGCTTTACCAGGGTGGTATCCAATTTCACAGTCGTAATCATTTAGGAGTTCGACCCATCTTCGTTGCCTCATATTTAACTCTTTTTGATTGAAGATATGCTGAAGACTCTTGTGGTCAGTGTATATTTCACACTTAGTACCATAGAGATAATGTCTCCATATCTTAAGAGCGAATACAACGGCTCCAAGTTCGAGGTCATGAGTGGTGTAGTTCTTTTCATGTGTCTTGAGTTGCCTCGAGGCATAAGCTATGACTTTTCCTCTTTGCATGAGAACGCAACCTAATCCTTGCCCTGACGCGTCGCAATAGACTACAAAATCATCACAACCTTCAGGAAGAGTGAGGATTGGTGCATCACAAAGTTTTTGTTTAAGAGTTTGAAAAGCTTCATCTTGCTTGGGTCCCCATACGAATGGTTTTCCCTTATGGGTTAAAGCCGTGAGTGGCACCGCAATGCGAGAGAAGTTTGAAATGAACCGACGATAATAGCCAGCTAGTCCAAGAAAAGACCTTACTTCAGTTGGTGTACGTGGAGCTTGCCACTCTTGAACTGCTTTGATCTTTGATGGGTCAACATGTATTCCTTTGTCATTGACTACATGCCCGAGAAATTGCACCTCTTTTAACCAGAATTAACATTTAGAGAACTTGGCATAAAGCTTTTCCTTTTCTAGAAGTGCAAGAACAAGTCGAAGATGACGCTCATGATCAGCTTTAGATTTTGAATAGATAAGAATATCGTCGATGAAAACTATAACAAATCGATCGAGGTAAGGTTTGCAGACTCTGTTCATTAGGTCCATGAAAACAGCTGGTGCGTTGGTCAATCCAAACGGCATAACCATGAATTCATAGTGGCCATAACGAGTTCGAAAAGCAGTCTTAGGGACGTCTTCTTCATGTACTCTAAGCAGATGATAGCCAGATCGAAGATCGATTTTTGAAAAGCAACTGGCACCTTGTAGTTGGTCAAGAAGATCATCTATGCGAGGTAAAGGATATCGATTTTTGATGGTTAACTTGTTGAGCTCTCTGTAGTCGATGCACATACGAAAAGATCCATCTTTCTTCTTTACAAAAAGGACAGGTGCACCCCAAGGCGATGAGCTGGGGCGTATAAATCCCTTGTCAGTCAACTCTTGCAATTGACTGGCTAGCTCTTGCATTTCAGAGGGGGCTAACCTATATGGAGATTTTGCCACTGGTGTAGCACCAGGTATAAGATCGATACGGAATTCGACATCTCTGATTGGAGGAAGTCCTGAAATGTCGTCAGGAAAAACTTGTGGAAACTCTTTTACTACGGGAATATCTTCAAGTTTCTTCTCTGTGGTCCCCTTCTTGATGATATGGGCTAAAAACGCAACATAATTCTTGCGAAGGTATTTTTGAGCTTGAAGACAAGACATTAAGTTGAGCCCTTTCGACGAGGTTTCTCCAATGATTCGAAGAGTCTGACCGTTTGAAAGAGGAATACGAATAAATTTTTCTCGACATATAACTTCCGCATGATGTTGACTGAGCCAATCCATACCGATTATGATGTCGAAACTTCCCAGCTTCATAGGAATAAGGTCGACTGAGAAATCGTGGTCGTTTAAGGTGAGTGTACAGTTGCGTAAAATAGAGTCTAATGAAACGGGTTTTCCGTCCGCAACTTCCACCGTTATGGATTCCGCGAGCTTATCCCGATTTTTGCTTAAGATAGGTTCAAATTCTAATGACACGAAACTTCTATCCGCACCAGTATCAAATAACATAGAGGCATATCTACCATTTATAAGAAACGTACCGTTGACCACATTGCCGTCAGCTCTGGCCTGGTTCGCGTTAATATTGAAAGCTCTTCCTCTAGCAGGTGGAGGAGCTTGGTTTGCTTGATTCACAGGGTTGGCTTGGGCCTGAGCATGAATAATATTAACCAGCCTTGGACATGTGTTTCTGAAATGACTTGGGTCGCCGCAATTGAAACAAGCCCGCATTGGTTGGCCCATAGGGTAATTGGGTTGATAGTATGTTTGGGCTAAATGTTGGGTGGGTGGAAATGGTAGTTGTTGTTGGGCTTGACCCATTAACTGTTGGTGGGTTTGGGTTATAGGTTGGTGGCGGTTTGTTCGTTGAAGCGTGCGGCAGTTTTGAACAGTATGTCTGCGCGACCGCAGCCGGTGCAGTATTGGCAAGGATAGTCAGGGGGGTGGTGATACTGACAACGGTTACATTTTGGTAATGGGCCTGTGTAGGGTCTTTTGTATGGCGCGGGTGGAGGAGTGACTTGAGTGATGGGTGCAGCAGGAATAGAGGTGTTGGTTTGGGTGACTGCGAAATTCCTGGTGTTACGCTTCCTCTTGTTAGCAAACTTAGAGGAAGGAGTGTGGTGGTTTGAGGTTTGTCCCTCAACAGGGGCTTTCTTCTTTTCTTCTTTGAACTTCCCATTGCGAATTCGGTTTTCGGTCAGTTCAGTTGCCAACTCCATGGCAGCTTCGAGTGTTACCGGTGAAACGCTGAGGACCGATCTTGGATTTTCGAGGGAAGTCCTCGAATGTAATGTTCGATCAGACGATAGGTTGGAGTGAATAAGTTTGGAACCATTTGGTTCAACTCCAAGAACCTCTTGTTGTAAGTAGAGTGATCACCCTCTTTTTGCTTCAAGGCATGAAATTCATCCTCCAATTTCTTAATTTCACTTCTAGGATAGAATCGCCTAGTCATGATTTCCCTTAACTCCTCCCAAGTTAAGGCCATCGCATCTTCAGTTCCCTCTTTTCGCTTCTCAGTATTCCACCAAGTGAGAGCTACACCAAGTAGTCTCCCGGCGTAACGTTCCACCAAGTGAGAGCTACACCAAGTAGTCTCCCGGTAGCGTAACGAACCTTGCGATCCTCAGGACAATCGCAGTTTAAGAAAACGTTTTCCATCTCCTCGAACCAATGTAGGAGAGCAGTGACTCCCTCAGTCCCTTCGAATTTTGGAGGATCACAGGACTTAAAATGTTTGTAAGAGCATTTGATGGTAGGAGGGTTGTCGATGTTCTGGTCCTGTTGTTGAGGAGGGTTAGTAGGATTTGCAGCAAGGGCTTGTTGTACTTGTACCACGATGTCCGGCAATATCGTGGCCATTTGATTCGCGATATGAGTAGCCAAACGTTCCCGAGACTTTTCCGATTTCTTACCCCTTCGATGCTGTCTAGACGACATCTACAGGATCATAAAATGAGAAGATTGTGAGTTTATGGTGTCTTTTTAGGTGTCATGTGTCTTTAAGAAAATAAACCTCTAAGTCCCATGAGCAAAAGGGTGAAAGAAGAAAAAGTAAAGAGAGGAGAAGCCAGCCTTCACAAACCTCAACCCAATCTAGTAGTAAGATTGCTCAAGATAGAAACCCTAACCACTGCAGACAAATTAGTAGGTGTTCATGAGCAAAACAAGTATACCTTGATCAGATTGAATGGCAGGGAAACAAATGTGGTGGATGCTGATTTGGCTAATGAACTTCATCCTATGGACTTAATGAAACTGAAACAAATTTATGATCAAGAAACAGGAAAGAAAATGTTCACAGGGGCAACCTTAGTAGATTTTGATCTTTGCTTACCTTTGATTATATGTTGAGCAAGAAAGTACAAGTACCTCCTCTTGATATATCCATTCCAGCTGAACTTGAGCAAAAAGCCAGAATAGGAGTCATTTTTGAGAAACCTGAATTTTCTGTTGTTTCTATGGATCATGAAGATAAAAAGGCATTGTTTAGAGTTGATGAAATATGCAGGTCTCACGTGTTTGTACCTCTACCTCTTCTACTTGTACCCGCTATTTGGTCCTTTATTTCCGTCTTCAAATCAGACCCTCAACTATATCAAATGCTGCATGAACAAGATACAAGAGCAACTTAAGGCAAAGAGATGAAACAAAGAGAAGCTAAGGAAAGAAATTGAAGATATGATGAATGATTGGATCACAGCAAGAGGTTGGTATAAGGACATGTTCAGAGTATGCCACAAGATGATCGGCTACAAGAAAAAGCTGAAGGGGGGGATCTTTATAGAAGTAACTTGAAGATTGCCTGAAAAACAATTTTATTTCTGATATTCTGTTTTGTCTAAAACAATGTTTGTCTGCAAATTGAATTTTGATGTTTTGAAGTTTTAAAGTTTGATCTTTCTCTTAAGATGATATTTTTCTTACAATACTTAGGGGGAAATTGTTAGGAAACTTTTATATGACTATTGAAGAAAAATTGTGATATGTCTAACCAACTGCTGAAGATAAAGTCATGAAGGTCAGACAAGAAGAAGAAACATGACAATCTGGACAAAAGAAAGAAGAACACATCTTCAACATTCATTAGAAAAGGATCACAAGTAAATAAAGACAATCAGAAATAACCAATCTGATGGATCTGATGATTATTTCTGATGAGTATCATTAGATTCTGGTGAACTCTGATCATCAGAAAATTTGGTGATTTGTTCAACAGATTTTCTGTCACACCCCGACCCGCAGCGGAAATAAGAGTCGGGGCATAATTGGGTTATCACCAAAGCACATGACATTTACTATTATGTTTCATAATTAATGAAGTCAAAGTTACATTTTCAAACATCCAAACATGTTCATTCAATACAAGGGAAAATAACCAAACATAACAATCCAAATACTAAATCGTTTTATTCTTCTAATCCAGGTCCTATGTGTTCCTAGCTGCTGCTGGTTCACCTGTATCATGTGTAAAATGGGAGGTTTTGGGTCAACATAAGTTGGCGAGTGAACCTTATTAGATAAACATTTGATAATGCTTTTATGGTTAGTTTATCAATAAAATATTGTGCATAATCATAAAAGAGCAAATGTAAGTAATCAAGCATTGGCAAATAGCAGTTACAATTATAACATACAATAACACTTGATAGCATACATGAATATACCAATATCATACGATAACTAACATAAATGAACTGTGCGATCAAGGCTCAATCAAACGGAACCGATCGTATTGCATGAACTGGAAATGTAAATTGAACTGTGCGCTCAAGGCTCAATCAAACGGAGCCGAACGTATTGCATGAACTGGAAATGTAAATTGAACTGTGCGCTCAAGGCTCAATCAAACGGAGCCGAGCGTATTGCATGTATTGAAATGTAAAATGAAATGACCGATCAAGGCTCAATCAAACGGAGCCGATCGTGCGGGCACGCCACAGATCAACCGCATAATAAAATGGGGATCAAGCTCAACCTCATGGATGGGGAGCTGCGGCCTCGGCAAATGCATGTACTGAAATAATAATTTGCATCCAATAATAACTACTTAACAGCAACAAACTAATACACATGTCATGATATGATGTATGCACAATAGTTTCGTTATAATATGTAAATAAACAAAGACACATGATACACCCAAAAAACGTGATTAAAACGGGGAATTTGAAAGGTTCACTCACATTGGGTGCGTTGAATTTGAGATGGTGAGATGCGCACGATTTAGATGAGCGAGTCGACGAGGAATACTAACCTAAATAATAATGGAAAAATATATTAAGTGGATGGATGTTAGTAAGGATTTTAATGAAATTTTTTTAGATATATTTTTTATGGGTTTATGGCTATTTTCTATCTTTAAAAATGTTATTTTTAAGTATTTTTAATTTATTTTTAAATTAAATTAAATAAATAAATATATAAAAAAATTATTATTTTTTTTCACTGTTGACCGTTGACCGTTGACCGGTTCGGTCAGCGGTAAATTCCTGCGCCGGGCGGGATTCGAACCGGCGACCTTCCGTTCACGTGCACGTAGCTCTACCAACTGAGCTACGTGACTAACCCGTTATAAACTCAGTTTTAATTATATTTATATGCTTATTTGAATTAACCGAAAATTCCTTTATTTACAAAAACGTTTTAATTCAACTGGACCGGTGCTCGCGACATGATTCGAACGCGCGACGTGAAGTTCATTTTGCACACGGTCCACCGCTGGACTGTGTGTCTAACCCGTTTAAAATACCGATTTTAATTATACTTATGTTCTGATAGAACTTCATCTTCTTCATCGGATTACACGGACAGCATAAATCGACTGGTTAGGATTGATTTGTGATTTACAAAGTTTTTAGACATTAACAGTAATTCAAGAGTAAGGAATGGAGAGAGTTTAAAGAACAGAATTTACCGATTGATGATATTCACAGAAATCCGGCGGAGGTTCGTCGGTACTGGAAATGAACACCGACTGTTGAACCAATTAACAGCGTTGATCGATTATTCATAAAGTTGAGTCACCTAAACAAGGTTTAAAAGAAGTGTAGGATATCTTACCAGTTCACAGTGGGATTCCGGCAGTCTCAGGAACTTTCCAGCAAAGGTAAGATTTCCGATAAACGTTGGCTAGAATCGATTCTGGTGATAGAGTTGTGTTAGAGACTGATTAATCACATGTTTTAAACTGAAAGAGTCGGAGGAATTACCGTGAGAATGTGAGTCCCGGTTTTCCGGTGACTTGCAGAAAAATTCCGGCGAACAGATTCAGAAGATCTTATGGTTCAGGAATGCGACGAAAATGAAATTGGATATTGTTGTGATAGTTCTGAATCGTGTAAATGATCTGGAGCTCGAAATAAATCAGAACTTGATGAAATTTTCGGTTTCAAAAGCCGAAATGATAAAGCTTAATGTTCAATCAATTCTGACTTAATTAGAAACCGTCGCATATCGGTTATAACTGAAATTGTGAGGTAAACAATCGATTGGACGATTGGTTTACCGATTACCGGTTTTCAGTTGGTAATATTGATTAAACTGAGTTTGTGTATAAATTCTTTTGTTTTCATATGGTTAACAGAAAATACATTGTGGCGGAGCGGTTTGGGGAATGGATGTTAAGTCTTGGCGACTCAGCTGACCCGGGTTCGAGTCCCGGCAGCTTCACTTATTTTTTATTTGATTTATTTTAACTTTTTATCAAATATGATTTTTATAGTTTAGTTCATTTATTAATTATGTAACGTTTTAACTCAAAATAACCATAATTAATGCACTTCCATAACTTGGTACTTGATTACAAAACGGAGCGGGTTTTGGAGACCCGATTTTTACAAATGTTACATTTTCTGATGAGCTAGCTGTCAAGAATTCTGATGAGCCAACTTGTGTGAAAGATAAGGCTCTGTCATATTTGTAAAGTAGCAAGTTGACCTTAGTAGATTCAATTAATATGCCAAAAAGCTACTTTATGCAGGGCAAGTGCATAAATAAACAAATGTTTATTCATGCTCAAAACTCTCTATAAATAGAGAAGTAAATAATCGAAGGATAATGAGTTAAACCAAGCATTTAATACCTACAAAAAAACCTCCATTACCCTTTCACCATAGAATTATCAAAGTATTCGTTTGTAAAAGTCAATAACCTCACAATCACCTTGTAAACCATTTTATTTTAAACTGATATAAACTTGAAAATTTTGTAGTTGTGTCTCTTAAAAGTTTGCTTTCTAATTCCGCACATTATTTTCATACTTGTTGAAATCAATTGCCATATTAAGTCAAAAGAGCATTGTTTATCTGGGATCAACAAGAGTTTTTGATGAGAATGTGTGTGCTAAAGGCCCGATTGTGAGTTATGGGGGTGAGCTGGATCTTCATGATCCCATAAGTGTTGAGGAAAGATATGAGAGTTTCGGTTAGTACCCAGTTATACAGTTTGTATAGGCTAGAGTCATGGTCATAGTTCTCGTTTTTTTCGATCTTGTTCAGTTTTTACTTTCAGTTTGTGTTTTGTGTTTTGTGTTTTGAGTCTTTGTGCAGGAATTCGTAATAAATTCAGAGTAGGAAACACCGAG
The DNA here is from genome assembly GCA_947069175.1 of Scalesia atractyloides. NCBI lineage: Eukaryota > Viridiplantae > Streptophyta > Magnoliopsida > Asterales > Asteraceae > Scalesia > Scalesia atractyloides. The sequence goes on along the minus strand of CAMTDV010000116.1, from coordinate 12,446,098 downwards.
AGACAGAGTTCCAGGTATGCGCCACTTTTAAATTTGCTTACAATGGGTTTTGGGAAGTTTGGGTAAAGTTTGAAAAAATTCTAAGGCCAAAATTGAAGTAAAAACGAAACTTTCTGTGAAAAAACCCCTCTCTCGTCACACGAGAGGGTTCTCTTTAAGCTCCCTCACATCACGCGAAGGGAAAGGCTAACCCCTCTCGCATCAAATGAAGAAGATTGAAGTCAACAACAGGTCAAATGGGCACCCTCACGTCACGTAAGGGTAACCTTCAAAATCCTTCGTATCGTGTGACGAGAGTGAATTACGCAACAGATTTGGTTTTTCCCCAAATCGGTTTCACTTTTCACAGAACATTCTTCTTCAAACCTCCGGAGATAACCACCATAAACCACTATTTTAACTACTTTTCACCACCATTTCATCACCCATTGATCCACCAAGCACCAGTTTTCCAAATAACCGATTTTTATCATTATCTCGTGTTTTCTCCGTTGAAGCACAGGTATGAACTTCTGTGAATTCTTTTTGTGCTTTTAGTAGAGTAGTAGTGTGTTTGTGTCTAGTTTAGCTTGTCGAGTCCGAGTCTTGTTGAGTCGTGTCTTGGTAAGTAACCGTGTAGATCTTTGGTTGTAGGATGGTATGGTTTGGGTTGAATAAAGATAGTTGCGGGATGGAATGGGATGGATTACCTTGACATTGAGCCTGATTTGGTTGACTTTTGAGGATACAAAAGTGAGTTGTAAGCTAGTACATAACAATGAATGAAACCTCTTTCTGTAAAAGGAAATTTTCGACCCAAACTAAATTTTTGACACTTTTCAAAGTTTTTTAAAGATAAATGGTTCAAGACTCAATATTGGTTTACTTTGGCACTTGGGATTTAATTGTGGACAATTAAAGTGTTGGTATGTGGTAGTGTACATTGAGTCAAGTTTTTCAGTCAGTTAGTGTAGTGTCGGTCTAGTCAGTCGATCTTAGATTAAGTTTGAGTTTTGATCGAGTCATTTGGATTACTTATCTGCTTTAACAGGTACAAGACCGCTTGCGCGTACTCAATCTCCATCCAGGTGAGTTTCGGTCCGATGACAATACTTTTGTAAACGGTAACGCAAATTTTCCAACTTCTGTTTACGATCACGACTGCAAATGAATTCTATACAGTCGTTTCCATTTTGAAAAAAAATCAAAAAATTAAAAATACCAAAAATAACTTGTGAATACTAATACTTTCTTTGTTTGCTTGTTTTTGCTTAACTTTGTTTTGCAGACATGTCAGGCGAAGGTTCTTCGAGCGGTGCTGGCGGCAAAAAAAGACAAGGACTGGTGGCCCGTCAACTGGGAGATAAAGCTGAACAGATTAATAATTCGAATCTGCATCGTCGTAGGGTCAAATATCATATGAACTAGGTTATACCAATTTTTCGGGTTACGAGGCTCAGGGATCATCCTATATTGTAGTTTCAGTTGGGTACGCCTGAGTATAAAAAATTTGATACTTTTGTTGACACAGAGATAACGGAACATTGTACAATTGACTAGGATTGGCTGGATTTGGTTGGGAACAAAGATCAGATTAAGTTTTTGTTGGGGTATAAATTCAGGGTAAGTTTTTGTTGGGGTATAAATTCAGGGTGGCGATTACTCGCCACAGTATGAGAAGCTTACTAGTTGGGGGGTGTTCAAAAATATAATTTTGAGCATTTGACACCAAGGCAGGTAACGGCATATTTTGGGATTAAGGAGCTGCAACAGACAGACATCCTTACTTTAACTGAGCCACCGATGTGGGAGGCTCTGAAGGTTAGACCACATGTTCAGCCACCCTAGGGGTCAGCAACAATAGCAACCCTCCAGTTTGGGATACCCACGCGCCTTCATAGATCGAGGCAGATGAATGAATTGCTAGGTCGTCAGTACCCTCTCCATGAGCCACCTCTCATACCACTCACGCTTGACACGTTATGTGAGTGGATGGACCGCTAGTACGGAGAGACCTCCGAGGTATGATATCTACAGGTCAACATAGGAAGGAGGATATGCTCAGGTACATCATGGGTCATATAGGAAACAATGTCCTAGTTTAGTTTCAGCAGCAATAGGGAGATGACGATGATGGGGATGATGATGATTAGAGTGATGACAGCAGCTAAACAGCAACAAGATTAGTGTCTTTTATTTTAACTTTTTATGTTGTTTTTTTTGCTATTCCTAGTATGTGCTGAAATTTATACACTTGATACTGTCGGTTGTGGGATGGTTGGTATGGTTGTTATGTTCATCTATATATTTGGTATGTTTGTGTTTTGTTTAGAATGGTTAAATGACGTAAGAGAGTAGTCGTTTTCGTTAATGCGTTAGGTTTAGGAATTGTTTACTGAGCACGTTCAAACTGGAGGGCATTTGTGGAATTGACTGGCAGATGACAGTCTCGCAAATTACCAGCTAAGTCTTTTCCATTGTATATCTTGTATTTTATTTTTATTTTTTATTTGTTTTTGTATTCGGTCTTTATTTTTGGTCGTATCTTCATTCATGCGTCGGGGACAAGGGATGCGGGGATGGGACACTTGAGTCGTAGTGTTAGTTATCCGGTATTAGTGGGTCGTTTGAGTCGAAAAAAATTGAAAAAAAAAAATACAAAATTAAAAAAAATTCAAAAAATGTTCCTGGTTTTGAAGTTTGCCTTTAAATAAAGTATAGAAAATGATAGATAAGTCAGGTGTTTGGTTTTCAAATAATAATAATATGGAATTGAACATAATGTTCGTTTCATCTTTCACATGAGATATATGTACACATCTCATGAATTTAACCTTTGAACAACTCTTAGACCTTCTATTAATGTTTATACCATTTACGTATAATATTTACATAGTGTTCGTTTCATAGAATAGAATGGCATTTGGAAATAAATTAGAATGTAGATTTCATTTCTTATTTTATTCGTTTCAACAAAAGAAGGTTTCGGAATTGAACAATAACATAAGAAACGAAATCTACATTTCAATTCCATCTAGATTCCACTCCATTTGATGAAATAAACACACCTAAATTTCAAATCAATTTTCAATTCCCACGCAAATACCGATTCCAATTCCATTCCAATCCACGAAATGAACACTACCTAAGGGTTTATAACGGAGAAGTCTTAGGTTCATGTCCAAGAGCCGAAAAGGAGGAAAAGAAATTAGCCGTAAAAAAACATCTCAACCATTATAATTTGTATTCTTTTGTTTATGTGTTGATATATCGATTATCTCAGATTTGAAATTTCTTCTTGTCCAATTGTATATTGTTCAACAAACATTTCATCATAATTTAGCCATCAAGATGGAATTTTACAGAAACTGTCTTAAGAACCAATTCGTCCCCTTGAGGACCCATACAAACAGGGGCTTTACATCTACACAAGAAAATTTCATTAGTCAACATAAGAAAAAGTAAAAGCAAATATTAGTTTAAGCATAAAAAAATAAACATTAATTTTTATATTTTGAGAGCTAATGTAAACGAACTTTTTAAAAACTTTTATATGCTTAAAGATTTAGTGGTTTTTGTGTTGAATAATATATATGGTGATTATCAAATAATTTCATGTTTATTTTTTCTATCAAGAGTGTTGTTTTATTGATTTTAGTTTAAAATTATATCAGTATCAATGTTGTTTTTTTATAAAATCATACTGAATAATAAACATGATATTAAAGTAAGAATTAGGATCAAATAAAAATTGCAAAATAAAAAGAATTGTACCAAGGATTTTAATTTGAAGGGTTGAGATTAATTTTAGAGAAAAAGAAAGAGTTGAATGACATAAAGGGAATCGTATATTTATGGATTTTCTTTCCTTACATGTAAATTTCCCCTATGAATTTAAAAAGTCCATAACTTTTTCATACCACATTATTTTAAAAAAAATTCACCATAACAGCGAGCTTTTTTTTTTATCTTAAATAGGAGTATAAGATTGCTATATAAACATAAAATAAGAAATTTCATTTAAATTGGGGTTTCTTTGCATTTTGTTAAAGTCTCTAGTCATTGTGTCTTTCAACTGAATTTTGGTCATTACGTTTTTACTATGGTTTCTATATATTGTGTTATTCTCAGAACTTATAACACAATGTTAATTTAGGTTTTGTCAATTGCGTTTTTATCAGAACCTGTAATACAGTGTATGAAATAATGAAACTAGTGTTATACTTGGGTTTTCCATACATTGTGTTACTGCCCTGATATTGTGTTTTTCAACTAGGTGGGTCTTCTAGATATTCTGTTATAGGTTATGGTCATTATGTTTACTCTGCTATCCATTATGTTTTAATTCGTTGTTCATTGTGTTTTTGTTTTGTTATCCGTTTTTTTTAATTTGTTGTTCATTGTGTTTAAGTACACTGTTCATTGTGTTTTTAATATGTTGTCTATTGTGTTTTAGTCTGTTATTCATAGTGTTTTTAATCTGTTGTCAATTGTGTTTTAGTCTACTACCCATTGTGTCTTTTATCTACTGTCATCAATTGTGTTTTTAGTCTACTTTCTATTGCATTTTTAGTTTGATACTAATTGTGTTTTATATTACGTCCATTATGTCTTTTATATGTTGTCATCAATTGTGTTTTTAGTCTATTTTCCATTGTGTTTTTAGTTTGATACTCATTGTGTTTTACTTTATGTCCATTGTGTAATATGCAATTGGGTTTTCAACTTTTTTGAAAGGTATAACAATAGGGTACCCATATCAAAGATCATAATAAGACGCTCGATTTTATGGTATAACTTTTTCAATAAACAAATGACGTATAAGAATGTTACAGGCGTTTAAATAGTTGGGGGGATAGCATGTTACTTACATGTGCATATTCTTTTTCTCTTAAACCATACAGTGTGGGAGGGCATGAAAAGGGGGTGTGAAGTGTCATGTGGCAGACACGTTAGTACCCGTCAAAAAGTGGCGTTGCGCAAAAAAAGAAGCGGGTGGAATGGGCGTGGAAGGGTGGCGTGGTCTGACACGTGGCATACACTTTTTGTATTTATTTTATATTTAAAAAAACAAATCTATAAGCCACACCCAATCACCATCGTGCACATTATCATCATCAACAACACAACAACCTACGCATTCTTGCCGCGCCCTCCCCATGCCAGCCACAACGCCGCCTCCGAGGTGATGTTCCTGTGTGGTTGTGGCTTCCACGCCTCCACACCGTATGGCCTTAGACAAAGTAACCTTTCTCGCTTGATTCTTCGTTAGACATTTGTCACTCTACAATAGGTTTTTACACTATTTATTATTTTTTAACCCGTAATTTAACTAAATCTATTAAAGTAAATAAAAATACTTTTACATCAAAATTCTAATTAATGCGGTGTTTTCAATCCGTATGTATGATAGTGGTGTTTTCAATCGGATTCGGCTAAATTAAATGAAAATTATCTGTCAAACAACTAACTATAGTTTAAGAAAGTGACATCTTGGCTTTAGAGCTAGTGCAATTTGAACTAGCTAATATGAATGGTTTATCGGTTAACAATTATTTAAATCATTTTTTTCTGTAAATTATTAGTTTGTATAAAAAATATTAAAGCAACTGAGATAATACATGATTATGATACATTTATATAACTACATATTATGAAAGTTAAAAAATAAATGATATACGTCCTATTTGATTTCCACGACCTATTCGAGGTTTCAAACCCATCAAACCTTTAAAGCCAAACTAACTAACTTTTGATTTTGAAATTTCGATTTATCAGTTTTTAAACACCCTTATCATAAAAATAATTATTATCTAGTTGGTATTACGATAATACTACCGTAGTTCATTAGTTATCCAAAATTTATCAAAACAATGAAGTTGAGTTATTATTTTGTCCGAAATATTAAACCTACCTTGAACAATAAAAGGACAATAAATACTCACCACACACCTACTCTATACTTAGTGGGCCCCTTACGGGTTTCATCAATTTTCCCTTCCCCATCAGTTTAACACCCAACCACCTTATCATCCCCTTATTTATATCTTCAATATTGTCATTTTGTACTAGATTAAAGTTCGAGAAAAACTATGAAAAATAAAATCTATGTTTAATAATATTATTATGTTAAAAATTTGTCAGACAAATATTTTATATATTAAAGTGATACATAACTTTTTTATATATATTTTAAAATAGACAACACACCCGGCCTTTAAAAACCACACACCAACAACCATACCTTAGACAAAAAAAAAAAACCACACACCCAGTCTTTAAGAAACAACACATATACACGAAAAAAAGATTGGATACAAGGAAATAACATAATTACACACCTAAAGATATATACTAGACTATAGATATATGAGAAGAGTATGAATATTCTAAAATAAATTAATAAAAATTGTCAAATTCTGTACTTTTATATGTGAACAACGGGATAGAAAAGTAAATTACATACGTAAAATTTGTTCACATGTTTATATCTAAAGAGTTGCAGTTTCCTTAAAGTTTTAGTTTTAGTGATTTTAGTTCCGTAAAATAATTGTTTTATGATTTTCTTTTATATACTTATTAAATTAAACATGAAAACACTTATACGTAGTTCTTTTTCTATGTGCCGCATACATGTCACATGTGCTTATTAAATTTTTGTTGTGTTCTCCATCTCAATTTAGATTATTATGTAACACCTCATTCACATGTATGTCATATCACACTTTCTTGATCATTTTGGATTAACTTCACATACAAAAAACACAATAAATTTTTCACAATATCTTTAAAAACCTATGTTTCAAAGATAATGAAAACACCAAAATCTGATAATAACTTTTTTCATCTATATATTAATTAGTCCAACAACATAAAACTGACACATACCATACTTGAACCTTTTCCTTTTTAACTTTTAGTTTTAACAATTATGGGGAGTAAAACTAACGACCAATTTTCTCAGATCGTAACCGACACGTGTCCCTTGCTGCTGGACGTTACCGATGATCGACAGTGGCGAATCCGTAGGTGCAAACGCCAAACAAAACTTCCCACTTGAGTCCACCGGAATCAGATAATTCTCCGGCTTCAACGGCAGCGTTTTACCTCCGGCGAAGTTGAACGCCACCGTCGGCACCGCCACCCGCCTCAACGACGATAAGTCAAAACACGTGTCGAAAAGCGAGAACCCGGTTGTCGATTTTAAGCTTCTTGCCTGCTTTGTGAATGCGTCACGGAGCGCGTTGTACGCCTGACTCTGCAACCGAGTCACCGCGGTGCCCGAGTCCACAATCGCGCCACCCCGCCCACTATCGTCGACGGCGAAGATAGACGGCGGGATGGACAACGGACGTCCTCCAACGGATATCCCAGTCAAACCGACATATAAATACGTTTTGATTCGCGGGTTTCGTAGCAGTGGCGCCGTTACCGAGTTTGGTGGAGCCACGGAGTTAAAATCCATAGTGGACGCGGTTTTCGAATCGCGATTAACTAGGCAATACGAAAACGACGTCGCTTTGATCTGGGAGGGTAAGGACAACGAGCCGCCTCCCAGCGCCAGAAGCCCCGCAGCTCCGACGAATAACCCTTCGTTGTCGTTACCGCATCCCAACGCCACCTTCGGTACGGAACCCGATCTTCCAAACGTCACCGTTTCAGTTACGAGTTTTCCGACAGTAAATGATCCATCACCGTACGAAACCTGATGTTAAAAAAAATATATTAGTTAGAGGTTATTATATAATGTTACAATTGTTAGACATTATTATTTTAATAATAATAATAACCTTTATTGGTTTATATCAATAACAAATATTAGAAAAAATATATGAGTTAAAAGTTTATAAAATATTATTATAAGTAGGTTATCTTATTAGTTAATTATTGTACCGTTTTTGTAATAGTTAATCAATACCTGGTAGAGGCATTTGTTCATTCGGCAGGCAGTGATGTCGAGAGCCGCGCACTGTTGCGCGCTACAGGGCAACTCATTGTACGAACTAGACGCCGAAGGTCGAAAAATCGGATCGGTTTGTTGGTAGCAATCGTTACACGGCTGACATTGAAGCCAATTGACATCACTTCCGGTGTCGATCACCATATAATACAATTGTGGCGGTGTACCCAACCCGACTCGCGCAAAATACTCTCCGCTTCCCTGTGATATACCCGAAGTAACCGGAGTCGATAAATCCTCGGGTTTTAGCATCGTATCCTTATCCGGTTTCAACTCGGACTTGTTGGTACCAGAGATAGCAAGATCGAGTTTGGTTGTGATTGAGTTGACTCGGACTGAGTCACGGGCGAGTCGGGCGAGAGTGAGCGATTCGTAATCATGGTGGTTGTGGCTAACGTGAACGGAGGATCTGGGGTGGAGGGTGAAGGTTAAGGAAGATGTGTTTTGTGGTAGGATTTTGTCGGTTTGTTGTTGGAATGATGATGTTGGGTTGAGGAGGTCTAGGGTGGTCTGTACGGCGGCGGCGACATCAAGAGTGGTGGTGGTGATGGCGGTGGCAGTGGTGGTGGTGTAGAGAGAATAAGTGAGGAGAGACAGGAAGAGGAGAGAGTGAGAAGAAGCCATATTTGGTTTCTTGACGTGGGTGAAGTGAGAAAGAAGATGAGATTTTATGCAGAAAACGAGGTGCTAGTGATGTCATAGTCTTCTGGTATGGACAAAATCTTTGTGAAAAGAGATTTATTCTTTGATTATTTTATATCTTTTTGATTTACGTTGTGTTGAGAAAATAATTATCATTTAAGCAGGTTTAAATCCATGACACTTCTAGTTTCATTTTTGGGTTAGGATAATATTTAAACTATTAGATCTTAGATTCGATTTTTATAAGGGTTTTTTTCAGGTTTATTGGGTTTCCTTTTAAGTTGGTATATAGGTATTATAACCTAATAGAGATGGATATCATAAGTTCGATGGTTCAAAGTTTTGGTTTTATTTCTTGATACGCATAAAAGAACCGATTACAATGAATAAATAGCCAAGAAAGGCCTACAATCAAAGAACAATATAAGGAAGGGAGAACAATAAGGAAACAATAAAGAAGGAAATAAAATTAATTCTCTATACTCCTTCTCAAGTTGGAGCGTGTATGTTACGAACGCCCAACTTGTTAACCAAGAATTGCAACTGCCTCGATCCAAGGCCTTTTTGTTAAGAGGTCTGCCAGCTGCATGGAAGTAGAAATTGTCAACGGTTCAATATCACGAGACTCCACCCATATGGAAGACCGGGTTGTTTGCAATGTGACGGGCAGCCTGGTTATCACAATATAAAGGTGTCGGTTGTTGAGAAGGAAAATCGAGCTCAGTCAAGAGCCATCGAACCCACAAGATTTCGCTAATAGTCGACCCCATGGAGCGATATTCAGCTTTAGCAGATGATCGGGAAACAACCGATTGTTTCTTCGTCTTCCAAGAGACAGGAGCACCGCCCAAGAGGAGAACATACCTGTTTGAGACCGCCGAGTGTAGGGGCACCCAAGCCAGTCGGAGTCACAATCGGCAGTAATTGTACAATCACCCAGTTTTGGTAACAGAATACCCTGACCCAGTGAACCCTTTAAGTAGCGAAGAACACGATGGACCGCATCTAAGTGGGGTTGACGAGGGTCAGATACAAACTGACTCAAAATGTTGACCGCATATGTAATGTCAGGTCTCATAGCTTGAAGATACAACAATCGACCAGCAATTCATCGATAATGACCCACGTCAACTTGAGGATGCTCCTTTGCTTGATCAAGTTTAAGGTTTTGTTCAATGGGAAATTGACTGGGTTTACAACCATGTAGGCCACTGTCATGAAGGATATCAAGAATATACTTTCGTTGGTTTAAGATAAGACCCTCTTTGGTCCGAGCAACCTCGATGCCAAGGAAATATTTGAGAGTGCCAAGATCTTTGATGCTGAATCGGTTATTAAGGTCTTTTAGCACGAGTAGATGCTTCAGGCAATGTGGCAGCAGGTGGATCCGACAAAGAATCACTGGGATGAAGTTGGGTTTTGGGTTCAGAAGTGATGTTATTGGGTTGCGGAACATGTTGGGCTTCAGGCTCATGGTTGTCAAAGACAACATCTTATGGTGGTCCAAATTCATCAATGGGCTCATTAGTTTGAGTTGGGCCAATGTCCTCATTGGGAGTGGGCCGTGATGTTTCTGTGTTATCATGGACCTCAAACAAATCACTTTCATCTGGATTAACTTGATGATCCTTGAAAGGGAAGTAAGTTTAATGGAACCTTACATCCCTAGAAACCACAATTTTCTTGCTTTCTATATCCAATATTTTGTAACCCTTGGTCCCTGGTGGATAACCTAAAAACACCCCAGGTCTCCCCCTTTCTTCGAACTTATCTCCTCCTGTATCAGTGTTTCGAAAATATGCCAGACATCCAAAAGTTTTCATGGCATCGTAATCAGGCTTTTGGTTGAAAACAAGTTCGTATGGGATTTGGTTTTGGATGGCTTGAGAGGGTAACCTATTGATTATATAAACGGCTGTTAAGACACATTTGATCCAAAACCGCTTGGGAAGGTTAGCTTCGAACCGAAGGGCACTGGCGGTCTCAAGGATGTGTCAGTATTTTCTCTCAACAACACCATTCTGCTGTGGATTGTGGGGACACGTAGTTTCATGCAAAATTCCCATGTCACCATAGAATTTAAGCATGTCATTAGAGGTGAATTCACCCCTATTGTCACTTCTAATTCGCTTAATAGTTTTCCCAAATTGGGTTTTAATCATGTTGCAAAAATTAATAAGACAACGTGAGGCTTCATGTTTAAATTTCAATAAAAACAACCAAATAGATCGGCTAAAATTATCAACAACCGTTAAAAAATATCTTGCACCCGAAAAAGAAGGAACACGATACTTTCCCCAAACATCACAATGCAATAATTGAAAACACTCCTTTGTTTTTATTTCACTTTTTTCATAAGCAAGTCTAGTGTGTTTGGCTTTGGAACAAGAATCACACAATTTATTAGGTGGAGAATTTTGAACAAAATCTAAAAATTTGAGTTTTTCATCAGAAATGTGCCCCAATCTTCTATGCCAAATGTCAACGGGATGTCATCAAGGCTTTCCTCTTGACTTCAAATGTCCTCATTCGGTATAGACCATCTTTGCACTTACCCGCACCAATCAAACTCCTCGATTGGAGTTTCTACATGACACAAAAATCAGGAAATAAGGTTATGGCACCTTGCAGATCCCGACTCATCACTTTCTTTTGCTTTACATGCCATGCAAGCCATGTGTTTTGTCTCTCCACTTGTGGTCTTGTTGGCGACACCGGAAACATCGTCACCGGCCATAGGTGAAGGCGGATTGTGATGGGTGTATTAGGTTAGGGTTTGCTCTGATACCATCATAAATTCGATGGTTCAAAGTTTTGGTTTTATTTCTTGATACTCATAAAGAATCGATTACAATGAATAAATAGCCACAAGAAAGGCCTACAATCAAGGAACAATATAAGGAAGGGAGAACAATAAGGTAACAATAAAGAAGGAAATAAAATCAATTCTCTATAGGATATGATCAGATGGTTCTGTCGGTGACACGATAATACCCCAGTGATCCGTAAGTGATCCAAATTTGGGGTTCAGAAACAAGCAAATTGCAAATTTTATCTTTCATCTTTATGGCCCTTTTTCGTAAGTGTTTTTTGTCTTTAAAATTGACGATTTAAGTTTGATATTCTTATTAAGTTTTGAAGTCAATAAACTGAAGTGGGGTCTTTTAGTTTTCGAATTTTTGTTAGAGATATAAGTTTTTAGTTGGTTTAACTAAAACATGGTCAAAATTCTAAATTTAGAGCAAGAAAGAGGTGTTTTTATTGGCATCTAATGTTTCTTGAAATTGTTAACAATGTTATTAGGAAACAGTGACCCAAGCTTGTAACGAAGGGAATCACTCCTGGTGCTTGCGATTACCTTGTGAAACCGGTACGCCTAGAGGAATTAAGCAACATTTGGCAACATGTGATTAGAAGAAAAGTTGAGTCAAAACCTAAGACAAAATCAAACAATAACCAAGAAAAGCAGAATAACGAAGGTAGACAAGAAGCTGGCAGTGGAGATCCAATGGGAAACTTAATAGGAAAAGAAAAGATGAAAATGTGGAAGATGATAGGAATGAAGATAATAATCCGTCTAAAAAACCATCTGTTGTTTGGTCCTACGATTTTGCACCTATAAAACTATCAATTGTGTTACTTGTTGTGATAACTGGTACGTCCATATTGAAACCCACTAGTTTAAGAAGTTTGAACTCATCCATATTGGCATATGAACATCACTATTAAATTATTAATATATATTAGTTTTCTAAACTTTTATATATATACGTCTGTATATATTTAATATTATTATTATAAAGTAATCCGTAAATAAATAATATAGTAAATAATAAAAATAGAAATATTAAATAAACAAGAGAATGACAAGATTACCCCTTATTTAACATTGAGTTTTAATAGTGTTAGAGTGTAAGACCCATACATACTAAATATGTATTCCATATAAAATTACACATTCATTTAAGAAAACGCAACTTCGTCTTACATTTCAAATACCAAGTTGTTTAAAATTTTATAAATACTTAAAACAACTTAAACATTTTAGACAAAAGTTAATACATAAAACAAGCAAAGCAAACGGGAGCTTGAATTTCAGAAGTGTTCGGTTCTTCATCTTAGCTTGATCTTCGTGTATGAATGCTTACAATCTCCTTGATCATCTAAGATTTTTTTTAATTTTTAGTATCATATTGGATGAATAAATTCATTATAACTAATAACACAAATAAAAAAATCAGAAAGTTCTAGAATTACAGGGATGGCGTCGGCGATGTTGTCCTTTGTAGCGTCGGGATGAACTACCGTAGGCAGTAGCATAGGGTGTCGGACAATATAGTTGCGTCGGCGACGACCAGACATGGCGTCGGCGACGCCACCTGCTGCAACAGTAATTGTCCGTCCAACCCGTTTCAAGTTCCGTACATCAAATCATAACTCGGTACTTGCGAAAATACGTCCGTAAAATATTGTTTCTTATTTTCATTACTATAGTGATTGTTATGAGCATTTTCGCTACTCGATACTAATATCGTAAATCTCATAATTTTGACACGTTTGCACATTTGAGTAAACGAACTTGATATACTATATTGCTTTTTATAAAATTATTAATCATATAAATATACCCCATTCTTTGGGACAACTACTTATGATTTGCACAACCGTTACTCGGTCTTACGCATATTTTCTGATTTTACCCTTTTACCGCATTTAAACCAAACTAAGCGTTCACGCATCTATCCAGTATGCATTAAAACTCCATTTTGACCCATTTGGTCGCCTTAGCGAAATCCAACGCTTTATTAATCTAAACCTATATTTATCTTATCATTTTGACCCATTTAATTGCTTTAGCGAAATCATCGCTTTTTTTCAAAAAAATATTTTTCTATCTTATCATTTTGACCCGTTTGATTACCTTAGCGAAATCCATCGCTTTTATTCAACCAAACCTTTTTCTATCTTATCATTTTGACCCGTTTGGTTACCTTAGCGAAATTCATCGCTTTTATTCAACCAAACCTTTCCCTATCTTATCATTTTGACCCGTTTGGTTACCTTAGCGAAATCCATCGCTTTTATTCAACCAAACCTTTTTCTATATATATATATATTAAAATACTACGAAGCGCAAAACCAAGTACCTTAGAGCTTTCTCTTCAAATGCGTATCCGACCCGGCTTGGTCACTTGATGTTTCACCCAATTTGCCTATAGAGTTCAATCCGATTTATTGTTTAGAACCCATAATACAATATATGACATGTAGCTTGTCAAAAATCTCATTTACACGATTCTCTCATACTTTTCAACAATTCATGATCATTTAGGCATTACATCAAGCATCTTGTGGGCAAGATTTTCATACTACTCTTATCAAGTCTACGATTTAGCTATCAACCATGCATTAACACTCTTTCAAGTCTTTATGTCTAGAATGTGCAATTAACATCTAGAGATCTAACATATTATCATCAAATACTACAATCTCACTATCATAATTCATGTGTTCATCATATTCATGAAAACCCATTTGGCACAAACATTGTTAATCATCCAAACACTCAATCATAGCATTTGATCACTAATTCTTCATCAAGGGTTTGTTCCTAGACTCATATACACCTCGACTTCTGTCATAGCATTCACAATTATACTCAATATAGAACTTGTGGTGTTCATGTAGTTTCATAATATCACCAAACATCATATGATTCCTTTGTCTAGGTGATATTAATTTATGCTCATGCAAGAATTTTAGGCCCGATTTCCCTTTTGATTTTGAGGAATTGATGATTTTAGGGTTCTTAAAGTTTCCCCCCTTTCTTGCTCTTGTCTGGTTGACCAAAACGCACACCAGTGTGGGTTTTGAGTTTTTAATTTCTTTTCTTTTTTTACTACTAGTTTACTAAGTGTCCAATTTAGTCCTCTATGTTTTGTTTATTATACAAAGACACTATCCAAATAATTTATTAGTTATCAACAAGTAACTAATTAAGTTAAATTCGTAATAATAATCATGTGTATAATATTTACCATGAAGCTAAATATTATTTAAAAATATTTGATATATTTAGGGACGTTATAAGTCCACCCCCTTAAAGGGATTCCATTAACTAGGTTTAATGCCCCTAATTATTTATATAATTTAATATGTTTGGGGTGTTACCAATCCACCCCCCCTAAAAGGGTTTCGTCCCGAAACACATACACGTACCAAAAAGTGAAGGGTAGAGTCGTCTTATTTCTTCTTCGGACTCCTAGGTGGTTTCCAACCCTTTTCGATGCTCCCACTTGACCTTTACTTGATCAATTTCTTTGTTCCTTAATCCTTTGACCTTCCGGTCAAGGATTGCGATAGGCTTTGCCAAGTAGTTGAGTTTATCGTCTACCTCTATGTCGTCATATCAAACGTAGGTTGTCTCATCGGCTATACATTTTCGGAGATGCGAAACATGGAACGTGTTGTGTATCCCGCTCAGTTCATCCGGTAGTTCTAGTCGGTAAACTACTTTACCCACCCGATCAATAATTTTAAAAGGCGCAATAAACCTCCTACTCAACTTTCCTCTTTTCCTAAATCGGATGATTCCTTTCCACGGAGACACTTTAAGCATTACCCTATCACCAATTTGAAACTCAATAGGCCTTCGTCTTTTATCCACATAAGACTTTTGCCGATCTTAAGCTGGTTTTAGATGGGCTCGGATCGCATCGATTTTCTCATTTGTGGCTCTAATTATATCCTTGTGAGCGAGTTCACGAGGACCTACTTCACCCCAACATACCGGGGTTCGGCATTTCCTACCATAGAGCATTTCATACAGAGCCATACCAATACTTGAATGGTAACTATTGTTGTATGAAAATTCAACCAATGGTAGGTTAGCATCCTAACTACCTCCAAAGTCTATAATACATGCCCGAAGCATGTCCTCTAATGTTTGAATCGTTCGTTCGCTTTGTCCATCTGTCTAGGGTGATAGGCTGTACTGATTAACAGTTTTGTGCCCATCTGTTCTTGTAAATCTCGCCAGAAGTTTGAAGTGAACCGAGTATCTCTATCAGACACGATGGACACCGGTACTCCGTGGTGCGCTACAATCTCATTCATGTACACCTCCGACATCTTTTCAGAAGTATAAGTCTCACGAATAGGAATAAAGTGAGCACTTTCCGTTAATCTATCTACGACCACCCAAATGGCGTCGAATCCTTGAGCCGTTCTTGGCAGCTTGGTTAATAGGTCTATGGTAATATGTTCCCATTTTCAAACTGATATGTCTAGCGGTTGGAGCTTGTCATAGAGCTTTAGATGCTCCTCTTTTACTTGTAAACAATTTAGACATTTTTCAACATACTTCGCTACAACTCTTTTCATTCCGGGCCACCAATAATTTTGTTTCAGATCTCGGTACATCTTGGTCGCTCTCTGTTGAATTGAATAACGTGATTTATGAGCCTCATCGAGTAGAAGATCCTTGACACCACAAGTGTCCGGAACCCATATTTTACTGAATCGACATTTCATCCCATTTTCTCCGTCTTCAATATCTTTCACTAAACCCTTCACACGTTCTTTTCTCCAATTTTCTTCTTTTATCACTTTTACTTGCGCCACTCGGATTAGTTCAGCAAACCCGAAGTTACTACGAGTTGCATCGATCGCACTCGTATGGGTGTATATTCTTCTTTTTGGCTTAGCGCATCCGCTACTACATTGGCCCTTCCCGGATGGTAATGGATTTTACAATCATAGTCTTTCACCTTTCGAGCCAACGTCTTTGTCTCATATTTAACTCATTTTGATCAAAGAAGTATCTCAAACTCTTATGGTCAATGAAAATAGTACACTTTACCCCATATAAGTAGTGTCTCCAAATCTTCAAGGCAAATACCACTTGCCGACAATTCGAGGTCGTGGGTCGGATATTTCTTTTCGTGGACTTTTAGTTGTCTAGAGGCGTAGGTAATCACCCTGCCCGTTGCATAAGTACGCACCCAAGACCTAGGTGTGATACGTCCGAATACACTACCAAGTCATCAGTGCCATCCGGTAAGGTCAATATCGGAGCACTGGTCAACTTTTCCTTGAGCATTAGGAACGCCCTTTCTTGTTCTTCACTCCAGACAAACTTTTCGTCCTTTCAGGTTAATTTAGTTAATGGCGATGCAATTTTAGAGAAATCTTGAATGAACCGCCTGTAATATCCCGCAAGCCCCAAAAAGCTTCTTATTTCCGACGAAACTTCCGGAGGATTCCATTTCGACACTGCTTCAATCTTGGACGGATCGACCAATATTCCATCACCGCTGATGATATGCCCTAGGAATTGCACTTCTCGAAGCCAAAAGGCACATTTTGAGAATTTCGCGTAGAGCTTTTCTCTTCTAAGCTTTTCTAATACTTCACGCAAATGGCGCGCAAGATTCGTCTCGCTTTTTGAATTAACTAGAATGTCATCAATGAACACTATCACTGATTTGTACAACATTGGCTTGCAAACCCGGTTCATAAGATCCATGAAGGTCGCGGGTGCATTTGTTAGCCCGAAGGACATTACGAGAAATTCACAATGCCTATACCACGTACGGAAAGCCGTCTTGGGTATGACTTCCTCTTTCACCCTCAACTAATGATACCCAACCTCAAGTCAATTTTGAAAATAAACTCGCACCTTGCAATTGATCAAATAAATCGTTAATTCTCGGAAGTTGGTATCGATTCTTTACCGTAAGTTTGTTTAACTCTCGGTAATCGATGCACATACGCATACTCCCGTCTTTCTTTTTTACAAATAATATCGGCACTCCCCTAGGAGAGACACTAGGTTGAACAAATCCTTTGTCAAGTAGATCTTGCAATTGTGATAGTAATTCTTGAAGTTCAGATGGTGCTAATCTGTATGGCGCTTTGGCCAACGGCTTCGCACCCGGGATTAATTTGATCCAGGATTCCACCTCACGCTCGGGTGGTATCCCGGTAAATCCTCTGGAAATACGTCTTCAAACTCTCGCACGACCGGTACATCTCTAATCATTGGTGACTCTTTTTCTGAATCAAGTATATAGGTCATGTAAGCCTTGCATCCGTGTTGAATGAGTCTACGGGCTTCCATTATAGAGCATATGATGGGTAGCCACTCTTTTCCCACTTATTGGCGTGCCTTCCGCTTGGAGATATTAATCGTATCTCTTTACGGGAGTATATTACATTGGCGTGGTAGCGGGACAGCCAATCCATTCCAATTACTACTTGGAATTCCCCCATCGACATGGGTATTAAATCAACTAAGTAGTCCTCATCCTCAATGCTCAATTTGCAATCCCGACATATATCATAGAAAATAAATGTTTTGTTATTACCTATCTCTACCTCTAAGGGCATTGGTAACTTTGTTAATATGAATGATGGTGTTTAACAAACTCATGTGAAACAAAAGATCTATTTGCACCCGTATCAAATAAAACATGAGTGGGAATTAAATTTACTGTAAAAGTAACTGTGACCACATCAGGTTCAACCTTTACCTCGGCTGCAATTATTTGGAAAGATCTGTCCTTCGATCTTGGATCTTCAATCTTTATGTCGGGCTCTTCTTTCCTTTTAATTCTGAGCACTCAGATTTCTTATGACCCGATTGGTAACATTTGTAACACACCGACACTTTACCAGGGCAATTTGAAGCCACATGTCTCGTCTTCCCATATATAACACATAGTTTGTTTTTGAAAAAGCACTCACCCCTATGGGCACGACCACATGTCTTGCAGCTAGGTGACCCCCTTTTATACTCCCTTTCTTTGGAATTTCATTCACCCTTTGCTTTTTAGTAGGGCTTGGATTTGCATCTGGTGCCTTCCGTTCACCTCTCTCGACCTGCTTCCTTAATTCAATCTCGCACTCTCACGCGACATTTATAATCTCTATAAGATTTTTCGTATTTCGAGGAAGTCATGAATTCCATATACTCTGCACTCAACATGTTGTAATAGTAGTAAATCTTTTGCTCCTCCGTTTATACCAACTCGTCGCAAAACCTTAACTTGTCAAGGAACACTCCCGTGATCTTATCAACTGTTTGGCCCTTATGTCTTAATTGAAAAAATTCTTCTTTTATTTTATTTATCACGGCTTTGGGGCTATGATGTTTAAGGAAGGGCACCTTAAACTCCTCCCATGTCATGGTGTTCATGGCCTCGACCCCTTATTCGTTTTTGAGATTGTCCCACCAATCTTTTGCTTGACCCCTCAATTGACCGGTCGCGTAAGCTACGAAGTCGGTCTCGTCATAATGAGTTCGCTCAAAGACTCCTTCCATGTCACTTATCCATCGTTGGCAAACGACAGGATCTACTTCTCCATTATAGATTGGTGGTTTACATGCCATGAACTTGTCGTATGGACACGCTTTCTTCTTTTTGGTCTTGTATTTTTCTTGTACAAGACTTTCTTTTAAATCATTCATTCTTTCTTCTACAACTGATAGGATTGTAGTTTGTAGCATATCCATAAATTGAGGTAAGCTTGCCTCCAAAGCCTTTCCGACTACCTCGGAAATCTTTTCTCGTATCTCCTCCGGCATGAGGGACACCGTATCATCTCTTTAGCTGGAATGTCCATAGTAATTTGGTAAGCAACTTGTTTAATAATTTCCATATTATTATATGGATATTTACCCTATCACTTGATATCATGCGTGATGTATCTTTCTCGTTCGGTTTTGTCAAGTATATAACTTGCCTTTACCATTTATGTTTAGTGTATTTTCCCGGGTTCGAGTGTATTAATACACCCCCTCCTATACATCTTAAGTCACTTTCTTTTCTTATATTCTTAATTGGATTTGTTTCATAATTAATTCTTACCGTATGTCTTGATCAAGCCTTGAACCGAACACATCTCGTTTTTAACCTTAAGCTCTTATTACTATCCTGTAAGACCCGTACATACTAAATATGTATTCCATATAAAATTATACATTCATTTAAGGAAACGCAACTTCGTCTTACATTTCAAATACCAAGTTGTTTAAAATTTTATAATACTTAAAACAACTTAAACATTTTAGACAAAAGTTAAAATCTTGCAGATGAGTTCAAAATTTTAAAATCTTGCAGGTTCAGTGTGCTTAAAAACGTTGAGTGTGGGGTTTGAGTTGAAAATTACTTAATCTGTGATACAGTTTTACCATCTCTTGAATAATAATAATTTGTTAACTTGTGTTGAAAAATTCTTATGGTTTCTTGAGATGTTTGTTTTATAGTATACATATTATAGCAGTGCGTTGCTGAGAAGTTTAGTGAAGAGGAGTTTGCTTGGATGCATGGTAGAACCTCCTTTCTACATTGCAGACAAAGTTGAAGAGTTTGAAGATTGCTATGAAAGTGCTAAACTGGAGTTTACTCAAAAGCTAACAATTTAGAAGATTTTGTGATTGAATGCATCAGCTTAGGGGGAGTCTGTTGCTGACAGAAGCTATTAATTGGTTAGAACAATAATTTTTAGCGGGTTTAGTATTGTAGTAGTTGATTAGAAGGGTTGGGCCAAACAAGACCCACATTATTGGGAGCGGTAAGCGATTGGGCCTAGCCCAATTCACAGCCCATGTGGTTAAACCCTAGCCCAGTTGCGAACCTGTATCTATATAAACAAAGTTTTGCATTAGAGTTAAGGTTGCTTAGTTAGTCACTTCAGAGAGATTTGAGAGAGAATTCGTAGAGAGATTGGCTTGGACGAGTTTGTGTGATCTAGATTGAGTGTAATCGTTGTGATAGATAATCAATAAAGATCGGGTTTATTGTGATTTATGTTTCTACTTTTATTTCTGTGATAATCTGATCCAGAGGATTTCGTACTCTAGATTGGATAGACGATTCTGTGAAGATCCTTATGGATTAGGGGACCTACAATTGGTATCAGAGCATTAGGCTCTTGTTTTGCTCGTTCCGGAATTGTTACTGCAGAAAGAGCTGGGTTTTTGGACGTTTTGGCGGCTGTTCTAGGGTTTCTGCTACTGTTTTGGATAAACATCAAGGATCTCAGATAGAAGGATTGCATCTCGGATCATTAGTGAAGCATTTCAGATTGGAAGTTTGCATTTGGGATCAGAAAGGATTGCATCTCGGATCATAAGTGAAGCATTTCGGATAGAAAGCTTGCATCTCGGATCAGAAAGGTTGCGTTTCGGATCAGAACAGTGCATCTCGGATCATTGGTGTTGATCTCGAATCATCTCGGATAAATATCGTCTCGGATAAACGTTGTTTTGGATCATTTCGGACCATTTCGTATCACTGTTCCGAGTTACTATCTTGGATAACTCATATCGGACATCTCGGATGCTATCTCGAATCATCATCTCGGATAGCATCTCGGATTAGCATCTCGAATCACTGTTTCGAATTCGGTACTATTCCGAGTTGAACTCAAAAAGGTGGAAAGTTAACCAGCTGACGTAATCGGAGATAAACATTTTCGTACACAGAATTTGATCTATAAACAATTTTGACAAACCGACTGCACGGTTAGACTCGTGTGATTTTTAGGACAAAAAAAGGCACGAAAATTCCTAAAAAGGTCTCGGATATTATATCTCATTGGATTTGTATTGTCGAGACGAGTCTAACGATACAATTTGGTAAACATACATTTCGGACAATTTTTAAACGTTTTTAGCGAGCCGGTTCGGTAAAAATGTCGAATATGTCAAACTTGAACAAATTGTTGAGAATTGAGCATGAGGCAGGCACTACTAACAAACCGCCAAAGATGTTGAAGGTAGAGAATTACCTTACATGGAAGGATAGGTTTCAGTCATTCATTGAATATTAGGATACACGGATGTGGACTTGTATTCAAGATGGGTACGTAAACCCAACTCATGACTTTGAAGGCAGACAATGGGTCACTGCCAATCTAAACATGTCAGAGGCAGATAAGGGAATGTATGAGTCTAAGAAGAAGGCCTTAGCTGCAATAAAGATGTCTTTACCTGATAGAATCAAACATACATTCAAGCAATATACTACTTCAAAGGAGATGTGGGATGCTCTAGAAAAGAGGTATGAGGGCAATCTTGATGTGAAGAAAACAGAGTTGACTTGCTGAAGAAGCAATTTGCTGTCTTTAAAGGCATGAGAAATGAGTCCCTCGAAGATATCATCACGATATACTATCATCTAATGTCAGAAATGGACAATTATGACATAGAGGGATACACGGACGTTGAGATAAGCGATAAGTTGCTAGATGCTTTACCTGCCAAATGGGATATTTATACTCTTATGATAAAGTGTGAAGCTAATTATGAAGATAAAATTTGTTGGGAAACTGAGAGCTTATGAGCTCAACATGAAGAAAAAGGAAACTGGATATGATCAGGTTCAAGATCCAAGAATTTATAACAGGATTCCATCTTCATCTTCCAAAAATGCTTCAAGTGATTCAGCAACTGCGTTTCTCTCATGTGAAAATGAGCAGGTTGTCACAAATGTTGATGGTGATGTATGTTTTGTAGCTGCTTCAGGAGGATCGACAGGGGCAAAGAGACAACAATCTAGCAATAATAACAGAGTACAAGGTCTATGCCTCTGAGTGTCAAGGCTGCTGAAAATCATCTGGCCTTTCTTGCTTCATTTGTTGCTTCATATGAGAATTACATTCACGGAAGAATATATGATCCTGCTACTTTTGATGAAGATTATGATCAGATTGACCCTGGTGACCTAGAGGAGATGGATTTAAAATGGCAGATGGCTATGATCTCAAGAAGAGTGAAGAGGTTCATGAATAGGACGGGAAGAAGGTTCGTTGGAAAGAATGTAGGTTTTGACAAGTCTAAAGTAAGGTGTTACAATTGTCAAAATTACGAACACTTTGCTAGAGAATGTCAAAGACCTAAGACTGAATTTCGTTATAACTCATCTTTTCAAGATTCTTCTGGTCATGGTTCAAGCAACAAGAATGCATCAACTAACACTGGATCAAAGGCCTTGATCTCTACTGCTAGAGAAGGTTCTTATGATTGGAGTGTTCATCTGGAAGGTGATGACAATTCCACACAGGCGTTCATGGCTGAGATAGCCCCAGTTGATGATGCAGAAGAAAAGACTGATGCTGAGGTAGAGCAAGAGACTGTAGCTGAAAAATTGATGATGATCAGACGACTTAAGTTCAGAAAAAAACGTAAAGTCTGATGTAGAACAGGATGCTGCAGATAAGAAGATGGCTGCAGATTTTGCTGCTTTTCATGGTTGATCTAAGCAAATCAACAGGAGATGTACATTCTAACCCTGGTATTTCTGTTAGATTAAAATGTCATGAACTGCAAAGTGAAGTTGACGGGTTAACAAAACAAAACCAAAGTCTGGTAAATGAGCTCTTGAGCATAAAAGAATCAAATTTTTTCATAAAAAGAAATGAGTCATTATATTTGAAGAAAATTAAGGGTTATGAAGAAGAAATCAAAATTTTAACCGGTAAACTAAATGAAAAAGTTCAAATTTTTTACTTAGCTCATGATACGATGAGCAAAAAAACAAAAGAGATTTTTGAAAAATGCAAAGAGTTGTCCGAAGCACAACTGAAAATTTGTGAACTTGAAAAGAAATTGAATCAATTCAGCGATTCATCGTTTGTTATGAAACACATGATGAATGGCTTGAAGAAAAGTAATGACAAAACAAGTGTGGTCTACAAAGGTTTCATGAAGTTCCACCATCTCTTGGTCATGACTATTCTTTCTTTCCAGACGAAGAAGAGCTAAGAGACTTTGTGTCAACTACACCTAGTAGTTCCACATCAGGGAATGTTGATGTGTCTCAACATGCCAAGAAGGATAATAACAAGGAAGCGATTTTGAAAACCAAGAATGCACACCCTAAATTTTTGTAGAAAAATTGATTTTGTTAAATGGGGTGATATGAAAGATGAAATCATTGTTATTGAAAGTAAGTCAAATGTGCAGTTTGTTAAAAATAAAAACATAGAAAAATCAGATATTGATCAAACTAAACAAGATCCTTCAAGGGCATTGTCCCTCATCATCATCATCACCTGATGGATCTAAACCAAAGACTTTAGTTAAGAAGTCTTCGGCTAAAAGATCATGCTTCAAATGTCACACCAAAGGACATGTAGCTAGCTATTGTCCTAACAAAAAGAATGAAGCACAAGTGACTGAGAGAAAGAGAGAAAAATCACCAGAAAAGATTGGTGATGGTGAGCAGAAAGTTTCTAACTCACCAAAGACATCTGCTCCCAAGCAACAGAGTGTTACGGTTGGTGTAGATAAGGCTGAAAAAGGAACTCACCAAGTTCCTCATTTTCAAACAAATCAACGAAGATTTCAGCCGAAATCTACATCAGGCGAATATGAAAGACCTAGAAGTAGTTCACCAAGAATGAATAACTTTAATGGTAAATCAAGTAATTTCAGAAGTCAAGGTCAATATCAGACTCGATATCAGAATGTTGGTAGTCGAAATTTTTATAACAATGGCTTTAGAAATTATCATAATCGAAATTCATGGAATCAAAACCAAAATTTCCAAAGGTCACAAAGTCCAAACATGTATAGGAAACCTCAAGACCAGAGACCTAGTGGAAATCAAAAACCATTTCCATCAATAGGTCTGAGATCCACAACTCCAGTTAGGAGTGATGGATGTTCCGGTGGTTGAAAATTCTGGAAGACCCAAGACCATTAAGGCTTGGGTCCCATAATCTAACTAATTTTTGTTGGGTTGTGCAAGAGCTACTAAGGAGGATTATCAACTTGTGGTATGTTGATAGTTGCTGCTCCAAGCACATGACGGGGGATGCGAGGTTGTTAACTGAGTTTGAAAACATGGAGGTTATGTGAATTTTGCAGGTACTAAAGGAGGGCACATTTCAGGTCGAGGAAAAGTGACCAACGGGAAGATCACATTGGACAAAGTGAACTATGTCAAGCAGCTGAAGCACAATCTGATGAGCTTGTCACAAGTCTGTGACAAGGGTCACTCAGTCCACTTTACTAAGTCTGAAGCTCTGGTGTTGAAACCGGGTTTGGTGATACCTGTCACACCCCGACCCGCAGCGGAAAAAGGTGACCGGGGCATGATTGGGTTTTCATCAAAGCTCATGACATTTATTATAATGTTTCATATTTATTATTTCAATTTAAAAGAGATCATACATTCATATCAAACAAATACAACATGTTCTATTCGTCCTTCTAAACTTCATTATTTTTCTTCTAAGGCAATTTCCTATGTTTTCCATGCTTCATCCTGTTCACCTGTATCATGTGTAAAAATGGTTTTTGGATCAACAAAAAGTTGGCGAGTGAACCTTGTTAGAAAACATTTATTATTTATTTCTTGTTGTATTTTATATGGAAAAATTGTGCACTATTCATATATGAACAAACGTAAATAAACATACAATAACAACAATTAGCATACAATAACAAACCATTAGCATACGATATCACACAACAACAAACAATAACATACATTAACAAACCAACAGCATACAATAACATATCAACTTGCATAAATATATAACATGAATGAAACTGTGCGATCAAGGCTCAATCAAACGGAGCCGATCGTAATGCATGTACTGAAAATGATAAATGTCTGTGAGATCAAGGCTCAATCAAACGAAGCCGATCGTATGTTGGCACGCCAGGTTCACGCTCATAATTTAATGGGGAACATGCTCAACGCTCATAATGTAATGGGGAGCAGCGGCCTATGAAATTGCATGTACTGAAAATAATAAATTAAATCTAAACAATAACCACACAAACAGTTTATACAAGCTGAATACTCATTTATTCATGATATGATGTATGCACAATGATTTAAATATAATAAATAGTAAGACACATGATACACCCCAAAAACGTGATTAAAACGGGGAATTTATAGAGATTCACTCACAGTGGGTGCGTTCGGTGAATGATGATGAATGCGCACGAGTTTAGAGGATTGATCGTCGAGGAATAACTAACCTAATTAATAAAGAAAAGTAAGGTAAATAAATGGATTTATTAACAACTTTAATAGGATTTTTGGATATATATTTTTTTTTGAGTTTTAGGCTATTTTCTAACTAAAAAAATGTTATTTTTAAGTATTTTTAATTGATTTTTAAATAAAATAAATAAATAAAAATAATAATAAAAATGTTGACTTTTTGACCGTTGACTTGTTGACCGTGGACCGTTGACTTGTTGACTGGTTTTATTGTGTAAGTGTATGCGCCGGGTGAGGCTCGAACCCGAGACCTCCCGTACGCGTGCACGCAGCTCTACCAACTGAGCTACGTGTTTAACCCGAAATATTTCTGTTTTTAATTATATTTATATACTAATTAAATTAATCCGAAAATCATTTATTTTAAAAAGATTTTAATGTAACGACTCGGTGCACTCCACAGGTCTCGAACCCGGGACCTGTGGTTTAGTTTGGCACACAGTCCACCGCTGGACTGTGTGTCTAACTTGGTAAATATTCTAGTTTTTATTATACTTAACATATTACTGAATTAACCCGGTTCAGTTTTTTTTTTAAAAAAAAGGCATTTTATTACAGCGAATGAGGTTGGGACAGGAATCGAACTCGCGACGTGTATGTATTTATTTGCACACAGTCCACCGCTGGACTGTGTGTCTAACCCGTTTATAATTCCGATTTTAAATAATCTTATAACATAACTACTTCGTCTTCTTCGTTCAAAACTCAGGCAACAGTTATCTAACTGTTATTTGTTAAATTAATTTAACGAACATTATGAGCAATCGTAAGATAATGAACAGAAACAGGTTTGGGGATTGATTGTACCGAACTGATCGTCCTTCTTCAGAAGTCCGGCAAAAATCGTCGGCTCTGTTTTGGGAGCCCCTTCGGTTATCAGCGAGATTCTGAAACTTTCATAAATTTTCCGGCGAAAACAGAAAAATCCGGCAATGTCGTCTGGGGTTGATTCTGAGTGCTGGAGTGGTGTTAGAATTTGTATAATAATGGAATAAAAACAGAAAAATCGAGGTAATTACCGTGTAGATGAAAGTCCCGGTTTTCCAGCGACTTGCAGAGAATTCCGGCGAGTGAAATTTCTTGCGACAGAGATTCTTCAGAGGTTTAAGGTGAGTGGGAGTGATGTCAGTACGAGTTCTATGATCTTATTTTTGGGTAAGAAGAAAAGATGGATTGAATTCGGTTTTCCGGCGAAACTTTCCGGTTAATTCACAGAGAATTCCGGCGACTTCCGGCGAAGTTTTCTGAGTGAAATGAAGAGTGTGTTTTTGATAAAATTCGCGAGCTCACTGAATGAAGAAAATATAACTCCCGGATTTGAATTGTATTTTTCGGTTTTGAATTGAAATGAATGAAATTGATGGATTTCTTCGGTTATAACCGATCTTACTGTTAATGTAAACGTTATGACCAAAAAGAAACGGCCAAATTTGACGAAATTGTCGGGATTTCCGGCGTGAACGGATTTGGGCACGTTGTGTAACTGGGTTTTGATTTCCAGATTTAATTTATGTATTAATTGTTTCAATATGTAAACAAAGATCACGAGTGGCGGAGCGGTTGAATGTGTGTGTTAAAGTTGTGCTGACCCGGTTGACCCGGCTGACCCGAGTTCGAATCCCGGCTTCAGCATATTATTTTTTATTCACTATTTTTAATACATTTTCAAAAATAAATTTTAAATTCTAATATACTTATTAATTATGTATCGTTTAAAATTAATTTGAGCATTAAATACGCAACAAAATTTTTAACTGATTGTTCGGTTAATAAACGAAGCGGGTTTGGTAAATCCGGTTTTTGGCGGATGTTACAGTATCCCCTACTTTTAGAAATTTCGGCCTGAAATTTAAGTAGTGGCATATTTGTCTAAAAAGGATGGTGTTTTAATTTGACAATTACATACTTAGAAGAGAGTAAGAGTTTAAATTTTGTTTGAGGCGGTAGCGTTCCTTGTAGGGGTTGAATACCCTGCTACAAGAATCGCTTTTTGATGCCTATGATAATGAATATTGATTAACAGAGTTGATTGACTAAATATGATTTCATGCACAAGAGTTTTGGTACGTTTGGAGAGATAAGGTTATATCCTAAAATAAACTTCTAATACTAAAACCTACATGGAACTTCTCATAACCGCCTAACAATGCCTCTTATCCTTTGACAAGAATACTTATATATAGGAAATACCAGCGGCGTATCCACCATATTCTTGTCAAATTTTCATTGGTTTTATCAGTAAGTTATGATTGGTTCTATGATATGACTCTAGAACATAAATAAACACAACAACCAATGTCTGAGTCCTAATTCTGATAGCATACATGTTTGATTGATGACACAATCCAATTCCTTTAAATGATGAGTTGTTATGAATGCTAAATCAGTGAGTATAACACAAACTTCAATCAAGACATTACTAAATCCTACATGGAACTTCTCATAACCGCCTGATAATGCCTCTGATCCTTTGACAAGAATACTTATATATAGGAAGTACCAGCGGCGTCTCCACCATATTCTCGTCAAATTTTCATTGGTTTTATCGGTAAGTTATGATTAGTCCTATGCGACTCTAAAACATAAACAAACACAACAACCAAAGCTTGAGTCCTTGAATGATGACAATACCTCTCTCGTTTGTTATGATGAAGAGGTTAGTCTATGTAGAAAATGGTACACAATCCAATTTCTTTAAATGACGAGTTGATATGAATGTTAAATCAGTGAGTGTAAAACAAATTTCAACCAAAACATTACTAAATCCTACATGGAACCTCTCATAACCGCCTGATAATGCCTCTGATCCTTTGACAAGAATACTTATATATAGGAAGTACCAGCGGCGTATCCACCATATTCTTGTCAAATTTCATTGGCTTTATCCGTAAGTTATGATTAGTTCTATGTGACTCTAAAACATAAATAAACACAACAAACAATGCCTGCGTCATAATTCTGATAGTATACATGTTTGAATGATGACAGTCCCTCTCTCGTTTGTTGTGATGGAGAGGTTAGTCTATGTAGAAGTGAGACACAGCCCAACTTCTTTAAATAATGAGATTGAAATACGTTGAGATGTATGATGGTATGAATGTTAAATCAATGAGTTTAAAACAAAACTGAAATAGTAGTTTGCATTAAGATCCTTGGATAAACTTCCAATTTAAAATTGAGACACGTGAAAAATTGAGATAATCATAAAGAAAAACATAAAACTAAGCGGTTGGAGTTGAATCTTGATTTTCAATGAAGGGGACTAGTTGGGTGTTTTCGTTTGGGCCGTCATTATCTTCAACCGAATTGGCGTTGATGTTGAAAACTCTTCCTCTTGCTGGTGGCCTAGTGTTGGGTTTTCTTGATTTGCTTGGTTAACTGGGTTTGCTTGAGCTTGGGCGTTTATGATGTTAACCAATTGAGGGCACGTGTTTCTAAAATGGGTAGGGTCGCCACAATTGAAACAAGCTCGAACTTATGGGAACATGGGGTATTGGGGTTGTTGATATGTTTGGATCATGTTTTGAGTAGGGGGTGAGGTTTGGTTTTGAGAGGTGCGGCAAACTTTGCTCAAATGACCATAGCGTCCACAATTCGCACATAGTCGACAAAGTACAGTAGATGGATGGTGATAAAAACAGGTGTTACATCGAGGGTGAGGTCCAAGGTAAGGTTTCTTATTTGGGTAGGTTAAGTTGGGTGCTACTTGAGTGATTGGGATAGCTTGGAGGGGTACGGCTTGTAAGGCTGGTTGATTGCGTTGGGTGACAGCGAAAAGTTGCTCATCTCGTTTCCTCTTGGAAATGGGTTGAGAAAGAGTTTCGGTTTGGGTGGAGTTTGAAATTTCAGTTGATGCTTTATCTTTCTTCTTCTCCTCCTTGAAGTCTTTATTCCGTATACGGTTCTCGATGAGCTCTGTAGCTAACTCCATTACTGCTTCCAAGGTTGCAGGTGTGGTACTTATTACAGAGTCTTGAATTTTTGAAGGAAGACCTCGAATGTAGTGCTCGATCAAACGGTAGTGGGGAGTGAACAAGTTGGGAACCATTTGATTTAACTCGAGGAATCTCTTGTTGTATGTAGTGTGGTCGCCTTCCTTTTGTTTCAACGAATAGAACTCATCCTCTAATTTCTTGATTTCGCTCCTTGGGCAAAACCGTCTTGTCATGATTTCCTTCAACTCTTCCCAAGTCAAAGTCATAGCATCTTCAACACCTCGTTTAGCCTTCTCTGTATTCCACCAAGTAAGTGCTATTCCAAATAAACGACCAGTAGCATATTGCACTTTGCGATCATCGGGGCAATCGCAATTTAGGAAAATGTTTTCCATTTCTTCAAACCAATAGTGAAGAGCGGTGACACCTTCAGTCCCTGCGTATTTTGTAGGGTCGCAGGATTTGAAATGCTTGTAGGTGCATTTAGTGGTATTTGGGGGAGGGTTGACAATATTTTGAACTTCTTGATTGACGGGATTAGCGGTAAGGGCTTGTTGGACTTGAATTACAATGTTGGGTATTACGGCAGCCATTTGTTGAGCGATTTGGGCAGCCATACGCTCGCGAGCTTTTTCTGCTCTCATCTTCCTACGAGCAGAATTAGAAGACATCTACAAGGAATACAAATGAAGAGTATGAGTTGGATGTTTTTGGGATCATGTGTCGTATTTAGGAATGAACATTCATAAAATAAACATAGCATAATGAATCTACTACATCCATAGGATGTCTTGGGCTTTGCTCGTAATTGGGCCTTGCATGCCGCCATACTTCACCTTCGTAATCATGTGGGCCCCCATGATTACCGGGTTTTTCATATGGTTCGCATGTGTTTGCCTGGTTACGTACACTAAAACCGGAGAAAATCGAGAAATATGTATGTAACGTATGATATTCGGAATGTATCCAGGTGTGGACACGGTGACACCTCAAAGTGGGGTTAGTTCGAACGACGTTTGGTGTGGCATGCTTTGGCCTAATAGGTCCTTCGTACTCTCATCGTTAGTCCCCAGGTAGGCAAACTGGTCCGTTATATTGGATTTATACGAATGCCAACCTAGACAGGACGTTCCAACTACCGGTACTTGTACCCTTACAGTTGCTACATGCCCGTCGCAGAACTCACTTTGATGAGATTTGAAAAATGAAAAATGCGACAAAATCTTGAATAACGGAAGTATGATGATGATTTGAATATGTGAACATTGAAATATGTATGACGAATATGTATGTAAGTATGTATGTTTGACTGTAAGTATAATTCACTATGTATCACAAAATGTAATATTGGAAATGTTTGCATGCATTTGTGTATGTAATAAATATGAAGGAAATAAACATCATGAGTTTGCATATAACCACATAAATAATTAAAATCTAATCAACTATAGTATAGGCTCTAAGGGTCTAATAACCTATCCTATATCCCTATAGTCATGGCTCTGATACCAATCTGTCGAACCCCGACCCGCAGCGGAAAAAGGTGACCGGGGCATGATTGGGTTTTCATCAAAGCTCATGACATTTATTATAATGTTTCATATTTATTATTTCAATTTAAAAGAGATCATACATTCATATCAAACAAATACAACATGTTCTATTCATCCTTCTAAACTTCATTATTTTTCTTCTAAGGCAATTTCCTATGTTTTCCATGCTTCATCCTGTTCACATGTATCATGTGTAAAAATAGTTTTTGGATCAACAAAAAGTTGGCGAGTGAACCTTGTTAGAAAACATTTATTATTTATTTCTTGTTGTATTTTATATGGAAAAATTGTGCACCATTCATATATGAACAAACGTAAATAAACATACAATAACAACAATTAGCATACAATAACAAACCATTAGCATACGATATCACACAACAACAAACAATAACATACATTAACAAACCAACAGAATACAATAACATATCAACTTGCATAAATATATAACATGAATGAAACTGTGCGATCAAGGCTCAATCAAACGGAGCCGATCGTATTGCATGTACTGAAAATGATAAATGTCTGTGCGATCAAGGCTCAATCAAACGGAGCCGATCGTATGTTGGCACGCCAGGTTCACGCTCATAATTTAATGGGGAACATGCTCAACGCTCATAATGTAATGGGGAGCGGCGGCCTATGAAATTGCATGTACTGAAAATAATAAATTAAATCTAAACAATAACCACACAAACAGTTTATACAAGCTGAATACTCATTTATTCATGATATGATGTATGCACAATGATTTAAATATAATAAATAGTAAGACACATGATACACCCCAAAAACGTGATTTAAACGGGGAATTTATAAAGATTCACTCACAGTGGGTGCGTTTGGTGAATGATGATGAATGCGCACGAGTTTAGAGGATTGATCGTCGAAGAATAACTAACCTAATTAATAAAGAAAAGTAAGGTAAATAAATGGATTTATTAACAACTTTAATAGGATTTTTGGATATTTTTTTTTTGAGTTTTAGGCTATTTTCTAAATTTAAAAATGTTATTTTTAAGTATTTTTAATTGATTTTTAAATAAAATAAATAAATAAAAATAATAAAAAAAATGTTGACTTTTTGACCGTTGACTTGTTGACCGTGGACCGTTGACTTGTTGACTGGTTTTATTGTGTAAGTGTATGCGCCGGGTGAGGCTCGAACCCGAGACCTCCCGTACGCGTGCACGCAGCTCTACCAACTGAGCTACGTGTCTAACCCGAAATATTTCTGTTTTTAATTATATTTATATACTAATTAAATTAATCCGAAAATCATTTATTTTAAAAAGATTTTAATGTACCGACTCGGTGCACTCCACAGGTCTCGAACCGGGGACCTGTGGTTTAGTTTGGCACATAGTCCACCGCTGGACTGTGTGTCTAACTTGGTAAATATTCTAGTTTTTATTATACTTAACATATTACTGAATTAACCCGGTTCAGTTTTTTTTTTAAAAAAAGGCATTTTATTACAGCGAATGAGGTTGGGACAGGAATCGAACTCGCGACGTGTATGTATTTATTTGCACACCGTCCACCGCTGGACTGTGTGTCTAACCCGTTTATAATTCCGATTTTAAATAATCTTATAACATAACTACTTCGTCTTCTTCGTTCAAAACTCAGGCAACAGTTATCTAACTGTTATTTGTTAAATTAATTTAACGAACATTATGAGCAATCGTAAGATAATGAACAGAAACAGGTTTGGGGATTGATTGTACCGAACTGATCGTCCTTCTTTAGAAGTCCGGAAAAAATCGTCGGCTCTGTTTTTGGAGCCCCTTCGGTTATCAGCGAGATTCTGAAACTTTCATAAATTTTCCGGCGAAAACAGAAAAATCCGGCAATGTCGTCTGGGGTTGATTCTGAGTGCTGGAGTGGTGTTAGAATTTATATAATAATGGAATAAAAACAGAAAAATCGAGGTAATTACCGTGTAGATGAAAGTCCCGGTTTTCCGGCGACTTGCAGAGAATTCCGGCGAGTGAAATTTCTTGCGACAGAGATTCTTCAGAGGTTTAAGGTGAGTGGGAGTGATGTCAGTACGAGTTCTATGATCTTATTTTTGGGTAAGAAGAAAAGATGGATTGAATTCGGTTTTCCGGCGAAACTTTCCGGTTAGTTCACAGAGAATTCTGGCGACTTCCGGCGAAGTTTTCTGAGTGAAATGAAGAGTGTGTTTTTGATAAAATTCGTGAGCTCACTGAATGAAGAAAGTATAACTCCCGGATTTGAATTGTATTTTTCGGTTTTGAATTGAAATGAATGAAATTGATGGATGTCTTCGGTTATAACCGATCTTACTGTTAATGTATACGTTATGACCAAAAAGAAACGGCCAAATTTGACGAAATTGTCGGGATTTCCGGCGTGAACGGATTTGGGCGCTTTGTGTAACTAGGTTTTGATTTCCAGATTTAATTTATGTATTAATTGTTTCAATATGTAAACAAAGATCACGAGTGGCGGAGCGGTTGAATGTGTGTGTGTTAAAGCTGTGCTGACCCGGTTGACCCGGCTGACCCGAGTTCGAATCCCGGCTTCAGCATATTATTTTTTATTCACTATTTTTAATACATTTTCAAAAATAAATTTTAAATTCTAATATACTTATTAATTATGTATCGTTTAAAATTAATTTGGGCATTAAATACACAACAAAATTTTTAACTGATTGTTCGGTTAATAAACAAAGCGGGTTTGGTAAATCCGGTTTTTGGCGGATGTTACAATACCGGATGATTGGATAATGATGAAAGCGCCAAGGAGAAACGACACTTATGTCATGGACATGGGTGCTAAGGATTCTTCCATCGTCAAAAGCATCTGAGGCTGAGTCAATGCTGTGGCACAGACGCATGGCCCACATCCACTACCGAAAAATAAATTATATTATTAAAAATGGTTAAGTGGAAGGGTAGCCAGTGCAGAGGTTTCATGTGGAAGATAAATGTCTTCCATTTCAAAAGGGAAAACAATATAAGAAACCTCACAAATCTAAAACTGTAAATTCCATAGATGCCCCTAATGAATTACTTCATATGGATCTATTCGGTCCGTGAATGTAAGGAGCATAGGTGGAAAGTACTATTCTTTAGTTTTCATAGATGATTACTCACAGTATTCATGGGTTTTCTTTTTAGGTACAAAATATGAGACAGCGGAGATGCTGATAGATCTTTTTACAAAATTGGAAAATGTCCATGCTGCACGGATCAAGAGGATAAGGAGTGATAATGGCACAGAGTTCAAGAATCAGATTCTGGATCTATATTATCTTCGCAAGGGAATTGAACATCAATATTCTGCTCCTTATACACATCAACATAATGGAGTCGCTGAGAGGAAAAACATGACGTTGATTGAAGCCGCTAGGACTATGCTATCTGATTCAAAGCTTCCAGTTCTTTCCTAGGGAGAAGCTGTGGATACAACTTGTTATGTCCTAAAAAAAGTTTTAACGGTTAAACGGTTTAACAAAACATGTCACGAACTTATGTTTAACAAGAAACCAAAAACGAGTTTTCATTGTGTGGAAAAGAAGAAATGATAGTACATCAGCAAGTTAGATTGACACACTGAAATTCAAATTAAATTGCTTAAGTGTGATGGCAGCTTCATCATATGATGTACCAGTAGGCAAAAAGCATGAAATAATCAACTTACCTTGGTGATATAAACATAAGAACTGTGTATGAGTGGGTAAGATATGAGGGGCGTATGGTTTTATAACCTTAAATCTTGCGATGATAGATTGCCAAAATACGAGGTTTTTGGTCTTTATATCGTTATTTCATCCGAGGATATCAGGATTGTCCTTCTGCTCCATCCAGATATATGCTGACCTAGGCACAACCAGGATATCTTAAAAGAGCTAAAATGTCAAATCCTAGAAATTATAAAAGCTCTCCTAGAGAGTCATTCAAATGTGCAAAATGCGTAAATCGTACCAAAATTTGTGGTATTTGTCTTGACCCTCGTTGGATATTGGTCTCTTTGTTGTACGGAAGTACTGACCTGATCACCAATTTTCTAACGTTGTAAATCAAAAAGGATGAATTTCGGTATACTCACCTACTGTAACATCCGTCGAAAAACGGGTTTCCAAAACCCGCTTCGTTTATTAATCGAATATCCAGTTATAATTTTTCGTTGCACATTTATTGCTTAAATTAATTTTAAACGATACATAATTAATAAATATACTAGAATTAAAAAACTATAATTGATAATTAATAATAAATAGTGAATAAAAAAATAAAATGAGGCTGCCGGGTTTCGAACCCGGGTCGCCCATAAGATCAATCACACAACACACCGCTCCGCCACTTGCCTTCTTTGTTAATATAATGAAACAAATAAGACTTAAATTAAAACTCGAAATCAAAATCCGGAAATCAGCGCGCCCAATCCGCAGTCGCCGGAAAGATCGACGATTTCGCAAATCACGACCGTTTTTCTTTGACTGAAACGCGTGAACTAACTTCGACATCGGTTATAACCGATGTCTAACCCCCAATTCCAGTCGTAACCGCCGAAAAAGTTTTGACCGCGAATCAAGACCAAATTCAGACTCAATACATGTTGTTTCTTCCCTATAAATACCCACCCAAACCTCTGGTAACCTTTTCGCTCAAAATCGCACAAACTCTCGAAGCTTTAGCACTCGCCGGAGATATTCTGCATTCGCCGGACTTTCACCGAAAACCGAGACTTACTTCAAATCGGTAAAATTCTCGACTCTTTTGTTTGCAATCCATTATTAGGCAAGTAATAACATAAATCTTTCAATCAGAACCTGTCTCAGACAACGTCGCCGGGAATTCCTGCACTCACCGGAAAATCGCTGAAAATTTCGAAGTCTCGCTGTGAATCGGTACAATCATCTAAACCCCCTGATATCCCTTGTTTAGTACCTTAATTGCATAACTCATTGATCAAAACCGTTAATTGATTCACTAAGACGGAATTCACCAATCAGAGCCGACGCCTCTTGCCGGAAATCTGAGAAAAAGCATTTTGTTCGGTACATTTTACTCCGTAACCCTCTTTATCCATTTCATTCCAATCAATTATATGTTCGATGATCGATTTAAACCAGAACAGTCGGACATCATTGTTCTGCGTCTTTGTAAATGAAGAAGACGAAATCGAACATGTGTATAAGTTTAATTAAAACTGAATATTTAACCGGGTTAGACACACAGTCCAGCGGTGGACTGTGTGCACAAACAATGCACACGTCCCGGGTTCGAATCGCATACGTTACCGAATTTCAGAATTAAAACCAACATTTTTATAACTGAATCGGATCAGGTCATCGAATGTTGATAAGTATAATTTAATCCATAAGTTAAACAGATATGACACACAGCCCAACTGGTTGGGCTGTGCGTACTCGAACCGAACGTCTCGAGTTCGACTCCGGGTCACTGGAGTCGGGTCGGCCGTTTTAAATCATTTTGAAATAAACTAAATTAGATAAAAGTTAATCAGAATATATATATAATTAAAACAGAGAATATTTCGGGTTAGACACGTAGCTCAGTTGGTAGAGCTGCGTGCGCGCGTACGAGAGGTCCCGAGTTCGAACCTCACCCAGCGCATATAATTAACACAATCCGACCGGTCAACGGTCAACGGTCAAAGTCAAAAAAAGTCAACATTTATTTATTTATTTATTATTTATTTAATCAGAAAATTATTTAAAAATACTTAAAAATAATATTTTTAAAGTTAGAAAATGTCCTTAAACTCACAAAAATAAATCTAAAAATCCTATTAAGATTATGAATTAAAAGTATTAATCTCAAATAAAATCCATTTATTTACCGAACCATTTCGTTATTATTTTAGTTTAGTTTTTCCTCGTCGATCAAATCCCAAAACTCGTGCGCATCCAACGTCATCAAAGAACGCACCCAATGTGAGTGAATCTCTACCAATTCCCCGTTTTAATCACATTTTGGGGTGTATCATGTGTCGTTTAATTCCTTATTATATTTAAACACTTGTGCATCCATCATATCCGTGATCAAATGTGTATCCAATATGTATTAATTGTTGTGTGAATTATGTTTAAATTGAAGTTATCATTTTCAGTGCATGCATTTCATTAGGCCCATCAGCTCCCCGTGGGATACGGGTTGAGTATCAGGTGCCTCATTCGATCGGCTCCGTTTAATTGAGCCTTGATCTCACATACATCATCATTCATGTCATTCGATCGGCTCCATTTGATTGAGCCTTGATCTCACATACATCATCATTCATGTTATATACTCATCCAAAGTGGTTTGTGATTGTTTATTTATATATGTTTGCTCACATGTGATTATTGCACAAATTTTCAATATTAAATACAACAAGAAATTAATAACAATGTTTTATCAAGGTTCACTCGCCAACTTTTGTTGACCCAAAATATCCCCCGTTTTACACATGATACAGGTGATCCAGTTGAGGCAAGAAACACATAGGAAGGCTTAGAAGAATAAATCAGTTTAAGCTTTGGATTGTTTTACTTAGTTTCATTTTCCTTGTAATTGTATGGATTTGATTTGAACATTTAAGTTGTAATTTGAATTTAATAAATATGAAACATTTTAGTAACCATCATGAGCTTTGGTGATAACCCAATTATGCCCCAACTCTTATTCCGCTGCGGGTCGGGGTGTGACAGATTGGTATCAGAGCCATGAATATAGGGATATAGGATAGGTTATTAGACCCTTAGAGCCTATACTATAGTTGATTAAAATTTTAAATTGTTTATGCGTTACATACAAAATTCATGATGTTTATATGCTTTATGTTTATTGTTACATTCAATGTTATGCAAGCATGTTCATAAGTACATATTATTATACAATGCTCATCATGAATCATATCCCATAACATATCATATCCATGAGAGCACACGCCTCACAATTCCCATGATTTTTGCAATGATTTTTGTATTTTTCAAATCACATCAAAGTGAGTTCTCATGACGGGCATGTAGTAACTGGAAGGGTACGAGTACCGGTAGTCGGAACGTCCTGTCTAGGCTTGGCATTCGTATAAATCCAAAATAAAGGACCAGTTTGCCTACCTGGGGACTAACGATGAGAGTACGAAGGACCTATTAGGCCAAAGCATGCTATACCAAACATCGTGTGAGCTAACCCCACTTTGAGTTGTCATTGTGTCTACACCGGGACACCCTCCTACCATACATCTCGCAATCATATTTCATGGTTTTCATTCGGGTGATGCGAGTGTTA
Organism: Scalesia atractyloides; assembly: GCA_947069175.1. NCBI lineage: Eukaryota > Viridiplantae > Streptophyta > Magnoliopsida > Asterales > Asteraceae > Scalesia > Scalesia atractyloides. The sequence continues at coordinate 12,407,725 of CAMTDV010000116.1, read as the reverse complement.
AACCGCCAACACCAATGTGAATCCTACCAAGCCAATAGTCATGGGGGCCCACATGACTATACAGGCGATGGTATGGGGGACATTGGAGGCCCAAATATGAGCAAACCCAAGACATCCTATGGATGTAGTTGCATTATTGATAATTATGTTATTTTTTTATTCTTTTAACGACACATGACACCTAAAAACTTCTTAAACTCACAATCTTCCTATGTATGTTCCTGTAGATGTCGGCTAGGCAACTACGTGGAGGTAGAAAGTCAGGAAGATCAAACGAACGCTTGGCCACCCAAATTGCAAAACAAATGGCCGCAGTGCTTCCTGACATCGTAATTCAAGTCCAACAAGCTATCACCGCGAATCCCATCAACCCTCCCAATCAAGAAGACCAGAACGTCGACAACCCTCCCTCCAAAAAGTGCTCCTACAAACACTTCAAATCTTGCGATCCCCCAAAGTATGAAGGGACCGAAGGTGTTACTGCTCTCCTCCACTGGTTTGAAGAAATGGAGAACACCTTCCTCAATTGCGATTGTCCCGAGGATCGCAAGGTACGTTACGCAACTGGGAGACTGTTTGGGGTAGCCCTTACCTGGTGGAACACAGAAAAGGGTAAGAGATGAGTCGAAGATGCCATGGCCTTATCATGGGAAGAGTTAAGGGAACTAATGACAAGGCGCTTCTGTCCAAGAAATGAAAGATGAATTTCACTTGTTGAAACAAAAGGAAGGAGATCACACTTCTTACAACAAAAGATTTCTTGAACTGAACCAAATGATCCCTAATCTGTTCACCCTCGTGTACCGCTTGGTTGAACACTACATTCGAGGCCTCCTCTCGAAAATTCAAGACTCGGTTCTAAGCACTTCGCCTGCAACACTTGAAGCCGCAATGGAATTAGCTACCGAACTTACCGAGAATCGCATCCGAAACGGCAAATTCAAGGATGAGAAAAAGAAAGCCCCCATTGAGGCCCAAACTTCAAACCATTCCATCTCCTCTTCAAAGTTTGCTGGTAAGAGGAAACGAAACAGCAGAAATTTTGCCGTCACACACATAAACTCTCTTATCACTGCCGCACCAATTACCCAAATTGCTCCCTCAGCTGCACCATTTAAAAAGCCATACATCGGCCCATACCCAAAATGCAACCGTTGTCAATACCATCACCTCCCTGAAACTCCTTGCCAACATTGAACCAGCTGTGGCCGTGCGGGTCACACCATCCAAACTTGTCGCACACTTCAGCGAATGAACCGCAATCAACCCTCAACCCAAACCCACCATCAAATAGTGGGTCAAGCCCAACAACCTTTACTTCTACCACCCACGCAACACACAGCTCAACCTTACTACCAACCCAACTACCCCATGATGCAACCAATGCAAGCTTGTTACAACTGTGGAGACCCAAACCACTTCAGGAACACATGTCCCCGTTTGGTAAACATCATTCATGCCCAAGCTCAAGCGAATCCGGTAAACCAAGCTAACCAAGCTCCTCCACCTGCTAGAGGAAGAGCTTTCAACATCAATGCCAACCAAGCTAGAGCTGACAACAACGTGGTTAACGGTACTGTTATGCATCCATGTTATTCGATACTGGCGCGGATAAGAGTTTTGTGTCCTTAGAATTCGAACCTATCCTTAACCAAACTCGTGATAGTCTCATGGAATCTCTAACGGTGGAAGTTGCTGACGGAAAGCCCGTTTCATTAAATTCTATTATACGAGATTGTACCCTCACTCTAAACGATCACGATTTTCCAGTTGACCACATTCCTACGAAGTTGGGAAGTTTCGATATTATAATCGGTATGGACTGGCTCAGCCAGCATCACGCTGAAGTAGTATGCCGTGAAAAATTCATTCGCATTCCTCTTGCAGACGGTCAGACCCTACGTATCTTTGGAGAAACCCCTTCGAAAGGACTCAAATTAATGTCCTGCCTTCAAGCCCGAAAATATCTCCGCAAGAACTATGTCGCATTCCTAACTCACGTCGTCAAGAAGGGAAACAAGGAGAAGAAACTCGAAGATATACCAGTAGTGAAAGAATTCCCACAAGTCTTTCCCGACGACATCTCAGGACTCCCTCCTGTGAGAGAAGTCGAATTCCGCATTGATCTTGTACCTGGCGCTACACCAGTCGCAAAATCTCCTTATAGGCTAGCCCCATCCGAAATGCAAGAGCTGGCCAGTCAACTGCAAGAACTGACTGACAAAGGATTCATACGTCCTAGCTCCTCGCCTTGGGGTGCGCCTGTTCTTTTTGTGAAGAAGAAAGATGGAACGTTTCACATGTGTATCGACTACAGAGAACTCAACAAGTTAACGGTTAAGAATCGCTACCCACTACCTCGCATCGATAACCTCCTAGACCAACTTCAAGGCGCCACTTGCTTTTCAAAAATCGACCTTCGTTTTGGTTATCATCAACTCAGAGTACATGAAGAAGACGTCCCAAAGACTGCCTTCCGGACTCGTTATGGTCATTACGAATTCATGGTCATGCCGTTTGGTTTAAACCAACGCCCCAGCTGTCTTCATGGATCTAATGAATAGGGTATGCAAACCCTACCTCGACCGCTTTGTCATAGTCTTCATCGACGATATTCTTATCTACTCCAAGTCTAAATCCGATCACGAGCGACACCTTCGACTCGTCCTTACACTCTTAAGGACCGAAAAGCTCTATGCAAAGTTCTCAAAATGTGAATTCTGGTTAGGAGAAGTACAATTCCTCGGACATGTCGTCAATGACAAAGGAATTCACGTTGATCCTTCAAAAATCAAGGCAGTGCAGGAATGGCAAGCGCCACGTACCCCTACCGAAGTTAGGTCATTTCTTGGTTTGGCTAGTTACTATCGATGCTTCATCGCCAATTTTTCCCGTATTGCTGTACCACTCACGGCCTTGACTCATAAAGGAAAACCCTTCATATGGGGACCTAAGCAGGAAGAGGCCTTCCAAACTCTAAAGCAAAAACTCTGTGACGCACCTATCCTCACACTCCCTGAGGGTTGTGATGACTTCGTGGTTTATTGCGTCGCGTCAGGGCAAGGACTAGGCTGTGTACTGATGCAAAGAGGAAAAGTGATAGCCTATGCTTCTAAGCAACTCAAAGTTCATGAAAAGAATTACACCACCCACGACCTGGAACTTGGAGCCGTTGTGTTCGCTCTCAAGATATGGAGACATTACCTCTACGGTAGCAAGTGTGAAATATACACTGACCACAAGAGCCTCCAACATATCGTCAATCAAAAGGAGTTGAATATGAGGCAACGAAGATGGGTCGAACTTCTTAACGACTACGACTGTGAAATTCGATATCATCCTGGAAACGCAAATGTGGTGGCTGATGCACTCATTCGAAAAGGTTATGCGAAATCCATTCGTCTTCTATGTTCGCAAATCCTAACCGACATCAAAGATCGAATCCGAGCAGCTCAACATGTTTCTGTAACCGAAAATGACGTTCGCGATGAGCTGTCATGTGGAGCTGAACTCAAAATCGAAACCAAATCCGACGGTATTCTATACTATTTAAATCGCATATGGATTCCCGATCGTGATAACCTTCGTGATTTCCTCATGAATGAGGCGCACAAAACACGATACTCTGTACACCCAGGGGCCGACAAGATGTATCAAGACCTACGATACACCTACTGGTGGCCGGGCATGAAAAAAGATATTGCTGTTTTTGTTTCCAAATGCCTTACCTGTTCCAAAGTAAAAGCTAAACATCAAAGACCTTCAGGACTTCTAGTCCAACCCGAAATACCTGTGTGGAAGTGGGAAAACATAACCATGGATTTCATTACCGGGTTACCTCGCACCTCCAGTGGGTATGACATTATATGGGTAATCATTGATCTTCTTACAAAATCAGCTCACTTCATTCCGATCCGCGAGGACTTCAAGAACGAGAAGTTGGCTCGTATCTACATCAGCGAGATCGTAAGCTGTCATGGTGTACCTTTAAGCATCATTTCAGACCGTGATGGTCGTTTCACTTCACGAACATGGCGAGCCGTACAAACCGCCTTGGGTACACAATTAGACCTCAGCACCGCTTTTCATCCTCAAACTGATGGATAATCTGAACGCACCATCCAAACTCTTGAAAACATGCTTCGAGCATGTGTCATAGACTTCAAAGGGAATTGGGACGCTCATCTACCATTAGTTGAATTTTCGTACAACAATAGCTACCATTCAAGTATCGGCATAGCTCCTTTCGAAGCTTTATATGGTCGTAAGTGCCGATCTCCAGTATGTTGGCACGAAATTGGGGAAACACAAATCACCGGTCCAGAGTTAATTCAAGAAACAACAGACAAGATCCATCAAATTCGAAGCAATCTTCTAGCAGCACAAAGTCGTCAAAAGAGTTATGCAGACAAACGACGAAAGCCCTTGGAGTTTAACATTGGTGATGAAGTACTTTTAAAAGTATCACCGTGGAAGGGAGTGGTTCATTTTGGCCAGAAGGGCAAGCTAGCACCACGCTACGTAGGACCTTTCAAGATACTCGAAAGAGTAGGACTTGTAGCATACAAGGTTGACCTACCAGAAGAACTCAACAGAATTCATCCCACATTCCACGTATCAAACTTGAAAAAGTGCCTCGCCGATGAGAACCTACATATTCCTCTAGAAGACATTCAGATCGATGAATCTATGCACTTCATTGAAAGACCAGTAGAAATCATGGACTTCGGAGAGAAGCGTTTAAGACGAAGTCGTATTCCAATTGTCAGGGTACGCTGGGAGTCAAAACGAGGACCTGAGTTTACTTGGGAATGTGAAGACTCAATGCGCGAGAAATACCCACATCTTTTTCCTGTTACCACTACTACTTAAATTTCGGGACGAAATTTCTAAAAGTAGGGGATACTGTAACATCCGTCGAAAAACGGGTTTCCAAAAGCCGCTTCGTTTATTAATCGAATATCCAGTTATAATTTTTCGTTGCACATTTATTGCTCAAATTAATTTTAAACGATACATAATTAATAAATATACTAGAATTAAAAAACTATAATTGATAATTAATAATAAATAGTGAATAAAAAATAAAATGAGGCTGTCGGGTTTCGAATCCGGGTCGCCCATAAGATCAATCACACAACACACTGCTCCGCCACTTGCCTTCTTTGTTAATATACTGAAACAAATAATACTTAAATTAAAACTCGAAATCAAAATCCGGAAATCAGCGCGCCCAATCCGCAGTCACCGGAAAGACCGACGATTTCGCAAATCACGACCGTTTTTCTTTGACTGAAACGCGTGAACTAACTTCGACATCGGTTATAACCGATGTCTAACCCCCAATTCCAGTCGTAACCGCCGGAAAAGTTTTGACCGCGAATAAAGACCAAATTCGGACTCAATACATGCTGTTTCTTCCCTATAAATGCCCACCCAAACCTCTGGTAACCTTTTCGCTCAAAATCGCACAAACTCTCGAAGCTTTAGCACTCGCCGGAGATATTCTGCATTCGCCGGACTTTCACCGGAAAACCGAGACTTACTTCAAATCAGTAAAATTCTCGACTCTTTTGTTTGCAATCCATTATTAGGCAAGTAATAACATAAATCTTTCAATCAGAACCTGTCTCAGACAACGTCGCCGGGAATTCCTGCACTCACCGGAAAATCGCTGAAAATTTCGAAGTCTCGCTGTGAATCGGTACAATCATCTAAACCCCCTGATATCCCTTGTTTAGTACCTTAATTGCACAACTCATTGATCAAAACCGTTAATTGATTCACTCAGACGGAATTCACCAATCAGAGCCGACGCCTCTTGCCGGAAATCTGAGAAAAAGCATTCTGTTCGGTACATTTTACTCCGTAACCCTCTTTATCCATTTCATTCCAATCAATTATATGTTCGATGATCGATTTAAACCAGAACAGTCAGACATCATTGTTCTGCGTCTTTGTAAACGAAGAAGACGAAGTCGAACATGTGTATAAGTTTAATTAAAACTGAATATTTAACCGGGTTAGACACACAGTCCAGCGGTGGACTGTGTGCACAAACAATGCACACGTCCCGGGTTTGAATCACACAACATTTTTATAACTGAATCGGATCAGGTCACCGAATGTTGATAAGTATAATTTAATCCATAAGTTAAACAGATATGACACACAGCCCAACTGGTTGGGCTGTGCGTACTCGGACCGAATGTCTCGAGTTCGACTCCGGGTCACTGGAGTCAGGTCGGCCATTTTAAATCATTTTGAAATAAACTAAATTAGATAAAAGTTAATCAGTATATATATATATATATATATATATATATAATTAAAACAGAGAATATTTCGGGTTAGACACGTAGCTCAGTTGGTAGAGCTGCGTGCACGCGTACGAGAGGTCCCGAGTTCGAACCTCACTCAGCGCATATAATTAACACAATCCAACCGGTCAACGGTCAACGGTCAAAGTCAAAAAAAGTCAACATTTTTTTATTTATTTTTTTTATTTATTTAATCAGAAAATTATTTAAAAATATTTTTAAAGTTAGAAAATGTCCTTAAACTCACAAAAATAAATCTAAAAATCCTATTAAGATTATGAATTAAAAGTATTAATCTCAAATAAAATCCATTTATTTACCGAACCATTTCGTTATTATTTTAGGTTAGTTTTTCCTCGTCGATCAAATCCCAAAACTCGTGCGCATCCAACGTCATCAAAGAACGCACCCAATGTGCATGAATCTCTACCAATTCCCCGTTTTAATCACATTTTGGGGTGTATCATGTGTCGTTTAATTCCTTATTATATTTAAACACTTGTGCATCCATCATATCCGTGATCAAATGTGTATCCAATATGTATTAATTGTTGTGTGAATTATGTTTAAATTGAAGTTATCATTTTCAGTGCATGCATTTCATTAGGCCCATCAGCTCCCCGTGGGATACGGGTTGAGTATCAGGTGCCTCATTCGATCGGCTCCGTTTGATTGAGCCTTGATCTCACATACATCATCATTCATGTCATTCGACCGGCTCCGTTTGATTGAGCCTTGATCTCACATACATCATCATTCATGTTATATCCTCATCCAAAGTGGTTTGTGATTGTTTATTTATATATGTTTGCTCACATGTGATTATTGCACAAATTTTCAATATTAAATACAACAAGAAATTAATAACAATGTTTTATCAAGGTTCACTCGCCAACTTTTGTTGACCCAAAATATCCCCCGTTTTACACATGATACAGGTGATCCAGTTGAGGCAAGAAACACATAGGAAGGCTTAGAAGAATAAATCAGTTTAAGCTTTGGATTGTTTTACTTAGTTTCATTTTCCTTGTAATTGTATGGATTTGATTTGAACATTTAAGTTGTAATTTGAATTTAATAAATATGAAACATTTTAGTAAACATCATGAGCTTTGGTGATAACCCAATTATGCCCCGACTCTTATTCCGCTGCGGGTCGGGGTGTGACACCTACTACGAGGAATCTTTGTGCATATCTTGATCATGGGGGTATCTCCTAAAGTGGGACACACTAGTATATCAGTGTAAAATTACCTTAATATATCACTAGGTAATGGTACTTGAAATGTTCATATATTTTGTTTAAGTGGATAAATAATACTGGTAATCATCTTGAACTACTTTTCAAGAAAATTACATATAGTATTATCTAATAGTGTGAAAATAGTTTGATATTGCTGATATGATCTTTTTCCCGGTGATTCTCACAAAAATAGAGTGTTTATTATTTTATTATTTATTTGCTTTCAGAAAATATAAAAATCGGAAAAGATTTTCTTTTTCTTGTAAATTCTTAGCGTATGGAAGAGGAGTTTAGTGAAAGAGGAGTTTGCTTGGATGCATGGTAGAACCTCCTTTCCACATTGCAGACAAAGTTGAAGAGTTTGAAGATTGCTATGCAAGTGCTAAACTGGAGTTTACTCAAAACCTAACAATTTAAACGATTTGGTGATTGGATGCATCAGCTTAGGGGAGTCTGTTGCTGACAGAATCTATTAAAGCTGAAGCTATCGAAAGACCAAAGACGTTGAAGATTGCAAGATGACTGAAGACAAAGTTGTTTTATGAAGCTATTGTCAAGAGGGAGTTTGTTGGGGCATATTTGTGACAACAGCTTAGATTTGGTCTTTGGATATCTTATAATTGGTAGAACAATAATTTTTAGCAAGTTTAGTATTGTAGTAGTTGATTAGAAGTGGTTGGGCCAAACCAAACCCACATTATAGGGAGTGGTAGGCGAATTGGGCTTAGCCCAATTTGCAGCCCATGTGGTTAAACCCTAGCCCAGTTGTTTCTCTATATAAACAGAGTTTTGCATTAGGGTTAAGGTTGCTCAGTTAGTCACTTCAGAGAGAGTTGAGGAGAATTCGTAGAAAGATTGGCTTGGACGAATTCGTGTGATCTAGATTGATTGTAATCATTGTGATAGATAATCAATAAAGATCGGGTTTATTCTGATTTCTGTTTCTCCTTGTATCTCTGTGATAATCTGATCCAGAGGATTCCGCACTCTAGATTGGATAGACGATTCTGTGAAGATCCTTATGGATTAGGGGACCTACAATTCTTTATCTTCTCGTTTATCATACATCAAAACAAAAATATATATACTAAATACTACGAAGCACAAAACCACATACCTTAGAGCTTTCCCTTCAAACACGTATCCGCCCGGCTTGGTCACTTGATGTTTCACCCAATTTGCCTATAGAGTTTAATCCAATTTATTGTTTAGAACCCATAATACAATATATGACATGTAACTTGTCAAAAATCTCATTTACACGATTCTCTCATACTTTTCAACTATACATGATCATTTAGGCATTATATCAAACACCTTGTGGGCAAGATTTTCATACTACTCTTATCAAGTCTACGATTTAGCTATCAACCATGTATTAACACTCTTTCAAGTCTCTATGTCTAGAATGTGCAATTAACATCTAGAATCTTGTTGGGCTTGGAGCTGTAAAGGTTTATTCATTTATAGTGTATTTGGGCTTTTGGGGTTAGTGTGGGCTTCCTAGTGCCTAATGGGCCTAGGGTTGTACTTATGGGCTTTATAATGTTTATAAATAGAGGGGCTAGGTCATTTAGTAGGGGTTAGAGAGTTGATAGCAAAAACTTGTATCTGACATCTTTGGTGTATGCAAGTTATAATCATTGAAGTTATTCTAGTTGTTCTTCTTCCTAATCATAATTTCCGCTATTGATTAGGTTAGTGATACCTGTTTGATCCATTAACGGGACTTACAATTGGTATCAGAGCTTGCTGTTCTAATACAGGCTCCGGGTATTGCTGATTGAAGAAGTTTTTGAAGTGTATTGCTGCTGTTTGGATCGATTTTTGGTATGCCGGATCAATGTTCATCGTCGGAGGATACTGTTTCGAAGAACTCGAAGAATTTGTGAAGATTTCGGATCTGACACTGTTCCAGATTCCGAAGAACACGAAGAAGGTTCTCATAATTAGGATTTACTACTATTCCAGATTCCGAAGAACACGAAGGAGATCGTCTATTTCGAATTGATCCCTGGCTGTTGCTTTTTCCGGATTGTGATCCGAGTTACTGTTGTGGTTTTTGACTTCCTTGAATTCCGGATTTTGGTTGCAGAAAAGGCAGGATCACTGTTCCGGATATTCAGAAGATAAGATAGGCATTTCGGATTCTTCGTTCCAGATTCTTGATTCCGGATTTAAATTCAGAGTTGATTATTCCGGATCTTCATCTCGGATTCTCCATTTCGGATTTAGATTTAAGATCTTCATTTCGGTCTTCTTATTTCGGATTTCTACTTGGGTTTTCTATTTTGGATCTTCAAATCGGACTCAGCAATCCGGATTGTTCATTTCGGATTCTTAGTCCGGATTGCTCATTATTTCGGATAATCTATCTGGGTTGACCAACTTTGACTTCAGGATTGCCATTTCGGAAAATCTTTCCGGGCTGACCATCCTTGACCACATATTTGACCTTTCCGGATCCAGTACTGTTCATCATAATCAGTTAAAATTAATTAAACTTTAACTCAATTTGGTAAATTTTTAATTAATTAAAGTTCAATGGCTGGATTCATGACCGCACAAGATCCAACAAATGCCACACTGGCTGCACTACAATCGCAAACATTAGCCCTCCACCAAGAGTTGGATCAGGTGATTGGCACTTCCACCAAAGTGCCACGTTTTTGTACAGAGATGAATACTACGAGTGGAAGTTTCGCTTCAAACAGTACTGCAAGGCAAAAGAACCCGGCGTGTGGAGATGCATCATGAATGGACCAAGAACCATAGTGTACAGCACAGAACAAGATCCTTAAACGAAAATTCCCAAGCCCATGCACCTATGGACTTCAGAGGACATCAAGATCATAGAAGAAGATGGGAAGGCTTCTGCAACTCTAACCATGGCTCTAGGACCTGATATTTCTAGCGCGGTCAGAAACTGTAAAAATGCAAAGGAGGTTTGGAGTGATTTGCAAAATCTCTACGAAGGAAATGCCGACATGAAAGCAAGTAGGGTGAATAAGCTGAATCAACAATTCAGCTCGTTCAATCACATATATGGGGAAACCATCGAAAACCAGATACGTCGCTATGTCAAACAGGTTTCCCAGATGATTTCAGCTGAGATCACCCTCACCAACACTGCCATGAACCGACAGTTATTGAACTCACTGCCCAAAAGTTAGGATGCAGACGTGGGCATGATCAAAAAGACAAAGAACTTAAATGATTTAACTCTCACTGAGATGATAGCAGAGGGAGATCAACCATCAAAGCAGTTTGATGGCCGCAGGGATGACAGGGCAGAACGCGGCTTTAATGTCACAGAATCTCGTCTATAGTCCTCTACAAGGAAATGCAAAAGCACCAGGTAGATCAAATGTGGTGTACAGTCCTATTGCCACGCCTCAGAACACTCAGTATGTGTATGGTTTTCAATCTCCAAATCCTACAACGGTTTCAGCTGCTCAAGTTCACACACAGTACCATGCTCAGTATCCTAACGTGTGTTCAGTCCTGCAACTCCTCAAACAGTGCAACAAGGCGTCATTCCTCAAACTGTTGCACCAGTCCCTGGATCTGCTCAATCCGCGCCCAACTCAGCGTTTCTCACTAAGGAAAATGAAGAGAAACTGGCTATTGCTGCATCAATGATCAAAAGCTTAAACGCCTTCCTGGCAGGCGATCTCACCCCTCCATCTATTCTTCCAACAGAAGTTGATCAAATCATGGAGGAGGACCTGGACGAGATCGATGCCTCCTGGAATTTAGCAATGGTTGCTTTTCGGGTCAACAAGTTTCAGAAAAAGTATGGAAGGCAACCCTTTTCAAACCTGAAGACTGGTCTCACAAAGGACAAACTTAGATGCTACCGATGTCACGAACCAGGACACTTCACTGGGGAATTCAAGAAGCCATCGTCAGGGTATGTATCATCCAGGGTCGCTGATATACAGAGCAGTGACAGACAGCTGGTTCCCGTCTCTCCTTCCAAGTCAACTAAGAGTCCATCAAGTAGCTCAGGCGGGAAGTCTACAGCACTGGTGGCCCAACAGCATGAGGGTTTCAACTGGGCAGATGCTGCAACTCAAATGGAAACCTTGAATCTATCCAAGAACAGTAACCACTGCATGATGGCGCAGACAACTGAGACACCCGGTCTTTCGGAAACGTTAAATCGAATACTTTGTTTTGATAGTTGTCATTTTAAATTATCACAAATGCACGCCCACAATTCAACTCTTGTGGCTGAATATCAACAAGCTGCGTTACAGAACATCGCCCTTAAACGTAAGAACAAGCTTCTTATGGAGAAGGTCGAAGCTCAGGAATAGGATGTGGCTCAACTAAAGCTAGACTTGAACCAACAGCAATGTTGGGTCTACGACTACAAGCTAAAACTAGCTGAAAAGGACGTGGAACTTCAAGCGGCCTTAGCCAAGCTGAATTCCTTGACAGGGAAGTTTCACAAAAATGAAATAAACATTAAGAAATTTGAAACTTCCAGTAAACTAGTCAAGGATTTATGTGACCTCCAGCTTAATTATCAAAAGAACTTTACTAAAGGCCTTGGGTACAATAGGGCGCATCCACCATATGATCATAACTATACTAGAATTCCTGATTCTGAGGAAGAAATAGAAAATGCTGAATGATGTATGGTAAACTATCAGATTACTTATCCAAACCATGGACGCCCTATTACCCAAAGTTCTCCAAACCCACTAAACTCAAGAGGGATGATGTTTTTGTGGCTTCTACATCACTTCCTCGTGAGACTGGTAATCATCCATCTGAAAATACAGTTGGATTGGAGAAAGAAGTGCCTGATGCAGAAACATCCACATCCTCCACAAAACCTAACGAAAAAGAATCTTCTGATGCTCAAACTAACTTTATGAACGATACTATTGTGTCTAACTCATGTGCAGAAGAAATTTTAGTTGAGGATATCATATAGGGTGATGAAGAGGAATGTCTGAATACACATTTAGACAATTCAGCTGATGATTATGCATTTTACAAACTTGCTTTTGAAATTTTAAATCAATTTCTTGCTGAACAATTTACATGCTCAAACAGTGTTGGTTGTGTTGAGAATTTAGACAGTTTTAATTCCGGTTTTTCATCAAGTTTTGATGTTTTGAACAATGCCAATAACTGTGATAACTTGTGTGATGAGAAAATGAATTTAGCTACAGGGTCTGCATCAACAGATGATTCAGCTTCATCATCTTCAGCTGAGGATACCGAATGTTCATCTTCAACTGAGGATACCGAATGTTCATCTTCAAAGGCTGCATCTGTTGATGCCTCTCCTGGGGTTGACATTGTGAAGAACGACCAACCAACTGTTTCTGTCAACGTTGATGGTGACATAATTCTAGAAGACTTGGGCGACTCAACACAAGGGACTGATTCTGAAACGACAGAAGATGAACACACTGTTCCAATTGATTTAAACAAAAATTTTAAACCTGATCTTGAATCGGAGCCTCAAACTTCTCAAAATTGCGAGGTTCCACAGTCATCTGCTGAAATTTCATAACAGGATGTCCCTTGAGAGCCACTTGTGTCCTCTACAAAATCTATCACGAAGTGTGATTTGGAGAGTAAGACTAAAAAGAGGAGAACACGCCGATCTAAAAAGAAAAAACTAAACAAATGTCTACAAAAGCTGAAACGGCAACTGGTGAGTCTTCTCATCAAACTAAGGAATTAACTCAGCAGTCACACATTGAATCTGTTAAGCAACCAGCTGACCAGATATCAGTTAATATTTTGCCAAAATCTACATGTCCAAAATCTTTCAATTCAAATCGCAAAACTAACAAGTGTACTGATGGTTGTGCGCAGGACATCGTCAAGACCAAGACCGTGCATCAGCTGTCAGTAAATGCCAACAAGAAACTGACAGACAAGTTGCGCAGAATTTCCCAAGCTGAACAGACTATTTTCTTCCAGAAGAGACAGACCTATTTCAATTGTGGATCTCCCGGGCACATTGCTCGAAATTGTCAAAAGACCTTTACCACTTTTAAAATTTTGTATTCCAGACATCAGAAGGCCATGCCTAATCGCCAACCTGAGGCTCGATTTGTGGCTAAGTCTTCTGATCAAGACTAGAACTTGGCCAAGAAACAAACTGTTGAACCCTTGAGACCTTCGGTTTCCCAGAATCCCTCTAGCACTCCTAGGAATGTGCAGCGGTCTGATTCGGTAACCTGGAGGCCTAAGTTAGTGGCCAAGAATCAGTCTGCTAACCCATTGTCTAATAAATCAAAAGCATCATCAACCTCATCCTCAACTAATTTGATCTTTCGTGAGGTTACTTATGTTGATGCAAATGACAAACCCAGATCTTCCATGGCCTGGGTTCCCGTTTCTAATTAAAACCTGTAGAATTGTGCAGGAACAGCTCTGGCGCGCTCTTGTTCGATTATGGTATATTGATAGCGGCTGTTCCAGGCACATGACAGGAGACATCTCGCAGTTGAATGACATTCAGTTTTTCGATGGCGGGTTTGTTTCCTTCGCAGGTGGAGAAACAGGGAAAATCACAATGAGAGGCATTGTTTGCAATTGAGCCCTGAGCTTTAAGAATGTCAATTATGTACCATAATTGAAGCACAGTCTGTTGAGTGTGTCTCAACTCTGCGACAATCATCTGGATATTCTCTTTACAAAGAAAGGATGTTATGTGCTAAAACCAGGTTTAATCATTCCAGATGATTGGATTCTTCTGAAAGTTGCACGAAAAGGAAACGCGTATGTAATCGATATGAACCAGACTCCTTCTGACAAGCTCACTTGCCTTTTCTCTTCGACAGCCGAACATGACGCCATGCTATGGCATTGCAGACTGGGTCACATCAACATGAAGAATTTAAATCGTCTTGCAAAAGGTGGTTTACTCAGAGATCTACCAGTTTGTGATTTCATGCAGATCGAAAAATGTGAATCATGTGTGCGTGGGAAACAACATCGTCAGCCGCACAAAACCAAAGCCATACCCTCTACTTCTCAGGTATTAGAACTACTTCATATGGATCTCGTCGGTCCAACAGACATCCGCAATATTGGAGGGAAGGCTTACTATTTGGTTATTATTGATGATACTCTCGATTCATCTGGGTTTTCTTTCTCACACATAAAAGTGAAACCGCTGAGCTAGTCAAACAATTTGTCACGCTTATGGAAAACCAAACAGATTCTACAGTGAAGGCTATACGGTGTGATAAACAGAGTTTAAGAATCTTACCTTAAACTCCTTCTGCTCCTCCAAGGGGATTGACCGACAGTTCAGTGCAGCTGGAACCCCACAACAAAATGGGGTTGCAGAACGCAAAAAACCGCACACTTATTGAGGCTGCACACACTATGCTGGTTGAATCCGAGCTACCTCTCATCTTCTGGGCTGAAGCAATTAACACTGCCTGCTATATTCAGAATCATGCCCTGATCAACAAACGCCACATGAAGACTCCCTACGAAATGGTTGAAGGTCGCAAACCTTCGGTCAAGCATTTCCGCAAATTTGGATGTCCTTGTGTACTCCTGCTTATGGACGCTAAAGGAAAGTTTGAAGCACGTGGGGATCCTTGCATTTTCATTGGTTATTCTAAAAATATGACATATCGCGTTTATAACAAGATCAAGAAGATGGTGGTTGAAACCTACAATGTGGGTTGGCTGGAGGAAAATCCCAAGGACAAACGCATTGGTCCCGACTGGTTGTATGACTACTCCACTTTATTTAATCATTTTGATGTGTCTTCTAATGTGCCTACAGGAAATAGTTCGAATTCTCTCCTTCCAACGGTGCCCATTACCTCTGAAGATGATGCTGACGCTGCCGTGCTAAATGACACTTTAAAGCAGCCAAGTGTGGATCCTCCTGGATTCAATGACAATGTCTCGCCTTCCTCCACAGTTTCGCATTCTCAAAACCCACCTGTCTTTTCGCCTGCTCAACCGAATCATCCTGGAGGTGTGGTTTTTGATCTAGAGCCTCCTACGACAAATGAAGGCCTTACCCCTGATGTTTTAGGTTCCTCTTTGTTTCCCGAGACTACTCCCCTCGACTGTGTGGTGGATTCCTCACCACATACTTCTATTGGTGTCTCTGTTGAGGGGGGGAGACATCTGGAGTTGCTTCAACTAGTGTCACCAACCTGTAAACAGATGTTTTGGTTCCCGCTACACCAATACTGCAGCGTTTACAGCGTGATCCACCCCGTTGAGAATATCATTGGCCTTGTCAACTCTATTGTTTGCACACGCAGCCAATCTAGGTATATCAATACATGTCTCTACTCTTGCTTTATTTCCCAAATTGAACCTAAAAGTATTGATGTTGCCTTGTAGGAACCAGGCTGGGTTGATGCCATGCACGAGGAACTAAATCAATTTGAAAAACTTGGTGTTTGGCAATTAGTGAAGCTGCCTCAGGGAAAGCGTGCTCTTGGAACTCGCTGGGTTTTTCGCAACAAGCAGGATGACACTGGAGTTATCATTCGGAATAAAGCTAGACTGGTGGTTTAGGGGCTTCGACAGATTGAAGGTTTAGATTATGATGAGGTCTATGCACCTGTCGCGCGTTTGGAGGCTATACGTATCTTCTTGGCATACGCATCTTACATGGATTTCACTGTCTATCAAATGGATGTCAAGACTGCGTTTCTATACGGCAAGGTGAAAGAAGAAATATACGTCGCACAACCACCAGGCTTTACTGATCCTGACAAGCCAGATTATGCCTACAAACTAGACAAGGCTTTGTACGGGTTGCATCAAGCGCCTCGCGCATGGTACGCTACTCTTACAGAGCATCTGCTTGCTCATGACTACACACAGGGAACCATTGACCAAATTCTATTTATCAAACGCGTTGATAAGGACATTATCCTCGTCCAAATCTACGTTGATGATATTATTTTTGGTTCCACCAATGATGGTTTATGCCGTGAATTTGAAGAAATCATGAAGAAGAAATTTGAGATGAGCTCATTGGGGGAGATGACCATGTTCTTAGGACTTCAAGTTTGTCAGAGCCCACAGGGTATACTCATTCATCAAGGAAAATACGTACACGACGTTCTTGCTAAATTCAAGCTTATAGATTCCAAGCCTATGGCGTCCCCTATTGCAGAACGGCCTCTGCTAAATGAAGATGCTGAAGGAACGCCTGTTAATCCGACCATGTATCGCTCAATGATTGGGTCACTCATGTATCTCACTACAAGTCATCCGGATATCATGTTTGCCGTCTGCCAGTGTGCTCGTTATCAGGCTACTCCTAAACTTTCTCATTTACATGCTGTTAAACGAATTTTTAGGTACCTCAAAGGGGCTCCATCACTGGGCCTCAGGTATCCTAAAAATTCTGAATTTGAAATGTTTGCTTTCTCTGACAGTAATCTTGGAGGTACAGATAGGGACATGCGCTCAACTTCGGCTAGTTGCCAATTTCTGGGAGACCGCTTAATTTCGTGGCAATGCAAGAAGCAACAGACGGTTTTGCTTTCCACTGAAGAGGCAGATTATGTTGCAGCTTCTGCTTGCTGCTCCCAGATTTTTTGGATGCAACATCAGCTTGCGGATTACGGTTTGGCTTATCTAAACACAACAATTTATTGTGATAATGATGCCGCAATCCAAATAGTTAAAAACCCTGTTTTCCACTACAAAACCAAGCACATCAACATTAAAGTTCATTTTATCCGCGATTGCTATGAAAAGGGTCTCGTAAAGCTTGAGCAAATCCACACTGATGCAAATGTGGCGAATTTTTTCACGAAACCCGTTAGCACCGCGCGTTTTCAAGTGCTTGTGGATCTTCTCAAAATGATTCGGTTTTCTACCTAGGCGTATGCTATCTTTGTGTTTGTTTACTATTTTTCTTTTCTTTTCGTTGCTTCATAAATTTGTTCATATGTCTATGCACAAATTTAGGGGGAGAAATCTTTAAAAAAAAGGTTTTGCAAGGATAGGGAAATGAAATGAATATTCGTGATAAAATGTTTGACTAACACATGTAAGGTATAGATGCGGAAACGATTTGTATCGAAAGTGATGTGTCGGTAGGTCTAAAACTCAACCGTATGGGGAAAGTCAAATGATATAAACATAACAAACTTTGCTCTCAGTGGGTCACTTACTGTAGGCGTATGATCTTATGGTCTTGAATCTTGCGTTGATAGATAGCCAACAACTGAGGTTTCGGGTCTTTATGTTGTTGAGTCATCCGGGGATATCGTGACTGCCCTTCTGTTGCATCCAGATTATATGCAAACCTAGGCACAGTCGGGATATCTTTATAAAAGAGCCAAAATGGAAAGACCAAAACCTAATAGAACAAAAGTTTCTTTCTAAGTTCTTACGTACCTCATAAGGTATTTGCCTAACCCTCGTCAGTCACTATTGGTCTCTCTGCTGTACGGAAGTACTGACCTGTTCACCAATAGCCTGATGTTGTACAATAAAGGATGACCACGGTATACTCACCTGCTACGGTGAATTGTTGTGCTTACCTTGATCGTGGGGGTACATCATGGTATGGGACACACGAGTATCTTAGTATAATATTACCTTAAGCGTATCATGATGCCTGAACTACAAGGGTTGAGTTTTAGATTTAAGTGGACAAGTATATTGGCAATCGCTTAGACCAACTGAACCTGCTCATACTGAAAAGTGTTCCTTAGTTAGCGTTTGAAACGATTTGATCCCTTAGCAAGGCTGTGTTAACTGTTTATATATGTTTTAATAAGTTCTCCTTGTGAAATGTTAAAAGATGGTTGGATGCTTGGTTAGTTTACTTGATGAATTTTGGTGGGATGTTTTTCTGTCAAGAGATATTGGACTGGCCTAGTGGGCTTTGGGATTTGGGTCAGCCTAATGAAATTGGTTTAAAGTCTGAAAACAGAAGCTTATGTTACTGTTCCGAATTGGGCTCACTTGGGCCAAAAGGGTTACTGTTCCGGATTGGGCTTTTCCGGAAAGGCCCAGTTGGATCTTTTCGGACAGGCCCACTATGTTACTGTTCCGGAGTGGGCCTGTCACAAGCCTAATCCGGATTCAAAATCCAAGGCCCAAGCCCATTTCGGAAATATATACTGGCATCTCTGATCTCATTTCGGATTATCCGAAATCTGAATTACGATTGTCTTCTCTGACTTTCTCTCTCTCGAATTAAGCATTTCGAACAGCTCATTCCGGATTAGGTACATATGTATTCCGGATGGAATTAATGAATATTTAATACATTTTGGATTCATTCCGGATTGATCTTCAAATTCTAAGCGTTTCGGATTACATTCCGGACCGGTATTCATCCGAAATGATGAACTCGGATATCATTTCGGATTGGATCTTCATCCGGGATGCATATCTATCCGAGATACATAATCCGGATTGTATCTTTGATCATGTTATTTGACCTCCTTCAATCCGGATTGATGAAAAGGTTCATTCCGGATTCATTTTGAACTGTTAATAATCCGGAAGTGAAGTTTTGGACCTTGTCAACTGTTGAACCCCTTAATTAATTTGAACTAGTATTAATTTGAACCTTGACTTCTATTTGACCTATCCAGTTAGTTTTAACTGCTATATTGTTAAACTTAGTTAACGTTAGTTGGTTTTTAACTTTGCTGATTTTTAACAGATATGGTGGAAGAAGCTTTTGATGCGGTAATGCTGGTTGAGGAACAGTTTCATAACCAGGCCGGGTATCTCTCAGACCCGCCAGCTGAATTCTTTCAGGAATTTCAGGCGATGATAGTAGGGCTCAACACTTGTCGAATTGCTTACGCCCTCCGTGCTAACCCTGTGATATACAGAGATCTAGTCCACTCGTTCTGGAAAAGAGCACGTATTCAGCCGAGGGGTGAAGATGGTAGACCTTTTATACGTTCGCAGATTCAAGGGAAGGAGATTGTGGTGAACGAAGCTTGTGTGAGGGAGGTGCTACAGCTGACAGATACCTTCAGTGATCCAACAACTAATGTCAAAGAAAAGGTGCTGCCGGTACTCATAGAGATGGGATACGAGGGTTCCTATCCGCCACTGCTGAAGAAGACGTTTCCGGCATACTGGATGTTACTCATACACATGTTCATGCAGTGTGTGTCGGAAAACAAGGGCGGACTGGATTAGCCAAATCAGGCACAGACATCTGCGATAGTTTCATTAGTCATGGACTGGAAGTATAACTATTCTGGTTATATCTTCGATATCATGAAGAAAATCCTAGGGCAATCCAAGAAACGGATGTTTCTGTTATACCCATGTTTTATCCAGCTGATACTTGATGCCCGTTATCCAGATTTAGCGAAGGATGTTACAGACGCTAATCTACTGAATAAGAAGCCAATGGGGCCTACTATCTTTGCAACAATGAAGAAGAACCTCTCTACCT
Source organism: Scalesia atractyloides (assembly GCA_947069175.1). Classification (NCBI taxonomy): domain Eukaryota; kingdom Viridiplantae; phylum Streptophyta; class Magnoliopsida; order Asterales; family Asteraceae; genus Scalesia; species Scalesia atractyloides. The sequence continues at coordinate 12,387,753 of CAMTDV010000116.1, read as the reverse complement.
CGAAGACGGTGTTTGTAGGCCGTTTTCCTCTGAAGAAGTTTGGAAATTTTTCTGAAGTTGTTGGTTTGCATGCTCCACCACCTCCTCCTCCTCCAGTAAACGCGATAGTGGCTGAAGAACACGATATACCGGCAAAAGAATAGGAGATAGAAGTAGAGGATTTAGTCACTGATGATGAGGATGATGTTGGCCAAGCCTTTCTGGATGATCTTGATGCGTTTAATGCCACCTTAACTCCTGTTCTACCAGAGTTGTCGCCTTAGAACCTAGCAGCCTTGATCGTTCAATTGAAGGATATCCAAGAGAAAGAGTGTGATCCCCCACTTGACATTCCGTCTACGGTTGTACCAACCGCTCAGACTGAGGAAGATGATGAAGACGAAGAAGATGAGGTACCGTTAATCAAGAGGCGAAGAACTGGGCCAAGCATTTCATCTAGTACACCTGAAGTTCCCGTTAATGTTACTGTTGCTACTTCTGATTTGATTACATCTACTGCTGTTGAGATCACTGTTGCTGGAGTTACTGTTGCTGAATCTGTTGTTCATACATCGATGGTTGACACGCCTATTATTTCTGCACAGCAAACCGCTCATATCATTACACAGTCCACGGTTGTATCAATTCCTGCGACACAGCTTTGCAAATGATGGAATTTGGAGGTAGTTCGTCAGGTGTCGGTGGTTCGGAAGTGGTGGTAGTGGAGTCGGTTATTCTGATGATGTTGCTGACGATTATGTGTGTAGATCTGAGAAGAGGGCATTCGAGTTTGGGGGATTGGACAGTGGTGATGACGATACAGAGGTGGATGTAGTTGATTTGAAGAAACGGGTAGTTGTGCTAGAACAGGAGGTTATGTTAAAGGATGCTCAGATTGCCTCTCTACAGAATCGCTTAGATGTTCGAGATCAAACGATCGATCAACTGCAGGGAGATATCACGATGCTTATGACTATTGTGTTTAATTTAAGGGGCAAGCTGGAGAACAAGTTTGGTAGGGAGTTTAGTGATCCTACCGATGATCCTATGAATGTTGAAACTCGACATCGTGCAGCACAGTAGCGTATGGCAGAAGAAACTGAAGAACAGAGGTTGGCAGCTGAGCAGTTGGCAGCCGAACGTCAAGCCAGTCTCGATGATTATTTAAGCGATCCACGCAGAAAGTTCACTGCCAGTCAGAAACGTGCTGCAGATCAGAGGAAGAAGAAGCAAATGGTGTTGATGAAGAATGTTAACGTGAATCCTTTGGACGATAATTTTCAGCTGAAAGATCCAACCAATCAATCTGAGAGATATGTGATGGAGTTGGGATCCAGTTATTATAGTAAGGTGGGAAACAAGTCGAAGGTGCTGAGTTGGATGTATGATTATGTTAAAAACATGTGGATCATCGTGCGCCAGGATGGAACGAGGGAATATCATTCGAAAGAATCGCAGTTTGAGACATGGACTAAAGTTGCACTGACTGATCTTTTAAGAGCTCCATACACTGATGACAACACTACAGAGCGTGGACCGGGTTGGAAATTCTTTAAGAAGCTTGAACGTGAGGTTAGGAGCGGGTTTAAGAGTATGAAGACTGCTGAACCGTGCTTGAGAGCAGCTAAGGGAGTTCGCGATGCGCACACGGGCAAAAGGTTCAAATCTGTGATGTGGCCGCCAACGGACAAAGAGTTAGTTATCCCAGTTGCTCCTACCAAAGGGAATTATGGAGAACTTTAACTTTTGGTTGTACGACCCGAAAGTCGGAAGTGCTGCTATTGTGACAAAAGAGAAGGCGTTTAGGGTAAACGATGTGGTGGATCTGGTTAGCTTTCATGATGAAGATTTACAAGTTCTTCCTTCTCATCAAATACGTACTGCAGAGCTATGCGAGGTGTGTGCTAAAGATTCGACGGCTGCAGTTGCTGGTATTATTGTTGGACGTTTAGGTGTGGATGCTGCATCGAAGGACAAATGAAGAAACCTAAGGGAGAATATTGGGCTTGGAGCTGTAAAGGTTTATTCATTTATGGTGTATTTGGGCTTTTGGGGTTAGTGTGGGCTTCCTAGTGCCTAATGGGCCTAGGGTTGTACTTATGGGCTTTATAATGTTTATAAATAGAGGGGCTAGGTCATTTAGTAGGGGTTAGAGAGTTGATAGCAAAAACTTGTATCTGACATCTTTGGTGTATGCAAGTTATAATCATTGAAGTTATTCAAGTTGTTCTTCTTCCTAATCATAATTTCCGCTATTGATTAGGTTAATGATAACTGTTTGATCCGTTTATGGGACTTACAAATCTAACATATTATCATCAAATACTACAATCTCACTGTCATAATTCATGTGTTCATCATATTCATGAAAACCCATTTGGCACAAAGATTGTTAATCATCCAAGCACTCGAATCATAGCATTTGATCATTAATTCTTCATCAAGGGTTTGTTCCTAGACTCATATACACCTTGAATTCTGTCATAGCATTCACAATTATACTTAATATAGAACTTGTGGTGTTCATGTAGTTTCATAATATCACCAAACATCAAAATTCGACATACCTTATGATTCCTTTGTCTAGGTGATCATTAATTTATGCTCATGCAATATTTGTAGGCCCGATTTCCCTTTTGATTTTGAGGAATTGATGATTCTATGGTTCTTAAAGTTTTTCCTCCTTTCTTGCTCTTGTCTGGTCGACCAAAACACACATCAGTGTGTGTTTTGAGTTTTTAATTTTTTTACTAGTTTACTAAATGTCAAATTCAGTCATCTATGTTTTTTTATTATGCAAATACACCATCCAAATGTTTTATTAGTCATCAACAAGTAACTAATCAAGTTAAACTCGTAATAATAATCATGTGTATAATATTTACCATTAAGTTTAAATATTATTTAAAAATATTTGTTATATTTAGGGACGTTATAAGTCCACCCCCTTAAAGGGATTCCATTAACTAGGTTAAATGTCTCTAATTATTTATATAATTGAATATTTTTGAAGTGTTACATAGAGATAGAAACCGCATTGGTTAAGGTGAGAAGAAAAACTTTTTCAGATGGATCTAGGACTGTCTTTTTTAACGGGTTGAATAATGGGTAATCGGTTTAACCGAAATAGATTTAAAACAATTAGCATATTATCTAGATATTATCATATCTTCTAAAATGACCTAACAATCATTTTCTTTTCAGTGTGCAGCAAACCATATCTTTTAAAAATTTAAGTCACTATCTTCTAAAAATTTTAAATCACCAAGTTCATTCATATCTCTGATTTTAAAAGTTTTAAATCAAAGCATACATTCCATATATTCAATATCCGACATGCAAGAGTTGTTTATAAAATCGTTTTCATAGTGTTCGCTAATAACTAATATTAATATTTTAAAATTTTAAAGGTTGTACTTTTATGTTAAACTAGTTCATTTTCTAACCCGAAACCCAATTTAACCCGACCCGTTCTAACCCGAACCATTTAATCCGAACAACGAAGAACCCGAACCTAGAATGGTTCGGTTATCGGGTTAAATATTTAGTTTTGTAAACCCGACCTTTAAAACCCGAAACCCGATTAAAAACGCGAAGAACACCCCTAGATAGATATGTCAAAATTGACCAAACCTTAGGGACGATTTTAAGAGTTTACTAAAAAATGTTAAGAATTAATAAAAAGGTATAATATATGTGTATATGATTCTTTGAATGCGATACATGAAAGTTCATGTCTCACACTTATTCACTTTTTATACACTATGCACAAGTTCTTAATATGATATATTGTTTATGAAAAGTAGGTGTATCAAAATAAATAATATTATCTAAATCTTTAATTATATATATTGTAAATTAGTATTGTGTATTTGTTCAGTCATTGAATATTTTGAAATGATATATTATCTAAATTTTTAATTATATTTATTGTTAAGAGAAAAGTGCACGGGTAAACCTGTGGTTTATTCTGATTTCACCTATAGTCTCTACATTTTTAAAATTACAACTATAGTCCTTAATATTGGTAAATTCGTTCTCAGATGGTCCCTAACGTGGATAGGTGTTAATTTTCTCAGTTAAGTTTATATGAAATAACTATAATACCCTTAAGTAAAACAAAATAAATTAATGAAGTATTATATATAATATCAGACACATCTCTCTCTTTCTATCCTCTCTACTCTCTTTCTCTCTCTCTCTCCTTTGAAAAACCACCACCTTCACCTTCACCTCCACCTCCACAACCACTCTCACCTCTCAACCACCACCATCATTACTACCAAAAATTTCAAAGAAAATCTAGGGTGAAAATTCCTAATTTATCATAATTCAAAAGCAGCAGAAAGATAGATGAATTTCAAAAAACCCTAAAAATCAAATAAAAACGAAACCCTATACTTGTAAGCTAAAGAGGCAAAAATTTGTATAAATCGGAATTGGTTAATAGAAAGCGTTTTAATTGATCAACAACAAACCGTCGCCACCGTTGAAACCACCAACACCACCGTTTGTGCTGCCACCAACAGACAATCAAATAGGTGCTCCACGATCAATCAGATGCGGCAGCGAATGGTGGCAAACGAGCAAAAGATGAAGACGCGACGACGGAGTCACCAGAAAACGTAACTGAAGCTAAAAATTAGAAGGTTAATGAAGACAAGAAGTTTGTGGAAGAACAGAGGCTTGAGAAAGATGTGTGACGGTGAGATTTCGGTGGGTGGTGAAAGGTGGAAAGGGTGGGTGCTGTGGTGGTTGTTGTGGCGGAGGGTGGTTGTGGCAGTGGTGATGATTGCAGCGACGGTTGTGGCAGTGGTGACTGTGATGGTGGCTGAGTGGTATGGCGGTTGTGGTGATGGTGGAGGTGGGGTGTGGGTGACGGGCCTCTCTCCAGGACGACCTGCCATGTCAGCATACACGTCAGAAGCCTTGGAGGACGCCCCTCCAGGGATGGAAGCAAGGAAATGGGTGACTACCCGACCCCACCTAGTTAATTTATTTTTTTAATTAAACTAGTTTTTAACATTTACTTATATAAAATAAAATCATTAGTATTAAAAACTACACATTACATAACCTAAAAATAACGTAAAAAATAAAAAATAACCAAAAAAATAAAAAACATAACCTAAAAAAATCCTATGAACTCCACTTTTTTGCGATTTTTTCTTTCATTCTTCGAAAAATCGGTCGATCTTCTTCCGGATACGAGTTTATGTCGGGTGTCATGATCTCCCACTCTTTATACTCGTTTTCCTCATGCTTCAACCGAACCCGTTCTTCGACCTCTTGTTCCCTCGCCTTTGCCTTTAGGGCCGTGACCTCGGTGAACGCTTTGAACTGAGCCATAAGCTCGTCCATTAGGAACCGCCCCCCGTCGCGGCTTGTTTTTTTGCAGTTGCCGCCCTTTTGGATTTGTCCCTGCCCGAGGGACGTTTCTCCACTCAAACCAAAAACTCTTCATCGTCAAATTCGGGCTCGTCGTTTATATTTATTTGACATTGGGGCGGTGTTGGGGGCGTCGCCGGTCCATGTCGGGCCAGGACGGCCCCCCACACCAAGCGGTCTTAGATGGTTGAGCAAGAATAAGGAAGAAGTGTGTTTGGATTGAAGATGATGATATATATTATATATTATAAGAAGTGGGTCTCATATATATAATATACTTAATTAATTAATTTACTTTGTTTTTCATTAAGGGTATTTAATTCATTTTACATCCACTTAACTGAGAAAATTAACTCCCATCTATATCAGGAACCATCCGAGAACGAATTTGTAAAAGTTGGAGATTATAACTGTAAATTTAAATGTAGAGACTAAAAGTGAAATCGAAGTAAACTATAGGGACTATCCGGGCACTTTTCTCTGCTGAAAATTACTACTGTGTACTTGTTTAATCATTGAATATATGAGAGTGGGTAAAATATACTTTTATGACGTTTTACTGTTAAAGAACAACAATCTTTCTTTGAATATTTGATTTGGTTACTAAAGTTATTAAAGAGCAACAATCTGTATTTGAATATTTGATTAGTTACTAAAGTTAAAGATCATCAATAAAATAAGCTTTAACTTTTTAAACACAAAACAAGATATTTAAAGTGTTGTATTTTTTTTCCACAAACATAAACTTCTCAATTCAGCTGTGAAGTCAATAGCATAAAAATCTAACATATTTTATTTTTTACTGAGAATGATCTTTTCAATGTAGTTCGGGTATATTAAAAACAAACTTGGTTAAACTTTTGGGATATATGATGTGAATAATAAATGTTGATTACTAAACAATCATCTCATAAGGGCGGGGTTGAGAGTTGCGACCAACTGAAAAAGTTATTAGAGTTAAGGGTTGCTCTCCTTAAATCCTCGTTAAATACGAATTTGGTGTAATTCAAATGGTTCAAAAAAGTAAAAAAAACAATCATCACATAAACTCTCATTCAATTTAGTTTGGTATATTAAAACTGAACTCTTGTAAGTTATTTATGTAACGTAAATTTCACATAAACTCTTTTATTGGCATGAAATAGTATTTTAAAAAAGTTTTTAATGTTTTGGTAACAAAAATATACTAGTTTGCATATTCAAGAAACGTATGCACGTTTTTACCTTTGAATGTAGTTCAATAACTTTGACTAGAGATAATCAATCATTTAAATTTTTTTTTACCTTTTACAAGAAATTATACTTTAAGCAATAAACAAATTTAAAAGCTTTACTTTACACTAACAAAAAATTGAGAGTTTACGTGTATAACAAGAAAATATATAATCTATTTTATAATATGACTAGAAGGATGTCTGCACGATAAAGTGGAAAACACAGGCACTGTTAGGGTGTGTATTATTCGGTTGGTTCGGTTATTATACTCAACTGAAATCAAAGTCATCGATTAGTCTATTTTATTAACCAATTGGTTAAATTGGACGGTTTTTGGTTGACTCGTTTAATTTCAGTTAATAGACCAAACTTTGCCTAAAACTTTTACTTAGAAATACATGAAAAATAATGATTCAATTCAGTTAATTTTGGTTAAAACCAGGGTACAAAAAAACGATAACCGGTTTTGATTAATTCAGTTTTGGTTCAGTTAATTCAGTTTTTTATTGATTTCGATTCGGCTTCGGTTGTTTTCAGTTCGGTTTCGATTAACTATTTAGGTATTGCGCAGCCTTAGACACTATTAATCACGGAACGTATCATTTTTTTAATAAAAAAACTATAACAATACTATACTCAAATTAAAGAGAATATATTACTCGTTGTTATGGTATAATTTTAAAAAAGAAAGTATTAATGTAAAAAAAAATTATAACCATTTAAAAATCATGGGGTACTTAGTTTTTATAAGGGATAAAATGTAGGTACTAACTAATTCTCTATAATATTGTTAAAAATAAGAGATTAAGTGTAATTAAGATAAAGCGATTAAAGTGTAATCAGTGTTTGAAATACTAATTTACGCACATTTTTTTGTACCTTATGCCTTAAAGAAAAAAAGAAATCTCTTAACTTTTAAGTATCTTAAAGTGCCACTGGTTTCTATAGATATTTTATTTAAAAATTTTTTATTTAAACATATGTGAACCAAGCAATTTGTAATATTTTTAAAAGAATTGGCTGATTTGTCTGTTACATTCAAAAAATATTTTTTTATATCTAGACAACTAACATTTTGATTTTGTTGCTATTTTCATCCAACACAAACCTACTTAAAAATATTGTAGGCATTCAGGCGAAGTCCTTTAGGCCATACATAATATTCATCGTATTTGTCTGAAGGATTACCTCTTGCAAGTTGTTTAACGGTGGGTGTGCATTTTTGTATATGCGTAAAACTCATTTTAATTCGTCCATCCACACCCTCTCGAAACCACTCGAAATTTTCTTCTATGTCGGCTACTATTTTTAAAAGTAGACGTTTCAACATACCTTTGCTTAAATATACAGTAGAATCTCTATAATTTAATACTTGATAAATTAATAACCTTGATAAAATTAATAATTTGTTCTGTCCCAACTTGGGACCAGTACAAAATTGGACCCCAATTGATAAAATAATAAGATAATATTTTTTTTGAAATCTCAATGAAAATATATTAGTCCCAGCGAAAATATAAATTAATAATTACTAAAATATTCCAAAATTCTAGGATTGCCTAGTAAAAAATGAATCTATAATCCCTTTTTTTGTGTGAACTTCAAGTCTATATTGGATTCATCTTTAAATCTCTCCATTGCACTTAAGAGTTGAGGCACTGTATTCTCGTATTGCAACAAAAAGTTGTGAAGAGTTGTACGTTGAACATTAGAAGCCATAGTTGATGTGATCTTAAAATTTATCATTAGACATTTTATAGTGATCAATCTAGATCTATTTACATTGAACTTGACAAGTTCATTAATGTGTGAATGTACATGGGAATTTTGAAGGTACTTGTTCCTGTTTTATTCAAATATGGTAAAGTGAACGGACATGAAAATTTTGGAGGTCATTAATTTGAGAATTGCTCACGAATGCCAACTAAATAATTTATTAGTTTATCGATATAATAATATCTCGCTAAATTAATAAAATATCCTGGTCCCAGCATTATTAATTTATATAGGTTTTACCGTACCGTTGTGGTATTTGGACTCGTCGGAAAAATAATCTTCAAACAAAACGTTGTTTGCTTTCTCACGATCGCACGACACAACTCTTTTTTAGATGTTCCTGCGTCCTCTAATTCGGCTCGCTCAGCGACATTCAAAAATATTGTAGGCTGCTATCATCTGATAATAATGTATTCAGGATTTCGAACGATGAGTGAAAAACTCGTGAGACATGGTGTAAAAATAGCATGGGTGAATGTACGTATAAAGAGTATAGGGGAATTTGTGTTTAAAGTTTTGTTATTGTGGTGTGATTTAGTTATGGTTTTAAAGTGTTTAAAAAAAATAAAGAATAAAAATTTAATAATATGACCGTTCAACGGTCCTCAATTTGAAATCAAACACACAAAAGCATGCGGCTTGCACCCAACCCTTACCCGCTGGGCCTGGGACATACTGCACCACCAGCGGCAATGTTTAGTCTGCGGGTAGGGGCTACCCACTGGCCAAGGTCCGAGCAACCCAAGTCCCCTTATGACTCACGGTGTGTTAAGTTTCGTTATAAATCATAACTAACTTCAATTTAGTTACAAGTATGACATCTTAGCCATTTTCTTCTACTTTGATCAACGGTTTGCAATAATTCATACATGTACTTTTAATATTTGTTGATGAAAACCGATTTTTAATGATTAATAGTTTCAATCTTGATTTAAATAACTGTGGTTAAGACATAGCAAACATGTGCATGTTTTTATCCACTTAATAAAACGACATTAGATAATTAGCAACACGTGTCTAATTCTCGTCTTGTGCTTAATAAAAAGGACGCAAACATGGTTTTTAAAAAACGCAGGCTCAAAGTTCACTCATCTGTAAACGAGTTGAGTCAGAACCAAAATAAGGTTATCTCTTGACTCGTTTAAATAAAATAAACTTTCAGTATATATAAGAGTTAAATACCATTTTAGTCCCTGTGGTTTTGACTATTTTGGCAGTTTAGTCCAAATGTTTCATTTTTCGTCTATGGGTCCAAAAAAGTTTCACCGTTGCCTTTTAGTTCTTTGGGTTAACTTCATCCATTTTCTTGTTAACGAGAAGGGTAATTCGGTAATTTTATATGTATTATGTTAACTAAAGGGAAATTCAACCATATAAAATGACAAAATTGCCCTTCTCGTTAACAAAAAAAATGGATAGAGTTAACGCAGTGTACTAAAATGCCCCACAATGTTCACATGCTTACTGGACCGTCACATGACGCAAAATGCCCAGAGGTTTTCCCCCTCCCAGTACACATGGTTGTACGTGGTGTGTGCTTGTTTGTGTGTTGTGTTTCTAGTGTTTCATCTCTATTTCAAGTTCCTGCATAAATCTTGTGCATACTCAGCTTGTTCATCCAATATGATCCTAAATTGTCAAACGATCGTGATTTACATTGATATTAGAGCAAAGGTTCTAAAAAGAAGATCAATCAATTTATGAAGCATTCTTCATGAAACCGAAAGAAGATAAATAGAGCATGAAACAGATAAATAATATGAAGAAGAAATTCAGAGAAATCGGACTTGATTCACTTGGAAAACCATTCAACAATTGTTCGAGATACAAATTCAAACACATTTTCAATTCGATAGAGATGGCGTTAACCCACTTCAATCTTGATCATAAAATCAAATTGAAATTGGAGATCAAGCGAAAAGGGACATGTAGATGGACTGCAATGGATTAACAAAAGAATTCAAGCAGGATTAAAGAATTTCTTGATTAGAATGATTGTTGGAAGATTATAATCAAGAAATTATTATTATTTAGGAGTAAAATATAAAAGTCGAAATAGAGAAATTAAAAAAACTCAAAATAGATAAATAAAAAAAAGTCAAATTGCGTCTTAGATATTAGATTTAGAAAGACCCGACGTTCGGATATGGATACCCACCAGTTAGTTAGTTAAAACGGTTTTTTAATCGTCATTATGTAAGGGTATAAATACCAACTGATGTACCGATATTTATTTAATATAATACATAGTGTATGCTTGTGTGTTGTTTCTTGTGTTTCATCGCCGTTTTTTAGTCCCTACGCAAATCTTGTGCATACTCAACTTGTTCATACATTAAATGACCCTAAAATGTTAAACGATCCTTGGCTACAACTTTTTTATACATATAAATGTGTAAAAATGCAAAATTAAGAATAATGATAAATATATTTTTTAAATTAAACGAGCTGACTTAAGCTTTTAATAAGCCGTTTTAAGCTTAACATTTCCCCTGATTAAGATAAAAAGATAGGTCAAGTTCGGTCATTTAAGTTCAAACTTGAATCATAAATCTGAAAGCAATCTTAACTTAGAATACAATATGGTCTCAACATAAATCATGTGACTACAAAATCGTAAAATAATAAAGACATCTTTTGTCTTCATAAACATTCAAAGTCAAAATGCCTTTTTCTAACAAGGTCGTTGTTGATGCGTGAACATAACAACAATGTTTATAAACCGTATCAATCATTTCATGTATTTTGATATATATAACAGTTTTGAAAAATAAATGAAAAACTTCAAACCGTCAAACTGTTAAAGCGGCTAGTCTGGCCAACCCACCTGGCTTGACAGATTTGCTTATCGTTTTCTTGGAACCGTAAGATAGTGAAGGTTAAAAATTAGAAGGTTAATGAAGACAAGAAGTTTGTGGAAGAACAGAGGCTTGAGAAAGATGTGTGACAGTGAGATTTCGGTGGGTGGTGAAAGGTGGAAATGGTGGGTGCGGCGGTGGTTGTTGTGGCGGAGGGTGGTTGTGGCAGTGGTGATGATTGCAGCGACGGTTGTGGCAGTGGTGACTGTGGTGGTGGCTGAGTGGTATGGCGGTTGTGGTGATGGTGGAGGTGGGGTGTGGGTGATGGGCCTCTCTCCGGGACGACCCGCCACATCAGCAAACGCGTCAGAGACCTTGGAGGACGCCCATCCAGGGATGGAAGCTTGGAAATGGGTGACGACCCGACCCCACCTAGTTTTTTTATTTTTCTTTTTAATTTTGGCAAATTTTTCTTTTTAATTTTTGGCAAATTTCAGCCACCACCACCTGACCACCACAACCCCTCCCTCTGTCTAAATCTCTCTCAGTCTCTTAACCCCATCAACCGCCACCATCAACCATCCAAAACCACGATTTCACCTCTCCACCACCACCATCAACCATCCAAAACCACGATTTCACCTCAGAAGAATACCTTCACAAATTAAAAAAAAAACCACTTCAAATTTCGAAAAAAAAAACTTTTCCGGCGGTTGATCCACTTTATCGGAGTCGAAATCCGGCGGTTTGTAGAGGCGGAGCTGCGGAGCTAATATTGCTAGTCTCGATGAGATCGGATTGGTGTTGGTGGTGGTCTCGATGAGATCGGATGTTGAATGGTGGTTGAGGGAAGAAACAGAGGTGAGAGAGAGAGGTGGTTGAGGGAGAACAGAGGTGACTTTTTTGAAAACTCGTCCCATCTCCATCGTCCGCAGGGGGACTCCCTCGACGTAGACGAGCCACCCGACGCGGTGTTGGGGGCGTCGTCGGCCGAAGTCAGGCCTGGGACGGCCCCCACACCGAGTGGCCTTAGGCGTCCTTATCTGCCTAGCCAGTTGCCACATCATATCCTTAAAAATCCATAAAAATCTTTACAAATCCTTAAAAAAAAAACCCCAATTTCAACTCGAACCATACAAACATCCTTACATTTTACACATCATCACTTATTTTTCTTTAAATTTAATCACTCAAATTATTAACATGTCTAAATAGTAAATGATTAAATAATTAGTGTAAGTAACAAGTAATGACTATTTTAAAAGTAAACTGGATTTCAAAAATATAAATACATAGAAATTGCATCGATTTTTTTCTTAATTGGATTTTTTAAAATTCAAATTAACCCTTAAGCTTGTAATCTACTTCAATTAAAAATGTATTTAAATAATTAGAATAAGTGAAAAATAAAAGCATAGAAATTGCATTACACACCTAACGAATTTTTTATTGGACTTTTTAAAAGTTGTTTTGTTTAAAAGTGGATTCTTTTTAATGGGTGTAGATAAAACCTTTAATTAGAGGGACTTACTATGTAGTTTACTTTAATTAAAAGGGTGAGTACAAAACTTTTAATATTGAAATAAAAATCCTTTACCTACTCAATCCTTCATCCTCAGTGCATCTTCTCCATCCTCCATTCATTCATTGAAGCTTCCACCTTTCTAAAAGAACCAATCTCTTTAACCGTCGTTGAAAAAAAAAACAATATAAAAAACAAGGAAATGGCACAATAACCGACGTAAACCAAGCCCTTAGCTTCGGATGCTCACCTTTCGGATAATTTCGGGCGGCTGACTCCAACGCTCCACCGAATTCGGACAGCTCAAGCGTGGCTCGGGCAGACTTGATTCGGGAGCAGTCTAACTTCAGATCTCTAAATAGTTTATAACTCCTCTCATTAATTACGTAATTTCTCATTAATAAAACAAAAACATTATATCCTACACATTTCAAAATCTATTATACATATATTTTATACTTATCGGAATTTACCCTACTCACATGTAAATTTACCCTACACATTTCAAAATTTATCCTACACATACTAAAATTTATCCTACACATGTCGAAAATTGTCCTTCACCATAAATTATTTTATCTTAAAAAAGTAGATTAAAAAAAATGAGTTACAAGTTTAATTAATTAGCTAATTAACGACAATTATAGATTTACCTATATGCCCTTTTTCATAATATTAAATACACACATTAAATGAAGTAAATGAAGAATTTTTATTGGTTTAAAATTTATTCTTTTTATTCTTACAAAATTTTTCTTCTCATTTGAACTCTCCACTATATATATATATATATATATATAGTGGAGAGTTTAAATGAAAACGTTAAATATTGCGAGAACCGTGAGAAAAAAATGAAAAAACCACAAGAAGTAGATAAAAAACAATTCAAATTCAGAATTTCTTTTTACACTTATCATTATTATTGGAATACAATGTTAGAAATTAGATTTACACAATTAAATTTACGTGAACTCGTAAATTAAAAAATTTACACATGTGTAAGTTTGTCATTTACACATGTGTAAATTTGTTATATTTACACATGCGTAAAATATTAAGTAAAGGTTATTTTGAGAGAAGAAATAAATTATTTGATGTTGTAAATTCTTTTTTGATACTCTATTTTAATTACAATGAGGTTTGTATTAAAAAAATTTGATTTTGATTGGTTTTTCATTCGTTCTCACGGGTTCTCGCAATATTTAGCATTCTCAAGATAACCCTTCCCTATATATACACACACACACACACATAATTTTTTGTCCCTATTTCGATTTGGGTCCAGAGCGGTCGCTCACCCGACACTTCTTCTAGGTCAGCCTTATACAGAATTGCTGGAAGGTAAACGTCGATTTTGACATTTCCACCTTGGAGTCGATAGAGCCATGGGTGATTCGGTGTTTGGTAAGGGTTGGATTTTGCTAACGATGTCCTGGATGATCTTAGCCATCTGCTTCCACATGAATTTCATACAATCCTTCTTGGTCATTGAGTTGGAGTTGGTCTTCGACTTGTTTCTCCCGCTTGAGTTTTGTGAAAAAGACATCTAGGTGGTCGATAATAGAGGAAAGGGTGAGGCTTGATCATAACATGTTTATAAAAGTCACGTTTGAGAATGTAAGTATCACATAACGCGTATGAGTTCACATAGATGACATAAGCATAATAAGTATAAACACGTATGATTGAGTAAGGAGTATAAATTTAGTTGGTTTGCGAAAATTATTATTCTTTATTATTTTGAAAAGCGTGCGAATTGTGCATGGGGTTCGAAAGGAACGAGGTAACAAGTATTAAAACACATAGAAATTGAGATAACATAAAAGATAGGCTTAGAAAAACATCGGAGTGTTTCGGGTTGAGAAATGTCAACTATTACAAAGTGAATCGGAGATCCTTTCAAATTAGAGAAATGTGGTTTGGCCTATAGATAAAATGCTCTCGTCGAAAAGCGATTAACGCATTTTACCCTTCCAGTTACTACACGTCTCTAATTGATCGAAAAAATCGAACCTTTGGCGAGATTGAAAATCGAGGAGTAGGACTAGTTGACAAGGTGCGGGTTTTACCCCTAACTTGCCAACGTCGTACCCTAAGCGTGGTTGGTACTTACCAACGAAGAGCGAATTCCGACTCGTTGGTAAAGGTCCTCTAGAGTATGAAATGGAAAATTCCCATCAAGTTGTGGGTATCACTCATAACTTGATGGCGTAATTTCATGAAAAATCAAATACACGGATTGAGAGTCGTTCACCAAAGTGTGGATTTCACGCCTATTTTGCGGAAGTTGTCTCGTTTGTAACGCGAATGTCTTCAAGTCTTCAAGTGTGTACTTTGTGTAAGTGTCTTAGGAAAGACACATTGTATATATATTAAGACAAAAGAAATAGAAAGAAGAAAGGTAGGAAGAATTAACATTTTAAGCATGACTTAAGAATGGTCGAAGTTGGTCACTTAAACTATAGATTAGGTCGAACATGGCAATTCTACCTAATTCCCTATAGTTATGGCTCTGATGCCAATCTGTCACATCCCAACCGATGGCGGAAACATCGGAGTTAGACGAAATAGATTGCTCGAGCATCATAACACTATTTGCGACAATATTAAATTCAAACCCGTTTCATTTCATTGATCAAATTGTCAAATACAACATAAAATTGTCAAAACTCCTAACTCTACAAATTAAGGAAAACTAATATGAACAACACATTAATCACCCTAACTTGGTTTCAAGTAAATGACATCTTCAACAAGTTCTTGATATGAACCACAAGCATGGTCATGCTAGATAACAACCTTGGCCTAAATCATCAATCCAAACATGAACACAAACTATAGAATCCATATAAACATTCATATGATCTTTCCAAATCCAAATGCAAGAATTCATACTCATATTCAAATCATCATTCTAATCATGTTAGCAATTACCATTCCTAGTTTCATGCTATGAATCAAATCAACAACTAACAAGATTCAACAATCATAATCTCTACATGGGCTTTCCAACACTACATGTAAATACTTATGACCAAACATTCAAGAATAATGACTTTAAACATGAACATGCATTCCAAGAACAAGATCAAGTATCATCATGAAGATTAACATACAACAATCACCACATCTATTTCCATGCTGTCAAGTGTTCATTAGCTTCAACAAAATTCAAGCAACACACTTGTTTAGCCTAAAAGGCTCATAATAACTAAGATAAATGCAAAATAATATAGATTGTGCATGAATAACAAGTGGAATACTAGAGTTTAAGACAAGATAATTAGCAAAATGAGTTGAATATCAAATGATACAACATTCCTAAAGGCTCCTTCTTCAATCTTAGAGCTTCCAAGATCAGCTTCTTGAGAGAGAAATTCACCCAAATGCTCCAACCCCCCTTCAAATGAGCTGAATTCACGTATTTAAGCTACTGAGCATTTGGCACGACCGTGCCACCTTTTGGCACGGTCGTGCTTGGTAAGTGGAAGGTGCCTTTCTGAGTTGTTGACCAAGTTTGATGCCAAATCCGGAAAGATCCCGCTAGAATTTCCCCGAGGTGGCACGACCATGCCAAAGTGTGGCACGGTCGTGCTTATCGATATCGCACTCGAAAATGACTAAGTTGATCTCGGAAACTAGCTGATCAGGACTTGTGATAGCACGAGCACGGTCGTGCTTGGGGTTGGCACGATCGTGCCAAGTGTTGGACTGGCTTGGTTTGTGCAGACTGTTGGTAGTGCTGATGACAGCGTCGGCTTCTAAAGGCTTGGCACGATCGTGCCATGGGTTGGCACGGTCGTGCCATATCTGGCAGTTTGGCTTAAATGTTCCATTTTTGCTCCAATTTGCTCCAAAAGCCTTTGTTTCTTCATCGGGCCGAAGCCCGGACCTGTATTTTCACAAACAATTCAAATGAGTATCAATAACAATGAAAACACAACGAATTTCCGCATTAATGGGGAATATTTGACGTTTAAAAGATGTATAAATTCTTATACATCAAACATCCCCACACTTGAACTTTGGTTGTCCTCAAACAAACTAAAGTAAACAAAAATTCTATCTCGGCAATCATCTCAACTAGCATTATATAAGCACAAATAAATAACTTGGGCAAAACAAAACGGATTACTCGACATAAAAGGAAAAACCAAAAAGTATGTGAAATATGGTTATGAGCAATGATCCATCTCGACATCCCTACAAGCTCACCTTACATCCTCACAATGTTCACACACACTCGGCTAAAATATAGGAGACATAAAATTCAAGGAGTATGTTTAGAACACTCGATGCCAAGACAATGACTATGCGATATCATAAGCTTGTGTAAGGATCAAATCTAAACACTTAACTAACACATAACAAAAATCAAGAGGTCTTGTGTGGGTTGTAATAAGGGTGGATTTATAAAAGTGGCTAAAACGGCTAAAGACCGACGGCTCGACTATCTTGAAGCGAAAAAAACAAAACTATCCAACTTTTTAATAACTAACCGAGAGCTAGCCAACCACTTAGATATATCCCCAAAATTTCTCTAACAAAGCCAATTGATACGACTTTTTTGTCACCACTTTAGAGGGAACTAAGTACGTCTACTTAGATAAAAACTCCAAGCTATGATGTTATGACCAAAAAATCGATAAACTATACAAGAAGGCTTACAAGTTAGTCTTAACCGGATCAGGCTTTAAATAAAAGATGTGTGTTCAAAAAGAAAAGGCTAAATTAGCTAATTGGTGATATTTAGTGGTTTAAACGAATGAAAGGGAAAGGCTCAAATTGGTTTAACTAAGGGTGTGATTTGGGTTATGGATAAATAAAATTGGTTAAAAATAAAAGGTTTCCTACTGCCTCAATCATTTTTATGTTATGTGTTTGCTTTGTGTTCTCGAAATGCATGCCTAACACAAGTTCTAAATCGCAAAACTCATCCGACGCACTCAATCTTTGCCCGTAAAAACATGAGCAAAAATAATTCTAAAGCTATAAGGCTCAAAATAACTCACGAAAACGGGCGTATTGGGTAACTATGCAAGGCAAACAGGTAGCAATTTTGCTTGATTTCTCACGCTCAATTTTATATAAAAAAATACTAGATGATAACTTTTATTCGAGCAAATCCTTTTTTCGTTCACCTTTGTAAATTTATCAAAAACTTTTAGCGTTTATATAAAACTTGCGTTGTGTTGATTATTCAAAGAATTTGTAATATTATTATTATTATTATTATTATTATTATTATTATTTATTTTTATATATATATTTTTTATATAGTTTTCGGACAACCACAAACAAGCTTAACCGCCTCCCCACACTTGAATTGTACATCGCCCACGATGTACAACAAAAAACGAGCATAATGCAATGCAATAGTATAGCAGTGGAGGAAGCGGGAATACGAAAACTCCCCTGAGTTGCAAAGGCTAGAATGGAGCAAAAGAAGGTAATACGAAACATTCCAACGAACCACCGCACCATCCAACAACTAGCACATCATCAAATCAAGACTGTACACTGGCAAACATAATCAAGATCACAATAAACAACCCAACCCAAAACACCCTTGTCATTGTTCATAAACCAAACCACTAAATTAAAATGTACGAAATTAAGGCAACAAACGAAGGAGTGTACGGACAATGCAAAATGGTACACTCCTCAAACACATAATGCAAATAAAAGTACGACATGTGCTGCAAGATCAGGGTCGGCCGCCAGATCCTGAGGGACCGGAATTATCCCGGCGGTCAAACCGGGATCGCCTCGTGAAGTGCGTCGGCGGCTGTGTGTAAGGATGACCGAGCAAGCTTGACAAATGTTGTTGTGATCCGAAGAGCCAGTCGAAGCTCCGCCTACTCTGCTCGTATATATCATCCAGAAAATTTCCCTGTCTATGCTGCTCAGTGCGGATCAAGTCTACGTCATGTCGTACCGCCTGCTGGTCTAAAGCCAACCCATCCATCCGTGACGGATCATATGGGCCGTAAGCACCATGCTCAAACTCGCCACCTAAACCACCAAACATATGCTCCCAGTTTGGGCTCCCAAAGCCCTGGCCTAATTCTCCCATCTGAATGTGAGGGTCTGCTCCCCCAACAGCCTCCCCTGGACCGAATCCTGGAGCATCCTGCATGTGGATGTGATCGCCTCCACCAACATTGCCCTCCTCTTGATCGCTTTCCCCCTCAGGAAGTGGGTCCCAAATCCTCTTGTCTTAATATATATACAATATATCTTCCCTAAGACACTTACACAACTTACACACTTGAAGACTTGAAGACACTCATACTACAAACGAGACGATCTCACAAAAATAGGGGTGAAACCCACACTTTGGTGATCACTCTCAATTCACGTATTCGATTTTACACGAAATTACACCATCAAGCTAGGAGTGAAATCCACATCTTGATGGAAAATTTCCATTTCAAGCTCTAGTGGACCCTTACCAACGAGTCAGAATTTGCTCCTCGTTTGGTAAGTACCAACCACACTTAGGGTACAATGTTGTCAAGTTAGGGGTGAAACCCGTACCTTGCCAACTAGTCCCACTCCTTGATTTTCAATCTTGCCAAAGTTTTAATTTTTTAATCAAATTGGGGACGTATAGTAATTGGAAGGGTAAAGTGCCATTAATCGCTTCTCGACGAGAGCATTTTACCTATAGACCAAAGCACATTCTCTAATTTAAAAGGATCTCGATTCACTTTGGAATAGTCGACATTTCTCAACCCGAAACACTCCAATGTTTTATTAAGCCTATATTTTATGTTATCTCAACTATTATGTGTTTTAATACTTGTTACCTCGTTCATTTCGAGCCCGATGCACAACTCGCACGCCCTTAGCAATAAAAAACAATAATAACCCTAGTAAACCAACTAAATTTATACTCTCTACGCAATCATACGTGTTTATACTTTTGAATACTTGTATGCCTATGCCATCTATGTGAATTCATACGTGTTACGTGATACTTACATGCTCGAAAATGACTTTTGTAAACACGTTATGATCAAGCCTTAACCTTTCCTCTATTGTCAATCCTTTAGATGTCTTTCTCATAAAAATTCATCGGAAAAAAGAAATCAGAGTCCCGCTCCAACTCAATGTCCAAGAAGGACTGTATGACATTCATGGCCGAGCAAATGGCCAAGGTCATCCCAGATATTGTCAGCAAAATCCAACCCTCGCCAAATGTCAATTCACCCCACGCCTCCGTCGACTCTAAGGTTGAAGTACCTAAGTCGATGTTCACCTTCAAACAGTTATGTTCCCACAACCCACTACCTTTCACCAGTAAAGAGGATGCCACCAAGTTGTTGCAATGGTTTGACGCTATTGAAGTAACTTTTCTACAAAGTGGTTGCCCCGACCACCTGTGTACCATAAACGCAACGGGAGTCTTCTGATCAAGGGCTCTTGATTGGTGGACCTTCTAGCGTAACGCTCATGGGAATGATGCCACACACGCCCTCCCCTGGACCAAGCTCAAGAAGCTGATAGAGGAAGAATTTTGCCCCCCTCATGAACGCAAAAGACTCGAAAACGAGTTTTGGAACCTGAAAAAGGCTGGGAACGACAACGCTGGCCTCACGGCCCGTTTCAAATAGCTTAGTGCGATTTGCCCTAGTCAAGTCGACACAACCAAGAAGGCCATTTCCAAATACATACGCTACCTCCCTCCTCACCTTACGAACCTCGTTGACACCGCCTCGCCCAAAACCCTTGAGGATACCTACCACCTGTCCGCCAAACTTAATAACAACAACGTTTTCCATGAAGCCTCCACCAAGGCTTCATCGAGGAATGCCCACCAAGCCACCACCGAAACCCTCGTCAAACCTACCCCATCCAAGTCGCCAAGAAACAACAACAAAGGCAAGAAGCGGAAGGCTTCAAGCCAAAACTGCGTGGTAATCACTCCGCCAAACCCTCAACCCCCCTAACAGCTAGCTTCAGCTAACCCCGAGCCTATTAAAAGGTCATACACTGGGCCGCATCCCAAGTGTAACACCTGCCCTTACCATCATCTCGTTAACGCTCCCTGCCGCCTATGAACTAGTTGCATTAGGTTTGGATACTTTGCCCCGCAATGTCGAAGTGCTCCACAAGCCCTCGCCAACCAAGCCCGAGCCATCACAGCACCTCAAAACCCTACTGCAAACCAGACCCAACCACCAGCAACCACAGTTCGTGCCTAGTTCAAGTGCGGAGATCCCAACCACATCGCAAACACTTGCCCGCAATGCACCAACAACAACAACCAGCAGCAACAGCAGGCAGCTCGTGGTCGAGCCTTCGTCATCACCGCCGCACAAGCTCAGAATGCCAACGATGTCATCACGGGTACGTTTCTCATTAACAATGTTTACGCTTCGTTTCTATTTGATACTGGTGCTGATAAAAGTTTTGTATCTGTTGAATTCGAACCATTGCTTAAGTGTAGACGTTCTAAGTTGCCTAAACCATTCAAAGTCGAAATCACTGATGGAAAGTCCGTCCCTGTCGATTATGTCATTTCTAAATGTTCATTGAATCTTAACGATCATATGTTTTCCATTGACACCATACCCATGCAAATGGGTAACTTCGATATCATAGTAGGTATGGATTGGCTTAGGCGGGTCCATGCTGAAGTTGTTTGTTCTGAAAAGTTCATCTGTCTTCCCCTTCCCAATGGTGACTCCTTACACGTCTATGGCAAGAAACCTTCCAAAGGTCTCAAGCTTATATCGTGTATCCAAGCAAACAAATACTTACGTAAGGAATACTTCGCCTCTCGCCCACATTGTGGAAAAGAAGGACAAGGGTCCGAGCGTGATTGAGGTTCCCGTTGTTCGCGATTACCCTGACGTCTTCCTAGAGGATCTTTCTCGTCCTCCTCCTCGTTCGGTTGACTTTCGTATCGACCTCATCCCTGGCTCAAATCCTGTTGCGAAATCCCCTTATCATCTAGCACGCTCGGAAATGCAAGAGCTGTCTAGCCAACCTCAGGAACTGCTTGATAAAGGCTTCATACGCCCTAGCACATCTCCTAGGGGCTCCCATTCTGTTTGTCAAAAAGAAAGACGGATCCTTTCGAATGTGCATTGACTATGGTGAGCTCAACAAGTTTACGGTCAAAAACCGATATCCTCTTCCTCGCATCGACGATCTTTTCGACCAACTACAAGGTGCGACCTGCTTTTCAAAAATCGATCTTCGCTCGGGTTATCACCAACTTCGAGTGCTCGAAGAAGACATACCCAAAACTGCGTTTCATACACGTTATGGACACTACGAGTTCGTGGTCATGCCTTTTGGTTTGACCAATTCACCTGCGATTTTCATGGACTTAATGAACCGTGTATGCAAGCCCTATCTTGACCGTTTCGTAATCGTTTTCATCGACGACATCTTCATCTACTCTAAAACACGAGAAGAGCACGAGCGAAACTTGATCCTTATACTCCAACTCATGCGTACAGAGCGTCTTTACGCCAAGTTCTCAAAGTGTGAGTTTTGGTTAAAGGAAGTTCAATTTCTCGGGCACGTTGTGAACGAGAAGGGCATACACGTGGATCCTGCCAAAATCGAAGCTGTTAAGAACTGGATCGCACCGAAGACTCCATCTGAAATTCGTTCGTTCCTCGGTTTAGCCGGTTACTATCGTCGTTTCATCTTAAACTTTTCCAAGATCGTCATCCCACTCACCTCCTTAACCCAAAAAGATAAGCCTATTGTTTGGACACCTGAACAAGAGGAATCTTTCCAACTCTCAAGGACATGCTCTACAATGCTCCTATTCTCACACTTCCCGATGGAAACGACGACTTCGTCGTGTACTGCGACGCCTCTAATCAAGGTCTCGGTTACGTTCTTATGCAACGGGATAAGGTTATCGCTTACGCGTCAAGGCAACTCAAAATCCATGAGAAAAACTACACTACGCACGGCATCGAACTTGGAGCAGCTGTATTTGCATTGAAGATTTGGCGACACTACCTTTATGGTACTAAGTGTACAGCCTTTACTGACCATAAGAGCTGCAACACATCTTCAATAAAAAAGAACTCAACATGCGTCAGCGTCATTGGGTCGAATTGCTAAACGACTACGACTGCGAGATTCGTTACCATCCTGGTAAGGCGAACGTCGTGGCCGATGCTCTTAGTCGGAAGACTCATGTGAAGAGTGTTTGTTGCTTCCAAATATTGAATAACCTCTGTGAACGCATTCGTGACGCTTAGTACTCGTCCATTAACGAGAATACCTTGTACAACGAGATGAAGTGCGGAGCTGAGAATCAACTCGTATTCAAGCCTGATGGTGTCCTTTACTATCTCGATCGTGTCCGGATTCCGAACCATGACAACCTTCGTGACTTCCTTATGCATGAAGCTCACAAATCTTGATATTCCGTTCATCCTGGTGCCGACAAGATGTACCGAGACCTTCGTACGTCCTACTGGTGGCCTGGGATGAAGAAAGATATCGCCTTGTATGTTTCGAAATGCCTTACTTATTCCAAGGTGAAGGCCGAGCATCAATGTCCCTCTGGCTTACTTGAACAACCCGAAATCCCTGTCTGGAAATGGTAGAGCATAGCCATGGATTTCATCACTAAGCTACCTCGTACTTCGTCTGAGCATGATAGTATTTGGGTAATCATCGACTGTTTGACCAAATCTGCTCACTTCCTTCCCATACGTGAAGACTACAGAGTCGAGAAATTGGGTCGTATCTACACGGATGAAGTCATTTTTCGTCATGGTATCCCAATTGACATTATCTCGTACCGTGATGGTCGTTTCACTTCCCGTCTTTGGCAAACGTTTCAAAAAGCTCTTGGTACTCACCTCAATCTCATACTACTTTCCATCCTCAGTCTGATGGTCAAACCGAGCGTACTATCCAAACTCTAGAGGAAATACTTCGTTCTTGCGTAATCGATTTTGGTGGCAACTGGGATATGCACTTGCCTTTGATCGAATTCTTGTACAGTAACAGTTATCACGCGAGTATTCAAATGGTACCTTTCGAGGCATTGTATGGTCGCAAGTGCCAATCGCCTATTTGTTGGCACGAGATCGGGGAAGCTCAAATCACCGGTCTCGAGCTTATACAAGAGACGACGGATAAGATTTTGCAGATTCGGGACAACCTGCTCAAAGCCAGAAGCCGACAAAAGAGTTAAGCAGATAAAAGACGCAAGCCCTTGGAATTCAACGTTGGTGACTTTGTGCTTCTCAAGGTATCCCCTTGGAAGGGTGTGGTTCGTTTTGGAAAGAAGGGAAAGCTCGCTCCTCGGTATGTGGGTCCTTTCAAGATTCTCGAAAGGATTGGCATGGTAGCGTACCGAATGGACCTACCACAAGAGCTCAACAACGTCCATCCTACATTTCATGTCTCGAACTGGAAGAAATGTCTAGCTGAAGAAGGACTCCAAGTCCCACTCAAAGATCTTCAAATCAATGAGACCCTACACTTCGTGGAGAAACCAGTCGAGATCATGGATCGAGGCACCAAGCAATTAAGGCGCAGTCAAATTCCTATAGTGAAGGTTCGATGGGAAGAAAAGCGAGGCGTTGAGTTTACTTGGGAACTCGAAAGCGATATGAAGACTAAGTATCCACAAGTCACACCCCAACCGATGGCGGAAACATCGGAGTGAGACAAACGAGATTGCTCAAGACATCATAACAATAATTGCGACAATATTTAATTAAACAACCTATTTCATTTCATTCATCAAATTGTCAAATACAACATAATTTGAATTACAAATTAACAACAATGAGATAAGTTCAACAAAACATAATAATTAACTTAGCATTCTAAGCGTGTTTCTATACTGATCCTACTAAGTTTCATCATATCAATCTCATCAACCTGCAACATGTTAAAAAGTATAGTTCAATAACAAATTATTGGCGAGTACACAAGTTTGATATCATAGTATAAGTAGTAAAAACGTTTAAACAAATCCACATGATAAGATAGTATACGAGATTAATGTAAACAAGGCATGTGAACTACAAGTCAATACTCAAGTGTACCGCATAATAGATTAAGAACTTAACATTGACCTCAAGAATATGGGCGGTGCGTTACTCCTATAGCGCTATACATGTTAAGGGAGGCTTGATCGAAGTTTATGACATTTAGTATCACATAAGAATGTTCCAAGTAAACAATTTAAGTATCACATAACTATAGCATGTATGATGGATTGTTTGTGTGATTTCATAGAATAAAAGTGTGATTTCGTGTGTTTATGATAGATTAACATATTGCACCCAAAAAGTGTAAAGCGTAAAAAGGGTGTCGAGTGTACTCACGGTTTTGCAAAGTTAATTCCGTGAAAGCATTTTGATTGATTATGGGGACGAACACCGAGTTATCGTACACAAGGAAACGTAGGTGTGTGAGTATTGGAATGATGATGGAGTTCGGTAATTTTAGGAATTTAAATTATGCAAAAAGTACGTGTAGTCGAAAGTATATATCTAGACGTTAACGCTCGTTTTTGACACTATAAGTCCCGAATGGTGTTTGTGTTTTTATGGGTCATGCCCAATAGAATCGAAATGATGGTTAGGTCTTAGATAAAATAACCTAATATAGGACAAGTAACCATATGGTCATCGTCAAAGGTTCGGTTATGTTTATTATTTACATATATATTTTACATATACTATTACAAGTTTTTCATATATAAATCATAGATTTCATATAAGTCATGGATGTCATAAAACTCATAGAAGTCATGCATGGAGGTAGGAGGATAACTGTCCTAAACCTCTTTCGTAAGATTCACCAATACACAAATTGCCACAAGGACAATCCAGATGGTCATGAATAAAGTACTTCACTAAGCTACGTTTCAAACCGAATAAGCAAGCTAGGTGCGTGCATCCCGAACATGGCAACGTATGGAGACGTGTCGCAGCCTTGTTACTCAAGTGAAGGTGAACCATAGCTTAATGGATAGAAATCATCATGTGAGGGGTGGATTGAAAAGTTGGATAGCCAAGGCCTCCATGTAATCACACCTTCACCAAACACAAGCTTGTAAGCTTGGATGGCTCAACACTTGTGGGTTAAAAACCCTAGAAAAAATGACAAGTTTAGAGGCATGTTATACCACTTGATTTTGTATGGAACAAGTCTAGCTAGCTCACTAACCATAAACTTGATTAGAGGCACAAGTAGCATCGAGTTCTTGAGATTAAAACAAGTTTAAGAAAAGTTTATAAGTTTGACTTCTAAAACAGAAAGTTTGGCCCTAAAAATTGTATTGTTCCATCTTGGTTTTCCATAGAAAACCTATGGTAACATCCCATGGGGCTTAGCAAACATTGTTGAGGAAGAAAACATGAAGAAAACTTTGAAACTTTTAAAGTTTGAAAAGATAAATGGGCAAAAAGTTTAACACACTTTTGGACCTCAAAATGGTGAGGTTTCACCTTAGTTTGCCCAAGCAAACTTGTGAGAACCTTCCTAGAGGTTATCCAAGGGTGTTAGAAGAAGAAACAAGGTTTAAACAAAGAAGGAAGTGAGTTGAAACTCACTTGCAAGCTAAAGTGTTTCAACAGAAAGTTCTGAATTTTGAGAGGATTTTTTTGTGTGTTTGGAGGCTTGTAAAAGTGGGAAATGAATGGGGGAATGCTTGTTCATATAGGGAAGGGATTAGGGTTTAAGTTAGGGTTGCATTTAATGGGGTTTGGTGAGTTTTTGAATTGAAACAAGGAGGGAACAAAGACTTGGCAGCTTGCGGCCGCAAGCTGCCTTGTCTTCTTCTTTTTTTTTGTTATTTAATTTATATAAATGGTTTATATTGTTATTTAAACAGTGAATTTTATAAATAACCAAGTGTGAAGTGTTTTTGGAAGATTATAACATAATTAAAGGTGTTACATATCCATAAACATGTCTTGCAAATAATTAACATAAGTGTGACAAGAATCATGGTGCCAAAAGTCTATGCATTTTGTGTTTAACTTGTTGATTTCTTGCTTGATTTGAAACGTTTAACTTTCATGAATATATGATAAGAATATGCAAGTTGATTCGAAGCTATAAATTGCGTAACGAATGCGTGTATGATCATAGATATAAATGCGTATAAAGATTGCTAATTGCGTATAATCGATCAATTTTATGACAATCAAAGCCTAAGATTTACAATAATTTGGAAATGAAATACGATTACAATGTTTGAACTTTCCAATTATAGAAACACGAAGCAAACTTACTAAAAATAGAAAGTTACAAATGTGTATTAATTTAAGTTAATGACGTTTTATGTATAATTACCCTAATACGCATAATTCAACGCCATCACATTACTAGAAAATCATTAACCACACATAAACACATAGTTTGGTGAAAAAATTGTCACTATAATGGTTAATTTATAATAAAATTAACATATACATGGTGAAAACCGGAAATGTGATTCTAATATCCATATCACGTTTTTATCAAATTTTCATTCCGAGCACATAATAATGCCAACGATTTAATGTTCCACGCATATTGGAACAATTTCGACACAAGGACGTTTAGCGGATAATCACCAACGCTTATAAAATTAACCTTTATCGATATGCGATAAGAGGATACTGATGATACCAAATGCGATAACCATGCATTTCCCCGGACATTGCTAGACTTTATGTACTCAATTAACATGCAACTGTAACGCCTCGCTTTTCGCAGCTTACCGTTTTCAGAAAGAATGTATCGTAATTCTATTTTCAAAAAGTCTTTACCTTATAAGCGTATCACATTTCGAATCATTGTAAATCCGAGGCTTTGATTTTAATTGAGTTGATCATTTATACGAATTCGCATCCTTTATACACATTTATACGTATACTTGTACACATATTCGTTACATGATTTATAAACTTAAGTTAACTCGCAAATCCTTATTATGTATTCATGATTCTTAAACGCTTCATTCAAGCAAGACATTTGGTGATTGAAATACGAAACTTATAATTATTTAGCACCGCACTAAACGATCCACGCTTATTATACACTTCATTTCATTTAAACTCTTAAAAACGTGTTCTTTTTATGAAGAAAAGTTAGATTATAATGTCCGTATGCTTAAGATATCAAGCCACCTGTTAATATACGTCATATATATATAAAATAAACATCAATTAACCTTATAATATCAATTAACTAACAAAAAAATAAAAATAAAAAGGGGCTGCCATATGTTGATGTTTTGGGCTTGTTTCAAGTTTAAACACCCACTAATCTTGTCCAAAGCCCAACCCATTGAAACCCTAATCTCTTCCCTATAAACCACCTTTCCCCCATCTATTTTCCACTTTTATAAGCCTCCAAACACTTTAAAAACACTCTCAAAGTCCCTAACATATTCAGAAAACGCAGCAGCCATATTTGAGTTTTTTGTGAGTTCTAACTCACTTCTTCAACTAATTCTTCCTTGTTTCTTCTTCTAAAACACTTGGATAACCTCTAGGAAGGTTTTCAAAAGTTTTCTTGGGCAAAGGTGAAACCTCACCATTTTTAAGGTCCAAAGTGCCATAAATTTTATGCCCATTTTATCTTCTTATAACTTCAATAATTTCATGTTTTCTTCCTCAACAAGAGTTGTAATGTCTCTAGGGATGTTACCATAGGTTTTCCATGGAAAACCAAGGTGGAACAATACCATTTTTAAGGCTAAAATTTCTGTTTTGGAAGATGAACTTATAAACTTTATTTAGACTGTTTTCTCTAAACAAACTTGTGCTACTTGTGCCTCTAATCAAATCTATGGTTAGTGAGCAAGCTAGAGTTGTTTCATACAAATTAGGAGGTGTAAAATACATCTAAACTTGCTGTTTTAAAAAGGGTTTTAACCCACAAGTGTTGGAACCATCCAAGCTTAACAAAGCTTGTGTTTTGGTAAAGGTGTGATTACATGGAGGCCTTGGCTATCCAACTTTCAATCCACCACCTCACTTGATGATTTCTAAGTATAACCACTAAGCTATGTTCAACCTTCAATTGAGTAACAAGGCTACGATACGTCCCCAAACTCTGCCATGTTCGGGATGCACGCACCTAGCTTGCTTACTTGGTCGATACATAGTTTAGTGAAGTATTTTTCTTCTATTTCATTCATGACCATCCGAATTGTCCTTGTGACAATTTGTGTATTGGTGAATCTTACGAAAGAGGTTAAATGATGGTTATCCTCCTACCTCCATGCATGACTTCTATGACTTCCATAAAATCTATGATTTATATGATAAACTTGATGATATAATATATAACATATATATATGTAAGTAATACATATATAACCGAACTTTTGACAATGATCATATTGTTAGTTGTCCTAATATTAGGTTATTTTATCTAGGACTTAGCCTCTCGTTACGATTCTAATGGGCATAACCCATGAAACCACAAACACCCTACGGGGTTTATAGTGTCAAAAACGAATGTTAACGTCTAGATAAATACTTTCGACAATACATACTTTTGCATACTTTAAACTCCTAATCTAAAACCTCCATTTTCATTCCAATACTCACACACTTATGTTTCCTTGTGTAGGATAACTCGGTGTTCCGTTCCCAAATTAACCAAACACTTCACGGATTTAAGCTTTGCAAAACCGTGAGTACACTCGACACCCTTTTACGCTTTACACTTTTGAGTGCAATATGTTAGTCTATCAAAAACTCACTAACTCACATTTATACTTTATGCAATCACACAAACAATCTATCATATATGCTATAGTTACGTGATACCCGATTTGGATACTTGGAACATTCTTATGTGATACTAGTTGTCATTAACTTTGTGCGAGCCTCCCCTTAACATGTATAGCGCTATAGGAGTTACGCACCCCTCGTATTCTTGTGGTCATGTTAAGTTTAACCTATTTTGCGGTGACACTTGAGGATTGACTTGTAGATCACATGCCCCATGTTTACATTAATCTCGTATGCTAGCTTAACATGTGGATTTGTTTAAACGGATTTTATTACTTTTGCTATATTTAAACTTGTGTACTGGCCAATACTTTTGTATTGAACTATATTTTTAACATGTTGTAGGTTGAGGATGTTGGAATGACGTAAACTTAGTAGGAATGGCAAAGAAACACACCTAGAATGCTAAGTTACTTGTTATGTTTTGTTGAACTTGTCCTATTTGAATTCATGTTGTATTTGAAATTGTGTTGTACTTGACATTTTGATAAATGAAATGAAATGGATTGTTTAATTTAATATTGTCGCATATAGTGTTATGATGTCTCGAGCAATCTATTTCGTCTCACTCTAGTGTTTCCGCCATCGGTTGGGGTGTGACAGTAACCAAGTCTAAATGCACATAAGTTTGTTAATTAAATAATGATTAGGTCATACGGATTAAGCTGAAATTTGTCGGTTGTCACATTAAAGCTTGGTTAACAAATGGAAAGCAAAAATGCTATCTTCGAGCAATAGGTTGACTCTTCTTAAATGCATTTTAGATAACCTACCTCTCTATTACTTCTCTCTATAAAGCCCCCAAAGGATTCCTGGATACTTTGGAGGCATAGAAGGCGATTTTCCTGGGTGGTGATGTAGAAAAGGCTAAAACCGCATGGGTTTGTTGGGATAGAGTTGTTGGTCCTATCTAAAAAAGGTGGCCTTGGGATAAGGCTGCTAAGGGATATGAATTATAGCCTACTTTTGAAGTGGTGGTGGAGATACAAGATCGAGGAATGTAATCTTTGGTAGAAAACAGCCTCGGCTATTCATGCTCAAATAAACTCTTCGTCGTACATACCTATAGAAGTAGGCATAAGTGGTATGTGGAATGGGATTTTTAGATTGGGAAAAGAATTGTGTGAACTTAATGTGCATACATATCAATTAATCAAGAACAAAGGTAACTGGTTCAAACAGTTATTTTGGCGACATGTTGGATCATACGGAAAACGCGGAATGAATTTAGCTTCTCTGGTAAGCGAGTTATCATTCACGACATTTTTATCAAAGTTGAAGCTTTGACATTTTATGGGTCAAAAACAGGGCAAAACGACACAATTTGGAATGGAGGAACCGGGTGATTTTTGATATTTCAGTATAGAACTTGCTTTCTGTATGGGGCTGGGCTGTTTTTGGGGCTAGCAGTTTGCTGGTTCCCCTTGCCCATGTAAACATTTGTGGTGATTTGAATAAAGTATAATTTGTCGTTCAAAAAAAAAAAAAGAATTGCATGGGAACATGTCATGGAGATCATGGGCACAATTAAGGAATTCCGGTGGAAGGTAAGGAAAGTGAGTTAGATAAAGGCGTAAATGCATCTTATAAAATTAATTGATTGAAGGAATGATAGATCATGATGATACAACACAAAGGCAATGTATAACACCATCATTTTTGGAAAATAGTGGATTAAAATAGAGCATGTTACATACGAAACATTGGTATATAAAACCCACATTTGATAATCAATGTAGAACAAGTCTCATACCTTGTAATGGTTTCAGTCCATAATAATCGACCCTCCATAAGTGCCAACGTCCTTGTTGGTCATGCCTGGTTCTCTTCAGGCCACCACTCCGAGCCTCGTTAGTCATGGCCACGTTGGCCACGACTGGTTCTCTTCAGGCCACCCCTTTGAGTCTGGCTCCGATACCAATGTTACATACCAAACAAGAGAATTCAACCTAAAAGACAAGCCTGGTGAATCAGAGAGCTAATTTAGTATATAAACCCCACATTAGTAACCAATATGGAACAAATCCCATATCTTATAATATAATGGTTTCTCATAATTATAAACAAAAATTCTAAGTCATTAATGTCTAGTTATAAAATATTATAAGTAAATCATTGTAGTTGAGTGTTGCTCATTGCTCATTGCATAATAATCATAAATGATTACGTAAAAATCTACTACATATATCATATTGTAAGCTTAGATATCCACTTTGGAAGGCTAGTGGGCTGGTGGATACGATCCAGAAGACTACAACGTTGTATTTTGATAAAATAAAGTATAATCCAATTAAAGGCCAACATACATAGCCAAATGCAGTGAATACTTATTCCGTACCACTCAACAAATACAAAAGAGGCCACTCCATAGTCCATAATCACCGAAGAAAACCCAAAAGCGATTATCAAAGCAAACATCTTGAAAATTAAACAAGAAAAAGAAAACCTATAAATTTGACATAAATGGAAGAATGCAGTTACCTCTGAAGGTTTTCAGCTGTCCTCGAGAGCTCAAGGGCTCTTTTAGGCCTGTGCAAATAAAAAAATAAACTTTTATATTTTCAAGTAATTACGTGTTAAACTCAATAATAGATAATAAAAGATAAATAATTAAACAATTAAATATAAAGTATATAAAAAAATTAACTTTTATAAACATTTTAATATTAACACAACAATTGGAAGTAACAAAAACAAATCAAATAAAAAAAGAAACTTACAAATTAATATGAATATCTATATGTATTGGGTAACAAACTCAATATTTTTTAGAACCTTTTTCTTCTTCCTTATGTTTGGGGTTTTGGCCCCAAGCTTGAACAAATGAAAATCAAAAAATAGGAGAAAACAAAATGTTGCCGTGTCTCCAACCACATACCGATGTATTGACAAGTAAACGTAGAACCATTAGTACTATAACAATGTTCATGTTTTATTTAGGACCGTAAATATTTTATGTATAAATATAATGAAATATTTTTTTTGGTCCATCAAACATTTTGATACCTGTTCGATGGCGTACCTTGCACACCCTCTAAGACGACCTTGTGTGATTTCAACATATATTTCATGGGTTTTTCATATAGTTTCAGATGTTAACTCTAGGATCAAGT